>CM068952.1:50184482-50203464 GCA_035128595.1 Eptatretus atami
CCCAGAACGTGTAGGGGGAGTAGCCCGCCAAACAACAAACAAACACAGAAACACCGGTCCGGATTACAGTAAGGTTATATTGACTCGCGAAGAAACCTGTCTTTATGGATTTTTTTTTTTTTAATATACATTGTGGAGGCTCGTATGAGAGCTAACACACAATGCACAGCAATAAGGGGCATGAGAAAGAGGGGCGGGAGAGGGAAGGACAAAACAGTGGGGAACGGAGACATTAGGAGGATCTGTGGAAGGGAGAGGGATGTGGCGGGGAACACGGGGAATACAAGATGGACGTTACAGGGAATTTCAGAGGAAAGCGGGAATTTTAAAGAGGTGGGTTTGGGGTGGATTAACGGGGGTACAAAAGATCAAGATTTTTGATGGGGGATGATAAGAGGTGGTGGTGAATAGCTGTTTTGAAGGTCTGGAGGGAAGAATGGGATTGAAGAGAGTGAGGGAGTTTTATTCCAAAGGTGGGAAAAAGAGGAATGAAAGAGTGAAGGTGAGCAGTGATTTTTGATTTTGGTAGTTTTACCAGAAGGGGGTTGTTGGCAGACCTTTATCGCCCTGCAGAAATATGTTGGGGACATATTGCAGACAGAGTGGGAGGGAGGGGGGCAAGACTGGAGAGAAAGACGGTAGAAGACAGAAAGACCACCGACCTGCCTGTGGTAAGAGAGTGAGAGGCCCAAAGACTCAGCCTCATCATGGAGATACCAATGATCTGAAATGCCTTGGTTTCCGGCAGGCGTGAAGCCGAGAAAGGTGAGAGGCAGGAGCACCAGCCAGAAGGGAGAGCAGTACTCCATCAGGCTGCGGATGAAAGCTTTGTATGGGGTCAGGAGCTCAGGTGTGTCAAGGAAGGACTTTGCACGATGGAGGATGCCCAGTCGGCGATTGGCTTTGGAGGCCAGGTTGGAAATGTGGCTTTCCCAGGAAAGATCATGGCAGATCGACCCAGAAGCTTGAATGAAAGGACTTCTTCCGGGGGATTGTTGAGAAAGTAGATGGGGGAGGGGGGGTTCTAAACGGTCCTTTGGAGAGGCATCGTGAGAGTATGAGATTTGTCAGGATTGAAAGACATGTTCCACATGTGGACCAGTTTGTGATTTTATCCAGATCTGCAGAGAGTGAAGAAGCTGCCTGCTTGCCGGTCTGAGGGATGACAGATGGTACGACAGAGGTGGGGTCATCAGCAAAGAGATAAACAGGATTTTCCAGAGAATCGGAGAGATCATTGATAAAAACAAAAAGAACAGGCCCAGAATGCTACCTTGAGGAACTCCAGCCTGGGAAATGAAGAGGGGATGAGAGAGAACTCCATTTAGGCCAACACGTTGTATGACTGCGACAGGAGAGGAAGTCTGCGAGCCACGTGTGGAGATGGCCTTGGATACCATCGGAAGAAAAGATTGGTGAGCAGGGCAGGGTGCCAGACCGTGTAAAAGCATGCGATATATCTTGGGATATGGCTTTGATTTCCATGTCTGATATTGAGGACCTCCATCCATTGTTGGAGAGAAGAAGCAGCATATCCAGGTGGAGTGACTGGTCTGAAACTAAATTGATCAATTGAAAATCAAGCTGTTGGATAAGAGGAAGGATTTAATGCCTGAAGCGATGATGGATTCCATAACCTTGCTGATGATTTGGAGAAGGCTGATTGGTCTGTAGTTGCAGAGATCTGTTTATGCACCTTTTTATGCAGGGCAGTAATGTTTGCTGATTTGCAAGCAGATGGCAGATGACCTTGAGCAAATGAGATGGTGAATAGAACAGAGAGAGGGTGAGCAAGAGCAGAGGAGCAGGTTTTTAGGACACGTGGGGTGATGCGCCTGGACCGTTGCAGAATCTGAGTCGAGATTTGACAGCAAGCTCTCCACTTGTCAGGAGAAAAGGACACAGAGTCCAGGGACAGCTGGGTGCGACTGGGAAAGGTGGATACAGAAAGCAAAGGGTTTCGGACACAAGATTTCGAATGCAACACCGAGTTTAGGCATTCAGCCTTTTCACGTGTGGTATCAGGCAGTGCGGCAATTTGATGTAAGGAGGGGATGGAGGGGGAACATACCCCAGAAACAGATTTGATTGGATGCCAACAGGATTTGAAGGAGGGAGAGAGTTTGACAGTTCAGATTTGAGATTAGAAAGATGTTTTCTGGTTCTCCTTTGGTAGATACACACTTGTTGCAAGCTTTATGGAAGGTACTGAGATTACCCTCAGTTGGGTTTGCTTTCCATGAGGCAAAGGCAAATTCTTTCGGACAACTGCTTTGGCCACAAGCTCCGGTGAACAAGGGCAGGAGGAAGGGGAGGACAACTGAAGACGAGAGGGATAAATCTGTGCACTGAGAAGAGCAAGTTTCTTTGAAAGAATTCTTCAGACAAGGTGTGTTGGAGAAAGTAGCGATGGGAGACCAGTCTAGAAGTTTGATGGCTGCTTGGAGACCCCTGCCAGTCAGCCTAATTGAAATGCCAGACTCGACGGCACTGAGGTAGTTCTCTAATAATGGCTTAATTTCCCACAATTCCCACAAAATTAATGGATGGCCTTAATTCCCACAAAATTGGCGTATATTAGTATGACTTGTAATGCGCTCTTCCACAGGGAGTTGGTGCTATGCCATACATATTGTTACAGTTGCCCGGGAGGGGGGCATTAGACATTTCCATATAACAGATATAAATGTATAGAATAGAATGGTCAGTGTCCAGGTAACACCATTAACACTTCAGCTTAAGGATCGTCTTGTTTGAATGTCACCATACATGGGGTGGTGCATGCTATTATTTAATTAGAGATTATGGTTAAGGAAATTGTGGCATATAACCCTTATGTAAACCTCTACTGGGGACCGGAGACTTTGCAAGAAAGAAGGGCGAAGCTTGGTTCGCCTCTAGAGTGAGGGGAGAAGCGTTTTGTTGCCTCCCGAGATGTGGAGCCTGAATCGCCTTCAAGGGGCGGAATCGTTGTCCGGGGAGAGGAGGGAGGAGGCAAATCGGGCGGATGGGGTATGTGAGAGGGATTGTGATCTGAGAGCTTCTTTGGAATTCTGAGGAGAAAGAGTTCTGAGGATAAATAAGTTCTGAGGAGAACAAATTGTGAGAGAGCTTTCTCTGAAGAGATCATCTGCCTGCCTGCCTCGCCCTGTTTCATCGTGCCTGGATCCTGCGTGTACCACACAGCCTGTTCATCTCCCCATCATCTGCTTGCCTCATCCACAACAGATGAGTCCCCTGGTCTTGTCCCTTTCCTGTCTGTGAATGAGTTTGGAGTGGAGGTGCCTTTAGATTCTTTAGATTGTTTGTACCTCACTGTATATAATTAATTATTTATTAATTGTATCTTTCCCTTCCCTTCCCAACCCACCGTCGTCTTCCTTTCGGTGGGTCAATCTCCCCTGGTTGTTGTGTTACGGAAAATAAACCCGTTGGTTTCAACAAAAGCTTTGAGGTTCTGATGTCTCTCCTATGCCTGGTGTTGTCTTAATGGTTAGGGTGGTGGGTTTGGCATCTTAGCGTCCCGAGTTCAAATTCCTGCTCACCTGTTGAATTAATACCAGGTGGGGTTGATTCAGCCTGTCATCCTTCCGAGGTCGGCAAAATGAGTCCCAGCTTGCTGGGATGATTGAGCCATTCGAGTATCCTGCGTCGGAGTGGTGAACCCATCCAGGATTGTGCTCAACAGCCCAGGAGACTGATTTGGCAACACTGATGCTCTGTGCAGAGTATAGTCCTAATGGATGGATGGATGTCTCTCCTCACAACTGCGTCCCATAGACTGCCATAATTTTGAATGTCTCCACAGGAGTTAAAACTGTTAGGTGCATCATGGGATGTTAACCTCCTGCTGCAACGAGCTCAACATTGGTTGAGCTATTGATGCTACAATATTGTTACAGGTTGGGGTACAGGGCAATTGTGCAAATGATAGGCCTTAGCATGAACCGTGTGCTAGCTTTAGGATAGATAAACTACCTCTGCCCTGTCTGTCTGTTTGCAAGAGTTTCGGTAGAAGACTCTACTGAGTCTTCACCAAGCACACCGAGCACTTCACCAAAAAAACGTTCATGCACTCCACCGAGAGCCCATTCCGGTTTTTTACTTGAAACAACGATTTAGTGTTTTGGTTAAGTTGTCCTGTTGTGTGTGTGTGGTCCAGGTTATTTAGATTAAGAGTAGTGTCACGTGATCTGTCCTTCCTGTCGAACTGCTGATGGTCAGGCAAGGTAAGAAGAGGGGACCACTGAGAGGGTCATTATTATGTCATCCCAGCACATGGCACATTCAAGTTGCTCCCTCCCCCTCCCTCCAGCATCTGCATGGTCCCGAGCGTGTGACAATACTGTCGGTGCCATAAAGATCATAATCTAAGATGGGGACCCTGGGAAGATCTCCCCCAACAATGCGGTGTGCAATTGGCCAGATTCGCTGGCAAGGAGAAGCGCCACAATTGGCCGGAGTCATGGAACATGTCCTGATTGAGCTGACAGAGGGAAACCGCCATCTTATTGTCTGTGCTGGTCCACCTGAGAGCGAGAGGAGTTGGGAGAGGGGAAAGGAGGACTACTTGACTTGAGGTGTGGCATTCGATATCTTTTTTCACTTTGGAGTTCTGTGGTGCATCGCTCTCTTTTGCCGAGGATGCTCCGAAGTATCACACCACTGTGCCGCAATCTCTATCTGTGCTTTGCTCTGCTCTAACTTACTGTTACCTCGAGGATATTGGTTGTTTAACAATCTTTTCCTGGTTCATGTGTGAGCGCGTTGGCGAATGTGTCTCCAAGATCTGAGCCTTTTATTGTTATGCAATAAAAGGGGTTTTTACCTCCGCCACCGAAGGTGAAGAAGGTTATGTTTACACCCCTCTCTGTCTTGTTTGTTTGTTCTGTCTGTTGTTTCTGTGTTACAGGATATCTCAAAAAGTTGTGGACGGATTCGGACGAAACTTGGTGGACAGGTTGGGTGTGTGACAAGGAAGAATTGATTCGATTTTGGTGAAGATCCGAATCTGGATCTGGATACGAGAATTATTTACTTTTTAAGTGATTCTTCACCATTGAGAGATCGGGCAAAAATGATATTAGTACTGTATGGCATGGTATTACAACAAGCTCGAATGAGCTAAGATCCTCGTCCTCTTAATGATGACGCTCATAAAAACGAATATGACGTCATTGTGATGTATCAGGTTTGCGCTAAATTATCTGTGGCTAATGCCCGGCTTGATCCCGCAAACAAAATTCAAACGGCTTGCCTAGTTTCGGAGATAATGGTATAGGCGATTTCCATTAGCGGCGCATATTATGACGTCAACTTTTTTTTCTAGAAGAATTTCCAAAATCGGAGATGGTTACTGCCTGCGCGTGGCTTTCTGCATATACATGGCAGTTTCACGAAGATCCGATGAAAACTCTGGGTTGTGAAACAAAAAATGTCAAAAATAGGAGACGTCATAAAAATTGATATGACGTCATAGTGATGTATCATATGTGCGGTAATTCATCTCTGCTAATGCCCCGTTCGATTCCCGCAAACAGAATTCAAAAAAGCTAATTCAGCTTTGTAGTGTCGGCATTTACGATGGACGACTGAATAAGTTTTTCTTTCCTTCTAAATTCTAATGAAGAAAATGCATGATAGCATCCACAAAGTGGGTTGACAAGTTTTCAGTCAAAAATGAGTAATAGGTTTTTCATGTGGGTCTTTTTATGTTTTTTAACTGATGTGAGCGAAGCTCCACCATGGATGGATTGGGGTGCTGGAGCGGCACTTCGGTGTGTTCCGGTGGCACTTCACCCCAGTAAGAGAAGCCAGCTGAAGTGGGCTGGTCACACGGTGGCATGGATGGGGGAAGAGTGAATGACATCCATCCACTGGGAACATACTCTGTGCAGAGCGTTGGTGCTGCCTAGAGTCTCCTTGGCTATTGGGCACAATCCTGGACGGGTCACCACTCTGACGCAGGATACCAGCAAGCTGGCACTCATTTTTGCCAAACCTCAGAAGGATGACAGGCAGAGTCAACCCAACCTGGTATTAATTCAACAGCCGAGATAGGATTTGAACTCAGGATCCTGGAATCCCAAGCACATCATTCTAACCATTAAGCCAACACAGGCATGAAGAGTGAATACTTAATAGCAAATAGAGCGGATAGGTTAAAGGAGAAAGGTAGGAGGAAAGGAGGTTGATGGCGTGAGAAGGGAAGATTGTGTGAGGATGGATATCAATAAGGTAGATGTGGTTGGAGAGTGGAGAGAGTTGGCTGATGACAGAGGGAAGTGGAGGAGTATTGTGGTCAAGGCAGGGCAGAAGATTGGTAAGTACTGCAGTAGAATCATTTTGCCTTTGGTTTCGTTATATGTGAATATGATTTAGCTTTGGTTTGATAGGTTTCCCAAACCCGGCTGAGTCATACCAAAGAATTGAAAATGGTATGTTCATGCTTCCTTGCTTGGTGCTCAGCATTTAAAAGTATATCACGCAGACAAACACCATAGGTTAGCACCATGTGCAGGCTTGATGGACGGATGGCCTCCTCGTGCGTTCAAGTTCCTTGGACAGCGAAGTCATATTATTATTATTTATTATTATTATTATTATGAGATGTTACAACCGAATAGTCAACAGAAAGTGGAAATTCAGCCTGCATTACGACGAAATGTGCTGTGCAATTCCAAATAATCTCCTCAATTCACTCCATCACCCATTTCCAGCAAATTAACCCCCACTCCTACTTTAACCCTCCTTCACCAATCTTTCCCTTATGCCATCAGTGTGCGCCAATCAATGTGTGACAACCTGGGAATTGAGAGTGAGAGTAGAAGCTATCTTGTGTATCCTTTTGTGTTGAATATAATTTGCTGGCTGTTTTTATTCAATAGGGGAAATAATTGCAAAATATTTCCTTTTTACAAGAAATCAACGTTTTAACAATAATTTTAACATCTTGAAGCTGACATTTTATCCACCCACAGTGTGTTGATTTTTCATTGTTGCACATATCGTATATTTGGAAGTAGATGTTGGAGTAAGCCTCGTAAAGAAAGCCTCAGCCTTGCCCAAGTCAATATTCATTGTGGACTTGGGAAGGATAAATTTTTCAAGGCTGGTACTGTTACCCTCCTGCACAAAATATAGCTGTCAGCTCACACTGAACAGACAATTCTCTTCGTTTTATATGTCTGTAGCTGCATCAGTGTGCTTGGAGTGTCTGAAATTTTTTTAATATGTATAATAAAGGTTCATGGAGGAGCATGTGACATGCAATTCAGCAGCCATCGAGGAGAGGAGGAGACGCTTTGTGCAGAGCGTTGGTGCTGCTTAAGCAGTTCTCTTGGCTATTGGGCACAATCGTGACGGTCGCCACTCTGACACAGGATACCAGCAAGCTGGCACTCATTTTGCCGACCTTCGGAAGGAATGACAGGCCGAGTCAACCCCACCTGGTATTAATTCAACAGCTGAGCGAGATTTGAACTCAGGACCGCAGATCCAAATCCCACCACCCCTAACCATTAAGCCAACACCAGGCATAGTAGCCATAGACAACCCATGAAAATTGAAAGTTTTTGGTTCCTTGCATTATAACCCAGGGGTTTGAATGGGAACACTTAAAAGACCACCCTAGAATCAATGAGATCAAAGTAGCGTTGAATAATGCAATTTTTCTTGGTGTGTGTGTGTGTGTGTGTGTGTGTGTGTGTGGTGTGTGTGTGTGTGTTGTGTTTTCACGCACGCATGTACTTTGTAATGCCTATCAAGAATTACAAATACTCTCCGACAACAATTACCCAACTACCAAACCCCTGTCCCCATCATATACAGCGCTGTATTTCTTTGTCTTTCATAACCATTCCCGCCATCCCAATCGTGATGTCAGTGTTTGTATTGTGACCATGAGAACCTGAAAATAACTCAGTTTTGTAGTGAGTGCAGGATCATTGTGGTTTGCCTCCTCATGTCAGCACCCACCCCATGTCAACTTTTCCATGGGGATGTGCCCCCTCTCTCCCACTCAGCTACATCTTCCTCAGCTCTGGTCATACCATTCTCACCCCTGTTCCATGTCCTGGCCACACCCCTTCTTCTGTTTTCCCCATCTCTCCATATCAATCACCCTTACCCCCATCCCCTCTCCCATTCCCCTGCACACTCTCAACAATCCCCCATCCTGCTAACACTGTCTCCTGCCCTGTATCTAACTGTAAGGACATCAACATCCAAGGTCTCCACTGCAATTTCACATCTCTCAATAGAGGCTACTGCTGCTAAACCGAACATTCCTCCCACAGGTTTTCCGATTCTTCTGTGTCTCTCCCTGACTATGTCCTGCTCCATTTTGACAGTTTGAATCTCATCTCACTGGCGGAGTTGCAGTTACATCAATAACTCAGTGTTATACTGCCTGTGTACTGATCTCCCCCTCGAAACCCCATGAGTACCTTTGGATGCTTTTGCAGCTCTGAAATCTCTATGTGCTGTACAATTCTCCTAGCAGCCATGATTCTGCTTGCCTTCTCTCTCTCCTCTCTCTGTCACTGATAACTACCTACCCCCCTCTGTCTTCTTCATAGGTGGCAATTTCTAACCATCACATTGTCAATTGGCTGGGAGTTGGTACCTCTCAACAGCCATGGCACTGCAGCAAATGACTTTCTGGGACACTATGGGCTGGCCCAATCTGGTGAACTTTCTGACCCGCATATTTCTGAAAATGACAAATCCTCCCTTCTGGACGCTTCAAATTAATAAACTTTCCTGCTAACATCTCTTGTTCCTCCACTGCTCCATTTGGTTCATATAATCATGCTCTTGTGCGAGTCCACATGTACTTTGAAAATTTGGCTGTTGTCACAGCTGCCCCAGTGCCCCCAGAGTGTGCCAATTTACTCAGAATGACTTAGTGGGGATTGTGAGCTGCTTCTCACTTCTGGATTTGGTCTTCTGTCTCCAACCCACCCCAATATTGATGCTATCTTGGAATTCCATCATGAAGACTCTGTATCTGTATATCTGTATCTTATTTGTCTGTCGACATTGTACACATCCTCTAATGCCTGATATGCTAAATCCGATGGTGAGGCAGTTGCCTTTAAACAACTTTCCTTCTCTTCATGCAAGGCAATCTCAGGTCATTCCACAACACCCAAACATGTGTGTCCACTCTCAGGAATGCCAGAAAACAACATCTGGCCACCTCAAGGCTGAACTCTAAAACTTTCTCATTCCTTGAAGTCCTGGTCAGGAATTGTCCAATCTCTTTGTGGAGTATGCTTCCTCAGCATCCCTATCCCTCAATTTAAATGGCGCCACAGCGTACAGTAACTGCTCATGAAAAAACTGAAATGTCTCAACTCTTGTTTGCTTCCAAATCTCCCATACCCAACCCATTACTCCCTGTTTGCAACTCTACCAACTTGCATGAAAATGCTCCTGAATACTGTCTTTCCACCAAAAAAAGTGTAGAAGTTTCTGATAACTGTTCACTCTGATTCTGCAATGAGCCAGGACAGTCTCAGCTCATAAAAAGCTGCTCTGCTACTCTTGCATACCGTCTTTCTGCATTGCTCGACCTATCCTTTGCCCTACATGTCCTGACGTATACTGGGAAATCAGCCGAATGCCACTGAATAACACAAAACGCCACAAATGCAGATCCTCTTAACTACAAGCCCATTAGCCTTCTTCTAATTACTCGTAAAGTCCTGAAACCCATCATCACAGTTGACATCAAATTCTTCGTCTTCTCCAACAGCCTGATCTCAGACCATCAGTTTGGTTGTCTAACCCATCACTTCACTCTGAACATGCTGCTGCCTGTTGCTCCCCAAATGGATGGACACCCTGAATCTCAGACAAGAGATTAGGGCCGTCTCGCTGGACATATTTTGAGGCAGTCAGGTACTCCACTTGATCTGCCAACTCTGTCGGTCATCCAAAGCTGCCTCCTCTCATGGAATGCTGATTTATTTCTCTCATAGCATTTTAAATTGAATTGAATCCTCTCATATACCTTATATATTCAATATATATATATAATACTATATATATATATATATATATAATATATATATATATATATATTCAATTGAATCCTCTCATATACTCACCCTAACAAGGCTGAATGCCCCACGGCAGGTGACTTGGGCTAGATACTGTTACTAATCTTCATCAGTGATTTTTCTCATTCACCGCAAAACTCTCAGTAACTTTTAGCTGACAACACCACTCTCTGCTGTTTGCATACTTCATCCTTCAGATAGGTAGGCATTAGCATCTTCCCTCCCTGCAGATAGAATCAGGAGCTGTTCCAACATTCAGAATATGTTTTCAACCATGGCAATCTGACACTCACTTTATCTCTCCAAAATGATCATCTGGCAAACCCCCTCTCCTTCTTGATAAATCACTTGCAGTTCCTCAAACTTTTGGTTCTATCAGGCACAATACTCTCTTGGGTAAACCACATCTAATCAGAGCTGGATTACTGGGCATCCTCCATTGTGCCAAGTCGATCCTTGCAAAATCTGAACTTGTGGCAATGTTCAGGTGGCCTGAAAGTCACTTTACCACTCCCCAGTAAAAGCATTGTGGAGGGGAAGGAACGGTGGAGAGGAAGACGGGGAAAGAGATGCGAGAAATTTAGCAGGGGTAAAGCGAACTTTCAGGACACCCTGTACATGGCCTTTTTGGAGAACTCCTTTCTTTTGGGCTGTTGCCCTGCTCCACAACTTTCACATCCTTCATTATGGACACCAGGCACTTCATAATTAGAATCTCCCACAAAAATGCTGAATCTTGGTGTGTGACTCCTTTCTGCTCTACACCTTCTGCCCTGTCCATGCATTATTTCCCAAGACACTTATGTTCTACCTTCACCAAGATGCTTGGTTCTCCCAGTAACCCACTTCTGGTGAAACTCCCAAAAATTGGCACATATTCTTGTTCTTCCAGACCCCTTCTTGCTGTGTTCGAACTCATATATGGCTTAGCCACATCCTGTCTGTTTCCTCCCCTGCCCCTTACTCTCTCATTAATTCCTTTGGCCTCTTCTTCCTTTAAGTTTGCTCTGTAGTGTCCCTCTGTTCTGCAATTGATGTGTTTCCCAATTTTCCTCTGTGTTATAGCTGTTCTTTTCTGTTCTGTATTCCCACTTTTCCCCAGGCCTATATATTGTCTTCACAATTAATTACGGCACTCAAAAGAGAGCAGTGTACAAGTGAGCCAATCACCATTTTCCAACCAACATGTTGGTTCAATTGCAAAAGCATTTCCTCATTTCACAAATTGAGGCAACTCCAAAGCTGTGCAACCAATCAACTGCCTGACAGTTTCAACGCCAGTTTGGCGATCATCATTGATGGTGTAAATTTGGCCAACCTCAAGACTGAACGTTAAATTTGTCTCCTTCCTCAAAAACCTGGTGGCACCCTGTTCAAGTCTGTCGCAGGAGCATGCTCCCCCCTCCATCTCTTTCCTGCTTTTAAATGGCACCGACGGCCGACTCTGCTCGTGGTAAGGCTGAATACCTCAATTCTGTATTTGCTTCAAATCTTGTGTCCCAACCCTTTCCTCCTGCACCCACCCTACCCAATCATACCAAACTGATCCTCAAGTTTATCTTTTTCACCTGAGAAGGTAGAGAAGTTTCTGGCAACCCTCAACTCTGATTCTGCAACTGTTGTGGATGCATAAGCGCATGTGTATTAAAAACCTGCCCTGCGTGCTCTTCACCAAACCTTTTGCTCTGTTTACCCTATCATTTGCTCTAAGTCATCTTCCATCTGTTTGGAAGTTAGCAATATCACCACATGACATAAACATGGTGCAAAAATGGATCTTCTGAAGTAGAGACCTATTAGCTTACTTTCCATCAACAGGCAGGCGAATGATTCCATCATCCACAGTTAACATCAATGTCTGACCTTTATTACAACAGCCTGACTCAGACCATCAGTTCAGATTCAGACCTGGTCACTCTGCCCATGACTTGTTGCTTATGCTCTCCCCAACAATGGATGTAGGCCTTCAATCTCAGACATGAGCTCAGGCCATCTCTTTGGCAATATCCCAAGCATTTGTTAAGTCTGGCATCCTGCCTGCTCTCCAAACTCAGCCGATAGCAAGCACACGTGGCTTTTCCGACTTCTTCTATTGTCATAGCCAATGTGTGGCTCTTAATGGGATCCTTTCACTCTCGCTGTTTAGGAGGGAGTGCCCCAAGGCAGTCTTGGGTCCAGTCCAATTCCTAATCTCTCTGACTGAAAAATCCTGTTTATCAATTTGCTGATGACGTCACCCTCTGTCGTGGCATCCCTCATCCTTCAGAGAGGCAGGCGCATCCTCTTCCGTCTCTGCAGACAAACTGTAAGTAGAATTACGAAGCTGCTCTTTACACATGGAATATGTCATTCAAAGCTGATAAATTTCACACACTCACTCTGTCTCTCTGAAAGGGCACTCTGGCAAATCTTTTCCACGAACAAGGCCATGACCAGTCGACCCACAACCAGCATGAGGATAACTCCAGCACGCTATGGGACGTCGGCAACTGCACTCTCCATCCACATAAACAAAAGCCAGATAAACAGCCACCATGTTAACGCAAAACACCATTCGCCTGACCTTGCGGCTGTTATGCCGTGCTGTTCGGCCGCCTGCGATGAGAGTTGGAGTGAGTTGGGATGTGTTTTGACTTCGTGCAACTCTTAATGTTTCGTTTCATCTTTCCATACTGCTGTTTTACTTGCCCGCACTTTCTTCTCAGCTCCCGTAAGCCATTGCTGTGCTTGTTTGGCTTGCTGCCGGTGCAGCCCAACAATTCAGCTTGTAAGGCTAGGGCATTAGCCTGCAGATGCTGACGGCAGCTGCGATCAGTTATCCAACTCAGCCTCATGCTCACGCATCTCTCCCTGAAGACATTTCATCCTTCTGCGGTTTCGCTCTTGAAGGACTTGCCAGTTCAGTACTCAACGCAGTGTTATCTGCGCATAAACTCTCTATCAGAAGATTTTTTCATCGGGTCCTTCTGTAATCGGCGTTACAGTCAGGTAGGTCAATTACATCTGTGGACTTTGCCTACAGTTACCATGCTAAACCGTACTAACCTGTTCCATGGTCGTGTTGTCGGCGACAAAACGTCTCCCCCACCAAGTTTCTTGGTGAGGAGGTGTGTATGATATATGGACACCTAGCAGGATGAAAAAAAAAACCTGTCAAAGGGTGGAGGAGCTCCTTCTGAGCCAACGGCCATCCATATATAGTTGCCCAACGTGTCTGCAGACATCCTCCTTGCATTTGGTTACTTCTTATTAGGAGATTGGTGGCAGGATTTGTACTCTGGCCACCGTAAAACCCTTAATTCCACAAAACATTTCCAAAACACAAAAATATCTTGAAACAACACTCCGTCGGAGTACCTCCTGTGCAAGTTTCCCTCCCAGAACAGCTCACCAGATGACGGTATTGGGCAAAGCCTTCGGGGAACCCCCAATCTTTCATGATAGGAGGGGAAACCATGGGGTACATTCCTGGAGTCAGATTCGGGAGAGTGTGTTGGGGGTGTGCTGAGGTTGTCATCCACCAGACGCGGTCCTTCTTTGGGTTAACCTGAGTGGTCACTTCAGGTGTTTGCACCTGAAATGTCCTATCCCTAAGGAGGAGATCACCTGTCTCTGTTTATCATCTGATCTCAAGCGGTTTGGACATCGGTATTAGCAGCACCTCTGAGGTTGGAGACCGGATATTGCGGCAAGAATCATGGTTGGGTAGTACACCTACTCCTCTGGTTCACTCGAGTGTACGAGCCAAGGAGTTGCTGTAGCTGTGTCCAATAAGCTGACTCCAATGGATAATTGACGGTAACACCGTGTCAACGAGTGGTATTATGAATAAGGGATTTGTCACTCCTTGGGTTGTCATTTCCTTGTTCTGTATATGCTTTGACTGAGGTGAGTGATCTCACCTGTGAGGAGGATGCATTCTCTGCCATTGCTCAGCCTTGTGGTTGAGTTCAGTTCCCCAGGCGAATTTACTCTCTAGTCTTGGGGGATTTCATTCATCGACTGGAACTGATAGAGTATGGTTATGAGACATTGTGTTTGGGTCCCCATGGGTTTTGGAACTGTGAAACAGAAACAGCACTAATTTCCTTGAACTTTGCAAAAAGTCATGACTTAGGGTGGCTGGATCATGGTTTCAGCGCCCACAAGCCATGGCTGGACTTGGTATTCCAACGCTAGCGGTGGGAAAGGATGATGACCATGTGCTTTTTGAATCGTTCTTGGAGGATGATCCAGAACTGCAGGGTCCACCGGAGTGCTCAGTTCCCTCAATACTGAACCACGGCTACTTGTTGCAGGCAACTCTTAAGTTGCAGGTTAAATCCAGAGAATGGTACCATTCCCAGCCTCGGCTTGGTGTTAGCAAGCTCAAGGAGGAGAGAGTAGCTGAGGGAGTTTGCGAATCAGGCTGCAGTTGAGATTTGGGGGTCTGGGTGCTTTGGCGGATCACTGAACAGTTGTGGAGTGCCTTTCAAGGACCACTGTCCTTGAGTTGCCGGTATATGTCTTGAACTCACCGGAGGGCGAAGAAATTTTGTCTCTCAAGGACACTGGATATCATTGCACAGAGTCGCAGAAGCCAGGCTGAATGGCAGAGCGGTGAGCGTTCAACGGAGCTGAGGGCAATAAATCTGTACATGCACTAAGGGTGGACAAGGGGCCTATGTGTGAGGAACTGTGAGGGGCTAAGGCACACCGTGTGGTCAATGGATCTCGTCCTGCTTACAGGGGAATTCCATGCATTGCGTTCATTGCCAAGCCCATCCCTGTGTATGCAAGTTCTGAGCAGAGGGGGTAGGCTCTTGACAGAGGGGTCGAAATGAAGGCCCGTGGCTGGTTACTTGAGCGGCTGTACCAGGCTGATCCACCCGCTGTCGAGTTGGACATCAGCGCGGTGTTACATCCCTATTGCTGACCCTCAATCAACTGTGGTCACTTTCATTTGTGGAAGACAGTCTGCGGATGAACTTGTGTGACATGGGCGTAAAGGTCCTGGGATCTAGCATCCATGTGAACTTCTCAAGGCTGGTGGAAATTCTGCACTCGTGTCGTTGCATGCAGTTCTGTGTTCTGCTGGAATACAGGCATCATCCCAACTGAATGGAAGAGGGCCTTGTTGTCCTCTCTGGAAAGGGAAGGGTGATCGCCAAGACTGCAACACGACGGAGGGGGACGCTGCTCTCAGTGCTGGACAAGGTTCTTGCCTTCCAGATTAATATTGATTAGGGTTCGCCACCATTGGCTTGAGAATCAGCCAGCGTCCAGAGCAGTCAGGCTTTTATCCAAAGAGCGCAACGATTGACCGTAATCCTAGCTCTTTGGGTCTCACCGAATGCAGACGAGAGTTTCGGCGGTGGCTGCTTGCAGGCTATTGTTGACTCTGTAAAGCCTTTGATTCAGTTGAATCGGATGCGCTCTGAGGATTCTTGTTCTGCGTGGGGTGCACACAAAACGGATCGATCTGATGTCTGAACTATATTCTGGTAGTAAGAGTGCTGCGAGATGTGGTGGTGCCATCGACTTATTTGGCAGTTGTTGCTGGAGTCGTCAGCGAGTATGTACTGTCCCCCACACTTTTCAGCACTTGTAGACTTGGATTCTGGGATGCCGGAGATATAAAGCTGCGATGCATCGTTTGGCGAATGTCAATATCTCTGATTTGATTTTGAGGTGGCTGAATGAGGTAGTCGGAGATGCCTGGGATTACGGATTTCCATGGAGTCAAAACTAAGATCCAGGCTTTCAATGACATTTTGTATGCTGCTATTCTGTCTGTACCTGTTGTGGGTAGAGGATGTTGAGGTCACAGAGAGATTCACTTACCTTGGCAGTGATATTCATGTCTCTGCTGGCTGTGCAGCCAGAGGTCACAGATGCCATGGGTCAGGCCTGCGGAAGTCATGGATTCACTCCAATCATGCGAGTGTGGCGCTGTCGGTACCCTAGTGCGGGAAGACGAAAGTCTGAGTCTTCAGTCCTGGTGCTTCAGTCTTCTCTATGGATGTGAGACTTGGACTCTGACCAGGGATCTGCAGACGGAAACTTAATTATTTTGGTGCACGGTCTCTTTGGGATATCTCTGGCTATCGCTGGTCCAGACTTTGTGTTCAACATAGCGGTTGCTGAGAGAGCTCAATGACGATTTGTTACCTGCCTAGTCCGTGAGTGTCCAGCTGCGGCTATTCACTGGACATTGGCTCGTTTTCCTGATGCGTGAATCGCTAACATCAGATTCTCTTAAGTGAGGGAGCCTAGTGAGTGGAGGGCCAATGGCTGAACCGCATGGGCCTCGTGAATTGCAGCAGTGTTGATCAGCCAATCTCAAGGAGATGGGTATGGGCGAGGCAATCTGCCTGGATGATGGCCAGACTGAGACCCCCGAAGTACTGGCGGAAAGTGGATGCAGCGACGCGCCTGCGCTGGCGCTTTTTCCCACAACTGACGCTGCAACTTCTGTCATGCTGGGTTCGGAATCAGCAAAATGCTGTGTTTTGTTCTGGTTCAAGGTTCTGACTCTTCCTCTCTGGGATCACCACTGCTGGATTTACATGCGCAACCAGTGCAATTGCCCCTTGTTGTGCCCCCTGCTCTCCATCGCACCACAGTTGCTTACCTCCATGGGACGGGAGACTCAGAGACTCGGATGTTCTGCCTATGACTGGGTGATGAGATGCTAGATGACAACATCTAGCTGGAAACAGCACATGAAGATCCAAAGATGCAGAACCTGCCATCAAAACGGCTAAGCTCACCATCCATACAAGCAAAAACAGCTCCATGATCAGCCGAAAGACGGGTGCCAATGCCAACTCTCACCGCACGCCAAGCTCCCCATCCGTCACTGCCAAAGATGAAAAACCCAACCTTCCCATGTGCAGTCAATTTCTTTATATTCAACATGATGTAGATGGCCACAAGTCACACAACGTCGTGACGGTGTTGCACATGTGAACAAACTCCCCTAGCCGAAGCTATCTGGAAGTGAGGAAATCATGCGGAACAATTGCAGGTCCATCGTACAAAGTTGGGAGCAAATGCAGAAACTTCCAGCTGAGAATAGGAGTGCTGAAAAGGGAGAAAGTGCCTGCTACAATTCAGACGGTGGTTGGCACCTTGTTCTCGGTGGGTGCCCAAGCATCAAATGCGGACTGTTTCTCTTCAAAGTCTGCCACTTAGATCACTCTGTTATAATCTCAAGATGAGCATCCCGCTTACACCAACCGTAAGCTACCGTTGGCTGCAACTCTCCTCCACGACATGTCCCCTGCAGTGGTTTCAAACATTGGTTTGACAATCTGCTCGAAACCTTTTCCAGAACATTCCCAATGTCTAAATGTAGCAAAATGTCCAACCAACTTAAATATGAGTCAGTCAGTCTAAGCATTGGTCTCGACAGAACAAATCAACACACAATAGGCTAACAGAAACCTTGGTTCATCTCCTCTCCCTTTACAGCTTTGTCCAAGTATTCAGCTGCTTCTATAAGCGTCCTCACTCCATCCTTTCCCAGTCACATTGTGGCTCCCACAAGGCTTTCCTAACTAACACCAAGCTCTTGTCTGTTACATGCCGGTTTCCAGATTTGCACTTAAACTGCCACCCTGGCACCGACAAAATTCCAAATTCCTCCACCTGCTGTGCATTATGGCATCCACCCAGATGGAATAGCCCTCCAGGTCGAATCCTCCCATTTCAATTCCTATTGTTCATCAATTTCGTCTTCCAATCGTCATTCATTTCCTTCATTTCATCATTTTTCTTTCATATCATTCGTTAGTTCATTTCATATATTTTTCCAATCTGTTCACTTTGTTATTCATTTGTTCCATTAATAAAAGGAATAAGTCTTGTTGACATCACACCTACTCCTTGCATCTTCATTTCCCACCACTGTGAGGAAGGAAAGACCGACACTTGAAGACGGGGAGACTCCCGTCCTCCATTATCACTCAACCTCCCCCCCCGACTCGCTTCCTTCCAAGGGTCACTTATCTGGTATAATCATCGACATTTCCATGCTCGTCCACTCATTCGCACGCCGTCGTATTATTATCTGTTAACGAAGATAAAAATTATTTATTTAAATATTCCAAGCGTTCTTTCTCCGCAACACGCAATTATCGAGTTTGAATCCTGCTCTCCAAGAGGAGTCAGGAGAGGTTCATACCCACGACCTGAGGCCAGTTGTCCGTGTCCAGTGGTCTAACCCCTACTGAACAGATGGCCTACAACTTCTCCCTTGGAGGCCTCACACGTGACCCTCAGAGATTAATCGCGAGCGCGGAAGGCGCCAGCGGCGCAATGGCAGAGGGCAAAGGAGCACAGCAGCAGGGGCACTACACCAGGGACAGCCACAAGGGGGTTTACACTCAAACCCCACTGCAAATAACACGGATCTCAGCTTCTAAAAGGAACACATTTAATGAAATAGACAAATATTTACAAAGGACAATAATCCAAAAGAAACAATAACTAATGGAGTATAATAAAATCCTACAGTTGAGGCACCTCTTACACAGCTCAAATGCAGCACAAAGGAAAACAAAATAAAGAAGAAAACCTCCTTTTGAGTATTCTGTACTTAGCTTGGCCCAGAGCTGGTCTTTGTGGAACTTGGAATTGCAGGTCTCTATTCGCACGCTCAAATGCACACAACAGGAATGGCCCCCTCGTTGCTTCTCTTACTCGCTGGGAAAAATGCACACGAGGCAATCCACGGAGCTACAGCACTCCACCCCGAGGGCTCAGTAGTATTCCTCTACAGGGAATTTCAGGAAGGAAAGCCGGGAATTTTAAAGAGGTGGGTTTGGGGTGGATTAACGGGGGTACAAAAGATCAAGATTTTTGATGGGGGATGATAAGAGGTGGTGGTGAATAGCTGTTTTGAAGGTCTGGAGGGAAGAATGGGATTGAAG
>CM068952.1:50203724-50228758 GCA_035128595.1 Eptatretus atami
GCGATTGGCTTTGGAGGCCAGTTGGAAATGTGGCTTTCCCAGGAAAGATCATGGCAGATCGACCCAGAAGCTTGAATGAAAGGACTTCTTCCGGGGGATTGTTGAGAAAGTAGATGGGGGAGGGGGGGTTCTAAACGGTCCTTTGGAGAGGCATCGTGAGAGTGTGAGATTTGTCAGGATTGAAAGACATGTTCCACATGTTGGAACAGTTTGTGATTTTATCCAGATCTGCAGAGAGTGAAGAAGCTGCTGCTTGTCGGTCTGAGGGATGACAGATGGTACGACAGAGGGTGGGGTCATCAGCAAAGAGATAAACAGGATTTTCCAGAGAATCGAGAGATCATTGATAAAAACAAAAAAGAACAGGCCCAGATGCTACTTGAGGAACTCCAGCCTGGGAATGAAGAGGGGATGAGAGAACTCCATTATAGGCCACACGTTGACTGCGACAGGAGGGAAGTCTGCGAGCCACGTGTGGAGATGGCCTTGGATACCATCGGAAGAAAGATTGGTGAGCAGGGCAGGGTGCCAGACGTGTCAAAAGCATGCGATATATCTTGGGATATGGCTTTGATTTCATGTCTGATATTGAGGACCTCCATCCATTGTTGGGAGAGAAGAAGCAGCATATCCTGGGTGGAGTGACTGGTCTGAAACTAAATTGATGATTGAAAATCAAGCTGTTGGATAAGAGAAAGGATTTAATGTCTGAAGCGATGATGGATTCCATAACCTTGCTGATGATTTGGAGAGGGCTGATTGGTCTGTAGTTGCAGAGATCTGTTTATGCACCTTTTTATGCAGGGCAGTAATGTTTGCTGATTTGCAAGCAGATTGGCAGATGACCTGAGCAAATGAGATGGTGAATAGAAAGAGAGAGGGTGAGCAAGAGCAGAGGAGCAGGTTTTTCGGACACGTGGGGTGATGCCGCCTGGACCGGTGCAGAATTGAGTCGAGATTTGACAGCAAGCTCTCCACCTTGTCAGGAGAAAAGGACACAGAGTCCAGGGACAGCTGGGTGCGACTGGAAAGGTGGATACAGAAAGCAAAGGGTTTCGGACACAAGATTTCAATGCAACACCGAGTTTAGGCATTCAGCCTTTTCACGTGTGGTATCAGCAGTGGCGGCATTTGATGTAAGGGAGGGGTGGAGGGGGAACATACCCAGAAACAGATTTGATTGGATGCCAACAGGATTTGAAGGAGGGAGAGAGTTTGACAGTTCAGATTTGAGATTAGAAAGATGTTTTCTGGTTCTCCTTTGGGTAGATACACACTTGTTGCAAGCTTTATGGAAGGTACTGAGATTACCCTCAGTTGGGTTTGCTTTCTGAGGCAAAGGCAATTCTTTCAGGACAATGCTTTGCCACAAGCTCCGGTGAACAAGGGCAGGAGGAAGGGGAGGACAACTGAAGACGAGAGGGGATAAATCTGTGCATGAAGAGCAAGTTTTCTTTGAAAGAATTCTTCAGACAGGTGATGTTGGAGAAAGTAGCGATGGGAGACCCAGTCTAGAAGTTTGATGGCTGCTTGGAGACCCTGCCAGTCAGCCTAATTGAAATGCCAGACTCGACGGCACTGAGGTAGTTCTCTAATAATGGCTTAATTCCCACAATTCCCACAAAATTATGGATGGCTTAATTCCCACAAAATTGGCGTATATTAGTATGACTTGTAATGCGCTCTTCCACAGGGAGTGGTGCTATGCCATACATATTGTTACAGTTGCGGGAGGGGGGCATTAGACATTTCCATATAACAGATATAAATGTATAGAATAGAATGGTCAGTGTAGTACCCTAAACACTTCAGCTTAAGGATCGTTTGTTTGAATGTCCACCATACATGGGGTGGTGCATGCTATTATTTAATTAGAGATTATGGTTAAGGAAATTGTGCATATAACCCTTATGTAAACCTCTACTGGGGCACCGGGAGACTTTGCAAGAAAGAAGGGCGAAGCTTGGTTCGCCTCTAGAGTGAGGGGAGAAGCGTTTTGTTGCCTCCCGAGATGTGGAGCCTGAATCGCCTTCAAGGGGCGGATCATTGTCCGGGGAGAGGAGGGAGGAGGCAAATCGGCGGATGGGGTATGTGAGAGGGATTGTGATCTGAGAGCTTCTGTGAATTCTGAGGAGAAAGAGTTCTGAGGATAAATAAGGTTCTGAGGAGAACAAATTGTGAGGAGAGCTTTCTCTGAAGAGATCATCTGCCTGCCTGCCTCGCCCTGTTTCATCGTGCCTGGATCCTGCGTGTACCACACAGCCTGTTCATCTCCCCATCATCTGCTTGCCTCATCCCAAACAGATGAGTCCCCTGGTCTTGTCCCTTTCCTGTCTGTGAATGAGTTTGGAGTGAGGTGCCTTAGATTTCTTTAATTTGTTTGTACCTCACTGTATATAATTAATTATTTATTAATTGTATCTCTTCCCTTCCCTTCCAACCCACCGTCGTCTTCCTTTCGGTGGGTCAATCTTCCCCTGGTTGTTGTGTTACGGAAAAATAAACCCGTTGGTTTCACACAAAAGCTTTGAGGTTCTGATGTCTCTCCTATGCCTGGTGTTGTCTTAATGGTTAGGGTGGTGGGTTTGGCATCTTAGCGTCCCGAGTTCAAATCCTGCTCACCTGTTGAATTAATACCAGGTGGGGTTGATTCAGCCTGTCATCCTTCCGAGGTCGGCAAAAATGAGTCCCAGCTTGCTGGGATGATTGAGCCATTCGAGTATCCTGCGTCGGAGTGGTGACCCATCCGGATTGTGCTCAAGCCAGGAGACTGATTTGGCAACACTGATGCTCTGTGCAGAGTATAGTCCTAATGGATGGATGGATGTCTCTCCTCACAACTGCGTGCCCATAGACTGCCATAATTTTGAATGTCTCCACAGGAGTTAAAACTGTTAGGTGCATCATGGGATGTTAACCTCCTGCTGCAACGAGCTCAACATTGGTTGAGCTATTGATGCTACAATATTGTTACAGGTGTGGGGTACAGGGCAATTGTGCAAATGATAGGCCTTAGCATGAACCGTGTGCTAGCTTAGGATAGATAACTACCTCTGCCCTGTCTGTCTGTTTGCAAGAGTTTCGGTAGAAGACTCTACTGAGTCTTCACCAAGCACCGACGCACTTCACCAAAAAAACGTTCATGCACTCCACCGAGAGCCATTCCGGTTTTTACTTGAAACAACGATTTAGTGTTTTGGTTAAGTTGTCCTGTTGTGTGTGTGTGGTCCAGGTTATTTAGATTAAGAGTAGTGTCACGTGATCTGTCCTTCCTGTCGAACTGCTGATGGTCAGGCAAGGTAAGAAGAGGGGACCACTGGAGGGTCATTATTATGTCATCCCAGCACATGGCACATTCAAGTTGCTCCTCCCCCTCCCTCCAGCATCTGCATGGTCCCGAAGGTGTGACAATACTGTCGGTGCCATAAAGATCATAATCTAAGATGGGGACCCTGGGAAGATCCCCCAACAATGCGGTGTGCAATTGGCCAGATTCGCTGGCAAGGAGAAGCGCCACAATTGGCCGGAGTCATGGAACATGTCCTGATTGAGCTGACAGAGGGAAACCGCCACTTATTGTCTGTGCTGTGTCACCTGAGGAGCGAGAGGAGTTGGGAGAGGGGAAAGGAGGACTACTTGACTTGAGGTGTGGCATTCGATATCTTTTTTTCACTTTGGACTTCTGTGGTGCATCGCTCTCTTTTGCCGAGGATGCTCCGAAGTATCACACCACTGTGCCGCAATCTCTATCGTGCTTTGCTCTGCTCTACTTACTGTTCCCTCGAGGATATTTGAGGTTGTTTAACAATCTTTTCCTGGTTCATGTGTGAGCGCGTTGGCGAATGTGTCTCCAAGATCTGAGCTTTTATTGTTATGCAATAAAAGGGGTTTTTACCTCGCCACCGAAGGTGAAGAAGGTTATGTTTACACCCCTCTCTGTCTGTTTGTTTTGTCTGTCTGTTTGGCTGTGTACAGGATATCTCAAAAAGTTGTGGACGGATTCGGACGAAACTTGGTGGACAGGTTGGGTGTGTGACAAGGAAGAATTGATTCGATTTTGGTGAAGATCCGAATCTGGATCTGGATACGAGAATTATTTAACTTTTTAAGTGATTCTTCACCATTGAGAGATCGGGCCAAAAATGATATTAGTACTGTATGGCAGGTATTACAACAAGCTCGAATGAGCTAAGATCCTCGTCCTCTTAATGATGACGTCATAAAAACGAATATGACGTCATTGTGATGTATCAGGTTTGCGCTAAATTATCTGTGCTAATGCCCGGCTTGATTCCCGCAAACAAAATTCAAACGGCTTGCCTAGTTTCGGAGATAATGGTATAGGCGATTTCCATTAGCGGCGATATTATGACGTCAACTTTTTTTTCTAGGAAGAATTTCCAAAATCGGAGATGGTTACTGCCTGCGCGTGGGCTTTCTGCATATACATGGCAACTTTACGAAGATCCGATGAAAACTCTGGGTTGTGAACAAAAAATGTCAAAATAGGAATGACGTCATAAAATTGATATGACGTCATAGTGATGTATCATATGTGCGGTAATTCATCTCTGCTAATGCCCCGTTCGATTCCCGCAAACAGAATTCAAAAAAGCTAATTCAGCTTTGTAGTGTCGGCATTTACGATGGACGACTGAATAAGTTTTCTTTCTTCTAAATTCTAAATGAAGAAAAATGCATGATAGCATCCACAAAGTGGGTTGACAAGTTTTCAGTCAAAAATGAGTAATAGGTTTTTCATGTGGGTCTTTTTATGTTTTTAACTGATGTGGAGCGAAGCTCACCATGGATGGATTGGGGTGCTGGAGCGGCACTTCGGTGTGTTCCGGTGGCACTTCACCCCAGGTAAGAAGCCAGCTGAAGTGGGCTGGTCACACGGTGCATGGATGGGGGAAGAGTGAATGACATCCATCCACTGGGAACATACTCTGTGCAGAGCGTTGGTGCTGCCTAAGTAGTCTCCTTGGCTATTGGGCACAATCCTGGACGGGTCACCACTCTGACGCAGGATACCAGCAAGCTGGCACTCATTTTGCCAACCTCAGAAGGATGACAGGCAGAGTCAACCCAACCTGGTATTAATTCAACAGCCGAGATAGGATTTGAATCAGGATCCTGGAATCCCAAGCACATCATTCTAACCATTAAGCCAACACCAGGCATGAGAAGTGAATACTTAATAGCAAATAGAGCGGATAGGTTAAAGGAGAAAGGTAGGAGGAAAGGAGGTTGATGGCGGTTGAGAAGGGAAGATTGTGTGAGGATGGATATCAATAAGGTAGATGTGGTTGGAGAGTGGAGAGAGTTGGCTGATGACAGAGGGAAGTGGAGGAGTATTGTGGTCAAGGCAGGGCAGAAGATTGGTAAGTACTGCAGTAGAATCATTTTGCCTTTGGTTTCGTTATATGTGAATATGATTTAGCTTTGGTTTGATAGGGTTTCCCAACCCCGGCTGAGTCATACCAAAAAATTGAAAATGGTATGTTCATGCTTCCTTGCTTGGTGCTCAGCATTTAAAAGTATATCAGCAGACAAACCACCATAGGTTAGCAACCATTGTGCAGGCTTGATGGACCGGATGGCCTCCTCGTGCGTTCAAGTTCCTTGACAGGAAGTCATATTTATTATTATTATTTTATTATTATTATTATGAGATGTTACAGAATAGTCAACAGAAAGTGGAAATTCAGCCTGCATTACGACGAAATGTGCTGTGCAATTCCAAATAATCTCCTCAATTCACTCCATCACCCATTTCCAGCAAATTAACCCCCACTCCTACTTTAACCCTCCTTCACCAATCTTTCCTTATGCCATCAGTGTGCGCCATTCAATGTGTGACAACCTGGGAATTGGAGAGTAGAAAGCTATTTGTGTATCCTTTGTGTTGAATATAATTTGCTGGCTGTTTTTATCATTAGGGGAAATAATTGCAAAATATTTCCTTTTTACAAGAAATCAACGTTTTAACAATAATTTTAACATCTTGAAGCTGACATTTTATCCACCCACAGTGTGTTGATTTTTCATTGTTGCACATATCGTATATTTGGAAGTAGATGTTGGAGTAAGCCTCGTAAAGAAAGCCTCAGCCTTGCCCAAGTCAATATTCATTGTGGACTTGGGAAGGATAAATTTTTCAAGGCTGGTACTGTTACCCTCCTGCACAAAATATAGCTGTCAGCTCACACTGAACAGACAATTCTCTTCGTTTTATATGTCTGTAGCTGCATCAGTGTGCTTGGAGTGTCTGAAATTTTTTTATATGTAGTAATAAAGGTTCATGGAGGAGCATGTGACATGCAATTCAGCAGCCATCGAGGAGAGGAGGAGACGCTTTGTGCAGAGCGTTGGTGCTGCTTAAGCAGTTCTCTTGGCTATTGGGCACAATCGTGGACGGGTCGCCACTCTGACACAGGATACCAGCAAGCTGGCACTCATTTTGCCGACCTCGGAAGGATGACAGGCCGAGTCAACCCCACCTGGTATTAATTCAACAGCTGAGCGAGATTTGAACTCAGGACCTCAGATCCAAAGCCCACCACCCCTAACCATTAAGCCAACACCAGGCATAGTAGCCATAGAGAACCCATGAAAATTGAAAGTTTTGGGTTCCTTGCATTATAACCCAGGGGTTTGAATGGGAACACTTAAAAGACCACCTAGAATCATGAGAATCAAAGTAGGTTGGAATAATGCAATTTTTCTTGGTGTGTGTGTGTGTGTGTGTGTGTGTGTGTGTGTGTGTGTGTGTGTGTTTTCAGCACGCATGTACTTGTATGCCTATCAAGAATTACCAATACTCTCCGACAACAATTACCCAACTACCAAACCCCTGCCCCATCAATAATACAGCGCTGTATTTCTTTGTCTTTCATAACCATTCCGCATCCACAATGTGATGTCAGTGTTTTGTATTGTTGACCATGAGAACCTGAAAATAACTCAGTTTTGTAGTGAGTGCAGGATCATTGTGGTTTGCCTCCTCATGTCAGCACCACCCATGTCAACTTTTCCATGGGGATGTGCCCCCTCTCTCCACCTCAGCTACATCTTCCTCAGCTCTGGTCATACATTCTCACCCTGTTCCATGTCCTGGCCACACCTCTTCTGTTTCCCTCTCTCCATATCAATCACCCTTACCCCATCCCCTCTCCCATTCCCCGCACACTCTCCAAAATCCCATCCTGCTAACACTGTCTCCTGCCCTGTATCTAACTGAAGGACAATCAACATCCAAGGTCTCCACTGCAATTTCACATCTCAATAGAGGCTACTGCTGTAAACCGAACATTCCTCCCACAGGTTTTCCGATTCTTCTGTGTCTCTCCCTGACTATAGTCTGCTCCATTTTGACAGGTTTGAATCTCATCTCACTGGCGGAGTTGCAGGTTACATCAATAACTCAGTGTTATACTGCCTGTGTACTGATCTCCCCCTCGAAACCCCCTGAGTACCTTTGGATGCTTTTGCAGCTCTGAAATCTCTATGTGCTGTACAATTCTCCTAGCAGCCATGATTCTGCTTGCATGTCTCTCTCTCTCTCCTCCTCTGTCAACTGATAACTACCTACCCCCTCTGTCTTCTTCATAGGTGGCAATTTTAACCATCACATTGTCAATTGGCTGGGAGTTGGTACCTCTCAACAGCCATGGCACGTGCAGCAAATGACTTCTGGGACACTATGGGCTGGCCCAATCTGGTGAACTTTCTGACCCGCATTTCTGAAAATGACAAATCCTCCTTCTGGACGCTTCAATTAATAACTTTCCTGCTAACATCTCTTGTTCCTCCACTGCTCCATTTGGTTCATATAATCATGCTCTTGTGCGAGTCCACATGTACTTTGAAAATTTGGCTGTTGTCACAGCTGCCCCAGTGCCCCAGAGTGTGGCAATTTACTCAGAATGACTAGTGGGGATTGTGAGCTGCCTTCTCACTTCTGGATTGGTCTTCTGTCTCCAACGCCCAATATTGATGCTATCTTGGAATTCCATCATGAAGACTCTGTATCTGTATCTGTATCTTGTCTGTCGACATTGTACACATCCTCTAATGCCTGATATGCTAAATCCGATGGTGAGGCAGTTGCCTTTAAACAACTTTCCTTCTCTTCATGCAAGGCAATCTCAGGTCATTCCACAACACCACAACATGTGTGTCCACTCTCAGGAATGCCAGAAAACAACATCTGGCAACCTCAAGGCTGAACTCTAAAAACTTTCTCATTCCTTGAAGTCCTGGTCAGGAATTGTCCAATCTCTTTGTGGAGTATGCTTCCTCAGCATCCCTTCCCTCAATTTAAATGCGGCCACAGCTACAGTAACTGCTCATGAAAAAACTGAATGTCTCAACTCTTTGTTTGCTTCCAAATCTCCCATACCCAACCCATTACTCCCTGTTGCAACTCTACCACTTGCATGAAAATGCTCCTGAATACTGTCTTTCTCACCAAAAAATGTAGAAGTTTCTGATAACTGTTCACTCTGATTCTGCAATGAGCCAGGACAGTCTCAGCTCATAAAAAGCTGCTCTGCTACTCTTGCATACCGTCTTTCTGCATTGCTCGACCTATCCTTTGCCCTACATGTCCTGACGTATACTGGGAAATCACCGAATGCCACTGAATAACACAAGGCCACAAATGCAGATCCCTTAACTACAAGCCCATTAGCCTTCTTCTAATTACTCGTAAAGTCTGAAACCCATCATCACAGTTGACATCAAATTCTTCGTCTTCTCCAACAGCCTGATCTCAGACATCAGTTTGGTTTCTAACCCATCACTTCACTCTGAACATGCTGCTGCTGTTTGCTCCCCAAATGGATGGACACCCTGAATCTCAGACAAGAGATTAGGGCCGTCTCGCTGGACATATTTTTGAGCAGTCAGGTATCCCCCTTGATCTGCCAACTCTGTCGTCATCCAAAGCTGCCTCCTCTCATGGAATGCTGATTTATTTTTCTCTCATAGCATTTTAAATTGAATTGAATCCTCTCATATACCCTTATATATTCATATATATATTATATATATATATTATATATATATATAATATATATATATATATATTCAATTGAATCCTCTCATATACTCACCCTAACAAGGCTGGAATGCCCCACGGCAGTGATTGGGCTAGATACTGTTACTAATCTTCATCAGTGATTTTTCTCATTCACCGCAAACTCTCAGTAACTTTTAGCTGACAACACCACTCTCTGCTGTTGCATACTTCATCCTTCAGATAGGTAGGCATTAGCATCTTCCCTCCCTGCAGATAGAATCAGGAGGCTTTCCAACATTCAGAATATGTTTTTCAACCATGGCAATCTGACACTCACTTTATCTCTCCAAAATGATCATCTGGCAAACCCTCCCTCTCCTTCCTTGATAAATCACTTGCAGTTCCTCAAACTTTTGGTTCTATCAGGCACAATCTCTCTTGGTAAACCACATCTAATCAGAGCTGGATTACTGGGCATCCTCCATTGTGCCAAGTCGATCCTTGCAAAATCTGAACTTGTGGCAATGTTCAGGTGGCCTGAAAGTCACTTTAACCACTCCCAGTAAAGCATTGTGGAGGGGAAGGAACGGTGGAGAGGAAGACGGGGAAAGAGATGCGAGAAATTTAGCAGGGGTAAAGCAACTTTCAGGACACCCTGTACATGGCCTTTTTGGAGAACTCCTTTTTCCTTTGGGCTGTTGCCCTGCTCCACAACTTCACATCCTTCTCTATGGACACCAGGCACTTCATAATTAGAATCTCACAAAAATGCTGAATCTTTGGGTGTGTGACTCTTTCTGCTCTTACACTTCTGCCTGTCCATGCATTATTTCCAAGACACTTTGTTCTACCCTTCACCAAGATGCTTGTGTTTCCCAGTAACCCACTTCTGGTGAAACTCCCAAAAATTGGCACATATTCTTTGTTCTTCCAGACCCCTTCTTGCTGTGTTCGAACTCATATATGGCTTAGCCACATCCTGTCTGTTTCCTCCCCTGCCCTTACTCTCTCATTATTCCTTTGCCTCTTCTTCCTTTAAGTTTGTCTCTGTAGTGTCCCTCTGTTCTGCAATTGATGTGTTTCCCAATTTTCCTCTGTGTTATAGCTGTTCTTTTCTGTCTGTATTCCCACTTTTCCCCAGGCCTAATATTGTCTTCACAATTAAATTACGGTACTCAAAGAGAGCAGTGTACAAGTGAGCCAATCACCATTTTCCAACCAACATGTGTGGTTCAATTGCAAAAGCATTTCTCATTTCACAAATTGAGGCAACTCCAAAGCTGTGCACACCATTCAACTGCCTGACCGTTTCAACGCAGTTGATGCGATCATCATTGATGGTGTAAATTTGGCCAACCTCAAGACTGAACGTTAAATTTGTCTCCTTCCTCAAAAACCTGGTGGCACCTTGTCAAGTCTGGTCGCAGGAGCATGCTCCCCCCTCCATCTCTTTCCTGACTTTAAATGGCACCACGGCCGACTCTGCTCGTGGTAAGGCTGAATACCTCAATTCTGTATTTGCTTCAAATCTTGTGTCCCAACCCTTTCCTCCCTGCACCCACCCTACCCAATCATACCAAACTGATCCTCAAGTTTATCTTTTTCACCTGAGAAGGTAGAGAAGTTTCTGGCAACCCTCAACTCTGATTCTGCAACTGTTGTGGATGCATAAGTGCATGTGTATTAAAAACCTGCCCTGTGCTCTTGCACAAACCTTTCTGCTCTGTTTACCCTATCATTTTGCTCTAAGTCATCTTCCATCTGTTTGGAAGTTAGCCATATCACCACATGACATAAACATGGTGCAAAAATGGATCTTCTGAAGTAGAGACCTATTAGTTTACTTTCCATCAACAGCAGGCGAATGATTCCATCATCACCAGTTAACATCATTTATTGCCTTTATACAACAGCCTGAACTCAGACCATCAGTTCAGATTCAGACCTGTCACTCTGCCCATGACTTGTTGCTTATGCTCTCCCAACAATGGATGTAGGCCTTCAACTACAGACATGAGCTCAGGGCCATCTCTTTGGCAATATCCCAAGAATTTGTTAAGTCTGGCATCCTGCCTGCTCTCCAAACTCAGCCGATAGCAAGCACACGTGGCTTTCCGACTTCTTCTATTGTCATAGCCAATGTGTGGCTCTTAATGGGATCCTTTCCATCTCTTGCTGTTTAGGAGGGAGTGCCCAAGGCAGTCTTGGGTCCAGTCCAATTCCTAATCTCTCTGACTGAAAAATCCTGTTTATCATCTTTGCTGATGCGTCACCCTCTGTCGTGGCATCCCTCATCCTTCAGAGAGGCAGGCGGCATCTCTTCCGTCTCTGCAGACAAACTGTAAGTAGAATTACGAGCTGCTCTTACACATGGAATATGTCATTCAAGCTGATAAATTTCAACACTCTACTCTGTCTCTCTGAAAGGGCACTCTGGCAATCTTTTTCCACGAACAAGGCCATGACCAGTCGACCCACAACCAGCATGAGGATAACTCCAGGCACGCATGGACGTCGGCAACTGCACTCTTCCATCACAATAAACAAAAGCCAGATAAACAGCCACCATGGTTAACGCAAACACCATCGCCTGACCTTGGGCTGTTATGCTCGTCTGTTCGGCCGCCTGCGATGAGAGTTGGAGTGAGTTGGGATGTGTTTTGACTTCGTGCAACTCTTTAGTTTTCTGTTTCATCTTCCATACTGCTGTTTACTTGCCGCACTTTCTTCTCAGCTCCCGTAAGCCATTGCTGTGCTTGTTTGGCTTGCTGCCGTGCAGCCCAACCAATTCAGCTTGTAGGGCTAGGGCATTAGCCTGCAGATGCTGACGGCAGCTGCGATCATTATCCAACTCAGCCTCATGCTCACGACTCTCTCTGAAGACATTTCATCACCTTCTGGGTTTCGCTCTTGAAGGACTGCAGTTCAGTACTCAACGCAGTGTTATCCTGGCATAAACTCTCTATCAGAAGATCTTTTTCATCGGGTCCTTCTGTAATCGGGTTGACAGTCAGGTTAGGTCAGATTACATCTGTGACTTGCTACAGTTACCTGTAAACCTGTACTAACCTGTTCCATGGTCGGGTTGTCGGCGACGAAACCGTCTCCCCCACCAAGTTTCTTGGTGAGGAGGGTGTATGAATATGGACACCTAGCAGGATGAAGAAAAAACCTGTCAAAGGGTGGAGAGCTCCTTCTGAGCCAACGGCCATCCATATATAGTGCCCAACTGTTTCTGCAGACATCCTCCTGCATTTGGGTTACTTCTTATTAGGAGATGGTGGCAGGATTTGTATTCTGGCCACCGTAAAACTTCATTCCACAAAACATTCCAAAACACAAAAATCTGAAAACCACTCCTGGGAGTACCTCCTGTGCAGTTTCCCTCGCAGAACAGCTCACCAGATGACGGGATTGGGGCAAAGCTTCGGGACCCCAATCTTTATGATAGGAGGGGAAACCATGGGGTAACATTCCTGGGTCAGATTGCGGGAGAGTGTGTTGGGGTGGTGCTGAGGTGTCATCCACCAGCGGCGGTCTTCTTGGGTTAACCTGAGGTGGTCACTTCAGGTGGGCACCTGAAATGTCCTATCCCTAAGAGAGGATGACCACTGTCTCTGTTATCATCTGAGCTCAAGCGTTTGGACATCGGTATTGCAGCACTCTCTGAGTTTGGAGACCGGATTGCGGCAAGATCATGTGGGTAGTTACACCTACTACGTCTGGTCACTCGATGGGTACGAGGCCAAGGAGTTGCTGTAAGCTGTGTCCAATAAGCTGACTCCAATGATAATTGAGGTAACACCGGTCAACGAGTGTATTATGAAGATGAAGGATTGTCACTCTTGGGTGTCATTTCCTGGTTCTGTATAGTCTTTGACTGAGGTGAGTGATTCACCGTGAAGAGCCATTCTATGCCATGCTCGAGCCTGTGGTTGATAGTTCCCCAGGCGAATTACTCTTCTAGTCTTGGGGGATTTCAGTGCATCGACTGGAACTGATAGAGATGGTTATGAGACGTGTGTTTGGTCCCCATGGGTTTGGAACTGTGAAACAGAAAAGCACTAATTTCCTTGCTTTGCAAAAGTCATGGACTTAGGGTGGCTGGATCATGGTTTCAGCACCCACAAGCTCATGGCTGGACTTGGTATTCCAACGCTAGCGGTGTGGCAAAGGAGATTGACATGTGCTTTTTGATGTGTGCTGGAGGATGATCCAGAACTGCAGGGTCCACCGGAGTGCTCAGTTCCTCAATACTGACCACCGGCTTGTTGCAGCAACTCTTAAGTTGCAGGTTAAATCCAGGAGAATGGTACCATCCCAGCCTCGGCTGGATGTTAGCAAGCTCAAGGAGGAGAGAGTAGCTGAGGAGTTTGCGAAAGGCTGAGTTGAGATTTGGGGGTCTGGGTGCTTGGGGGATCCTGAACAGTTGTGGAGTGCCTTCAAGACCACTGTCCTTGATGTTGCCGTATATGTCTTGGAACTCACCGGAGGGCGAAGAAGAATTTTGTCTCTCAAGGGACACTGGATATCATTGCACAGAGTCGCAGAGCCAGGCTGAATGGCAGAGCTGAGCTGTTACGGAGCTGAGGCATAAATCTGTACATGCACTAAGGGTGGACAAGGAGGCCTATGTGTGAGGAATCTGTGAGAGGTGGAGCTCACCTGTGGTCAAGTGATTCTCGTCCTGCTTACAGGGGAATTCATGCATTGCGTTCATCCAAGCCCATCCCTTGGTGTACTGCAGTTCGAGCAGAGGGTGGTAGGCTCTTGACAGAGGGGTCCGAAATGAAGGCCGCTGGCTGGTTACTTTGAGCGGCTGTACCAGGCTGATCCACCAGCTGTCGAGTTGGACATCAGGGGTGTTACAATCCCTATTGCTGACCCTCCAATCAACTGTGGTCCCTTTCATTTGTGGAAAGACAGGCTGCGGTGAACTGGTTGACATGGGTAAAGGTCCTGGGATCTGCATCCATGCTGAACTTCTCAAGGCTGGTGGAAATCTGCACTCGTGTCGTTGCATGCAGTTCTGTGTTCTGCCTGGAATACAGGCATCATCCCAACTGAATGGAAGAGGGCCTTGTTGTCCTCTCTGAAAAGGGAAGGTGATCGCCAGGAACTGCAACAACGACGGAGGGGTGACGCTGCTCTCAGTGCTGAGCAAGGTCTTTGCTCAGATAATTATTGATAGGGTTCGCCACCATTGGCTTGAGAATCAGCGTCAGAGCAGTCAGGCTTTATCCAAAGAGGTCAACGATTGACCGTATCCTTGCTCTTTGGGTCCTCACCGAATGCAGACGAGAGTTTCGGCGGTGGCTGCTTGCAGGCTATGTTGATCTTGTAAAGCATTTGATTCAGTGAATCGGGATGCGCTCTGGAGGATTCTGTTCTGCGTGGGGTGCCACCAAAACGGATCGATCTGATGTCTGAACTATATCTGGTATGAGAGTGCTGCGAGATGTGGTGGTGCCATCTCGACTTATTTGCAGTTGTTGCTGGAGTTCGTCAGAGTATGTACTGTCCCCACACTTTTCAGCACTTGTATGGACTGGATTCTGGGGAGATGCCGGAGATATTAAGCTGCGATGCATCGTTTGGGAATGTCAATATCTCTGACTTTATTTTGAGGTGCTGAATGAGGAGTCGGAGATGCTGGGTTACGGATTTCCTGGGTCAAAACTAAGATCCAGGCTTTCAATGACATCTTGGATGCTGCTATTCTGTCTGTACCTGTTTGTGGTGAGGATGTTGAGGTCACAGAGAGATTCACTTACCTTGGCAGTGATATTCTGTCTCTGCTGGCTGTGAGCCAGAGGTCACAAGATGCCTGGGTCAGGCCTGGGAAGTCATGGATTCACTCAATCAATGGTTGGGCGCTGTCGGTACTGTGCGGGAAGACGAAAGTCTGAGTCTTCAGTCTTGGTGCTTCCAGTCTTGCTCTATGGATGTGAGACTTGGACTCTGACCAGGGATCTGAGACGGAAACTTAATTATTTTGGTGCAGGTCTCTTTGGGGAATCCTTGGCTATCGCTGGTCAGACTTTGTGTTCAACGAAGCGGTTCTGAGAGAGCTCAATGAGATTTGTTACCTGCATAGTCCGTGAGTGTCAGCTGCGGCTATATGGACTGTGGCTCGTTTTCTAATGCTGATCCTGCTAACCAGATTCCTTAGTGAGGGAGCCTGGTGAGTGGAGGCCAATGGGCTGACCGCATGCCTCGTGATTGCAGCAGGTTGATCAGCATCTCAAGGAGATGGGGATGGGCGAGGCATCTGCCTGGAGATGGCAGACTGAGACCCCGAGTACTGGGGAAAGTGGATGCAGCGACGCGCTGCGCTGGCGTTTTTCCCACAACTGACCTGACTTCTGTCTGCTGGGTTCGGAATCAGCAATGCTGTGTTTCTTGTTCTGGTTCAAGTTCTGACTTTCCTCTCTGGGAATCACCACTGCTGGATTTACATGCGCAACCAGTGCAATTGCCCTTGTGTGTGCCCCCTGCTCCATCGCACACAGTTGTACTCCATGGGAACGGGAGACTCAGAGACTCGGATCTGCTATGACCTGGGTGAGAGATGCTAGATGACAACATCTAGCTGGAAAGCATGGAAGATCCAAAGATGCAGAACCTGCATCAAAACGGCTAAGCTCACATCCATACAAGCAAACAGCTCCATGATCAGCCGAAAGACGGTGCCAATGCACTCTCCCGCAGCGCAAGCTCCCATCCGTCATGCCAAACAGATGGAAAACAACCTCCCAAGTGGCAGTCAACTTTCTTTATATTCAACATGATGTAGATGGCCACAAGTCACCACAACGGTCGTGACGGTGGGTTCCACATGTGACAAACTCCCCTAGCCGAGCATCTGGAGTGAGGAATCATGCGGAACATTGCAGGTGTCCATCGTCAAAACTTGTGGAGCAAATTGCAGACACTTCCAGCTGAGAATAGAGTTGCTGAAAAGGGAGAAAGTGCCTGCTACATTCAGACGGTGTTGGCACCTTGTTCTCGGTGGGTGCCAAGATGCAAATGCGGACCTGTTTTCTCTTCAAAGTCTGCACTTGATCACTCTGTTATAATTCAAGATGAGCATCCCGCTTAACCAACCGTAAGCTACCGTTGCTGCAACTCTCCTCCACGACATGTCCTGCAAGTGGTTAAACATTGGTTTGACCAATCTGCTCGACTTTTTCCAGGAACATTCCCAATGTCTAAATGTAGCAGCCAACCAACTTAATATGAGTCAGTCAGTCTAAGCATGGTCCTCGACAGAACAATCAACATCACCAATGAGGCTAACAGAAACCTTGGTTAATCTCCTCTCCCTTTACAGCTTTGTCCCAAGTATTCAGCTGCTTCTATAAGGTCTCATCCTACTTTCCCAGTCAATTGTGGCTCCACAAGGCTTTCCTTAACTAACACCAGCTCTGTTCTGTTACATGGGTTTCCAGATTTTGCACTAAACTGCCACCCTGGCACCGACAAAATTCCAATTCCTCCACCTGCTGGTTGCATTATGGCATCCACCCAGATGGAAAGCCTCCAGGTCGAATCCTCCATTTCATTCCTTTGTTCATCAATTTCGTCTTCCAATCGTCATTCATTTCTTCATTTCATCCATTTGTTCTTCTCATATCATTCGTTAGTTCATTCATGATATTTTTCCAATCGTTCACTTTGTTTATTCATTTGTTCCATTAATAAAAGGAAAAGTCTTGTTTTGGACATCACACTACTCCTTGCATCACATTTCCCACCACTGTGAGGGAAGGAAGACCGACACTTGAGACGGGGAGACTCCGTCTCTATCACTCAACTCTCCCCCCCGATCGCTTCTTCCAATGGGTCACTATCTGGTATAATCATCGACATTTCATGCTCGTCCACCATTTCGCACGCGCGTTTAATCTGGTAAGAAAAAAATTATTTATTTAAATTTCCAAGGTTTTTCTCCAACACCAATTATCGTAGTTTGAATCCTGCTCTCCAAGGAGTCAGGAGAGGTTCATATCCCACGACCTGAGGCAGTTGTCGTGTCCAGTGGTTAACCCCTACCTGAACAGATGGCTAAACTTCTCCCTTGGAGGCTCACACGTGACCTCCAGAGATTAATGCGCGAGCGGGAAGGGGCAGGGCATGGCAGAGGGGAAGAGGAGCACAGCACAGGGGCACTACACCAGGACAGCACAAGGGGGGTTTACACTCAAACCCACTGCAAATACACGGATCCAGCTTCTTAAAAGGAACACATTTAATGAAATAGACAATATTTACAGAAGGACAATAATCCAAAAGGTAACAATAATAATGGAGTAATAAATCCTACAGTTGAGGCACCTCTTCACAAGACTCAATGCAGACAAAGGGAAACAAAATAAAAAGAAAACCCTCCTTTTGAGTATTCTTGTACTTAGCTTGCGCCAGAGCTGGTCTTTGTGGAACTTGGAATTGAGGTGCTCTATTCGCACGTGCAGATGCCACACAACAGAATGCGCCTCGTTGCTTTCTTATCGCGGGAAAAATGCACACGAGGCAATCCACGAGCAGCACTCCACACCGAGGCTCAGAGTCCCAGTGTAAACGGCTTCATGCGCTGATCGTACTCAACTGAACCAACCAAGAGCCAAAGGCCAGATCTTGCTTCACCACGTGGGCCAATATCGCCTCAACCACGAATACAAGGTCTCCTCGTGCCGTCATCCTCAGTCACGTGCGCTCAGCCTCAAACTTCTGCACCTCTTTTCCGTAGATGCGTCTGTGCCTCGCCTCTGATCATGGCTCTCCCAAAATGCAGCAACCTTCCTCTTTAATCACCCGGCTTTCCTCAAAATGTGCAAGCCAACTTCTTCTTTGATCATAGAACTCTCCAAATCACACCAGCTTCCTCTTTAATCACCGGCTCTCCAAAATTATATCTGGGTTGGCTTAATGGTAGGATAGAGCGGGCTTGGATCTGGGTCTGATTCAAATCCCGCTCACCTGGTTAAATTAAACCAGGTGGGGTTAACTCGGCCTGTAATCCTTTCGAGTCGCAAATGGGTTGCAACATGCTGCGACCCGTCCAGGATTTGTGTCCAATGGCCAGGAGACTGCTTAAGCAGCACTAAAGCTCTGCACGGAGTATGGTCCAATTCTTTCCTCTCCTCTCCAAAATTTGCTAAGCAACTTCCTGTCGATAACACCTATTTTCATCTCCTCCCGCCTCTGGGGTGTGGCTGTCGCTGAACACCGGAAGGCGGGCTTCTTGTTCCTGTCGGCTAGCTCTGGATCGTCAATGTACTCATCAATCACAGCCTCAGGGGCATACTTCGCGCCGACTGTCACCCTTTGAAGGTGGCAATCCTGCCCGTTGTGGTTTTGTTTAGGGAGTGTTCCCCCTTTTGCTAATAGTTGATAATCATAGGGAAAAATTGAGGGGGGAAGCGATTACATACTGGGGACTTATTCTTACTCCTGGGCTAATACTCACGCACCCAACCCCGTGTGGTGGACACGTAACATTAAGCTCAAGGTTTCCTACTTAGTTCATGAGATGCCTCCGTACTATACATTCCAGCCTAAGAATCGACACAATCTAATATCCCTATTAATTGCTTCCATCTCAACCCCCCACAACCCTTTTGTTTTATAAATATACTGACATGTGTGACGTCATTTTTTTTTTCCCATGCAGTGGTTCAGAGATACAGAGGTCATAGTTTTTTCCTTTTTTTCAAATGGCTGCAACACCAGACTGTGACCTGTGATGTCTAATTAATATTAAACATTCCACATGAAGTAGTCGCACTTATGTAATACAATTTGTGTCAGAAATGGATAAGCAGTTGCGAGAAGAACAGACGAAAATCAGCATGGATGTATAGTTGGCAGATGGACACCGAAAACATAAGTCAAATGACGACTTTGTCAGCACAGGATAAATAAGGAAGGAAAGTTTGTATGTGGGCAACACGTGACAAAATTGCAAAACACAACTTGGGCAACCTATTCTCGATCTCTCTATCTTATATATCTATATATCTTTATATATATATATTATATATATATAATATTATATATATACTCACTATATTAAAATAATATACTTGTTTACCTGGTCCGGGGGTCAGCCGCCATACAACCCGCGCCTATCTGAATGGAGCCGCAGTCGGAGTTCGGCCGGACCACGAGTGTTCACACGGTGAATATAATCGGCACGCGCGATAAACTAACCCTCACTCCGGCGTACGGGTCCATTGACAAGAAGAATCGCAATCGCAGAATTCAACGTGGGTAGGGTCGATTGCATTCAAATTTACACCCTAAATATCCCACGTGTCCCAACTACGGGGTTTCCACCCTCGACGGAAACTCGTACGGAACAAACCGGCCCGAGGCGAGCCTGTTCCGTGCGCGATTCCGAGGGCGTAATCGCCGAGAACCGTCGTCCAAATGTCCCCTAATCATACGGCAAACCAAATCAGCCGGGCTTTCTAACTCCCAACCCGAATGTTTCAGTATGGAGGAATTGCGCACGGTAGGTTTACATTCAACAATGGACATTTTTTATAACGGATGTCAAATTTCCCGCCGAAAGGCGAATCCGACTTTTTTCATTGCGCAGTTGGGTCTGTGGATTCGTTCAGATTTGCAATAAAATTTCATGGGGGGGGGGGGGGGGTAGGGGTCTTCTCTTCCAGGGTAGGGCATAAGACTATGGGGACGCTAGTCAAAAACTCAGAAGTTCCGTTGAACAAGCCGCTGCGAACCGCGGCATGCCCCGGCCTCCCGGTCCAGAACGAGACCGGTGCATGCAATATCGGCTGTCCTGAGAATCGTTATTTTATGCGCTAAACTTCCGCGCTTAATCACCCCGGTCAATTTTCACGGCGATAAACCAGCATCGAGTTTGCTACGGAATCCCCACCCTGTCAAATCTTTTATTGAATGACTCTTCACTACAATGGCTCGTCGCTAAGACATCAGTTAGGAACAGCATGGACCTGATTCATTCTGAGTTCACGTGCCGTGTGAGTACTCGTGATTGGTTAGAAGATTTTGGCATCCATAATAGGTACGGCCTAGTTTCGTTGTAGTAGATATTCATGGCAGTGCATGGTATTGTGATTTAATAATCGTCTGTTGCATATCTACGACCTGATATCGTTGACGCAACTGCATTAGAATCGGAAGCTAACGTGTTGATGAATAGGCAGCCGGTTTTTTTAAACAGAGAGGAAACCTCGTTGGCACGGATGGGGCTGGCTGGGGAGAAAGGCGAGCGACAGGCGAATTTCGTGGGGACGTTCGGAGGAAACTCAAGAGCTGGCCGTGTTGTTTGTATTATCTGCATTCCGGTTGGCATTACGGCAGTCGGGCGATCGGCTCGGTTTAACAAAAGCATGCCACCACGGCAAACATGTGAAGGCTGCCAAGGCAGTGAAAGGAAATTTCGTAACTTCCAGGTAAGCAGGAGCCCCCTCAGTCGCCAAAAGCCTATATAACCTACACCTATATTCATAACGCCCACGGCTTTGGCGCTTAGACACGCTGCTCGAGTGGAAAGCGCCATTACCGTCGGGCATCATATAACTAAATTAACCAAACGATCTTTGCGGCGGGCCTGGCACGTGGGATGGTGGGACCATCTGTGTTTTGGGGTCCTTCGTTCCATGCCTAGCTGGCCTTTTTGGGCCTGGTCTCTCAGAAGATCCGGAAGGGTCAAGGTTAAGGTTCAAATTGGGGTGAACTCTTGATATTTATCATAAATGCAATTTTTATACTTGGCTAATCAGAATGAAAGTGGTTTGGGGTCAATTCCATTCACAAATACATCAGAGATATTTCAATTTTGATGTAGAATAAATGGAAAGTCTGAAGATTGCTTGCACGAAGGTCATAAAACTCCTTAATTCGTTTGACTTCAAAAAACATTCATATTTCTGGAAATGAATGTTTGAATTTTCGATTGCCATGAACCAGTTGGTAACTTCTCTGGGTGCCGTCATGACTTATTTTATGTCCTCATCAGGTTCAATTGGCGGTTTACAGCTGCTACACGAGACCATCACTAAAACGGTTGCACCAGTCAGGATCGGGGAGGTTCAACAGCTGAAGCACTTGGTGTGTGGTTGTCTGTGAAAATTCTTGCCATTTTACTATCTGGTGCAAAGTGATGAATTATCAAAACTTTAGTAAGACCCAAGGCTCTTTGACTTTTTATGCATGGGGAAGTAATCGTGTGTCTGCCCTCGGTACAAAAGACACACATTGGATAGAGAACACGGTAGGAGAGACTTCTCTTCTGGGAAGCAGTTGAGAACGTGCTTTTCTCGCTGAACTTGGATGAGTCTACCTCTGAGAGTCTCAAAAGGATGTCTTGCGATTCTCGTGAGTTACTCTGGAACTCAAACGGTTGTGGTGAAACATTCTGGTTATTGATGTAGTCCACTGGATGTAAATCTCTACGATGAGATATGTTGCATGTTGGAGGCAAAGGACATTCCACATTTAACCAACTTGACTGTCTATGCTTTTTGGTTCATGCAACTAATGCGTGGTCATAGACTGGCTTTGGGAAAAAAAGACTCGCATCCGTTGGAGAGAATGCGCCCCAACACACTTGTTCAGACATTGAATGGTGACACTGCCACCATGCACATCATGTGCAAAGGTATTCTGCACCAACATTTGGTGGTGGTGTGAGTCATTATTCCTTATCCACAATGAATTTGGAATCGGTTGTTGATCTGAGAGAACTGTATCAGGAGGTTGGTGTACCTCTCGTTGATGACAATTCAAACATGCTGAACGATTATCAGCCATCGCTGGCTATCGGCCTACGACTTGAGTGTGGATAACTGTTGCGTCAGGCTGATGCCGTGCTCACGTTTCTATCTACTATGGCTTCTTCTTACCCAAGGCCATCGAAGAGGGGATGAGAGAACTCCATTTAGGGCCACACGTTGACTGCGACAGGAGAGGAAGTCTGCGAGCCACGTGTGGAGATGGCCTTGGATACCATCGGAAGAAAGATTGGTGAGCAGGGCAGGGTGCCAGACCGTGTCAAAAGCATGCGATATATCTTGGGATATGGCTTTGATTTCATGTCTGATATTGAGGACCTCCATCCATTGTTGGGAGAGAAGAAGCAGCATATCCAGGGTGGAGTGACCTGGTCTGAAACTAAATTGATATTGAAAATCAAGCTGTTGGATAAGAGGAAGGATTTAATGTCTGAAGCGATGATGGATTCCATAACCTTGCTGATGATTTGGAGAAGGCTGATTGGTCTGTAGTTGCAGAGATCTGTTTATGCACCTTTTTATGCAGGGCAGTAATGTTTGCTGATTTGCAAGCAGATGGCAGATGACCTTGAGCAAATGAGATGGTGAATAGAACAGAGAGAGGGTGAGCAAGAGCAGAGGAGCAGGTTTTAGGCACGTGGGGTGATGCCGCCTGGACCGGTTGCAGAATTGAGTCGAGATTTGACAGCAAGCTCTCCACCTTGTCAGGAGAAAAGGACACAGAGTCCAGGGACAGCTGGGTGCGACTGGGAAAGGTGGATACAGAAAGCAAAGGGTTTCGGACACAAGATTTCGATGCAACACACGAGTTTAGGCATTCAGCCTTTTCACGTGTGGTATCAGCAGTGCGGCAATTTTGATGTAAGGCAGGGATGGAGGGGGAACATACCCCAGAAACAGATTTGATTGGATGCCAACAGGATTTGAAGGAGGGAGAGAGGTTTGACAGTTCAGATTTGAGATTAGAAAGATGTTTTCTGGTTCTCCTTTAGGTAGATACACACTTGTTGCAAGCTTTATGGAAGGTACTGAGATTACCCTCAGTTGGGTTTGCTTTCCATGAGGCAAAGGCAAATTCTTTCAGGACAACTGCTTTGCCACAAGCTCCGGTGAACCAAGGGCAGGAGGAAGGGGAGGACAACTGAAGACGAGAGGGGATAAATCTGTGCATGAGAGAGCAAGTTTCTTTGAAAGAATTCTTCAGACAAGGTGATGTTGGAGAAAGTAGCGATGGGAGACCAGTCTAGAAGTTTGATGGCTGCTTGGAGACCCTGCCAGTCAGCCTAATTGAAATGCCAGACTCGACGGCACTGAGGTAGTTCTCTAATAATGGCTTAATTCCCACAATTCCCACAAAATTAATGGATGGCTTAATTCCCACAAAATTGGCGTATATTAGTATGACTTGTAATGCGCTCTTCCACAGGGAGTGGTGCTATGCCATACATATTGTTACAGTTGCCGGGAGGGGGGCATTAGACATTTCCATATAACAGATATAAATGTATAGAATAGAATGGTCAGTGTCCGAGTAGTAAGCCAATCTCGATGTAATAAGTCGGGACACTTCAGCTTAAGGATCGTCTTGTTTGAATGTCCACCATACATGGGGTGGTGCATGCTATTATTTAATTAGAGATTATGGTTAAGGAAATTGTGCATATAACCCTTATGTAAACCTCTACTGGGGGCACCGGGAGACTTTGCAAGAAAGAAGGGCGAAGCTTGGTTCGCCTCTAGAGTGAGGGGAGAAGCGTTTTGTTGCCTCCCGAGATGTGGAGCCTGAATCGCCTTCAAGGGGCGGATCGTTGTCCGGGGAGAGGAGGGAGGAGGCAAATCGGGCGGATGGGGTATGTGAGAGGGATTGTGATCTGAGAGCTTCTTGGAATTCTGAGGAGAAAGAGTTCTGAGGATAAATAAGGTTCTGAGGAGAACAAATTGTGAAGAGAGCTTTCTCTGAAGAGATCATCTGCCTGCCTGCCTCGCCCTGTTCATCGTGCCTGGATCCTGCCGTGTACCACACAGCCTGTTCATCTCCCCATCATCTGCTTGCCTCATCCACCAACAGATGAGTCCCCTGGTCTTGTCCCTTTCCTGTCTGTGAATGAGTTTGGAGTGAGGTGCCTTAGATTTCTTTAGATTTGTTTGTACCTCACTGTATATAATTAATTATTTATTAATTGTATCTCTTCCCTTCCCTTCCCAACCCACCGTCGTCTTCCTTTCGGTGGGTCAATCTTCCCCTGGTTGTTTGTGTTACGGAAAATAAACCCGTTGGTTTCAACAAAAGCTTTGAGGTTCTGATGTCTCTCCTATGCCTGGTGTTGTCTTAATGGTTAGGGTGGTGGGTTTGGCATCTTAGCGTCCCGAGTTCAAATCCTGCTCACCTGTTGAATTAATACCAGGTGGGGTTGATTCAGCCTGTCATCCTTCCGAGGTCGGCAAAATGAGTCCCAGCTTGCTGGGATGATTGAGCCATTCGAGTATCCTGCGTCGGAGTGGTGACCCATCCAGGATTGTGCTCAACAGCCCAGGAGACTGATTTGGCAACACTGATGCTCTGTGCAGAGTATAGTCCTAATGGATGGATGGATGTCTCTCCTCACAACTGCGTGCCCATAGACTGCCATAATTTTTGAATGTCTCCACAGGAGTTAAAACTGTTAGGTGCATCATGGGATGTTAACCTCCTGCTGCAACGAGCTCAACATTGGTTGAGCTATTGATGCTACAATATTGTTACAGGTGTGGGGTACAGGGCAATTGTGCAAATGATAGGCCTTAGCATGAACCGTGTGCTAGCTTAGGATAGATAACTACCTCTGCCCTGTCTGTCTGTTTGCAAGAGTTTCGGTAGAAGACTCTACTGAGTCTTCACCAAGCACACCGAGCACTTCACCAAAAAAACGTTCATGCACTCCACCGAGAGCCATTCCGGTTTTTACTTGAAACAACGATTTAGTGTTTTGGTTAAGTTGTCCTGTTGTGTGTGTGTGGTCCAGGTTATTTAGATTAAGAGTAGTGTCACGTGATCTGTCCTTCCTGTCGAACTGCTGATGGTCAGGCAAGGTAAGAAGAGGGGACCACTGAGAGGGTCATTATTATGTCATCCCAGCACATGGCACATTCAAGTTGCTCCCTCCCCCCTCCCTCCAGCATCTGCATGGTCCCGAAGGTGTGACAATACTGTCGGTGCCATAAAGATCATAATCTAAGATGGGGAC
>CM068952.1:50228768-50242344 GCA_035128595.1 Eptatretus atami
GCGGTGTGCAATTGGCCAGATTCGCTGGCAAGGAGAAGCGCCACAATTGGCCGGAGTCATGGAACATGTCCTGATTGAGCTGACAGAGGGAAACCGCCATCTTATTGTCTGTGCTGTGTCACCTGAGGAGCGAGAGGAGTTGGGAGAGGGGAAAGGAGGACTACTTGACTTGAGGTGTGGCATTCGATATCTTTTTTTCACTTTGGACGTTCTGTGGTGCATCGCTCTCTTTTGCCGAGGATGCTCCGAAGTATCACACCACTGTGCCGCAATCTCTATCGGGCTTTGCTCTGCTCTACTTACTGTTACCTCGAGGATATTTGAGGTTGTTTAACAATCTTTTCCTGGTTCATGTGTGAGCGCGTTGGCGAATGTGTCTCCAAGATCTGAGCCTTTTATTGTTATGCAATAAAAGGGGTTTTTACCTCCGCCACCGAAGGTGAAGAAGGTTATGTTTACACCCCTCTCTGTCTGTTTGTTTGTCTGTCTGTTTGTCTGTGTACAGGATATCTCAAAAAGTTGTGGACGGATTCGGACGAAACTTGGTGGACAGGTTGGGTGTGTGACAAGGAAGAATTGATTCGATTTTGGTGAAGATCCGAATCTGGATCTGGATACGAGAATTATTTAACTTTTTAAGTGATTCTTCACCATTGAGAGATCGGGCCAAAAATGATATTAGTACTGTATGGCATGGTATTACAACAAGCTCGAATGAGCTAAGATCCTCGTCCTCTTAATGATGACGTCATAAAAACGAATATGACGTCATTGTGATGTATCAGGTTTGCGCTAAATTATCTGTGCTAATGCCCGGCTTGATTCCCGCAAACAAAATTCAAACGGCTTGCCTAGTTTCGGAGATAATGGTATAGGCGATTTCCATTAGCGGCGATATTATGACGTCAACTTTTTTTTCTAGGAAGAATTTCCAAAATCGGAGATGGTTACTGCCTGCGCGTGGGCTTTCTGCATATACATGGCAAGTTTCACGAAGATCCGATGAAAACTCTGGGTTGTGAAACAAAAAATGTCAAAAATAGGAATGACGTCATAAAAATTGATATGACGTCATAGTGATGTATCATATGTGCGGTAATTCATCTCTGCTAATGCCCCGTTCGATTCCCGCAAACAGAATTCAAAAAGCTAATTCAGCTTTGTAGTGTCCGGCATTTACGATGGACGACTGAATAAGTTTTCTTTCCTTCTAAATTCTAAATGAAGAAAAATGCATGATAGCATCCACAAAGTGGGTTGACAAGTTTTCAGTCAAAAATGAGTAATAGGTTTTTCATGTGGGTCTTTTTATGTTTTTAACTGATGTGGAGCGAAGCTCCACCATGGATGGATTGGGGTGCTGGAGCGGCACTTCGGTGTGTTCCGGTGGCACTTCACCCCAGGTAAGAAGCCAGCTGAAGTGGGCTGGTCACACGGTGCATGGATGGGGGAAGAGTGAATGACATCCATCCACTGGGAACATACTCTGTGCAGAGCGTTGGTGCTGCCTAAGTAGTCTCCTTGGCTATTGGGCACAATCCTGGACGGGTCACCACTCTGACGCAGGATACCAGCAAGCTGGCACTCATTTTGCCAACCTCAGAAGGATGACAGGCAGAGTCAACCCAACCTGGTATTAATTCAACAGCCGAGATAGGATTTGAACTCAGGATCCTGGAATCCCAAGCACATCATTCTAACCATTAAGCCAACACCAGGCATGAAGAGTGAATACTTAATAGCAAATAGAGCGGATAGGTTAAAGGAGAAAGGTAGGAGGAAAGGAGGTTGATGGCGGTTGAGAAGGGAAGATTGTGTGAGGATGGATATCAATAAGGTAGATGTGGTTGGAGAGTGGAGAGAGTTGGCTGATGACAGAGGGAAGTGGAGGAGTATTGTGGTCAAGGCAGGGCAGAAGATTGGTAAGTACTGCAGTAGAATCATTTTGCCTTTGGTTTCGTTATATGTGAATATGATTTAGCTTTGGTTTGATAGGGTTTCCCAAACCCCGGCTGAGTCATACCAAAGAAATTGAAAATGGTATGTTCATGCTTCCTTGCTTGGTGCTCAGCATTTAAAAGTATATCACGCAGACAAACCACCATAGGTTAGCAACCATTGTGCAGGCTTGATGGACCGGATGGCCTCCTCGTGCGTTCAAGTTCCTTGCACAGGAAGTCATATTATTATTATTATTATTATTATTATTATGAGATGTTACAGAATAGTCAACAGAAAGTGGAAATTCAGCCTGCATTACGACGAAATGTGCTGTGCAATTCCAAATAATCTCCTCAATTCACTCCATCACCCATTTCCAGCAAATTAACCCCCACTCCTACTTTAACCCTCCTTCACCAATCTTTCCCTTATGCCATCAGTGTGCGCCATTCAATGTGTGACAACCTGGGAATTGGAGAGTAGAAAGCTATCTTGTGTATCCTTTGTGTTGAATATAATTTGCTGGCTGTTTTTATCAATAGGGGAAATAATTGCAAAATATTTCCCTTTTTACAAGAAATCAACGTTTTAACAATAATTTTAACATCTTGAAGCTGACATTTTATCCACCCACAGTGTGTTGATTTTTCATTGTTGCACATATCGTATATTTGGAAGTAGATGTTGGAGTAAGCCTCGTAAAGAAAGCCTCAGCCTTGCCCAAGTCAATATTCATTGTGGACTTGGGAAGGATAAATTTTTCAAGGCTGGTACTGTTACCCTCCTGAACAAAATATAGCTGTCAGCTCACACTGAACAGACAATTCTCTTCGTTTTATATGTCTGTAGCTGCATCAGTGTGCTTGGAGTGTCTGAAATTTTTTTATATGTAGTAATAAAGGTTCATGGAGGAGCATGTGACATGCAATTCAGCAGCCATCGAGGAGAGGAGGAGACGCTTTGTGCAGAGCGTTGGTGCTGCTTAAGCAGTTCTCTTGGCTATTGGGCACAATCGTGGACGGGTCGCCACTCTGACACAGGATACCAGCAAGCTGGCACTCATTTTGCCGACCTTGGAAGGATGACAGGCCGAGTCAACCCCACCTGGTATTAATTCAACAGCTGAGCGAGATTTGAACTCAGGACCCAGATCCAAACCCACCACCCCTAACCATTAAGCCAACACCAGGCATAGTAGCCATAGACAAACCATGAAAATTGAAAGTTTTGGGTTCCTTGCATTATAACCCAGGGGTTTGAATGGGAACACTTAAAAGACCACCTAGAATCATGAGAATCAAAGTAGTTGGAATAATGCAATTTTTCTTGGTGTGTGTGTGTGTGTGTGTGTGTGTGTGTGTGGTGTGTGTGTGTGTGTGTGTTTTCACGCACGCATGTACTTTTATGCCTATCAAGAATTACCAAATACTCTCCGACAACAATTACCCAACTACCAAACCCCTGCCCCATCATATACAGCGCTGTATTTCTTTGTCTTTCATAACCATTCCCGCCATCCCAATCGTGATGTCAGTGTTTGTATTGTTGACCATGAGAACCTGAAAATAACTCAGTTTTGTAGTGAGTGCAGGATCATTGTGGTTTGCCTCCTCATGTCAGCACCCACCCCATGTCAACTTTTCCATGGGGATGTGCCCCCCTCTCTCCCACTCCAGCTACATCTTCCTCAGCTCTGGGTCATACCATTCTCACCCCTGTTCCATGTCCTGGCCACACCCCTCTTCTGTTTCCCCTCTCTCCATATCAATCACCCTTACCCCCATCCCCTCTCCCATTCCCCTGCACACTCTTCACAATCCCCCATCCTGCTAACACTGTCTCCTGCCCTGTATCTAACTGTAAGGACAATCAACATCCAAGGTCTCCACTGCAATTTCACATCTCTCAATAGAGGCTACTGCTGCTAAACCGAACATTCCTCCCACAGGTTTTCCGATTCTTCTGTGTCTCTCCCTGACTATTGTCTGCTCCATTTTGACAGGTTTGAATCTCATCTCACTGGCGGAGTTGCAGGTTACATCAATAACTCAGTGTTATACTGCCTGTGTACTGATCTCCCCCTCGAAACCCCCATGAGTACCTTTGGATGCTTTTGCAGCTCTGAAATCTCTATGTGCTGTACAATTCTCCTAGCAGCCATGATTCTGCTTGCCTCTCTCTCTCCCTCTCTCTGTCAACTGATAACTACCTACCCCCCTCTGTCTTCTTCATAGGTGGCAATTTCTAACCATCACATTGTCAATTGGCTGGGAGTTGGTACCTCTCAACAGCCATGGCACTGCAGCAAATGACTTCTGGGACACTATGGGCTGGCCCAATCTGGTGAACTTTCTGACCCGCATTTCTGAAAATGACAAATCCTCCCTTCTGGACGCTTCAATTAATAACTTTCCTGCTAACATCTCTTGTTCCTCCACTGCTCCATTTGGTTCATATAATCATGCTCTTGTGCGAGTCCACATGTACTTTGAAAATTTGGCTGTTGTCACAGCTGCCCCAGTGCCCCCAGAGTGTGGCAATTTACTCAGAATGACTAGTGGGGATTGTGAGCTGCTTTCTCACTTCTGGATTGGTCTTCTGTCTCCAACACCCCCAATATTGATGCTATCTTGGAATTCCATCATGAAGACTCTGTATCTGTATCTGTATCTGTATCTTGTCTGTCGACATTGTACACATCCTCTAATGCCTGATATGCTAAATCCGATGGTGAGGCAGTTGCCTTTAAACAACTTTCCTTCTCTTCATGCAAGGCAATCTCAGGTCATTCCACAACACCCACAACATGTGTGTCCACTCTCAGGAATGCCAGAAAACAACATCTGGCCAACCTCAAGGCTGAACTCTAAAAACTTTCTCATTCCTTGAAGTCCTGGTCAGGAATTGTCCAATCTCTTTGTGGAGTATGCTTCCTCAGCATCCCTTCCCTCAATTTAAATGGCGCCACAGCTACAGTAACTGCTCATGAAAAAACTGAATGTCTCAACTCTTTGTTTGCTTCCAAATCTCCCATACCCAACCCATTACTCCCTGTTGCAACTCTACCACTTGCATGAAAATGCTCCTGAATACTGTCTTTCTCACCAAAAAAGTGTAGAAGTTTCTGATAACTGTTCACTCTGATTCTGCAATGAGCCAGGACAGTCTCAGCTCATAAAAAGCTGCTCTGCTACTCTTGCATACCGTCTTTCTGCATTGCTCGACCTATCCTTTGCCCTACATGTCCTGACGTATACTGGGAAATCAGCGAATGCCACTGAATAACACAAAACGCCACAAATGCAGATCCTCTTAACTACAAGCCCATTAGCCTTCTTCTAATTACTCGTAAAGTCCTGAAACCCATCATCACAGTTGACATCAAATTCTTCGTCTTCTCCAACAGCCTGATCTCAGACCATCAGTTTGGTTGCTAACCCCATCACTTCACTCTGAACATGCTGCTGCTGTTGCTCCCCAAATGGATGGACACCCTGAATCTCAGACAAGAGATTAGGGCCGTCTCGCTGGACATATTTTGAGCAGTCAGGTACTCCACCTTGATCTGCCAACTCTGTCGGTCATCCAAAGCTGCCTCCTCTCATGGAATGCTGATTTATTTTTCTCTCATAGCATTTTAAATTGAATTGAATCCTCTCATATACCCTTATATATTCAATATATATATATATATATATATATATATATATATATATATATATATATATATATTCAATTGAATCCTCTCATATACTCACCCTAACAAGGCTGGAATGCCCCACGGCAGTGACTTGGGCTAGATACTGTTACTAATCTTCATCAGTGATTTTTCTCATTCACCGCAAACTCTCAGTAACTTTTAGCTGACAACACCACTCTCTGCTGTTGCATACTTCATCCTTCAGATAGGTAGGCATTAGCATCTTCCCTCCCTGCAGATAGAATCAGGAGCTGTTCCAACATTCAGAATATGTTTTTCAACCATGGCAAATCTGACACTCACTTTATCTCTCCAAAATGATCATCTGGCAAACCCTCCCCTCTCCTTCCTTGATAAATCACTTGCAGTTCCTCAAACTTTTGGTTCTATCAGGCACAATCTCTCTTGGGTAAACCACATCTAATCAGAGCTGGATTACTGGGCATCCTCCATTGTGCCAAGTCGATCCTTGCAAAATCTGAACTTGTGGCAATGTTCAGGTGGCCTGAAAGTCACTTTACCACTCCCCAGTAAAGCATTGTGGAGGGGAAGGAACGGTGGAGAGGAAGACGGGGAAAGAGATGCGAGAAATTTAGCAGGGGTAAAGCAACTTTCAGGACACCCTGTACATGGCCTTTTTGGAGAACTCCTTTTTCTTTTGGGCTGTTGCCCCTGCTCCACAACTTCACATCCTTCTATTATGGACACCAGGCACTTCATAATTAGAATCTCCCACAAAAATGCTGAATCTTTGGGTGTGTGACTCCTTTCTGCTCTTACACCTTCTGCCCTGTCCATGCATTATTTCCCAAGACACTTATGTTCTACCTTCACCAAGATGCTTGTGTTCTCCCAGTAACCCACTTCTGGTGAAACTCCCCAAAAATTGGCACATATTCTTGTTCTTCCAGACCCCTTCTTGCTGTGTTCGAACTCATATATGGCTTAGCCACATCCTGTCTGTTCCTCCCCTGCCCCTTACTCTCTCATTATTCCCTTTGCCTCTTCTTCCTTTAAGTTTGTCTCTGTAGTGTCCCTCTGTTCTGCAATTGATGTGTTTCCCAATTTTCCTCTGTGTTATAGCTGTTCTTTTCTGTTCTGTATTCCCACTTTTCCCCAGGCCTATATATTGTCTTCACAATTAAATTACGGCACTCAAAAAGAGAGCAGTGTACAAGTGAGCCAATCACCATTTTCCAACCAACATGTGTGGTTCAATTGCAAAAGCATTTCCTCATTTCACAAATTGAGGCAACTCCAAAGCTGTGCAACCAATCAACTGCCTGACCAGTTTCAACGCCAGTTGGCGGATCATCATTGATGGTGTAAATTTGGCCAACCTCAAGACTGAACGTTAAATTTGTCTCCTTCCTCAAAAACCTGGTGGCACCTTGTCAAGTCTGTCGCAGGAGCATGCTCCCCCCTCCATCTCTTTCCTGACTTTAAATGGCACCACGGCCGACTCTGCTCGTGGTAAGGCTGAATACCTCAATTCTGTATTTGCTTCAAAATCTTGTGTCCCCAACCCTTTCCTCCCTGCACCCACCCTACCCAATCATACCAAACTGATCCTCAAGTTTATCTTTTTCACCTGAGAAGGTAGAGAAGTTTCTGGCAACCCTCAACTCTGATTCTGCAACTGTTGTGGATGGCATAAGCGCATGTGTATTAAAAACCTGCCCTGCTGCTCTTGCACAAACCTTTCTGCTCTGTTTACCCTATCATTTGCTCTAAGTCATCTTCCATCTGTTTGGAAGTTAGTCAATATCACCACATGACATAAACATGGTGCAAAAATGGATCTTCTGAAGTAGAGACCTATTAGCTTACTTTCCATCAACAGCAAGGCGAATGATTCCATCATCACAGTTAACATCAATGTCTTGCCTTTATACAACAGCCTGAACTCAGACCATCAGTTCAGATTCAGACCTGGTCACTCTGCCCATGACTTGTTGCTTATGCTCTCCCAACAATGGATGTAGGCCTTCAATCTCAGACATGAGCTCAGGGCCATCTCTTTGGCAATATCCCAAGCATTTGTTAAGTCTGGCATCCTGCCTGCTCTCCAAACTCAGCCGATAGCAAGCACACGTGGCTTTCCGACTTCTTCTATTGTCATAGCCAATGTGTGGCTCTTAATGGGATCCTTTCATCTCTCGCTGTTTAGGAGGGAGTGCCCCAAGGCAGTCTTGGGTCCAGTCCAATTCCTAATCTCTCTGACTGAAAAATCCTGTTTATCAATTTGCTGATGACGTCACCCTCTGTCGTGGCATCCCTCATCCTTCAGAGAGGCAGGCGGCATCCTCTTCCGTCTCTGCAGACAAACTGTAAGTAGAATTACGAGCTGCTCTTACACATGGAATATGTCATTCAAAGCTGATAAATTTCACACACTCACTCTGTCTCTCTGAAAGGGCACTCTGGCAAATCTTTTCCACGAACAAGGCCATGACCAGTCGACCCACAACCAGCATGAGGATAACTCCAGGCACGCATGGACGTCGGCAACTGCACTCTTCCATCCACAATAAACAAAAGCCAGATAAACAGCCACCATGGTTAACGCAAACACCATCGCCTGACCTTGGGCTGTTATGCTCGTCTGTTCGGCCGCCTGCGATGAGAGTTGGAGTGAGTTGGGATGTGTTTTGACTTCGTGCAACTCTTTATGTTTCTGTTTCATCTTCCCATACTGCTGTTTACTTGCCCGCACTTTCTTCTCAGCTCCCGTAAGCCATTGCTGTGCTTGTTTGGCTTGCTGCCGGTGCAGCCCAACCAATTCAGCTTGTAGGGCTAGGGCATTAGCCTGCAGATGCTGACGGCAGCTGCGATCATTATCCAACTCAGCCTCATGCTCACGCACTCTCTCCTGAAGACATTTCATCACCTTCTGGGTTTCGCTCTTGAAGGACTGCAGTTCAGTACTCAACGCAGTGTTATCCTGGCATAAACTCTCTATCAGAAGATCTTTTTCATCGGGTCCTTCTGTAATCGGGTTGACAGTCAGGTTAGGTCAGATTACATCTGTGACTTGCTACAGTTACCATGTAAACCTGTACTAACCTGTTCCATGGTCGGGTTGTCGGCGACGAAACCGTCTCCCCCACCAAGTTTCTTGGTGAGGAGGGTGTATGATATGGACACCTAGCAGGATGAAGAACAAAACCTGTCAAAGGGTGGAGGAGCTCCTTCTGAGCCAACGGCCATCCATATATAGTGCCCAACTGTGTCTGCAGACATCCTCCTGCAATTGGGTTACTTCTTATTAGGAGATTGGTGGCAGGATTTGTACTCTGGCCACCGTAAAACCCTTCATTCCACAAAACATTCCAAAAACACCAAAAAATCTGAAAACCCACTCCGTGGGAGTACCTCCTGTGCAGTTTCCCTTCGCAGAACAGCTCACCAGATGACGGGATTGGGGCAAAGCCTTCGGGACCCCCAATCTTTCATGATAGGAGGGGAAACCATGGGGTAACATTCCTGGGTCAGATTGCGGGAGAGTGTGTTGGGGTGGTGCTGAGGTGTCATCCACCAGACGGCGGTCTTCTTGGGTTAACCTGAGGTGGTCACTTCAGGTGGGCACCTGAAATGTCCTATCCCTAAGAGAGGATGATCACCTGTCTCTGTTATCATCTGAGCTCAAGCGTTTGGACATCGGTATTGCAGCACTCTCTGAGGTTTGGAGACCGGATTGCGGCAAGATCATGGTGGGTAGTTACACCTACTACCTCTGGTCACTCCGATGGGTACGAGGCCCAAGGAGTTGCTGTAGCTGTGTCCAATAAGCTGACTCCAATGATAATTGAGGTAACACCGGTCAACGAGTGTATTATGAGATGAAGGATTTGTCACTCCTTGGGTGTCATTTCCCTGGTTTCTGTATATGCTTTGACTGAGGTGAGTGATCTCACCGTGAAGGATGCATTCTATGCCATGCTCGAGCCTGTGGTTGATCAGTTCCCCAGGCGAATTACTCTTCTAGTCTTGGGGGATTTCAGTGCATCGACTGGAACTGATAGAGATGGTTATGAGACGTGTGTTGGTCCCCATGGGTTTGGAACTGTGAAACAGAACAGCACTAATTTCCTTGGCTTTGGCAAGAAGTCATGGACTTAGGGTGGCTGGATCATGGTTCCAGCCCCACAAGCTCATCGCTGGACTTGGTATTCCAACGCTAGCGGTGTGGCAAAGGAGATTGACCATGTGTTTTTGATGGTTGCTGGAGGATGATCCAGAACTGCAGGGTCACCCGGAGTGCTCAGTTCCTCAATACTGACCACCGGCTTGTTGCAGCAACTCTTAAGTTGCAGGTTAAATCCAGGAGAATGGTACCATCCCAGCCTCGGCTGGATGTTAGCAAGCTCAAGGAGGAGAGAGTAGCTGAGGAGTTTGCGAACAGGCTGAGTTGAGATTTGGGGGGTCTGGGTGCTTTGGGGGATCCTGAACAGTTGTGGAGTGCCTTCAAGACCACTGTCCTTGATGTTGCCGGTATATGTCTTGGAACTCACCGGAGGGCGAAGAAGAATTTTGTCTCTCAAGGGACACTGGATATCATTGCACAGAGTCGCAGAGCCAGGCTGAATGGCAGAGCTGAGCTGTTCACGGAGCTGAGGCATAAATCTGTACATGCACTAAGGGTGGACAAGGAGGCCTATGTGTGAGGAATCTGTGAGAGGGTAGAGCATCACCTGTGGTCAAGTGATTCTCGTCCTGCTTACAGGGGAATTCATGCATTGCGTTCATCCAAGCCCATCCCTTGGTGTACTGCAGTTCGAGCAGAGGGTGGTAGGCTCTTGACAGAGGGGTCCGAAATGAAGGCCCGCTGGGCTGGTTACTTTGAGCGGCTGTACCAGGCTGATCCACCAGCTGTCGAGTTGGACATCAGGGGTGTTACAATCCCTATTGCTGACCCTCCAATCAACTGTGGTCCACTTTCATTTGTGGAAAGACAGGCTGCGGTGAACTGGTTGACATGGGGTAAAGGTCCTGGGATCTGACATCCATGCTGAACTTCTCAAGGCTGGTGGAAATTCTGCACTCGTGTCGTTGCATGCAGTTCTGTGTTCTGCCTGGAATACAGGCATCATCCCAACTGAATGGAAGAGGGGCCTTGTTGTCCCTCTCTGGAAAGGGAAGGGTGATCGCCAAGACTGCAACAACGACGGAGGGGTGACGCTGCTCTCAGTGCTGAGCAAGGTCTTTGCTCAGATAATTATTGATAGGGTTCGCCACCATTGGCTTGAGAATCAGCCAGCGTCCAGAGCAGTCAGGCTTTATCCCAAAGAGGTCAACGATTGACCGTATCCTTGCTCTTTGGGTCCTCACCGAATGCAGACGAGAGTTTCGGCGGTGGCTGCTTGCAGGCTATGTTGATCTCTGTAAAGCATTTGATTCAGTGAATCGGGATGCGCTCTGGAGGATTCTTGTTCTGCGTGGGGTGCCACCAAAACGGATCGATCTGATGTCTGAACTATATTCTGGTAGTAAGAGTGCTGCGAGATGTGGTGGTGCCATCTCGGACTTATTTGCAGTTGTTGCTGGAGTTCGTCAGGAGTATGTACTGTCCCCCACACTTTTCAGCACTTGTATGGACTGGATTCTGGGGAGGATGCCGGAGATATTAAGCTGCGATGCATCGTTTGGGAATGTCAATATCTCTGACTTTGATTTTGAGGTGCTGAATGAGGAGTCGGAGATGCTGGGATTACGGATTTCCTGGGTCAAAACTAAGATCCAGGCTTTCAATGACATCTTGGATGCTGCTAATTCTGTCCTGTACCTGTTTGTGGTGAGGATGTTGAGGTCACAGAGAGATTCACTTACCTTGGCAGTGATATTCATGTCTCTGCTGGCTGTGAGCCAGAGGTCACTAGATGCCTGGGTCAGGCCTGGGAAGTCATGGATTCACTAATCATGGAGTGTGGCGCTGTCGGTACCTGTGCGGGAAGACGAAAGTCTGAGTCTTCAGGTCCTTGGTGCTTCCAGTCTTGCTCTATGGATGTGAGACTTGGACTCTGACCAGGGATCTGAGACGGAAACTTAATTATTTTGGTGCAGGTCTCTTTGGGGAATCCTTGGCTATCGCTGGTCAGACTTTGTGTTCAACAAGCGGTTGCTGAGAGAGACTCAATGAGATTTGTTACTGCATAGTCCGTGAGTGTCAGCTGCGGCTATATGGACATGTGGCTCGTTTTCCTGATGCTGATCCTGCTAACCAGATTCTCTTAGTGAGGGAGCCTAGTGAAGTGAGGCCAATGGGCTGACCGCATGCCTCGTGATTGCAGCAGGTTGATCAGCATCTCAAGGAGATGGGGATGGGCGAGGCATCTGCCTGGAGATGGCCAGACTGAGACCCCCGAGTACTGGCGGAAAGTGGATGCAGCGACGCGCTGCGCTGGCGCATTTTCCCACAACTGACCTGAACTTCTGTCATGCTGGGTTCCGGAATCAGCAAATGCTGTGTTTCTTGTTCTGGTTCAAGTTCTGACTCTTCCTCTCTGGGAATCACCACTGCTGGATTTACATGCGCAACCAGTGCAATTGCCCTTGTGTGTGCCCCCTGCTCTCCATCGCACCACAGTTGTACCTCCATGGGACGGGAGACTCAGAGACTCGGATCTGCTATGACCTGGGTGAGAGATGCTAGATGACAACATCTAGCCTGGAAACAGCACATGGAAGATCCAAAGATGCAGAACCTGCATCAAAACGGCTAAGCTCACCATCCATACAAGCAAACAGCTCCATGATCAGCCGAAAGACGGTGCCAATGCCACTCTCCCGCAGCGCCAAGCTCCCCATCCGTCACTGCCAAACCAGATGGAAAAACCAACCTCCCAATGTGGCAGTCAACTTTCTTTATATTCAACATGATGTAGATGGCCACAAGTCAACCACAACGGTCGTGACGGTGGTTCCACATGTGACCAAACTCCCCTAGCCGAGCATCTGGAAGTGAGGAATCATGCGGAACATTGCAGTGTCCATCGTACAAAAGCTTGTGGAGCAAATTGCAGAACTTCCAGCTGAGAATAGAGTTGCTGAAAAGGGAGAAAGTGCCTGCTACATTCCAGACGGTGTTGGCACCTTGTTCTCGGTGGGTGCCCAAGATGCAAATGCGGACCTGTTTCTCTTCAAAGTCTGCACTTGACTCACTCTGTTATAATTCAAGATGAGCATCCCGCTTAACCAACCGTAAGCTACCGTTGCTGCAACTCTCCTCCACGACATGTCCTGCAAGTGGTTCAAACATTGGTTTGACCAAATCTGCTCGACCTTTTCCAGGAACATTCCCAATGTCTAAATGTAGCAAGTCCAACCCAACTTAATATGAGTCAGTCAGTCTAAGCATGGTCTCGACAGAACAATCAACATCACCAATGAGGCTAACAGAAACCCTTGGTTCAATCTCCTCTCCCTTTACAGCTTTGTCCCAAGTATTCAGCTGCTTCTATAAGGTCTCATCCATCCTTTCCCCAGTCAATTGTGGCTCCCACAAGGCTTTCCTTAACTAACACCAGCTCTTGTTCTGTTACATGGGTTTCCAGATTTTGCACTAAACTGCCACCCTGGCACCGACAAAATTCCAATTCCTCCACCTGCTGTTGCATTATGGCATCCACCCAGATGGAATAGCCCTCCAGGTCGAATCCTCCCATTTCATTCCTTTGTTCATCAATTTCGTCTTCCAATCGTTCATTCATTTCCTTCATTTCATCCATTTGTTCTTTCATATCATTCGTTAGTTCATTCATGATATTTTCCAATCGTTCACTTTGTTTATTCATTTGTTCCATTAATAAAAGGAAAAGTCTTGTTTGGACATCACACCTACTCCTTGCATCTCATTTCCCACCACTGTGAGGGAAGGAAGACCGACACTTGAGACGGGGGAGACTCCCGTCCTCCCATTATCACTCAACTCTCCCC
>CM068952.1:50257756-50267756 GCA_035128595.1 Eptatretus atami
TTTTGATGGTGTCTTCTAACACTTTCGTGGAGGCAACATGCAGTTCATGGCCATTCCTCTCAATTGAAGGCCAAATTGTACAGTTAAAATCTCCCGCAATACAAATAAAAGCAGTTGCATCCAAAGTTTTTACAGAGTCCCGTAGTGTGGAAAGAAGATTTTCCTCTCCATGGGATCACTTGGTGCATATACATTTAGGAACAATCTTTTGAGTGTTGTAAAGGAAACTTCTACTGATATCAAATGCCCTTTATAGATTTCTTTGAAGGAAACCTGGTGAGCACACAACCTGTGACTTAGACAGATGGCAACGCGGGCTCGAGGTGTAGGAAACCTGCTTAACCACCACCGCCCCTTGAATAGTTTCGCCCAATCAGCTACCTGAGTATTCATAGCATGGGTTTCTTGTAATAAAATAATGTCAGTTTTTGCTTTCTCTATTGCTTGAAGGGCTTGTACTTTTCATAAGGTGGAACGACCTCCATTTATATTCAGAGATATAATGTTCAATTCCATTATTGATTGTTTTGTGGAATGAAGTCACTTTCCTCATTTTGTTCCTTATTTGCCTTTGTAACAGCTTTCCTTAAGCGCTGAAATTCAGGTTTCGAAAGGTCCTTCCCTTGCAGCAAAGGCTTTGCAGCTGAAATGAAGGCCAGAATATTGGGGGAATGATCTTTGATTCGCACGTTGCGTTGTCTAAAGGTTTCTTTCAGAAACCTAACAATGTTTTCTTTAACCACTTCAGAGTGCTCATTCTCCTCTTGAGATGCACTCAAAGCTTCCCATAAAGAGGAAGGAAGGTCATCAGCCATTACATCTGGTTCATTGTGGTCACTTGATTTTGCTTCCATGCTACCTGCTCCATCACTGTCTACCTTAGGCTTCTCATCCTCCTTCTCTTCAAGCGGGAGGGTGGAGATGTCACCATTAATATCACCATCAATGATTAATTTGCCTTTGCAAGCTTGATCTCTGCTTTCAGAAATCTCTGTTTTCATCGTGAGCAGGTGGCATGATCTCAGCCCTACTCTCACCACTTTGCTCACTGTCAACATCATTGGGAGTATTTTCCGCTTGTACCACTAACACCTTGCTGCCCTTATCCTCTTTTCCAGAATTTAAAAAGGACCTTTTCAAAGGCTTCTGTAAACCTATGTCCACAATCATTCCCTCTGCAGGCTGTGCCTCCTCTTCTGTGTCATTTACACAACCCTCTTCTGACACGATTAACTGCCATACTTGTTATCTCATTGTTTATAATGTACCTATGAACTTCATCAGGACCATTCTTAACTGTACCCGGGTGTTCCGGCACAGACTCCTGCTCTGCACGTGACTCGTTTTCAACGTTCTCTGTAACGTTCACAGGAGTTCCTGCTCTGGTTACCGTAGCATATGTTTTCCTCACATTCGGACAATATTGCCTCATGTGGCCGTACGCTCCGCACTCATAGCATTTTCGCCTCTGTGTTGCCGCAAAAATCCTATGTTCACGTTTTGCTGTTTTAAACATGAGAGAGACATTTAACTGCGTCACACCCTCTTTTGAAACGTTTCGATGGGTTTAAGCTTTCCATCCATGGTGCGCATGGAAGATTTAATAATTCTCGACACCACATTACCGTACTGACCGAGTTTTTGAAGAATTTCTTCCTCAGACAGCGTCGGTAAAACGTTGGACAACAAAGTCTTTGATGCCGGAGTTTCCCACGATGAAACGGGAACATACTGGTCATCACCCAGAACGAGTCCATTCTGCACAACAACGTATGCGAGTTGGACTTTCGAGACGAAAACAACGATCTTGTGGTTCATTCGAGACGCCACCCGAATGTTCTCAAAACCGATCAGTTCGTCAATCGCGAGGAGAGCTTCCTCCAGCAAAACACCTTCCGGTGGCACGAAGCACATGCCGTGCTTGTCTGTTAACACCTCATCGATGTTGTTAGCGGCAGCACCTCACCGATCTTTACTAGCCATTTTAAGAGAGAGAGATAGAGATAGTGATTGATTGATTAGGACACAAAATTTGGAAGCAAACACAGAATTGATGCATTCGGCGTTCTCATGAGCAGAGTCAGCTGTGGTGCCATTTAAGTGAGGGAAGGGATGGAAGGGGAGCATATTCCAGAGACAGACTTAGCAAGGCTCCCCCAGGTTTTAGAGGAGGGAGACAAGTTTGCAAGTGTAATCTTGTTGTTTTGCATGGGCACATGCTGTTTTCTGGCTCTTCTGAGATTACAATGAATTACAATGAAATGTCATGTAACCTGGATGGTATCACAATGAAATGTGGAAACTGGTTTGAATTTTTACCTTTTTATATCAAAAAGGTAGTTTCATAAGCCCAATGAGTCAGAAATGCTTGCATGGATTTATTCCAAAGTGATGGGCTGGAATTGATTTAAAAATCAAATAACCTTGATGAGCTGATTGGCAGTGAGAAGCAGGAAAGAAATAGATGCCATAGACAGGGTTCAGCATATGACTGTAGTTTGGTGTCGGACACTTCTTCTGTGCTCTGGGCGGTCATGTGTATTATTGCGAATCTGGAAGCCATGAGCACTCAACATTCAGGTCCCAAGGTTAGTTATGTCGATAAGTATGTGTAACAGGTTAGAATACCATCCCCTTCTGTCTAATGGGAATTACATGTGTGCGCAACGGATTTTTTATAGCAAGGATTTTTACACAACGCCAACAACAACACTCCGCTCGCGGCATTGTCCGCGTCTTCGCGCCTCACGAAGCGTTTCGTTCTGGCCTGGCGCCAAATAAGGGTATGCGTCATTTTGGGCCAATGGGCGACGAGCAGATCAGAGCCGGGGCGGTCCTTTGCAAGAAGGCGGAGCCGCGACACCGCGTCCACCCAATGAGAGCAGGCCACGGATGAGCGGACCGCGCCCGAGAAGGACGAGGAAAGAAAAGAAGAAGGAATAATTGCGTCCCCGTCGGCTTGAGCGTGCTTCGGTCTGGTCTGCGTCTGACTGCACCACGCGCATCCGAGGTGTCTCGTCTGCGCACAACGACAAGAGGTCGACCATCTCATACGGGAGATCACCTCATCTCCCTCCTCTGGGTTCGGCTGCCTGGTCCGTTCTTTGGCGACTGGTGCTCCGGGAAGGTGCGGACGTCGAGCCACGCGAACGCGGCCAGGTAGCCAGCCACGTTGTTGTTCCCTCAGCTCGACTTCCCTCCGAGCTGAAGGAATAATAAAGACCTCGAGGTCCATCTCTCTTTTCTGCGGTATTCTGTGTGTGTGTGTGTCCGTGGGGCCCCGTCTATCAGTAGAATTGTTAAGTGCTTTCATTGTACATTGGTTGCATTGCTTAGTCGGTTTAACCCTGCTCTTTGTGTGTTCCCTTCCCCCATTATAAATAAATCCCCTGTTAAATGTTTCAGCTCGTTTCTGTGTTTTCTTCATTGGTTTAGCACCGCCACGACACAGAGATCAACCAGGTCCCGCCCCAATTATCGACCCTCCTCAGAATTCTAACAAGCAACACAATCAAAGGCAACAGCCATTACTGAGGTTGATTTCAGACGGTAGTGTATCGCGCTAGAGAATAGACCATGAACAAATAAAATCTTACAGATACAGCGACGTCATTCAAAGTCATGTTACGGTACAGGAATTCAGACATTAGGATGGCTGTCAAACTTGCAACCCGATGGCAGTTCTGATCTTCTAAGCTCCATCTCAACTCCAAACATGGGTTCACAACATCATATGATGAGTGTCGTGAGAGATTAGGTAATCTGCGCTCATTTTCTCTCGGTGACAATGCTCAGGCTTCGTCCCAATTCATGGGTGTTCGAGTCAATGCCGTTTCACATGTGAAGGCAGACATTAACATGATCTCACACCTGCTCAATGAGCTTGCTGAATGTAATGCAAGAGTGATTACTATCCTCTCTGAAAATGACAAGGATGTTTTTGTATTGGAGTGGTTTATGGGGTCTTACTCAGCGCAACATCCAGGCACTAGTGCACGATCGGAACGGTGGGATGGGCAATTTGGGATATCAACACCACTGTGACAGCTTGGCCGCCATAAGTGTCTGAGCAGCTTTTGGAATGCACTACATTATGGCTCAGATTACCGCTAGTCATACCCATCACGGCAGAGGTGCAAAGTGTAGAGCGCTGAAGACACTCGAGAGCTGGGACTTCCCTGGTTTGTACCTTCCGCACCTTGGGAGCCTGAAACGCAAGCCATGAACAGCTCATGGAAGCAGGGCGGACCTTCTCTGTGCCCTGTATGGTCACCAGAAGGGTCACCCAGCAAGATGAGTGAGATGAGGTTCTTATGTGACATCAAGGAAGTCTGGCAAGCCCTAAGCTCATTCGGGCATCTACTCCAACTGAGATCAATCTCTCCTACCTATTTTGCGTGGCACGTCTACAGACAGTACTTGCAAAATCAGCCTGGATCAGCAGGAGTGAACTTGACATTACACAAATTGGATGGGGACATCAGAGATGGAAATCCGAGTGCAGCCAACTTCTGCTAATTGCACCAGCCCCTTTCTCATGGGATTGTTGTGCGGTGTGGATGCAAAGCAGAGGGGAAGGCTCGCAGTACTGCAAGTGCCAGTTTGTCACCTGATGCAAAGATCTCCTGTCACGCTATAATTTAGTGACGCTGCCAACTTGTGGTTGAAGTGAAAGTGCTTCAACCGACACATGAGACTGTGAGAGGACAAGATAGAAGAAAAAGTGAAGTGGAAAAAGGAGTGTCAAGCAGAACTGGAAAGAGAGACGGAGGATCGCGGAAGGGGCGGTACAATGAATGGGAATAGAAACAATACGTAAGTTGTCTACTAGGCTCTATGTCCTACTGTTCTAAGATGTCCAATATGATGACATGACAATGTGTATGCTTTCTGAATTATACATCATAATCGTTGATGACCATTCATGACTTACTTTTGCATTGGTGTTTGCATAATTTTCCAGGCAGAAAACGATAGTCAGGACATTTTCCATCGTGACACTCTATTTATTCTAGAACGTAAAATGACATATTATTGAATTCCTCATGTCAAAATCATATCGGAAAGAGGTATTAAACACAGGATTATAATGTTGACCGATTAAAAACTTGCTCGCATCGTCTGACCTGTCAGCGGCCATCCTTGATTTATGCAAATTACAGGAGTTCCCAAGGTAGCACCTCCTGGAACCAACGCCTGAAATTTTATTATGGAACCATGTTAGTCCAAACAATCATAAAACCATACACTTTCACATCAAAAAGGTTGACAATGAACCATACCAACGGAAATGGACTCATTTCTGTGTTTCTCCAGATACCATGTACTTGTTTACGTAGCAGGACGATGCAGACGGCAATGTGATGTATTTTTCGGAGACAAGCTTATTGTGGTGTTCACCTCCCTCTAACGCTGAAAACTTGAACATCGTTTTAAAACTCAAGAATTGATATATGATTACCAAGTGTCGTAACCATTGCATTTGAAATGTTTTTTAATGGTGGTAATTTCGGACACTTGAAACGATTTGCCCAGAGCGCGACCTTGTCAAACGATGAAACAAACGCTCGTCAACAAGGATAACGTCTTCTTCTCTTCTTCTTCCTCGAGTGTGAGAAAGCGAATCCGTGTCGGTTAATGACGCCAGTCTCTCAGTTCGATAGTCCTAACAGAAAACGGAATGTTTTGGGATGGTTTCCCATCGTTTCATCAAGGAAGAGAAAGATTTACCTGATGGTGTTTAACACCAGAACGAAGGCAGCAATTTTAACAATAACGAGGGAGATGGTCTGTCGGTAATGGTTCCTGCGCATTGTGACTTCACTCTACAAGCCTAACGGAATGGACCCGGAATGACCCGGAACCCCGGTTACGTACGACCAACAGTTTCAGCCCTGACATGCGGTGAGGGACATTCGGCGGCTTCCGCTTACAGAGACGACCTTTACCTGTTATCGAAGGTAGACAAAAGTAGTTCCACACTCGTTAGAAAAACTCGGTCTCCTATTGGAAAGGTCATCGCGACGGATAGATACGTCAGACCACTAGTGATGGGATGCCTGGGCTGTCAGCTTTGGTAATAGTGTTAGCGGCTGGAACTCTTGTCACCGCGGGAAAAATATAGTGTTGTGCAATACGGATAATGTAACCGGCATGTAGATCGCTCCAAGCCATCACGTGGTGAAGGCTGGAAACGCAGGCTGTTAAAATTGGCAATCTGTTTTAGGCGAGAGACCGCCAAAGTATAACTGCGTATACTCACTGCGTTGGAAGGTCGATAACGACCGGGTGACGGTCGAGGGAAGCGAGATCTCTGAAACGCTGATGGTGTTTCCATTTTCATACACTCCCCGCGAGATATTTCCGTTACTGCTGTTCACCGAGGAGATGGTGTTCCCACAATGGAAGGAGCACATAGGACGTGGTACCAGTACAGAGGGTGGGCGCCGTGTATCAATACTGTGGACGAAGATGATCCGATGATGCAGCGGTACATGAGCGTTGTGTGACCTCGGAACTAAAAAACTGACTGCCGACGCACTTATGGACTGGAGGCAAGCAACAGGACAGTCAGGTGGAAACGGTGGAGAAGACTGAAACCAGTTTCAAGGTCTACCCGCCCCCTGACAAATAAGACTCTTTCTTACAAATACATACAGGAAACGAATAAAAGCTGACGGATACTTTCCAGATCTACCGTCCTTCCGTCGAGTGTGCTCAGGCTTATCGACGTAAGCCTGACTTATTCCGGGTTTCCACCAGGCAGCACTGTCACCGCTTAAAAAACTTGATTGCCACAGGCTGAAGAGGTGATTCCTAATCAATATCCCACCTTGCTGATCTTATTCTTAGAACTATTATTTCCTCAGGCCTGAGTTTAAGATTGGAATGATAAATGTTTAATGTGTGGGAGTCGCGTCCGCTCAGATCCAAATTAAACAGTTGGTAAGAGGTAACGGTCTTCGACATAGTTTGTTACAAGAGACCCATGCTGTGCGATCTGTTCAGGCTCAGTGGGACGATATTTATGGACAAGGAATGTTTCTTCAGTAACAACTGCGTCGAAGGCAGGCATCATGTTTTGTCTTAGTGAAACATTTCCATCCGTCCTGCTTAAATTATGAGTATTATTGATGGACACCTTGCTGCCCGTGACTTGCTCTATCAATCAAGTCAAGTTCAACAATTCTCAATGTGTACGCTCCAAGCAAAAATGACGAGCGGATCTCCCTTTTTTTGCCAAACTGAGAAAATTCCTGCAAACACTGGATTTTGCAGACTTGTCTAATTATTGGTGGTGATTTTAACTGTACTGTTAATGCTTCATGTGACCGGAAACGGGCTGGAACCCCAACCATGTACCGCAGCAAAACGTTTTTGCAAACATCATTGGCGAAATATAATCTCCATGATATTTGGCGCTGTGCAGGCACTTCTGATCGGTCTTTATACAAGGTGTCGTGTTTAACAACCACATCTCACTTGCGAAGGCTTGATCGCATCTATAGTAAATTCTCTCTTTATTACATGGAATTTATAAATCCGATATCGTGCCTTCTGGTTTTCTCTGACCATTCCTAGCTCAAGTCCTTTTTCAACTCTCCAAACATGATGCCAGGAGCTCTATTGGAAATTCAATAATAGTTTACTAGAAAACCTCAACTTCATTCAGCGCTTTGATCCTTCTGGATGGCTCTCCTAGAACAGAAGTTAAGCTGTTCCATTAACCCGCTGATATGGTGGGATTTAGTAACAAATTAAAGGTTTCTGTCAACAGTATCAGTTTTTCTCAACAAGGGCTGACCATGGAAGTTAAAAAATATTACAGTTAGGATTTTACATCTCCAATGGGTCATCGAACAAAATAATAGTAACATACAAAAAACCTTAACTGAGAAACAGTCCTTTATTAAAGGAAACCAGCGATCCCATGCACAATGGCACGGGATAGCAGTACAACATAGCTGGTAGCAGACGACAGACCGTACACGGGGAATGACAAAATACGCATTGTGCAAATCGCAAGTGGTACTATGGAACGCCAAGACTTCCCAAACATTGTCGCATGTCGCGTAAGTGCCACAGCAATTTCATAGGGATCGTGTGACGGCGAGCGAGTTTTTAGTGTGCAAGCTTTGGTATTATAATAGAGATAACCGAGAGGAAAGCACGTGGTGCCTTAGTTCGGATGAGGGTGCGACACTGAATGAGGCAGACGTACCAACCAGTACTTATTTTCCTCTTAGAGAAACGTCTTTCCCAGTAAGCAGTCTGTTCTCAGCTGCGATTGGCAGATTCATCCATTACTTTACACAATCAGAATCAAACTTTTCGTGAAGGAATACTTTTCGAAAATATATTCATGGAACAAATAAATCCTGTCAGTGTCGCCTCGATCTCCGTAGCCTGCCAGTGTTATGTGCAGATGGGAATTCCCAACTGGAGAGGACCCATTACTTTGGTGAACTTGGCACTGCCCTGCACGGCCTTGCCATTCGGAAAGCACCTTGGTTTGTATGGACTTAACAACCGAATTTTTACAAGAAGTTTTGGCACTTATTGGGTCGCAGAACTCATTAACACTTTGAACGCTATCTGCCAGCTTGGAGAGCGTACCTCAGAGTTGCCGACGAGCTCTTTCTTACCCTCATCCCAAAAAGGGAGACGTGTTGTGTATTGAAAAATTGGCGTCCTATCTCCCTGTTATGTGCAGACTATAAGATATTTTCAAAAGCCCTGTATTGTGACTTACTCCTCATTTATCTCGTTGCTGAAGGAAGACCAATGTTACTGGTGTCCCAAAACATTTCTATCTATAACAACATCTCCCTTGTGAAGAGACATCATTGAACTGTGCAAGGAAAACCCTAAAGATTTGGAGACTTCTTTCTCTTGATCAGGAGAAAGCCTTTGACCGTGTTCACCATCGTACCTTTTCGAAGTACTTGAGCGGTTTGGACTTGGTTTGACCTTCTCTCTTCATATTAATACTATATACTGTAATAATATTTATAGTGTGCTAAGATAACTATATTTAATAGTGTGCTTAAGATAACTATATTTATAGTGTGCTTAAGAATCGCTATAGTGATACCCCGGCGTAAGCGTCAGCGTCAGCGTCAGTGTGAGCGTGAGCGTGAAAATGTTAAAGTTTTTTGGTGCAAGTTATTTTTTCCTTTCTAATGTTTTTTTATCTATCACACTATTTTTATACACCCAATATATATATTATATCGGGGTATTATGTGATACCGTCGTCCGTCCGTCCGTCTGTCTGTCTGTCCTGTCTGTCTGTCTGTCTGCCCGTCCATACGTCCGTCCGTTGCTGTCCGCACTCTAACTCCAAAGTTTTTCAACTTTCACGTTTCATATTTGTACATAGGTACAGACTGTGGAGACGGTGTGTCGTGACATACGTTCGTCATCTAAAGTGGTTGCCATGGCAACCAGGATGCTGTTTCCATCCGTTCCTGTCCGCACTCTAACCCTCAAAGTTTTCAACTTTCACGTTTCATAATGGTAATAGGTACAGACTGTGGAGACGGTGTGTCGCGACATACGTTCGTCATCTAAAGTGGTTGCCATGGCAGCCAGGATGCTGTTTTCCATGTAGTAGCACAATTCTGTATATACCTACTTGTTCGGCGCATATATTGTGCTCCACTTGCACTCTTGTTACTGATTACAATATACAAATACATATATTGCTTAAAAATTATTTGGATCAGATTCACTGCAATGCTTTAATAAAAATATATAATTATTAGACGTCTTTTAAAACGATAAATGTATAAACAGCGGAGCATTGGGTGGCTTTGACACACACCAACTCTGGTTGTAGAAGTCTTGAAACCTTTTTCACATCTATGTTGAATGCCAACGGTTGGCACCTTTATTTATCTTACTTCGGAATTGTTTGGTGAGGTTTGGTTTGATTTTTAAACACTTGTGTGTTCATCTATGAATTGGATATCCCACACAAATTCCAATGCTGTGTTAG
>CM068952.1:50270256-50282227 GCA_035128595.1 Eptatretus atami
GACTTTGTTACAAAAAACTGTTGAAGCCCTCACTGATTCTTGCTAACCCTGGTATTGGGTTGGAGTTGATGCAATTACTCTGTAAACTAATAACACCAAAACTAATGATAAAAGTTGTTTTGTTTTTTCTGCTCAGTGGGCATGCATAAATGAATGGGTGAATGGAGTTGAACCTTGAATTTTGTTCAATTTTGTTCAACCTGAGACTTGTACCAACAATAGCACACCTTTTCAAAAAAAACACTGAAGATAATAATTGAGTGGTGTTGTAAGTTGACATAACGATGTCATGACCCTTAACAGGAGGTGGTGTTCTTAATATATTGCCAAAATAAAGATTTTTTTTTTTGATAATACATCAAGGTGAAAATTCAAACTTTTTATGATGCTGAAATAAGACTTCATCACCAACAAACTGTAGTATTTCGCCTCTGTGGAACTTCCTCGTTGTACAAACTAACAGAACAGACCTCTGCAAGCAGGTTGCTCGACACTTCAGTCTTCCTGGACATTCGTTAGGTCACATGGCAATCTTCAGTATTGTTCTTCATTTCAGCACCACAGACAGTGGGAAGCATAAGCAACAAAGCCTAATCTTCAGGATCGGCAGCGTACACCCGTCCCCTACGGGTTTTGAGAGTACTTTTCATTCACTTCGACCTTCCATCTTTTCCAACTTTTCAACCTGTTTTCCCATTCCTTGTTTAGCAGAATTGAGGCCAAAATAGCCTTTACCTTTAACTCCCACACTTCTGACACCTGCACTCTGATATATAATTTCGCTCCATCCCGTCTCCTTATTGGCTCCAATGACGGGATAATTATGAAATAACAGGTTCCTCCTTTCCATTATGGTTGGCATACTTCAAACAATATTCTGTCGATTCTATCTCCTGATGATGTGGAACGACACTCACCTTCATGATTAAATGTAGTATTTTTGTTGGTTTACTATTTCTTATGAGAATTCTTTTTCCCAATATCAGCTTGGTGAATAGAAAAAAAAATGTGTGAACAGATTTTAAAGATATTGCTGGAACTGTTTACCTGTTTTAGTACCTCTCCTTACTTGTTCTCATGCACGATATAATATCACACAACTTTTTTGCCTCTTCTCTTATTTTATGTAATTTCGTGAATTTAATCTCTTTCTTCCACTCCTTTGTACAATATATATATATTTTTTTTTTTTTAACGAGGATGTTCATCAAAAGTTGTTCTTGCATTCCTTTATTTGTTATTTTTGATTTGCATTTCCTTTCATATAGTTCACATATCATTAAGTCATGCCTTGAAAGCAAGTAAACATAAACACAGAGACAGAATTTAAGAGGGGAATAGATAAGTACCTGAAGACAGACAAAAATGGAGGAAAATATACCAAGGACATGCGGGATGTAGTGTAGTGCTTGTTTGGGTACCATGCTCAGATGTTCATGTAGTTGTGTCCTCATCATCCTCCTCTCTACCCCCGCATAACCCCATGTTTTCTAACATTACTTACTCTGATGTCCTCCTTACATGCACTTTGTGCTACTCCCTTTCCCCACACCACTTAAATATTCCAAATAATTGCTCAATTATCTGTTCGTTCATTGTTCTTAGATGCAGTCTACCTCAATTGCACACACGCACATATTGTTCTCATGCACGTGACTGGTTTAAATTTGACTTTTGATGTTTCTTGTACTTTCATGTTCCGATGGGATACATTTCACGACACCTAGATTTACTTTTTCACACATAAGCTGACAATCAACCTACAATATAATTTCCTTTGTCAATACTAAGAATATAACATTGGCTCACTCTGAGATGATACTACAAGAAGGAGAAAAAGGCTGAGAATTGACCGCCAGAAAATGAATGTTTAACATTGCAATGATCACTTCGTGTTTTTGAGAATCTATATTAATAAAGGAGCCGTGTTTGTCTCTGTCTGTTTGTTTGTTTGTCATGTATAACTTGAGAACGGATTAGTGGATTTCAATAAATACAACGACCACGTAACCAGGAAGGTTTGTGATGCAAAATAAATAAAGAAAGGGCAGTTTGTGTGCATGGGGTATGTGGGCACACGTGTCGAAACTGCAAACGTCAACTTGTGATGCTGGTTATCCACACACAAAGCACAGGATATCCCAGGAATCTTTTCTTGTCTTGCCCAATAGATTTGCCATCATCGCAAAGATTGGTATTCCTATCAGTGAAGCGATTGGATTATATGCCAGTCTGTATAAAAGGAAGTAAGCTTTCGGACCCAACATTCGCCGGGGATGAAGTTCCTAAAAAATGCCACAAATATCGAATCCGTGAATGTCAGGACATTGTTTCAATTGGAATAATGCTACCTGCGACTTCATCAGCGGAGTTATAAAAAGGGGGATAGGTTCCGGGCGGTTCGTGATTCCTAAGGGAAAATAAAAAATCCCATGAAAACCACAAATATGTGAAGCACAGGACTGCGAATCGTAGAAGCAGATCAGAAAGACCACGAATACGCCTGCGAAAAACCATGAATACGCCAACGAAAAAACACAGAATGCAAAAAAAAAACCAAGCAAACTACGAATATGCGAATCACAGAGCCGCAAATGGAGAAGCAGGTCACTTTTATGAACCGCAAAAATCTGGGTCCGTAATAGTGAAACCGGCGATTGTCAGGGTCCGACAGTATAATAGGTTTGTGTGGTTGTTTGTAGAGAAAACATAATGATGTAATCTATATGGTGGCATGCTAACAATAAATGTGAAACAGTGTTTCCCATGGAAGATGGTTTAACAATGTTACTAACTGATTGAGTTTAGAATTATGAGAGAAGAAAATATGAAAAAAAATCATTCAGTTTTTTTTATACAAAGTCAAGGCTCATAGGAAGAATTAGAAACCAGAACAGATAGGTGGTGTTCAGTTACGCAGGTAGTGTTGTAGAGCGCTCGTCAAGTGGCTTAAGCACTCAAGCAAGCCCTCCATTTGAAACCATTCATAAGGAAAGCCTGGCTTGTCAAGAGCGAGCTAGCTGCTTGGAAACTGAACACACCCTGGACTCAACATAAAAAAGGAACAGCGAAAAGAGAAGGGGGAAATGCCAATGGAAAAATAGACAGAGACGGACAAACAAGGATGCAGGTAACAATGAGTGGTAGGGGAGAACGCAAGGAGTGGACAAGATGGATACAAAAGCAAAATTTAGGGGGGGAGGGGGTTGGAGGGGTAGGGTGCTTTAACGGATGTAGAAAAGGTCATGCTTTTGAATGGGGATGACTTGAGATGGTGGTGAACAGCTGTCTCACAGACATGGAGGGAAGAAAGATTTTGAGAAGATTGTGGAAGTTGGTTCCACAGGTGGTGAAAAAAACAAGTAACGAATGAGTAGAGGTGAACAGTCATCCTGAATTTAGGTAATTTCACCAGAAGGAGGGGGATGGACCATATGCACCTTGCGAAAAGTTGAGGAAGGAAGGGTTGGGGAGACAAAGCACAAAACGTGCAGACAATGCAAGACCAGAAAGGAGGCAATAGAAGACAGAGAGACCACCGACCTGTCTGGGGTGAGAAGTGATAGGCCCATAGACTCAGGTTCAGCACGGGAGATTCAAATGATCTTGAAGATCTTGGTTTCCAAAGCGTCAAGTTGGGCAAGGTGTGAGACAGTTGAGCAGCTCAAAGGGGAGAGCATACTTCATCAAGCTGCAGATGAAGGCTTGTAGGTGGACAGCAAATCAGGTGTGCAAGTCTGGACTTTGTACGATGTTGGATGCTGAGTCAGCGACTGGCTCTGGAGGCCAATTTGAAATGTGGTTTTCCGAAGAAAGATCGTGGTGATAGTATGATCAAGGAGTTTTAATGACTGAACTTCCTCAAGAGGATTGTTTAGAAAGCACATGGGAGGGATTCCGAGATGGTCTTTTCTGAGAGAGAGAGAGAGAGGAGAGAGAGGAGAGAGAGGATATATATAATATATATATATATATATATATATATATATATATATATATATATATATATATATATGTATATATATGGATGGATATCAGGATTGGAAAACATATTCTAAGTGTTTGACCAGTTTTGCATTTGTCAGGTCTGAAGAGACAGAAGAGGCTGCAGCTGACTGTCTTAAGAATGAGGGATGTCACAGCAGAGGGTGGAGTCATCACCATATATAAAAAGGATTTTTCAGAGAGACAGAGATCATTAATGAAGATCATGAATAGGACTGGACTCAGAACACTGCCTGGGACACTCCAGCCTTGACCGGGAGAGGAGGTGAAAGGATTCATTGAGCCACACGTTGGCTACGAGAGGAGAGGAAGTCACTAAGCCATGTGTGGAATTGGCCTTGGATGCCATAGGCAGAGATGGGAGACCAAGGCAGGATGCCTGACTGTACCAAGCACAAGATATGTCCAGGGAGATGGCCCTGACCTCAATTTGACATCGAGGACTTCCACACATTTGGGTGAGTAGAAGCAGCATGTTCCAGGCCGAGTGACCTGGTCTAAACTGAATGCAAATTGGTGATCTGAGATGAGGATGTTGGAGAAAGGAAGGATTTCATATGAAATATGATGATGGATTCTATGACTCCCTGATGATTGGAAATAAGCTGAATAAGTCTGTACTTAAGGTGATCAGTTTTTGCCCTTTTTTTCTGTAATGCAGTGATGTTGGCTGATTTCCAAGTAAATGGAAGATGACCGAGGGTAAATTATAGGGTGAAAATGGTGGAGAGAGGATGTGCTAGAGCAGGAGAGCAGGTTTTTAGGACACATGAGCTGATGCCGTCCGGTTCGTTAGCAGTCAGATTCGAGGGCTAATGGAAACTTCTTTATCTTCTCAGTGCAAAATATACAGATACAGACTCCAGTAGCAGTACAGAAGAGAGAAAGAGAATTGAATATGAAACCTCATTTATTACATTCAGGCACACACAGTATAATACATATTTATGATAATTCAGAATTCAACAGAAAAAAAACCTCACAGTTTAAAGAAAATTATAAAGGAATTACAAGTTCTGAATTCTTCACAAAACACAAAACATTTGCGATGCACAATTTTCTCTCAAAATGTTTAACATTTTGATTGCTCAAAATAAATCAAATTCCAACCTAAGTCATGTTGAGAAAAAGCCTTTAAAAATAAACATAACATCTGATCCATGACCATTGTCGATTTTAATCTTCCAAGATTTGTAGATTGCATATTTTGCAACAGCACCAGAAAATTTAAAAGAACACCCATCTCTACATATAGGTTTCAAGGATACACCAAAAATAAACATGTGCAAACAAAAGGAAAAGGATAATTGGTGAAAAGATGATCAAGTTGAAGAAAAGAGAAGTTAGTGACAACACTTCACATAAGCATAAAACAAGTCCTCCTTCTGATCACAGAAAGGACATATTTCTGTCAGCGAATTATTAATATGGTGAACAAATGTGTTGGAGGGAAGGGCCCAGTGTGCCAATCTCACTGAAAATCTGCTAATACACCATGTATGGGTAAGGTATACATATGAAGCCAAAATGGAGTACAGGGAGAACCTGGCCCAAACTGTCTGACCACAACGCTATTCGTGTTCTTCAGAATGGGATACGTTTCCCTTTTGTTGAAGAAGATCACAAATTCCAGTCTTATTTACAAGATGAAAAGGTGGGGTATATTCAATCTCTGACCGAAAAGAAGAAGAAAGGAGTACTTTAATCTGGGAAAGCTTAACCGGAAATCCTCAATGATACCAACACCTTCCCAGCCAATATTAACTGTTTAAATTTCCGGATAACTATACGCAACCATTGGTCCACAAGTCGGACAGATCTAGAACAACTGCGGACGCCATCACACCAACAGGTTTCCTCTTAACCCAGATATGTCTCTTAAGTCACACACCTTATTAATCCTCCTTGGATAAATTTTTGAATCATGGCATGACTGTAAGGAATACCAGGGAAAAAATTATTGAAAAAAAAAGGGGTTCTTGAAGGACATTCTGCAATTATATGCCTCAAGCAGCTGATAACATCAAACTTTTTCCAAATATCCAGTAAACTACGATAGAACTTAGAAAGAGAAACAAAATTTACGTGCTCGAGATCCATCAAAAAAGATGCCGATCATATCTCAGTTTACCAGCTTGTTGCAGGAGAAAAAATGCAAATGGTCGCCAGGTTAGCTGTTCAGTGAACAGCAGTTTCTGCAGAGACTGAACTGAAAGGTCACAATCCGACCAAAGATGTTGATAACACCTTGGCCACCTTCCTTCCGGGGATAGTACAGTATCTCAGGTCGTAGCCAATGGTATCCACTCCAAAATAAATTTACCAGCATTCGCTGAATAGCCATAATTAGTTGATATGATGGCTGCAGAACAGTGATTCTGTGCCACAATTTTGTTGCAATCAAATTATATTGATGACAAGAGTATGACCTTTATATGAAAGGACTTCAACAGTCCTTCCTATGTTTTCAGTCTGTACTTAATTTGTTCCAATACTCCTTCCAATTTTTCATCTCCATCTCATGATTGCCAAGGTACACTCCAAGATATTTAACTCCGTCGTTCTCTGACCAAGTTCTGTGGGAATGATGGTGGTTATGCACAAGAGAGGTCACTTTTTCCGCACCATCATGCTGTACTTTTATTCCAATTTATCCGACCAGAGGAGGCCGCAGAAAAATTTCTCAGACAAGGCTGTAAAGCAGAGACATTCTTTGTACTTTTAATCAAAACACAGACATCATCAGCGTAAGCCATCTGCACAATTTTGCTCCTTCTATACTTTTCATTCCCTAAGGTATTTGCTGTCCTGGATAGCAAGAGTGGCTCAAGGGCAACTATATATAAAAGACCAGAAAGAGGGCAACCTTAACCTTGCCAGATACCCGTTGAAACGGAAAGGGAGAACATAACCTCTTATTAACTTTCAACATACAATGAGTATTGGTATATAGGAGTTTTACACAAGAGATGAGAGTTTACCAAAACCCATTCATTCAAAATAGAAAAAAGTATTTGTGATCAACACGATAAAGGCTTTAGCTTGACCAAGAAACAGTAATCCAAAATCATCACACAGGTGCTTATTGCATGAAATATATCTCTTACCAAAAATCTATTGTCATGGAAAGATCTTCTCGGCACACAATAGGTTTGGTCTGGATGTATAATAGAACTGATAACAGTTTTTATGCGATTTGCAAGTACTTTAGAGAGAATTTTATAATCAGCACACAGTAAAGATACGATCGCCAGCTCTCCACCAGTTGAGGGTTCTCAGATTTTGGCAGTAAACACACGACCGCTTTTGCAGGACACCGGAAGTTCTCCATCACCGTATGCTTTCATCAAGAACGTCAAGTAAATCAGGTCCCACATGTTCCAAAAAGTCTGATAGAATTCCCTGGCAAAGCCATCTATTCCAGAGCGCTTTTCCATCTTTCAGGCTCCTCACAGCTGCTTCAAGTTCATTTGCCGAAATTGGGGAGTCAAGCACACGTTGCTCATCCTCCTTGACATTCGGGAGCCGAGAATTAATTCTTGCATCACCTCATTGTCCACGTTCTGAGGAGAATACAAGTTAGAATAGAAATCCCTCAGTGTAGCCTGATCATTTGCTGAGAGGTTACCAGGGACCATTGGGAGTGAGTAAACTATGAATTTGTTGTGACCTTTTAAGAGAGGTCTCTAATTTAAAGAAGTCCTTGTTTGGCATATCCAATGTTAAATAGCTCATTCACATTCTTTCCAAGGTACTTATTGCTTGTTGCCGTACCATCTGCTCTGGCAATGCTTTCTTAGACCATAGTAATTGGGCACATGTGTCTTTCCATCCTCATCATTGTTCTGTTCTGGGAATACTATTTCCCGTTTTAACCAGTCAATTGATATTGACTGCCTTTTGGTGCTATATAAACTGTGTTGTTGGCAAAAAGTTTTTATTTGGTTTTTGCGATATCCCACCACAACCGGAGACCATCAAAATCAGATCGAGAAGACCGAATTTTCTCCACACGACTCGAAAGGCATCATTGAAACCTTATCTGTAAGAGACGAGTATTGAGAGACCAATAAGCACAACCACAGGGTGGAAAGGGTAATTTGAAAGACATTGGGATTAGACTGTGATCAGTAAACCCAGTCGGCACAATTTGAGTCGAAGACACAACATTTAACATTAGCTTATTTACGTAAAACCTGTCAGTCTTGCCATTGACATAATGTCATCATTACATCTGCACCATGTGAAACAACGCAAAAGTGGATGTTGCGACCTCCACACATCTTAAACCGGTAATTTTTGATGGTGTTCTAACACTTTCGTGGAGGCAACATGCAGTTCATGGCCATTCCTCTCAATTGAAGGCCAAATTGTACAGTTAAAATCTCCCGCAATACAAATAAAAGCAGTTGCATCCAAAGTTTTTACAGAGTCCGTAGTGTGGAAAAGAAGATTTTCCTCTCCATGGGATCACTTGGTGCATATACATTTAGGATAACAATCTTTTGAGTGTTGTAAAGAAACTCTACTGATATCAAATGCCCTTTATAGATTTCTTTGAAGGAAACCTGGTGAGCACACAACCTGTGACTTAGACAGATGGCAAGCGGGGCTCGAGGTGTAGGAAACTGCTTAACACCACCGCCCTTGAATAGTTTCGCCCAATCAGCTACCGAGTATTCATAGCATGGGTTTCTTGTAATAAATAATGTCAGTTTTTGCTTTCTCTATTGCTTGAAGGGCTTGTACTTTTCATAAGGTGGAACGACCTCCATTTATATTCAGAGATATAATGTTCAATTCCATTATTGATTGTTTTGTGGAATGAAGTCACTTTCCTCATTTTGTTCCTTATTTGCCTTTGTAACAGCTTTCCTTAAGCGCTGAAATTCAGGTTTCGAAAGGTCCTTCCCTTGCAGCAAAGGCTTTGCAGCTGAAATGAAGGCCAGAATATTGGGGGAATGATCTTTGATTCGCACGTTGCGTTGTCTAAAGGTTTCTTTCAGAAACCTAACAATGTTTTCTTTAACCACTTCAGAGTGCTCATTCTCCTCTTGAGATGCACTCAAAGCTTCCCATAAAGAGGAAGGAAGGTCATCAGCCATTACATCTGGTTCATTGTGGTCACTTGATTTTGCTTCCATGCTACCTGCTCCATCATCGTCTACCTTAGGCTTCTCATCCTCCTTCTCTCAAGCGGGAGGGTGGAGATGTCACCATTAATATCACCATCAATGATTAATTTGCCTTTGCAAGCTTGATCTCTGCTTTCAGAAATCTCTTGTTTTCATCGTGAGCAGGTGGCATGATCTCAGCCCTACTCTCACCACTTTGCTCACTGTCAACATCATTGGGAGTATTTTCCGCTTGTACCACTAACACCTTGCTGCCCTTATCCTCTTTTCCAGATATTTAAAAAGGACCTTTTCAAAGGCTTCTGTAAACCTATGTCCACAATCATTCTTCTGAGGCTGTGCCTCCTCTTCTGTGTCATTTACACAACCCTCTTCTGACACGATTAACTGCCATACTTGTTATCTCATTGTTTATAATGTACCTATGAACTTCATCAGGACCATTCTTAACTGTACCCGGGTGTTCCGGCACAGACTCCTGCTCTGCAGTGACTCGTTTTCAACGTTCTCTGTAACATTCACAGAGTTCCTGCTCTGGTTACCGTAGCATATGTTTCCTCACATTCGGACAATATTGCCTCATGTGGCCGTACGCTCCGCACTCATAGCATTTTCGCCTCTGTGTTGCCGCAAAAATCCTATGTTCACGTTTTGCTGTTTTAACCATGAGAGAGACATTTAACTGCGTCACACCCTCTTTTGAAACGTTTCGATGTGTTTAAGCTTTCCATCCATGGTGCGCATGGAGATTTAATAATTCTCGACACCACATTACCGTACTGACGCGAGTTTTTTGAAGAATTTCTTCCTCAGACAGCGTCGGTAAAATGTTGGACAACAAAGTCTTTGATGCCGAGTTTCCCACGATGAAACGGGAACATACTGGTCATCACCCAGACGAGTCCATTCTGCACAACAACGTATGCGAGTTGGACTTTCGAGACGAAAACAACGATCTTGTGGTTCATTCGAGACGCACACCGAATGTTCTCAAAACCGATCAGTTCGTCAATCGCGAGGAGAGCTTCTCCAGCAAAACACCTTCCGGCGGACGAAGCACATGCCGTGCTTGTCTGTAAACACCCTCATCGATGTTGTTAGCGGCAGCACCTCACCGATCTTTACTAGCCATTTTAAGAGAGAGAGATAGAGATAGTGATTGATTGATTAGGACACAAAATTTGGAAGCAAACACAGAATTGATGTATTCGGCGTTCTCATGAGCAGAGTCAGCTGTGGTGCCATTTAAGTGAGGGAAGGGATGGAAGGGGAGCATATTCCAGAGACAGACTTAGCAAGGCTCCCCCAGGTTTTAGAGGAGGGAGACAAGTTTGCAAGTGTAATCTTGTTGTTTTGCATGGGCACATGCTGTTTTCTGGCTCTTCTGAGATTACAATGAAATGTAATGTAACCTGGATGGTATCACAATGAAATGTGGAAACTGTTTGAATTTTTACCTTTTTATATCAAAAGGTAGTTTCATAAGCCCAATGAGTCAGAAATGCTTGCATGGATTTATTCACAAGTGATGGGCTGGAATTGATTTAAAAAAAATAACCTTGATGAGCTGATTGACAGTGAGAAGCAGGAAAGAAATAGATGCCATAGACAGGGTTCAGCATATGACTGTAGTTTGGTGTCGGACACTTCTTCTGTGCTCTGGGCGGTCATGTGTATTATGCGAATCTGGAAGCCATGAGCACTCAACATTCAGGTCCCAAGTTAGTTTGTCGATAAGTATGTGTACAGTTGGAATCTCCCCTTCTGTCTAATGGGAATTACATGTGTGCGCAACGGATTCTTTTATAGCAAGGATTTTTACATCAAGCCAACAACAACACTCCGCTCGCGGCATTGTCCGCGCTCTTCGCGCGCTCACGAAGCGTTTCGTTCTGGCCTGGCGCAAAATGGTATGCGTCATTTTGGGCCAATGGGCGAAGCAGATCAGAGCCGGGGCGGTCCTTTGCAAGAAGGCGGAGCCGCGACACGCGTCACCCAATGAGAAGGCCACGGATGAGCGGACCGCGCCGAGAAGGACGAGGAAAGAAAGAAAGAAGGAATAATTGCGTCCCCGTCGGTTTGAGCGTGCTTCGGTCTGGTCTGCGTCTGACTGCACCACGCGCATCCAGTGTGTCTCGTCTGGCGCACAACGACAAGAGGTCGACCATCTCATAACGGGAGATCACCTCATCTCGCCTCCTCTGGGTTCGGCTGCCTGGTCCGTTCTTTGGCGACTGGTGCTCCGGGAAGGTGCGGACGTCGAGCCACGCGAACGCGGCCAGGTAGCCAGCCACGTTGTTGTCCCTCAGCTCGACTTCCCTCCGAGCTGAAGGAATAATAAAGACCTCGAGGTCCATCTCTCTTTCTGGGTATCTGTGTGTGTGTGTGTGTGTTCCGTGGGGCCCCGTCTATCAGTAGAATTGTTAAGTGCTTTCATTGTACATTGGTTGCATTGCTTAGTCGGTTTAACCCTGCTCTTGTGTGTTCCTTCCCCCATTATAAATAAATCCCTGTTAATGTTTACAGCTCGTTTCTTTGTGTTTCTTCATTGGTTAGCACGGTGCGTGTTGGGAAATTTGGAAGCGGCAAATTGTGCATTTGGACCGACGGACCTCGGTAACCATCCGCTCGGGTTACGCACGGTTCGAGCATGCTAACGGTCGTTCCGCTCGAGCTCCGCCGAGGGTGAATTTCCCCGGTAGTTTGGACGACATGGGTATTTAGGTAAATTGAAATTGGCAATCGACCCTATCCACGCGGTCGACCTATTGGCGATCTTCGGTCCGATAAGGGACCCGTCGGCTCGGGAGTTATCCGGGGTGATGAACTAT
>CM068952.1:50286752-50298470 GCA_035128595.1 Eptatretus atami
GTGATATTCATGTCTCTGCTGGCTGTGAGTCAGAAGTCAATAGACATCTGGGGAGTCATGGATTCACTGGATAATGGCTTGTGGCGCTGCCGGTACCTGTGCGGGAGGACGAAAGTCCGAGTCTTCAGGTCCTTGGTGCTTCCAGTCTTGCTCTATGGATGTGAGACTTGGACTCTGACCAAGGATCTGAAACGGAGACTTGATTCCTTTGGTACCAGGTCTCTTCGGAGAATCCTTGGCTATCGCTGGTCGGACTTTGTGTCCAACGAGCGGTTTCTGAGAGAGACTCAAATGAGATTTGTTATCTGCATAGTCTGTGAGCGTCAGCTGTGGCTGTATGGACATGTGGCTCGTTTTCCTGACACTGATCCTGCTCGCCAGGTTCTCTCGGCGAGGGAGTCTCGTGAGTGGAGGAGGCCAATGGGCCGACCACGTGCCTCGTGGTTGCGGCAGGTTGGCATCTCAAGGAGATGGGGATGGGCCAGGCATCTGCCTGAGGGATGGCCAGACAGAGCCCCCTGGAGTAGAGTACTGGTGGAAAGTGGACGCAGCGACGCGCTGCTCTGGCGCATGCTCCCATACCTGACCTGACCTGAAGTAAGTACCTCAGCATCCGAGTACCACACAAGCAATCGCGTTTTTCTTTGCCCTCGTTGCTGTTTTAAAAGCAATTTCCAAATGGTTGTTTTATATGACTCGGGTGTGCTTTAGAAAGCGTGTGCCGCTTGACACTGTGATCTGCAATAGTCAAAATGGTATGATAGTCATACCGGTACGATGGTCGTTCCGGTACGATATTCATACCGGAATGAAGCGATACCGGTATGAAGCGGAACCAGTTCAGCAATTCGCAATAGTCATACCTATACAATAGTCATACTGGTACAATAGTCATACCGGTACAATAGTCATACCGGTACAATAGTCATACCGGTACAATAGTCATACTGGTACAATAGTCATACTGGTACAATAGGCATACCGGTACAATAGGCATACCGGTACAATAGTCATACCGGTACAATAGTCAGACCGGTACAATAGTCATACCGGTACAATAGTCATACTGGTACAATAGTAATTCCGGTACGGCAATCCATGATAGTCATACCCACATGGCGATCCACAATAGCGATTGATATTGGCCTGTGTCAACTACCAAAACTGATTTCGCTTTCAGAAAAATCATTTTTAATAAAAGTTGAAGTTGGAAGTAAAATAACCGTTCTCATCATTCTCATGGAAGAAAAAAAAGCCCCTTTGGGAATACTTTGAAAAATTATCGTGTGTCAATGATGTGTACATCTTGTATGAATACGTAATGAGCCAGTGGACCTGCATAAAAAATATTTTTGGAATCTGCATTAAAAAAATTGTTTATTTATTTTTTTTAATACCGATATACCAGTATGAGCCCACCTGCATATCGACATCGGAAAAAATCGACACCGACGGAACCGAGTGGGTCATCATTAGAGTTATATAAATATCGATAGTGTGTAACCCCCAACCACCAGCTATCTATGTGGTTAAGCTCTGTTCACATAAGTGATGGCACAATGTCGATTTCTCGATATTTAGAGGGATGATAATCGACTAGCAAAAATATCATTATCGCCCAGCGTTGGTGCAGAGTCAGCATGCCATTGTACTAAGTTCCGGTGGAAATGACTGCGTGTCATGGATCGGTCTGAGTCCACACCAATCACGGTGCTTCTTATGTCCTGGTCCTGTGTTGTGCGCATTCTCTTGTGGTGATGCATCGTTGATGCCAGCAGTGTCTGCCCTTTTTGGCTTTTGTCGGCATTGTACTTGACTATCCAATGCCTGGTATGTGAGATTCAAGTAGACATGCCAATTTCTTGACTTCTCGCACAACCACCAGGCCTTGATTATTTTATGGCTCACCCTTGTTGACCCTATGCCTAGCATGGCCATCTGACTCCATACAAAGGTGTGTTGGTGGTTGTGTGTATGCGTAGCTACCAACGACAGTCCATCACACAGTCTCACTGTGCGCTCATGTTCAGTTAGCCGTATGGTCAATCGTTTGGTAAAGATAATTGGCTTCACAATAATTTCTTGGTATGCTGTCGACAACATTCTTTCTGTCGAATTTCCTCATGCAGTCCTTAGGTTTCGACAACTGTGCTCATTAGGATGCCTGTGGTTTGTGGGTTACATTGATATTGTTGTACTGCTGTAGGATGCAGTTCACAGTTTAAGAGGAGTGATCTATGTATGGTAGCATCACTTCATTTGTTGACTCACTTGGTCTGTTGCTGCTGTGGTTGGGTTTCTGGTGACTGATCAAGGGAACCAGTCTATTCTTAAAATGTCAGGGAACAATAAAGAACAAGAAAAAGAGCAATCAAAGATTGCAGACCCTCCCCAGGACTTTTTTTGTGTGGTGTTTGTGTAGTTTTGTGTGGTGTTTCTGTACTGGTATGTTATGTAAATAACAATAGACACAACTAGAACTGCCACTTTATAACTGCTGGCAGTGATGAAAAAATTAGAAAATATAACTGCCACGAAGCGAAAAGCAGTGTTAAGGGATCGGTAGCGTACGTACATACGTATGTCGTACATGTCTGCATTTTGTTAAGAGCATGCATCGAAAACCATTCAGTTGAGGAAATTGAGACTTTACCACATGTTATATGACCATGTGATAGAGCTGTCACTCTTTTAAGGTGAAGATAGGCCAAAGGTCAACATTGGCCAATTTTCTAAAATCCTCAATTTTCAGCCGATTGACTACAAATTTGAAGAGGATTTGCATATTAAGTCACTGAATTCAACCACCATCTATTTTTGAGGTCAACATAGACCAAAAGGCCAACATGGACCGAAAGATCAACATCTGCTAAAATTTCTAAAATTGTCAATTTTCATCTGATTGAATTGAAATTTGAACAGGATTTTCACATCAGCTCACTGAATTAAACGACGAATTATTTTTGAGGTCAATATAAGCTAAAAGGTCAACATAGGCCGAATTTCTAAAATTGTCATTTTTCATCTGATTGACTTGCAATTTGAAGAGGATTTGTACATTTGGTCAATTCAAGAAATATACTTAATTTTATTAAGGTTTAAAGATGTAAATCAACGCAATACCTCAATTATAACTGTTCTGATTTATAGAAGTATAACAATAGAAACGATTTCATCTATCATTACAACATTCAACATGACACTTAAGATTAATTTTTATAAGCAAGGATGTGGAGTTCACAGCAAGACAGCTTTCCACATTATAAATCTTAAAGGCTAAATTACATCTCTCACCTGCAATTGACAGAAGTAATCAATATCTCACTTAATCAATTTCCCCCCAACTGTAACTCGGATTATTTGGGTACAGTGGTGGCTAAATGTTGAGTAGGTTCTAGTCTTATGCCTTAGTACGGGGTCAATGGCTCATAGAGCATATAATATGTGTACGTCTTTCATAAGCTGACTGGCTGGGCCTGACATTTGACTGGAGCTGATTGGGCAGGAATTTGAAATTTAAATATGGCGGTGGTGATAACTCACCGACTCTTCATTGAAAAACTTTTGGGGATATTTACCATCTACCAGCTCATGCTCGCAGACAAGTTCCAGGCTTAATAATATCTGAAGTATGGTACACTTTGTGATGCAATGCCCTGTCTGATACACTAATCCAACAGTTTATAAGTCCAGTTGAGATTCAAATGCAAACTAAAAAGCTCAAAAGTAAGTGTGCTCCCTCTTTGCTGGAATGAAAAAGTAATTAAATGTACATGAGGTTGATAGTCAATGCGAAATGAATGTGGGATACAGCAAGCACTTCATTGGAAACGGTCTACGCCAATCAATGTTGTCAATCCTGCTTCAACAGTACTTGGATATTGATGAGTCAGTCATTTGTGATTAGTGAAGGCCTTGACTGAACAACACTGGGCATATCTGAGCATAGCTAGAGTAGGCTTGGCATTGTTGCTGAACCCATGGTGGTGGTGTAAAACGATCCATTTGGTCAATGGATGACCAGAGACCATGTATATTGCACTGTATAGTTTTATCCTTTATAGGTGAAGGACTGTGCTTGGTATGAAGTGTAAAAGTGTGCAGACAGAGCTTGAGTAGTCATCTTTAGGCTTAATCTCACTCGACAATGCAATTGTCTACACTCTACACTCTACACTCTACAATCGCCAGATGTCATCTACACTCTCAATATTGTTTTTTGAGACATGATACATTCTGTCAGAGAGATCTACGATGATTTCAGTATTGCTCCATGGATGTTGCTGACATCCTGCTCTTGGCAAGCTGCCATTCATTAAGAAACTGATCTTCGGACCATCTGGTCCTTCTACTTCCCGCATCACTCCATCGTGTGGCAGGACAAATGCAATGGCAGGACAAATGACCTCTGCACTCCATACATAGTGTGACAGGACAAATGCAATGTGCATCCTTTGTTTGAGTCCCTCTGTAACTGCAAGCTTTTTGTCGATCCTTATGGTGGCGCTCCATGTCATTCATCGTCCTGGCAATTCTATGTTACAAGGCGGAACCACCCCTTTGTGAAAATCCCCATGCCCACTTGTTGTCCATTTATAAAAGCCATTGTAACCTATGATCCAACACATTTGGAGAGAAACTCATATCCCTCATCTCTCTGAGGTACCATGCCAGTGCAATCATACAAGGCCTTCATTTTGATGTTGCTTTTTTATATGCCTTCGATAAAAAAAACATGCAAGTTCCTCTATTTTAAACACCAATATTCCTGCTTCTGTTGTGAATTATACTGATATATGCATGGAAAGGAGAGGTAACTCCCCTGGTATATTTGAGATTAACTTACATACTGCCATATCTGCATACATTCTTTTGTGGATGAGTGTACAGCACCTTCAGAAAATATTCACACCCCTTGACTTTTTCACATTTTGTTGTGTTCCAGTCTGAATTTACAATGGGTTAAATTAAAAATTTATTTTATCACCGATCAACATAAAATACCCCGTAATGACAAAGTGAAAACATGCTTTTAGAATTTTTTACAAATTAATTAAAAATGAAAAGCTGAAATGTCTTGTGCAATAAGTATTCAACCCTTTTGCTATGACACTCCAAATGGAGTTCAGGTGCATCCAATTTCCTTTGATCATCCTTCAGATGTCTCAACAACTTGGAGTCCAACTGTGGCCAATTCAGTTGATTGAACATGATTTAGGAAGAAGCACAACTTTCTATCTATTGTCCCACAGTTGATAGTGCATGTCAGAGCAGAAACTTTACCGTGAAGTCCAAGGAACTGTCCGTAGAACTCGAAGATAGAATTGTGAGAAGGCATAGATCTGAGGATGGGTTTAAAGCAATTTCTAGAGTGTTGAACATTTCCAAGAGCAGAGTGACCTCCATCATTAGGAAATGGAAATAATATGGAGCTACCCAGACTCTGCCGAGAGCTGGCCGTCCGACCAAACTGAGCAACCGGGCAAGAAGGACCTTGATCAGGGAGGTGAACAAGAACACAATGACAACTCTGACAGAACTAGAGTTCCTTGCCTGAGATCAGAGAACCTACCGGAAGGACAACAGTTTCTGTAGCACTTCACAAATATAGGCTCTATGGGAGAGTGGCCAGACGGAAGGCACTCCTGAGAAAAAGTCACATGACAGCACACCCGGAGTTTGCAAAAAGGCATGTGAAAGACTCTGAGAGCATGAGGCAAAAGAGTTTGTGGTCTGATGAGATGAAAATTGAACTCTTTGGCCTGAATGCAAAGCACTATGTCTGGCGGAAAACGGGCATAGCTCATCACCCAACTAACACCATCCCTACCGTGAAGCATACTTGTGGAAGCATCATGTTATGGAGATGCTTTTCAATGGCAGGGACAGGGAGACTTGGAAGGAGAGAAGGAACAATGAATGGAGCCAAATGGACAGTCACCAAGTCATAACAGGAAAATCATTGAGGAGAACCTGCTTCAGAGTACAAAAGACCTTAGATTGCGGTGAAGATTTACATTCCAACAGGACAATGACCCCAAGCATAGAGCTAAAGCAACACTTGAATGGCTTCAGAACAAGAACGTGAAAGTCCTTGAGTTGTCAAGCAAAATCCCAGGCTTGAATCCCATGAAGAATCTGTGGAAAGACTTGAAGATTGATGTTCACCGACACTCCCCATACAACTTGATGGAGCTTGAGCAAATCTGCAAGGAAGAATGGGACAAAATCCCCAAATCCACATGTGCAAAGCTTATACAGACATACCCAAGAGAACTCGATGCTGTAATCGCTGCTAAAGGTGCTTCTACAAAGTATCGACTCAGCCTGTTTTTCCCCTTTTGACCACCTCCAATTATTATTCCTAATTTCTTATTGTTCCACACAGTTCAGCATCTCCATGGGAGCCAACCTCTTACTGCAGGGGACATAGAGTAGTATGAACCAGGGAGGGATGTTCGACCGGTTGAGGCGTTACATGCCCAAGCACAGGGAGCTTTTTGAGGAGGACAGCGTTGGACTCAGGACAGAGGAGAACCTCAGGAGGAGTGTCGAGTTGGGAGAAAAATGTAGGAGTCAGAGAGAGCTCGGGTGGTGGACAGTCACCAAGTCATAACCTCGACACCAGTGTGAAAGGAGTCCAATGCCCTGGAACAAGCACGCACCGTCTGTGCTCTTATATAATAAGAATGCTCTCGCTCACAATGTCCTGCTTTACGAGCACAGTATATACGCCATTTTCACCTTGCCAAGCAAGACACGCCATCTTCCATCTCTGTTATCACCCTGAACTATCATTTGCCCCAGCTTGCCATACTTTTATTTTGCATTCAGACTGTTTGTTGTGTTCGGATCTGTGATCATAGCTAGGAATCGGTTTTCTACACTTCTCTCGGTACATGTCAGGTGTGTCTTACCGTTGAAGCCCATCAGGATTTGTAACAAGTGTCATTTGTGTTGCTCTTATTAATTATTTACAAACTGTGTATCCTGATAATTTAATCGTGAAAATTATAAATAGCTTAAAATTATGTGAAGTTGCCATCTTATTCTGTCATCGGTGGTGTCAGCTTAGCCAAGCCATTGGATTTTACGTGTGAAGACTTCTCACCAACAGTTTATAATTCAGCCTATCAAATTACTCAGTCATTCAAGGGTGGAAGCCTCTGTGTACCGAAAAGTTAAGGACTGGCCATCTTGCATGCATCCTCAAACAAGCGAGAATATTAACATTAAGATTTTCGTTTACAGATTGGCTTTCTCAGCAGTTCTGAATGAAACATCAGGTTTCTTAAATTGTGCAAATACTCTCTACTTTGAAATGAAATACTTAATACTATTTAACTTATTAGCCTGTCGCCCCCATGCAGCGGGAGATGGAGATTTGCAGTTGCTTCAGTGTGTGTGTGTGTGTGTGTGTGTGTGTGTGTTTGTCTATCCAGGCTATCACCTTTTACCATTATAGCAAAGTCAGAGTGACTATAAATAGCCCTATTAGCGCCACTGTAGCGCGTAAAGCGCAAGATGTCCCGTTTTTTAAAAATTGCTTCCATGTTTCTTTTTGTATTTACCATTGAACTTCAGTGTGTCTGTCCAGGCCGTAACATCTTTACCAATTGAGCTTTTGTCATCAAATCTTCATCAAACCTTTTCAACTGCAACCTGAGATGACGAATTATGCTCAGAAAATTGATTTCGCTCCCATCTCTCAATTCTACGATTTCTATAATGTTTTGGATAACTGAGAACATGCCTGACCGAGTGAGAAAAGTTTAATTCTGAAATTCTGCCAGTTATTTCACACGAAGGGGTAAAAGGAGGTCATGTTGAACTAAAAAGTGCCATTTTGAGGCCAGATGGCAACTTCTCGGTGCAGTATTTTCCATATGAAATGTATTTGGGGCTCCGTATTTTGGACAATTGTGGACCTTCTTGAGTACTACTGGTAAACTGATTTCTTTTGAACGCTTTGAGTGGTACATACTTGATTCAGTAAAATTGTGAAATTGACACTTTTGTCAGAAATATTGTAACACACTGTGGGTTTCTATAAATTTGAACTTAAATATCTCCAATACTATCTGAGATAAACCTTCCAAAATCGGAGATCCATTAGTGTGCAGCCAAAACTACTTGAGAAAAAAAGTTTGATGTCTGCAGTAGCAGAGACAGCAGCAGGGAGGCACCATTGACAATGATTCTGGAGCTTATTGGGGCCAGGTTGCTGACCAGGTGGAGAAAGGTGGCATCTTTGGTGGGAAGCCTATGTCATGTGCTCTGATGAAATATTCCAATGTAACAGGACTTTATCTGCCATTGGACATTGAACCAGTATTAATAAGGCATCTCATGATCATATTTTATTAGAAAACACATTCCCTTTTTTCATCAGATTCATCACACTTTACGATGCCTTATGAAACCGATTATTTCTTATGAAGTAACACTGTGACACAAATTCAATATTACATCTCTATTATAATACCAAGCTTGCACACTAAAAACTCGGCTAGGCTCCCATCACACGATCCCTATGAAATTGCTGTGGCACTTAGCGGACATGCCGACAATGTTTGGGAGTCTTGGCGTTCCATAGTACCACTTGCATTTTGCACAATGCGTATTTTTGTCATTCCCGTGTACGGTGTGTCGTCTGCTACCAGCTATGTTGTACTGCTATCCCGGGCATGTGCACGGGTATCGCTAGTAATATTTATATTATACTAGCATAACCCGTGCTGCGCGACATGTTGGGTGGGGTGTGTTTGAGAAAGGAAACTGATGCAGAGTATCAGTAGATAATTTTACTTTAATGCAGTAAGTGGAATACGATTTCACTGTTTCAGAACCATTTTATTTACTTTTTTTTGTACCATGCACCTCATATGGTCTTTGAGATAATGTAAGCCGAATATCACGTTACTCGAGCGCAGAACAAGTCAGAAAATTGCGCGACACGAAACCACAAACTCGGAAATAATATATAAGATAGCAGAGTACCCACCTTCTGGATGATCTTGTTCCAAGCATGCAACATGTTTTTCTGATGCATACTTATATTTGGGCGGTGTATAGGCAAAAAAAAAAAATAACCCGGGTGATGTGCATGAAGCAAAAACATACCTGCTAATCATTCAAAATACCTCACTGCACTGGAAACGTCGGGGACAGGAATACTTACTGTAAATGGTGGAGATTTGTAATTCCTCCCCCAATAGACGTGGCGCTACACGATACACATTTACATAGAGAATTTGCGTCACCCCCCCCCCCCCCCCACCCTCCCAAAGACCTCTGGCAAAAGATAAAAACACCCCTATACATGAATTGGGGTCATGCTGATCCTCTGGCGCAAATTTGGATGTAATCAGCCCAGAACTGTAGTAGGAGTAAAGTGACAAACAGACCCACAAACACCGTTCTGTGAATTAGTCGGATTTGATCAATTTGTAGTATTTAGAATGCAGTAACACAAATTCATTATGATGTATATTATATATTATCAATTCATTGTATTTGTATGCAGTAAACATTATCAATATTATGTATATTATATTTATCAATTCGTAGTATTTACTATGCAGGAACACAAATCCATTATTGTGTATATTATATTTTTAATTTCATCATATAGTATGCAGTAACACATATTCAATTTTATGTATATTGTATTTATCAATTCATATATTTAGTATGCAGTAACACAAATTCCATATTATGTATATTATATTTTATCAATTTGTCGTATTTAATATGCAGTAACACATATTCAATATTATGTATATTATATTTTATCAATTCGTAGTATATAGTATGCAGTAACACAAATTAATTATGATGTATATTATATTTTATCAATTTATAGCATTTACTCAGCAGTAACACAAATTCAATATTACGGATATTCTATATTATCATTTCGTCGTATTTAGTATGCAGGAAGACAAATTCAATATTATGTATATTATATTTTATCAATTTATTGTATTTAGGATGCAGAAACACATGTTCAATATTATGTGTATTATCTCGACGCAATTGAATAACATATAAGATACATAATATTGAATAATGTGTTACTGCAGACACTAAATATGATTAATTGATAAAATATAACACTAAAATTGAATTTGTGTGCGGCATACGAATACAATGAATTGGTTGATAAAATAGAATATACAAAATAATGAATTTGTGTACTGCATACTAAATACTACAATTGATAAAATAGAATATACATAATATTGAATTATGTTCCTGCATACTAAATACTATGAATGATAAATATAATATACAAATATTAATATGTTTATCATACTAATATGATGATGATAAAATCATACATAGCATATGCATTTTCTGCATACTAAATACTATGAAATGATAAAATAGAATTCACATAATATTGAATGTTGTGTCATTGCATGCAAAATGCTATAAATTGATAAAATATAATATACATAACATTGAATTTGTGTTACTGCATCCCAAATACTACAATTGATAAAAATAATAAACATAAATATGGAATTAGTGTTACTTCATGAAAAAAATATGACAAATTGATAAAATATAATACACATAAATATGAACATGTGTTTCTGCATCCAAATACAATAAATTGATAAAATATAATATACATAATATTGAATTTGTCTTCCTGCATACTAAATAACGACGAAATGATAATATAGAATAATCCGTAATATTAAATTGTGTTACTGCTGAGTAAATGCTATAAATTGATAAAATAAATATCACTAATATTAATATGTGTTACTGCATACTATATACTACGAATTGATAAAATATAATATACATAATATTGAATGTGTGTAACTGCATATATAAATACGACAAATTGATAAAATATAATATACATAATATGGAATTTGTGTTACTGCATACTAAATATAATGAACTTGACTCGAAACGAAGAAACATGTGAGTAAAAAGGTTTTTTTTTCTTTGACGGCAACACAGTGATATTAGGAAGGACTCAAGCAGATACGAAGACAACAAGATATGTGAGAAGCTGTTTCACACACTAAAAAATCCTTATATCTCGTGCACGACTCCTACACGCATAATTTGAATTGATCATTTTCCCAAATGTCGATGTGCTGGAGTTTTTATAATTTCTACCCGAGTGGAATGAGGAGACGCCGTGGTGTAGTCCACATCCGTACATATGTAAATCGTGTGTATAAATATTTACTGCAATCAACATAGAACCATGACAAAGCCGAATCATTTTAATACCCCATGAAGTGATATATTTTTTTTTGTATTTTGGCTATAAAGTTTATTATATATTTTGAACTGATGTGGATTCGTAATTTTTAATAGGCTTAGTGAGTGTAGAAACGCTGAGGTGTCATGAGATGTGACACCACATAATATTTGTTTGGGTGATAGAAAAACTGAAATGTCTGGTACTATGAGTTGACTCGTAGTCAATTTTTTGTGGGGGGTGGGGAGGTTAAAAAAAAAAACTTGCATTGTTAGGTAGCATATTTGGTCAGTTACTAAAAAGCCATTTATGAAAAAAAAAATTAATGAATAACAAATAACAAAAAGGGATCCTGCCTTCCTTAAAAAGAAATTCCAAGACATCAACTTGGTAGTTTTTTTCTTTTGCCTTGCTATGTAATTGCAAAGGATCATGAAGCACCGTCCTCAAAGTCGATACAGTGCCACATTCCTTACTAAAGCAGT
>CM068952.1:50317919-50322919 GCA_035128595.1 Eptatretus atami
GGGCGAGTGATCTCACCGTGAAGGATTCATTCGACGCCACGCTCGAGTCTGTGGTTGATCAGTGCCCCAGACGAGATACACTTCTCGTCTTGGGGGATTTCAATGCATCGACTGGAACTGATAGGGATGGTTATGAGACATGTGTTTGTCCCCATGGGTCTGAACTGTGCACCTGAATAGCACTAAGTTCCTTGATTTGCAAGAAGTCATGACCTTGGGTGGCCAGTTCATGGTTTCAGCGCCCACAAGCTCATTGCTGGACTTTGTATTCCAATGCTGGCAGTGTGGCAAAGGAGATTGACCATGTCCTCTGTGATGGTCGCTGGAGGATGATCCAGAACTGCAGGGTCTACCGGAGTGCTCAGTTCCTCAATACTGACCACCGGCTTGTTTGTAGCAACTCTGAAATTGCACCTTAAATCCAGGAGAATGGTACCATCCCAGCCTAGGCTGGATGTTGGCAAGCTCAAGGATGAGAGGGTGGCTGAGTAATTTGCGACAAAGCTGAGTGGAGATTTGGGGGTCTGGGTGCTTTGGGAGGTCCTGAAGAGTTGTGGAGTGCCTTCAAGACCACCATCCTTGATGTTGCCGGTGGATGTCTTGGAACTCACCGTCGGGCAAAGACGAATTTGTTCTCTCAATAGACGTGATTGGCTTGCAATTTCACATATTGCGTAAAATCACTCATGGCTAATTGTATTTAGGCATACGTTTCTAGGTTTTCAACAAAAACATAGGTCTGGACATTACTACCCGGGCTATATTTTTCATAATGGACTTCCTTTTCCAAGTTCTGAAATGTGGCGCAACTGGGTATCTGTAAGTGAACACGTGTTGTAGAGGGCACATTGAGGGTACAGGCTGCCTTTATCTGACAATCACCACATGTTATTGGACAGACGTTTACTGGCCCATTGTTTATTTCAACAAGCCAACAAACATCTAACTTGATGGTAAGTTTACATGACTTCACTGTTTATGTTGAATATATAAATATAGAGAACATGTATAGCCACATGATAATGTAAGTTTACACAATGATAAAAACCTAATTTCACAAAACAGATGCAATCTAACTACAAATGCTCATGTTACTTAACCCATTGGGACGGTAGGCGGCATTTGTCGCCCAGCTACAAGGTGTTTAAAAATGCCGTATATTGCGATGAAAACTCAGACAAAAAGTGAAGACAAAATTGTGGAACTCCAGGAAGATCGGGCACTGTTTGCCCGTTTACTAGTAGTATCCAAAGCAAGAGATATTGACCTTAAGCAAGCTGTCGGTACCTATGAATTTTCTGTAGTACCGAGGTCGTTTTGCAGCCGATGTTCGCTCCTTCACACCACATCGAAGAGTGACCTGATGTTGATACTAGAAACCTGCCAAAGGTTGAAGCAGTGCCCCAGAAAAATAATAACCAAAGAGTTGATTAAGCTGGAGTCAACTATAAGTGTGTTTTGTCATCGATGCAATGGGTGATTTACAAACATTGGACAAACCAGAATGCATCAAAACCTGTCATGACCTAGCAAACGACTTCATTGGACGCCACTGGCAGAAGTATGGTGATACGACGAGGTACATTTGGTGTTTGACCGTTATGACACTGGAGAATCTCTGAAAGCTTCAACCCGTGAGAGACGTTTGGGTGGTAACAGGGCAGTGGCGTATCATATTACTGATTCCACATCAATTGCAAACTAAGCATGCAGCAGTTGCTTGCCCATGTGTCAACGAAAGATGCATTAACCGCCTATTTGGCAAAAGATACTCAACATGATGTAACAATGGCAAGTCCCTTGTGGTTGCCTGGTGGAATAAGGCAAGAGCTACACATAGAGCAGTAGTTGACCTCTCAAGTAGTCAAGAAGAAGCAGATACCAAACTCATTCTGCATTCCATTGATGCTTCTGTAAATGGTGCTACCTCTCTAGACATCCACTCACCAGAACCGATGTGCTTGTACTTGCCATCAGACGATACCCCAGTTTATGTCCAAATACTTCCTTTGTAACAGGGGCTGGTCAAAAACATAGGGCGATACCCCTTGAGCCCATCTACAGTGCCTTGGGTCCAAGGAAAGCTGCAGTTCTACGGGATTTCATGCACTATCAGGAGCAGATGTCACAGGAAAATTTGCTGGAATAGGAAAGAATAAATTCTGGAAAGTACTGCAGGAACTTGATCCAACTGATAGAGATAGTAAATGCCCTTGTACAGCTAGGAACAACAGATGAACTACCTAACACTTTGTTTGCTGCAATTGAATCATTTGTATGCAAGTTGTATCTCCCTAACACAGAGCTGTTGAATGTAGCTGATGTAAGGTGGTGGCTATTCAAGAAGAAGCAAGCTCAATCAGAAGGTTTACTCCAACCAAGCTGCGCTGCGTAATGCCATCTTGAGAGCGCACTACCAGGCCATGATTTGGAAAAACGACATCATTGCAAATCCAGACCTGCCAGAACCGCTGGAATGTGGTTGGAATTTGGTAGATAGCCGATATAAACCAGTCATGACAACCTTGCCGCCTGCTCCGCAAGCAGTAATTGATCTGGTGAAATGTTCCTGTGCAAAGACACGATTTCAAGTAATCGCTGCAAATGCAGAAGGAATGGATTGAATTGCACAGATCTTTGTAGCTGTATGAGGACTCAGAATCATGTGACAACTCAGAAGACACAGTTCTCTCAGATGATGAAGAGGAGGATAGTGATAGTGAAGATGAGTTATTGTAACTTCCACAAGGATTGGAGCAGGCAATAAACTCTGGCAACCAACCACACAACTAGCATGTAGTATGGACAATGTATCACTGACTCAAAGGATGAAATATTGATGTCATATTGGCGGTCATTTTGAATTTTCATATATCATTCCTTGACTTGATAAGTGTATGTTCAACTACTAAACTTAGCCTAACCTCATAGAACATTCATGGCCTTATAGCAACAATAGCCTTAATACGTCCATTTTGAAATGAAAGATGGCTGCCCTCTGCAACACTAAAACTGTAAATATGGCTTTTCATGTTCTTTGGTACCTATATTATATTCAGATAGGCTGATAGGGGTGATCTTTTGTACCATGTTAAGCGCGTCACTGTCATTGAAATGATAATATATATATATATATATATATAATATATATATTATATATATATATACATACATATATATTCAGAATAAGCCGTAAAGGTGGCCATTTTGAAATTCAATATAGCTGAAAATTTTGAATACAATTTCAGCTGTTCACAAGAAATGTGTATTTCACTAATTGTTTGTCACTAATTTTGAAATGAAAGATGGCTGCCCTCTGCAACACTAAAACTGTAAATATGGCTTTTCATGTTCTTTGGTACCAATATAACATTCATATAGGGGTGATCTTATGAAGCATGTTAAACGTTCACTGTCACTGAAATGATAATATATACATATATTCAAGAATAAGCCATAAAGGTGGCATTTTGAAACTCAATAGGCTGAAAATTTTAACGGAATTTCAGCTGTTCACAAGAAATGTGTATTTCACTAATTGTTTGTCTTGATAAATGTAGATTTTACAACAAAAAAACAGCTTTTTACGACATTCATATCCACATTCAGGGCAAATATAGACATAAAATGGCGGCCATTTTGAAATCCAAGATGGCTGCCCTCTGCAACACTTTCAAAATTGCCAACATGGTTTTCATGTTCTTTGGTACTTATTTAACACATTCATATAGGTGGGATCTCTAATCATCAAAATCCCACGGGATTGCATAGTCTCCCTGACTATTATCAAGGCAGGGATTTTGAATTTAGCTCTGGTATTGGCAACGACTGTCTATTTCATTGTGAAAGACACCATGGGATCTTGTAGGTCCACCAGAAGCAAATGTTGGCAGACAGGACCGTTATTCCTCATTGTCCCATGCAAAGGACGAGTCCGACAGGATGGTGCAGAGGTGGCGTTCTTGCTTTTGAGCTGTCTAGTCTTGGTTCGATCCTGCACCAGAGTACGGTATAAGCTGTCACCCCAGTACTTCACACTTCAGGCATTGCCTTGAAGAATGGCATTTGTTTGGATAGACCGACGTCAGCTTGGGAGCTATTTGCCAGCATTGGTTGTTGGTGGACGCTCAAGCCTCCATGCACAGCGTGTAGACGGAAAGTCTCCTAGTTATTGCTGGTAGTACCCTGGTCCATTTCCAAGTTCATGGAATTCCTGTTGTCCTCTCGTGGTGGCACTCGCTGCACTCCCAGTTGTCCGAACGAATGCAAACCACCTGGACACTGTACCTCATACACGTCAATTCCGCCAACGCCCTTCGACGGACAAACAGTCACACGTACATCCAACGGACAGAGAACATTGTCAATGGTTCATTGATGTAACGCCCTTCCTGTGAAACACCAGGGTGGAAGTTTATCGTCGGGATGGCAATTGAATCCGGACTCGACATTTCAAAAAGCGAGTTCGCTCTCTCCCTCTGAGCTATAAATTCTGTTCACCCTCCATGTCTCGCAATATGTTTTTGTCGATTTTTTTAAATTTTAATTTGATTTCAATATCATGCACAAACATTGATAATCCTGTTTTTAATATTAATGCAGATTGGAGATATGACAGCGACCATAAACAGGGGTGATCCATGGGGGAGGTGAGGGCATGTCAGGATAGCTCAGACTCAGAAGGATGCACACTCGTCTTCGAGCTCTCGAGCCTGGTTCGAATCCCGACCCGGCTGTAAACTCTTACCTGGTGCTTCACAGGCAAGGTGAAGCATCATCAATGTGTGTGCAGTCCCTCGGATTGACATCGCAGATCCCACGGTGTCCTTCACGAAGAGTGGGCGAGCTATCGCTTTAACCTACAGGGGACACTGCATCAGCGGCACAGCTGCATCCCATCAAACGATGCGACCTGCAGCCATGTGCGCATGTGAAAGGGAATCCATCGGGTGGGAGTTTTCAAATAAAGACGCATGATTTGACCTGAGCGCCAAGTTTCA
>CM068952.1:50325419-50327941 GCA_035128595.1 Eptatretus atami
CATACACACACATGCAAACACACACACACGCGCACACAACACAAACACACACACAAACACACATACAACATACAAATACACACACACAAACACACACAACATACACACATATAAACACACACAAACACACACATATAAACACAAACAAACACACACACACAACACACAACAACATACAAACACACACACGCACACACACACCGCACAAACACACACACATACAAACATACACACACACATACAAAACACACAACATACAAACATACACACACACAAACAAACACACACACACAAACATAACCACACATACAAACACACACACACACACACACACACACACCACACAAACGAATACACACAAACAAACACATACACAAACACACACACACACACACAAACCACACAACACACATTCTACCAATCTCCCAACCACGATGCAAAGCCAACTAAGCACCAGGCCATTGGGGATTACGCCCCATTTTGTAAGGCTATTCATGCTTTCACGTGTCCAAACCCCCTTTGCATATTTCCACAATGGAGCTGTGAGTGCGAGTTATATAGTTTGTTGCAATAACATCATCAAACATTCTAAACGCCATCTGTTTCAAGAGCTCGCCTTGCCTGAATCAATCGGGCTTGTTGGAACTTTGGGACTCTTTGATATAACTTTAATTTTCTCTGATTTATTAACCAGACGATATTTCTTCGAGAAAGACGCGGGCACATGGTTCCGAAACCTTCTCATTGGACGATTGCCCCCGAATCCACGCCCCTTTGCACTTGTCGACCAATGGTGTGTTTCGTGGGCGTGGTTAGCGGAAGGAGGGAGGAGGGAGCAAAAGCGACAGAGAGGGAAAGTTTGTTTCTGTGTCTCGTTCCCGGAGCGCTCCATGAGACGCACTGACAGCGGGTCGGACACAGCTCGCTGCGCTACTGGAGCTGGCCTCGCGGCCAGCCAGCCAGCTTGCAGACCGGTCAAGTAGCCGGGACCTTGATCGACCCGACCCGCGCAGATTGCAGAACTGAAGACCCAGAAAAGAGGGACTCGACGTTTCGACTAGCTGACAACTTGAGATTTCCAGCTTCGCTAAAGCGGGTGTGGGCTGTGCGTCCCCCTCCGTCGCCACTCGGGCATGCTCTGCCACGGGGGACAGTGACTGTAGTTCGCCGAGTCGGAGCTTGTTGACATTGCAAGGTGAAGGTATGTCGAAGCCCGCGGAGCATGTGAAGCGTCCCATGAACGCGTTCATGGTGTGGTCCCGGGGTCAGCGCAGGAAGATGGCGCAGGAGAACCCCAAGATGCACAACTCGGAGATCAGCAAGCGCCTGGGGGCTGAATGGAAGCTGTTAAGCGAAGCCGAGAAGAGGCCTTTTATCGACGAGGCGAAGCGTTTGAGGGCCTTGCACATGAAGGAGCACCCGGACTATAAGTACCGCCCCCGGCGCAAGCCCAAGGCGCTGCTAAGGAAGGAGCGCTTCGCGTTCCCGCTGCCCTATCTCCCCCACGACACTGAAAGGCTCAAGACTGGAGATTTGCTCATGGCCGAGAAGAGCCGAGCCTTCCTGCCGCCTCCAATGACCATGGGTGCACCTCCTCTGTCATACCCTCTCCTGGAGGCCGCAGCGCTCGGATCGGCATCGGGGCTCCCCAAACTTGGTGACATGGCATTCCCATACAGCGCGCTTCAAGCGTACCCGGGCTCTGCTTTTTGTGGTCACCCTTCTCCCGGAGGATCTCCAGGTTACGTTATTCCGTGCGGATGCCCGGGGTGGTCCGCGGCGTCGACCCCGACTCTTCAACATCCGCTCGCCTACATCTTACTACCAGGAGTGTCCAAGGCTGGACTCGAGCCATATGCGACGCACGCTGCAAGCTTGTGAGCAGTAGTGAAAAACGAGACACCAGGAGCTACGAGATCAAAAGCTGGAGAATCACTGGACTCGAGAAACTTTTGTTGGTTAAAGTATCCATTATAAGATATTGAAAAATCAGACAGAACAAGCAAAATTCGAGTCTGCATTTCATGTTGTTGTTAAAGATTTATCTTCTTTTATTGAAGCGAATTTATCTCTCTCTCTCTCTCTCTCTCTCTCTCTCTCTCTCTCCTCTCTCCTCTCTCTCTGCCGCACACTATCGCAAAGGCGACGAGTGGAATTCAGACACCTTGCCCATAGATGCGCGGACTGGGCCGGGTTGGGGGGTCCGTTGGGGGGGCGCATATTTGGCGCATCTCCTCCTTCGTATGTCACCAAAAGCACTTGCTCATTCGCCTCTTCAAAATGCGTAAAATTGCAGTCGCGCCGTTAATCGATGAGCGCTTTAAGTTGTGAATATAATTTTGTAAAAACACGCGATTCAACTTGTCTTCGTCACCTTCAGTCGTCTTCAGTCGTCAAGCGATAAGTGAAATGTATTGACGATTTGGAGTCACCATTTGCCAAACTGGGATTGTATTAATACATGGGAGCGGTCCCTCCATTGCAGGGACGAGATGACCGAATGGAAAGCGGCTTCTTTTGTG
>CM068952.1:50360278-50375953 GCA_035128595.1 Eptatretus atami
TCCTTGCTCTTCGGGTCCTCACCGAACGCAGATGAGAGTTTCGGCAGGGGCTGCTTTCAGCCTGTGTTAATCTCTGTAAAGCGTTTGATTCAGTGAATTGGGATGCCCTCTGGAGGATTCTTTGTCGTCATGGGGTGCCACCAAAACTGATCAATCTGATGTCTGAACTCTACTCTGGTACTGAGAGTGCTGTGAAATGGTTTCCATCTCTGACTTATTTCCAGTTGTTCCTGGAGTTCATCAGGGGTGTGTTCTGGCCCCCACACTTTTCAGCACTTGTATGGACTGGATTCTAGGGAGGATGTCGGAAAGATCAAGCTGCAGTGCATCATTTGGGAATATCAACATCTCTGACCTTGATTTCGCAGATGATGCAGTCATCTTTGCAGAGACTCTAGATATCCTTTTGGGGGCCCTCGAGGTGCTGAATGAAGAGTCGGAGCCGTTGGGATGACGGGTTTCCTGGGTCAAAACTAAGATCCAGGCTTTCAATGACATTTTGGATGCTGCTATCCCGTCTGTACCTGTTTGTGGCGAGGATGTTGAGGTCGCAGAGAGATTCACTTACCTTGGCAGTGATATTCATGTCTCTGCTGGCTGTGAGCCAGAGGTCAACATACGTCTGGGTCTGGACTGGGGAGTCATGGATTCAGTGGATCATGGGGTGTGGCGCTGCCGGTACCTATGCGGGAGGACGAAAGTCCGAGTATTCAGGTCTTTGGTGCTTCCAGTCTTGATCTATGGATGTGAGACTTGGACTCTGACTTGGGATTTGAGACAGAGACTTAATTCCTTTGGTACCAGGTCTCTTTGGAGAAGCCTTGGCTATCGCTGGGCAGACTTTGTGTCCGACGAGCAGTTGCTGAGAGAGACTCAAATGAGATTTGTTACCTGCATAGTCCGTGAGCATCAGCTGTGGCTGTATAGACATGTGGCTCGTTTTCCTGACGCTGATCCTGTTCATCAGATTCTCTCAGTGAGGGAGTCTCGTGAGTGGAGGAGGCCAATGGACCGACCACGTGTCTTGTGGTTGTTGCAGGTTGATCAGCATAGATCTAAAGGAAATGGGAATGGGCCAGGCATCTGCCTGGGGGATGGCCAGATGGAGGCCCCTGGAGTGCCGGCGATAAGTGGACGCAACAACACGCTACTCTGGTGCATGCTCCCATACCTGACCTGACACATTGAAAGCAGCAATAATCTAGAAGGGCACTCGGTAGAGCACATATCTCCACCATGTAATGCCTGATCCACGAGAACTTATTGGGCCCAACACAATTTTGAAATATCATGCTATGCAGTGCTACATTGTATTTGGCCGCATCTCTCAATAGTGAAGAATCACTCTAAAAATTAAATAATTATCGTATCCACATCCGGATTCGGATCTTCACCAAAATCGAATCAATTTGTCCTTGTCACACACACACCCAACGTGTCCACCAAGTTCCGTCCGAACTCGTCCACCACTTTTTGAGATGTCGTGCTATATATTATTTTGGCCCTCTCAATAGTGAAGAATCACTTTAATAATTCTAGTGGTCGGATCCGGATCTGGATCTTCACCAAAATCTAATCAGTTCGTCCTTGTTCCACATCCAACTTGCCCACCAAATCTCATCTGGATCCGTCCACAACTTTTTGAGATATCCTGCAGACAGACAGATATAAAAAAAAAAACAGACAAACAAACAAACAGACAGAGAGGGGTGAAAACATAACCTCCTTCACCTTCGGTGGCGGAGGTAACAAAGTAAATCATTTTTTTGGAACACTAATGTGAAGTACATGTATGGGAGATTGTGTGACATCATAGCAGTATGCACAACCCACCTCCACTTCTTAGAAATCACATCTTTTACATGCTATCCATTCAATTGATGCACTCCCTGCTTTGAACCAGCACATTGTTACTTCTGCCACCGAAGGTGAAGGAGGTTATGTTTTCACCCCTCTCTGTCTCTTTGCTACTTGGTGAAAACTTTTTTTGCAAAGTCTGGATCAAGATAGAATGACCTCCGACCTGCCTGCGGTGAGAGAGTGAGAGGCCCAAAGACTCAGCCTCATCGCGGGAGATGCCAATGTTCCGAAATGCCTTGGTTTCCACAGCGTGATGCCGAGAAAGGTGGGAGGCAGGAGCACCAGCCCAGAGGGGAGAGCAGTACTCCATCAGGCTGCGGAAGAAAGTTTTGAAAGTGGTTAGGAGCTCAGGTGGACTGAGGAAGGACTTTGCACGACGGAGGATTCCCAGTCGGCGACTGGCTTTGGAGGCCAGCTTGGAAATGTGGCTTTCCCAGGAAAGATCATGGCAGATAGTGAGACCCAGAAGCTTGGAAGAAGGACTTCTTCCAGAGGATTGTTGATAAAAGTGGATGGGGGGGGGGGGTTCCAAATGGTCCTTTCGGAGAGAATAGTGAGAGTGTGAGATTTGTCCGGATTGAAAGACATGTTCCACGTGTTGGACCAGTTAGTGATTTTACCCAAATCTGCAGTGAGCGAAGAAGTTGCTGCTTGCCGGTCTGAGGGATGACAGATGGGACGGCAGAGGGTGGAGTCATCATCAAAGAGATAAAGAGGATTTTCCAGAGAGTCGGAGAGATCATCGATGAAACCCAGAAATAGAACAGGGCCCAGAACGCTACCTTGAGGAACTCCAGCCTGGACAGGAAGAGCGGATGAAAGAACTCCATTTAGGGCCACACGTTGACTGCGACAGGAGAGGAAGTCTGCGAGCCATGAGTGGAGATGGCCTTGGATACCATAGGAAGAGAGTTTGGTGAGCAGGGCAGGGTGCCAGACCATGTCAAAAGCACGCGATATGTCTCGGGATATGGCTCTGATTTCATGTCTGGCATTGAAGACCTCCATCCGTTGTTGGGAGAGCAGAAGCAGCATATCCAGGGTAGAGTGACCTGGTCTGAAACCAAATTGATAATCGGAAATCCGGCCATTGTGGGTATATTATATTTTACTTCCAGTGGGTGTGTGAAACAGTGACTCTGAGCTTATACACCACCCATGTGCGCTCGGCACAAAAACTGCACGTAACTTGAAATTGCATGAATAATGATATTTGTAGATATCCATATGCACTGTCTGGACGCAGGAGTTCTTAAATGAGGCATCAGTCAACATTCTATGTGCTGTGGTTATGATGTTTACCTCGTTCAGACTCAATTGCGCAACTTGCATTTCTATACAGGATGTGGCATTAATATCTGACACATTGATTTCTGTAATAAAGCAAGACAGAACTAGAAGGGCACTCGGAAGAGTGCATACCTCTGCCATGTAACACCTGATCTACGAGAACATATCGGGCCCAATATATTTTTGAAATATCATGCTATATATGGTTATTGGCCCTATCTCTCAATGGTGAAGAATCAGTTGAGAAATTCTCGTATTCGGATCTGGATCTTCATCAAGATTGAATCAATTTGCCCTTATCAAACACCCAACCTGTCCGCCAAGTCTCTTGCGAATCCGTCTGTAACTTTTTGCGAGATCCTATGATATATCATTTTTGGCCTTATCGCTCAATGGTGAAGAATCACTGAGAACATTCTAGTATCCCAGATCTGGATCTTTCCAAAATCGAACCAATTCATCCTTGTCACACACCAAATCTTTTCACCAAATTTCATCCAAATCCGTCCATACATTTTGACATATCTGACTCTGAAACAGACAAAGAGCTCGGGGTGTAAACATAACCTCCATCCACCTTCGGTGGCAGACGTAATACCTAGAACGGCACTCGGTGGAGCGCATACCTCCACCCGGCTGAACAGTTTATGTTTTGTATTCCACTGACAGGCTGGATCTGCATCCTCACCTACCAGGTCTAGTGGTTTAATGAAAAAGAAAATGGTGACTCCACAGAAGAAAGCTCAGTGCATCGAATGGTTCATCGAGACGAGATCCGACACGCAAGTTCAGCGTAATTTTTGTACAAGGTATGGAACGAATCCGCCATTGTAGACTAGTATCAGAGAGTGGTACAAGGGGTTTAAGGAGACTGGAAGTTGTCAGAAACAGAAAAGTACCGGTCGACCAAGCACAAGCGCAGCAAACATTGAACGAGTGTGTGAATCGCGTCAACAAAGTCCCAGGAAATCAATCCGACGTGCATCCAAAGAACTGGGACAACCAACCACCACTGTGCACCACTGAAAGACGTCTCCACCTTGTCAGGTGAGAAAGACACAGCATCCAAGAGCAGTTAGGTATGAGAGGGCGGGGTATTGCAGGGAGTGAAGGGTTGGATACACGAGATTTGGATGTAAATACAGAATTGCAGCATTTGGCTTTCTCACAAGTACATTCAGCTGTGTTGCTATTTGAAGTGAAGGAAGGGGATAGAGAGGGAGATTAAAAAAAAAATGCTTTTTTGTTTTTCTTTTAATCGCTCTATCGTGCCTAAGCCTTTGTACTTATGTGAAAGGTAATAATAAATGATCCGTGAACCAATTCCTTAGTAGGTGTGGAGAAGTGTTTTAGGCACCCACAAAAAAATAGAAAAAAAAACATAACAAATTGATTTCTTCAAAATGCCAACAGGGTTAAAACAGCACCAGGTGATGTCAGGTACCCACCGGGCAACGCTGGGTACCCTTGCAAGTATATATGTGTGTGTGTGTGTGTGTGTGTGTGTGTGTGTGTGTGTGTGTGTGTGTGTGTGTGTGTGTGCCTTGGGGTACTTGTATCTCAGTCGTCAAACCTTTTGAACAATTCTCAGTTGGTGGGAGGTGGAGAAATAGATTTCCCTTTCCGGGCGTCCGATACCATTATCCGTTTTGACGAATCACAACCGAAGCTTCTGATTGTAACCACAAACGCGGTGACTGAGCAGATGTAGCGCGTCCAATTGCATCATTAACCCACAGCAACACACACGTTGCCTTCCACTCCATTTAGCTTGGGCCCAAAGCTCTGTTCCTGTGTATTCGAGCCGACGCACAAAATACGTTTTAAATGTTTCCGATACATCATTGTTAACCAGACCCAGGCCCTGGCAGCCATCTGGGCTCTAAATTGTCAAGCTAATAACGATAAGGAGCTTTAGAAACGCTAAAGGACAGGCCGGTTTGATTCATGACACTGTTGTTTTAGGTTAGCTCGGTTGAAAGGTTCCTAAAGTAGAGCGATGGCAGTGGAAAGTCAAGAAGATACTTACATTATGGTGGCCGCTGGAGGGGAAGAACAATGGTGATCGGTAAACCTGGGGCATCGTATCGAAGCAAAAGGAAAGGTAAATGTTCAGATTTCAAGTTTGAAATGATTAGAAATGAATCCGCATAAAAAATTCGGTCGAACTGCTGTAAAAGGACTCGCTGGAAAAACGAGTTCATCGTTCACGGCAGTCAATGACTTGTTTGCCAGACGACTGACTTACCGATCACCTCGTTTGTTTATAAGGCCGATATGAAATGACTATCACCACATCTGGGGGAGGACATAGCTGCCAGAGAGGGTACAATGTCGGGCTCGTGCAGATGAATTATTCAACAGAGTAGACAGTGATAGGACCGGAGGCCATAGCCTGAGAGTAAAGAAGAGGAGAGTTAAGACGGTAGCAAGGAAGGGGACTTTTACTCAGAGAGAAGTTAATGCATGGAATGGTCTCCCTGGAAAGGTAGTGGCAGCAGAAACAGTGGATAAGTTTAAATTAGAATCAGACAGGTAGCTATATTACTATTAGCCTTGCAGATGGAGGGGCACAGGGATATTGGTAGTACTTGTTGCGTTGTAGGTAGCTTGTGTGCGAATGGGTGATGGTATCTGGTGTTGCTGTAGTGCAGACATGACGAGCCGAATGGCCTCTTCCTTGCACCTATTGTATATCCTTGTATATCATGGACATAATACACTTGCCACAGCTGACAGTATATTTGATGGTCTAGAGCACAAGACCCCATGTGAGGAACGTTCATCAAGTTATACGAATGAGATACTCATTTTAGTCCAAGACGCATCAACAGTATATTTTACTTCTCAAGACAGAAGTATCTGTAATTGGTAAAAAACGAAGAAATGTTTTTTTAATTATTATGATTTATTAGCTTGTCTTTGTGCTGACAGGATGGCCTAGAGATACGCACACTGGCCTCTAAATTGTCTCGCATGGGTTTGAATCCCGACACAGCTAGAAACTCTTATCCTAATGTTTCGCAGGCAAGGTGAGACATCATCAATGTGCGTGCCATCCCTTGGATGGACGTTGCAGATCCCACGGTGTCCTTCGCAAGGAGTAGGTGAGCTATCGCCGGCACAATGAACAAATTCCAAATTTCTGCCCAAACCAGCAGAGGGCACTGCATCAGCGGCACAGCTGTGCTCTCAGCGAATGATGTTTCCCCACAGCCTTGCCCTGCACACGAAGAAGAAGGAGAAGCCTGTCTTTACCTATTGTGAGTATTATATTCGTCATAATACGTTATTTTGAAATTTCCTCATTGTCTATCGCTTAACCCGACAGACGATTGGGGTACACATTGGCACATAGTCATTACTTGAAGCCACAGTAGGCATTTCCAGTTGCAGAGCTCGGTGTCCATCTCTGGTTAAAGTGTAGTCTGGAGAGAAATTTGGAATTTCACAATTGCCGACTCTTGTTGATAGGTTTGACGGGATAACTAATTTGCATAAACAAGTGCTATAAGAACAGATTGCATAACGACACATCGGAAAAAGATCATGAACTCTATGTTTCAACTCCTTGTCTGCAAAACACCAAGATGACATGATTGGTTGTGATGTACTATTTCCTTCGTAAATCGACATCCACATTAGGCAACTGCCTTTCAAAGGTGAGTGTGCTTCGACTGGGCTATGTTGTCAGTTTTGGGTATCACCATCGAAACGATTTACCATCCTTTCCAAAATATCCAGATGTTCTTGTGTGCGGCGTACGGATGTCCTGAGACATCAGGATTTAAACCGAGGCGTCCTCGTTTCCCCCCCCCCCATGGTGTCCTATGAAGTATCCGCACAAGGAATATTCCAATAAAAAAAAGTCCTTTTCCGATTCCCGTTCGGATGCAAAACCTGCGGCTGTCGAGCCGAGTGTGAAAGTGTTTCCATGAGACGCCCTTTTAAATGGAAAAGAAATCAATTTTTCTCGGGGCAATGGGGGGAATATATATTTTTTTTCAAGGCTCGCCTTAAGGAGAAATGGAAAGATGTACAATCACTTTAATAGTATCACTTTGCACGGCTACATCAATGGGATGTTGTCCCATTTGAATTGCCAAGCGCTATGAATAATGAAAACCTTTTAGCACCTGGTTCCGACTCCATACTGACAGCACGAGGCCGTTGCGATATCGTCAAAATACCTTGGCTTGGATGAATATGAAGCAATCTCGTGCGAAGCAATGAATAATGAATCCATTTCACCTCATTAATCATTCATGAGATTTCCAAAATCTTAAACGGACTAGTTACGGACTCCAAGTGTCATCGTTACCTCCAATAATAATAATAATAGTAATAATAATAAGAACAATGATATCGTGTTTTTTTTTTTAACCCTTTTAACCCGAGTGGCCGTTTTACCAGCCACTATTCAAACCTCCATATACCCGAGCCGCCGGATTTTTCTCCAGGGAGGGAGGTGGGAGAGCCGAAAGTCCAAGGAGCTCAGGGTTCAAACGGTTAACAACGACACTATTAGGCTCGTATGAACAATAATATGAGCGATGACATGAAAAGTCGGTGACTAACATTCGTGAAACTTATGTTCTTGCGTCATAATTTACAATTTCACCGTTTAAATGAACAATCAACCTGATGGTATTTTTCTACTTCTATGTCAGTTCACCAACTGATGAATCCTCACGTGTGAAGCAGGCATAATGTACTATGTACGAGTATAATTGCAAACTCTGGCTCCTGTAAAGGCACCTGAATGATTTTTTTTTCACCTTGTTTCAACAAAATGTTACCCTGTTACCCTCGTATAGCTGCGAAGCGTGGTGACTTGATATAGAAACCTAAAAAGACAGTACACGTTCACAAAGTGCTCAGCTCGGTTATTTTTGTAGTTATATAATGTTCATGGCTCACATTTTTCGATGTTAGCTCAAAATTAGTACCGGCGCTGCATTACTGGAAATGTGTATGTGTGCGTAATGGTCATTGTGACGTTGCTGGGCACAGTCGTGGGTTTGACACGTGAGCAACCCTATTTCACGCCGATAAGGAGCGGCTCGTGTTGTCATTCGTTTCCTGTGGTCAGATCGAGGTTGAAAATAATTGGATATTCATAGCAGAATGTTGGTAGGTGGGTGGAAGCCGCCTGTCCTAAAAACTGTTCAAATGTGTGTCTCCCGCACTACAGGCGTGAAGCAATGTGGATGGCTCAAGTCCGAATCCTCAAAATAAACACATTCAAATAATTTTTTCAATGAGACAACAATTGTTGAACGTATGAATGTTCTGCATTTGTTTTGGCGGTGGTACAAATTTCCTGGACCTCTTCCAGACACACAGTTTTGTTAATTTCGTGTTTTGATTGGCTTTTATTTTGAGTCATGAACGTTACGTATACATACCTCATATTGAAACAAAACAAAACACCTTTTTGGTGTTTGTTTGCTTAAGGTTAATATTGTAAATAAATATTGTATTTTTTTCGACAAAATTGAGGCTCATGGAAGAACTTGGTGGCAGAGGGCATTGCACCCTGCAAATCTGGGGCAGCCAGGCCAACGAGCAGGGGAATGAATGAAAAGGAACACAGAGAAAAACAAAGCAAAGTAACAGATCTGAATGAGGCCCACGATGTTTATTTTCTCGAAGGTTGGGTCCGCCAGCTGGGTTAAGCTTGCCAAACATTTAAACTTCACCAAACTTTCATCAAACTATTCCCCCAAAAATATTAGTAAACGACCACACAAGATTTTATACATCTATCTGCGGGATTCCGTGTGTCTGGTTTAAGGCTCCAAATTTCCAAGTGTATAAAGTGTGGATCGAGAGAAGAATTATTTAAGAAAGAAAAGAAAGCATCCAGTCATGAACCCAGAGAAGAAATGGGGAACTACAGACTTGTTACTTCTACTTCAGTTGGCGGGAAAGTGTTAAAGTCGTAATTAGGGAACAGATAGGGACCGGTTGAATAATTTCAAACGAATTAAAGACAGTCAGGACAGGTTTACTAAAAGGAGGTCATGTTTACAAATTTAATGGAGTTCTTTGAAGTCGTTTCTGATTGGGTGGATGAGGGAAGTGCACTGGATGTAGTTTATATACACTATTCGACTTTCAAAACAATGTATGATTGCTGAACGAGGCGTTTTGCACATGTGCTGCGTGTGTGTTGTTCGTGACTCTGTTCTGCAAGGGGAACTTTGAACCTGCCTTTGCTCTGTAATTCAAATAGTCCTTTAAACATAACTTTCAGCATTTAGACGAAAGAGTGGCAATTTCAAATTGCTGAATCATAATTGTTGTGTTCCTGAATGCAAATCGGACTCACGGAAATAGAGGAGATACGACAAATATTTGTGGATGAGACCGAGAGGTGTTGATTGCCAATTATTTCCTGTTATTACAAGCGGGCAGCCATAGTGGATATCCATATTAAAAAACAAACATACACATACACAGACACACGGATGCTTCAACTTCGAACAATAGATTAAAAAATATAGTATAATTTCTCTTTTGGCCCCAGAACCAAACTACATATTATATATATACTGTATATGTGTGTGTGTATATATACAGGGTGTCCCAAAAAAATGTACTCACTCTTTAAATGATAATAATAAATGCGTTGTTTATTGACTTAGAAACAACATTAATGGTTAAATGTATAAATGGATAAATGCATGTTTACAAATGTTCAAACTGACGACCATCACGTTCCAAACACAGCCGATAACGTGGACCAATGGATTCAACAGCGTTACGAATCATTTCATTTGGAACTGCAAGACATTGTCTTTCAATTTCCTCTTTCAGCTCATCGACTGTTGCTGGTTTTGAGCCGTAAACCTTATCTTTGAGATATCCCCATAAAAAGAAGTCCATTGGAGTGAGGTCTGGGGAACGCGCAGGGAATTCAACACTACCTCTTCGCCCAATCCATCTGTTCGGAAAAGTTGCTTCGAGATAGGCCCTTACATCACGGTGGTAGTGGGGAGGTGCTCCATATTGCTGAAAGTAAATCTCTTCGTCACCAAATATCTCTTCGACACGTGGACCGACGGATTCCTGCAGCAAGTTTAAGTAAACATCCCCAGTGACAGTTTGGTCAAAAAAGAATGGCCCTAGGATGCCCAATGCTGATATCCCACACCACACAGTAACCCTGGTAAGGGCCCTGTCACACCTTGACGTTTTAGCCAGGAATGGCAACGTATAATAATGCACGTAAAACGTTGGCGTACGCTGAAGTTTTGAGGTTTTTTTTAAAGTTTTGGTCGTATTCAAAGTGATTGGTCGTATGCATAACGTATTAGTAACGGGCACAGAACGTTTCATTGTGTAAAGATAACTTATACCAACGAATGCTTAGCCTGTTGTCGGCGTTCACAACCTATGCCCAACGATAGTTTAACTTAGTCATAGCGCGCTGCACGTATCGCCGACGAACTCGTGGCGTTCTCTGTTAAAAACCTGCTGCACGCGATTTAAATCATAACCGCCTGAAAATTGGAAGTGTCAACATCGCAGTCACACCTTGACGATTTAGCCAGTGTATGCGACCTATGAAAAATGTGTCTAAAACGCTGGGACACGTCGAATACGGTATGGGTAAGTTGTGTATACGTTAGGAGCACGCTGAAAAACAATGAAGTATGCTGGCATATTACGTGGTACGTCTAGTACGTCGTGAAATTTCAAGCATGCGGAATTTTTACGACCTACTCGACGTATGGCTCACAAGTTCCGCATATGCTGGCATAAGTTCTCGGCACGCTCCGCGATCGTTTACACACGTCGGCCACACGTTACTTGTAAGTTACTCATAAGTCGAAACACGTCGAGGTAATGTTTAGCATACCTGAAACGTAATTTTTAACCTACGAGTAACGTGCTTTGAACCTATGAGTAGCGTGCTTTGAACCTATGTGTAGCGTGCTTTGAACCTATGTGTAACGTATCTCAAACGCACATTGACGTATGTAGACGAATTTGATTGACGTCTTCCGGATGACCACAGAACTTACTGAACGTGTTTCTAAGTTACAGCTACCGTATAATGGCGTATTGCAGCGTTTAGGGGAATGGTATATACAAATGGGCTTCACAAGAGGAACCCGTCAGTGTTCCAGACTCCATGTTGAGTAGATGTCAATGTCAGTAGCAGTAGCAGTAGCAGTAGTAGTAGTAGTAGTAGTTCGAGAGAATTTAGTGATGATGTTATTAGTAGTAGTAGTAGTAGTAGTAGTTCGAGAGAATTTAGTGATATCGATGTTAGTAGTAGTAGTAGTTCGAGATAATTTAGTGATGTCGATGTTATAGTAGTAGTAGTAGAGTAGTAGTAGTAGTCGAGAGAATTTAGTGATGTCGATGTTAGTAGTAGTAGTATTAGTAGTAGTAGTAGCAGTAGTAGTAGCAGTAGTAGTAGTTCGAGAGAATTTAGTGATGTCGATGTTCGTAGTAGTAGTAGTATAGTAGTAGTAGTAGTAGTAGTTCGAGAGATTAAGTGATGTCGATGTGTTAGTAGTAGTAGTAGTAGAGTAGTAGTAGTTCGAGAGAATTTAGTGATGTCGATGTTTGTAGTAGTAGTAGTAGTAGTAGTAGTACTTTCAAATAACGTGTTGCAAAGTGTGAACAACGTTCATGTAGCGTGCTTACAAAACGTTACTCATAGGTTAGAAATAAGTTTTGGGTACGCTAAACATTACCTCGACGTGTTTCGACTTATGAGTAACTTACAAGTAACGTGTTTCGACGTGTGTCAACGATCGCATAACGTGCCTACAACTTATGGCCAGCGTAGCGGAACGTGTGAGTCATACGCCGGCATACGTCGTAAAATTTCAAGCATGAAAAAATTTGAGGAAAACCCAAAAGTACAACGTTTAAGCCAGCGTACTACAACGTATGCAGTGTTTTTCAGTGTGCTCTTAACGTATACAAAACGTACCATAACGTATGCGACGTGTACCAGCGTTTTAGACAAATTTTTCATAAATCGGCATACGCTGGCTAAATCGTCAAGGTGTGACAGGGCCTTAAGTTTAAATGGTGTTCCATAGTAACATGCGATTTTCAGGAGCCCAGTAGGTGCAATTGTGTCGGTTAATTGAGCCATTTAACTTGAAGCTGGCCTCATCGCTCCAAACAATTTTGGATGGAAATGCGCGTCTTCTTCGCATTTGCCCAGGTACCACTCACAAAATTCAGCTCTCCGGTCAGGATCGTCTTCATTTAGAGCGTGGATTAATGTTGGAATGTAACTTTTCCAATTAATTCGCTTCAAAATGCGATGGGCGCTTCATTTTGGGATTCCTGTCTCACGAGCCATTTGTCGTACAGATTTCAGTGGGATCGGTGGAGGGTTTCCAGCAATTGATTTTCCTTTTTGGGGGTGGTTGATGACCGTGGTCTTCCTGAACGCTCCTTATGGACGTCATGCACAGTTCCATCTGTTTCAAACTTATCTCGGATGCGAGCAATGGTGCGTCGCGTTGGTGGATCTTTGTGAAAATGTTTTCGAAATTGTCTTTGCACTTCCATGATGTTTTCGTGCTTCCAGTAGCACTTTATGATCAATTTTCTTTCTTCAAAACCTAGTCGTACTTCTGCCATTATTAGGGTCAATTTGATCTGAAAATAAATGAAAAATTCAATGAGTTATGAGGAGCCAAAATGTGAGTACATTTTTTTGAGACACGCTGTATATTATATATATATATAGTATATATATATATATATATATATATATATATATTTATATATATGTATCTATATCTATATACATATAGATATACATATGGATATATATATTTATTTATCACAGACCTCACAGCTCCCACCCCTCCACCCTCTCCCAACATGATTAATAGTAAATATTATCATTTTAAACTTACCTTGTGCATCCACAAGCCCCAGATATGTCCTTCCCATCGGTGTTCAGAAGCACCTAATCCCGATACACAGTCCATTCACTGTTAGCGATCCATAGAGGGGTTGTGTAGCACATGCCTGTCCACTTGGGTCTTGCACCGACCCACATGGTCAGGAATCTTCAGTACGAGCAACTGCCCATTGGGCGAGCTGAGAAAGTTATCCAAATCTTTTGTTTGTGTAGACACACAGTCCTTTCTCTCAGGTACTTTTCAAGTATTTAAAACTTATTTTAGAAGCTCTGTGAGCCATTTTAGGTAACAATCCTTATCTCCACACACATGATATACTTTATGATGTCCTGAACGCCATCATTTCCTGGGGTTTCTGTGCATGTGCAGTGTGCACTGAACATTCTGGGGAGGAATACATCATTTCGAAATTTTTGTCTTTCAAAAAAAGCTTTTGATAAGGTACCAGAGAGAAGGTGAGGGATTGTGCTGGTACAGCAGCTAACATGATTGTAAACTGGCTTATTGACAGGAATCAGATTGACTAAGTTCGAGGATATCTGGCTGGGAGGATCTACATAATGGGGTACATCAGGGATCAGTTATAGGACTGTTATTATTCATAATTAATACTTCATAATTAATAATGATTTGGAGAGTGGGATTATGAGTAGGCTTTCCAAAAGAGTGGATGTCAGGAACACAGTATACATTGGGGGGTGGGGGAAGTGGGGTGATCAGATCAGGAAAGTCTAGATACTCAAGGGGAACCCAAACACAAGTTGTTTTTTATTTAAATGAAAACCATTGAAAATCATTAATCACAGTCTTGTTTGAAGGGAAAAAAGTTTTTGAATTATCTTTTGACAATCACCAAGTCCCCCCAAAAAGACAAGTGTCAATTTTCAATTTCCACCAGTGACATCACACACCTTGAACTCACCTCAATGCATTACGTTCCATTGGGACCACACTCTGTACAGAGCATTGGTGCTGTTGAAGCAGTCTTCTAGGCTATTGGGCACAATCCTGAACAGGTCACCACTCCAATACAGGATACTTGAATGGCTCAATCAGCCCAGCAAGCTGGTACTCATTTTGCTGACCTCAGAAGGATGACAGGCTAAGTCAATCCCACCTGGTATTTATTCAACAGCCAAGCAGGATTTGAACTCAGGATCCTAGGTTCCCAAGCCCACCGCCCTAACCATTAAGCCAACACCAGGCATATACCTTGACCCAACACCAGGCACATACCTTGATCAAAATGGCAGCTGACAGGGAAATAGTGTACCTGTACAGTATTTTGTGTTCAGATTCCAATATTGATTCCAACGTTATGAGCAACTCTGAAGGTTCTTAGTATTTAAAACTGATCAGTTGGATTTTGATGTAACTATTGGAAACAAAATTAGAGTTGCAAATTCTTTCGTGGGGGGGGGGGGGGGGATTATGGAGCCTTCTGCGAGTGATTCAAATGAAGATGGTGACAATGAATGTGTTAGTGAAGATGAAAAAGCCAGTCACATGTTCACTCCAGATTGGTAGGTTTTGTTTTTCCATTCATTTGATGCTTTATAAGGGAATTTGTATTCCTTGATAAATCGGTTATACTACTCCAACAGAAACACGGCATGGAAGCGGTGTGGACATGACCACATACACGATGGTGGGTCACGGCGCGCCACAGCACAGACATGATGGTGGGACATGACACAACACGGCACAGCACAGATACAATGATGGAACACGACATGGACATGATGGTGGAACATGATGGGACACGGCACGACATAGGCATGGACACGACGGTGGGACACGGAACGATACGACCACAGACACGACGGTAGGACATGGCACGGCATGGACACGACGTTGGGACATGGCATGACACTACACAGACATGACAGTGGGACACGGCATGGCATTGACAAGAAGTTGGAACAAGTCAATCAGATGAAAATTGACGAATTATGTGACCTTGGCCATTTGACCTATTGACGTCAAAAACAATAGGCTTCTAGCTTGTGACTACCTTGACCAGGTGGTTAGATTTTGTGAAGATTGGAGTAAAATTGTGACCTGTAGGTGACTGACAGACAGAGACAAACAAACAAACAGACAGATAGACAGACAGACAGATAGAATAACAGACCAGACCAACCAATATACTTGCGAATCTTCGATTTTGCAAGAAACAAACCGAGATGAAAACATAACCTCCATCCACCTTCGGTGGCGAAGGTAATAAACGATGATCAAAACTATTAAACAAGACAATCCTGGAACAGATATCCTCAGTTTGTGAAGACAGAGTGCCAGAGCAGCGAAGTTCGAGTGTGGTCGGGAAGGAACCCGGAGGCATTATTATTATTATACCGTAGTCTGTTGTTTATGTGGGTTTTCCACCGCGGACCTGAGGCAATAAGGGACTCTAACTGGGAGAATAACTGGTTCATGTCGATCATGAGACTTACAAGGTCGGGCTCAATTCCCGACAAAATCGGACAGACACACATTGCGTGAAGTTGGGTGATGTTTCCATCATCCAATCGCTCCAGGTGGACGTCCATTGGCATGTGCTGAAGGGTGTGGAACCGGAGAAGGTCTTCTGCCAGGGATGCATAGCCACTAT
>CM068952.1:50391714-50426222 GCA_035128595.1 Eptatretus atami
ATTTATAAAACCCCCTGCAGAGAAGGGGTTTATATAATTTAATTAGACATTCTATAGACAACATTTAAAATATTATAAAAACCCTGCAGGAAGGTTTCTATAATAATTAGACATCTATAGAAACATTTAAATATTTATAAAAACCTGCAGAGAAGGTGTTTCTATATAATTAATAAAACATTCTATAGTAGAAATCCATTTAATATTTATAAAACCTGCACAGAATAGGTGTTTCTATATAATTAACTAGCCGATAACCTTCCCGGGGCCGTCCCAACATTTTGTTTCAGAGGTTTCCTCCTATCTTCACCGTTCAGCAGATTGGCACATGCAGACAAACAACAAACAAACAAACACTTCAAATTATATATCAGATAGACATTCTATAGAATCCATTAAATATTTATAAAACCCTGCAGAAATGGTGTTCCATAAATTAATATTGACATTCTATAGAAATCCATTTAAATATTTATAAAAAAACTGGAGAACGGGTGTTCTATATAATGAATAGAACATTCTATAGAAATCCATTGAAATATATATGACTTCAGAGAATGGGTGTTCTATATAATTAATCAGACATTAAAGAATCCATTTAAGTGTTTCTAAAAAACCCCATGCAGAGAATGGGTGTTCTATAAATTAATTAGACAATTCTATAGAATCCATTTAATATTTATAAAAACCCTGCAGAGAAGGGGTGTTCTAATAATAATTAAACATTCTATAGAATCCATTTAAATTATTTAAAACCCTGCAGAGAATAGGTGTTCCATATAATTAATATGACATTCTATAGAATCCATTTAAATATTTTATAAAAAACTGGGAACGGGTTTCTATATAATGAATTAGACATTCTATAGAAATCATTGAAATTATATAGACTTCAGAGAATGGTGTTCTATATAATAATCAGACATTCTAAAGAAATCCATTAAGTGTTCTAAAAACGCTGCAAGAATGGTGTTCAATTTCTGATTAGACATTCTATAGAAATACATTTAAATATTTATAAAATCCTACAGAGAATGGGTGTTCAAAATAATTAATTAGATGTTCTCTTCTGCCAGATATATGTATGTATGATATATATATATATATATATTATAATATTATATATATGTATATTGAGGCCCGGGGAGGAGTGATGTAAGCGACATTTTTTAAATGATTATGATGATATAGCTCGGATGATAGGGGAAGGGTTAAATCGTGCTATATGCATTAACTCCAAAATGGCGATGTTGCCCTTACATCACTCCTCCTTCGGCGCCTCATATTTAATATAATTATATATATATATATATATATATATATATATATATATAATTACATATTTTCTATGCACTTTGTGAGTTAGAGCCACCGCTCACCATTAAATTGGAAAAAATCATCCATCACTATCATGATTCTCTGCAGACTACTGGAATTATAATGTAACCAACATGGTATATGAGAATACAACTCTCATATACTATAGTTCTAATGATATCATTTTCCTGGAATTGTGATAATGAGAACAGCAAACAGAAGTATGTATCCAAATGAGTACTTTTTTCAACCGTATAGTGCATCCATGCTGATGATGCAATTTTTTTTGTTCCATCAAAAGAATGCCTGTGAGTATAAAATCTCCCCATTTAGGAGGGTTTCATTGAACTATTCTATTGAATACTTGAACTATTGAACTATTAAACAACTATCATGAACAAGTTCATCTTATGATGTCGAAAATTTTGCATACATATTACTTGAACATTATTATTATGGATGCCAAATTATATTTACAAGAGGGTGCTGGATTTGAAATGAAGCGATGTGACTGAGTCCAAATTAACAAGTGTATCAAAACTGAGTAAAATTATTATCTACACCACTAGATCAACCTTCACTTGCTTGTCACTGTCAAGAGCTGAAGACATAAGTGGAAATGACAGTTTTGCAAAAAAAAAAAAAATTTTTTTTTGCTGCGACCCTGTCCTCTGCCTGGGAACAAGGCACTGAACCATGGATCCTAGCTATGGACCTTGGCCATAGAGCCTGTGGAAGCTTGTGTCACTGTGATTAAAAGCACTCTAGATGAATTGTGACACTTCAGCTCAGTTATATCAAACTGAGTTTATAAAGCTACCTTGACACTTTCATCCAGCGTCAAAAGCTGACGTTTCTTGCCTGTACCAATGCACATAAAATAACAGAAGAACTGTTGGTAATGTGACCTATATTTCTGATATTCGCAACTTGGCAATCGATTCTCTCCATTTCCCTTTTAAGTGCTCTAATCACCACCGCCACAGCATCCCAGGCTTTGCAGACACTTCACTGCGACCCACGCCAAGGCTCTGCTACCAATGGCTCAATGGTTTACAGATTGGACTCGGCAGTTCGCTCCCTGGGCATCTGTAGACATGAACTGTGAAGCCTTGCAAATGATTCCTCTATTGCAGAGCATTGTCCTACACTTTGTTTTTGTCCACGGCCTCTCAACAGAAATAGTTGGTGAGGGATTTGCTCGTGAGATGCATAGAGATAATATTAAATATTTTACAAATAAGATAGCACACTGATGTATATTTCATTTCACATACTTGTCCATTTTACTTGGTTCACAATTCCAATCAGGTTCACCCTTAACTTCACCTCTTAGGATTAATTATTGAGATAAAAACACTACATTTTTAAACAAAATCTGGTATGCTGCAGTTTGTATTTTACCTTTTCAGTGAGAAAAATCACTAGCCTTGTCATCTTGTTCAGTTCAATGGAAAAACAATAAATATAGTTGATCCAACCTTCCAAAACCACAGAATTCAATGCAATAAAATATAATCGTGACTGAGTATGCTTGTGGTTCCATTCATGTGGAATTTTCTGAACATGGAAAACTATTGTTGCGAATTCGCGCCCGCCGGCGTCGAACGGCCACGTGACTCGAATCGCGGCACGTCTCGCCCACCGGACGGACAATTCAGTCGTGACCTCTTGAACTATCGCAAGGAGCTAGTAACGGGGGGGTTAACCTCACCACAACCCATCCGCATATCTACCCGCGCGAATAGGGTGAATCGCCGAAAGTCGATATACCTAAGTACTCGCACGGGTAACCTACCGAGGGTTGTTACCACGCCAACAGGTCGACTCGGACAACGAACCGCTTAAGCGGCTCGTTTCGTGCTACAGGGATAACCGAGCGGAGTCGTCGACCTTGACGGTTCAGATTAAATTATCGGCGTAATCAGGCCCACTACGAACCCTTTTAGCGAGCAAGATGGAGAGTTCAACAAAGGAAAGGACGCAGCGAAATCGGAACAATTCAACACAAAGCACATTATTTCATACCAAACACATAAAGCACACATACAGCCCATACAGTAATCACAATAGCAATAAACAAAAAAACACAGTGACGCAGGGATACTAGCCGAATAAACGCGTACACACCGGCAACACTTATAAACAGTTCTACTTCACAAGACAGGCCCTCCCACCAGTCATTTGCCCAAAAACCCAAAGAAATAGAAGTAGTCACTTGCCTGTTGCGCGCACCGAGTCCTTCTCTGCGCCCTCAGCTCCCCGCTCCCGGCTGATGCGAGCTCGTGCTTGCGCCGGCACGTGTCGCCGTTTGACGCCACGGACGGCATTCTATAGAAATCCATTTAAATATTTATAAAACCCTGCACAGAATAGGTGTTCTATATAATTAACTAGCCGATAACCTTCCCGGGGCCCGTCCCAACATTTTTTGTTTCAGAGGTTTCCTCCTATCTTTCACCGTTCAGCAGATTGGCACATGCAGACAAACAAACAAACAAACAAACACTTCAAATTATATATCAGATTAGACATTCTATAGAAATCCATTTAAATATTTATAAAACCCTGCAGAGAATGGGTGTTCCATATAATTAATATGACATTCTATAGAAATCCATTTAAATATTTATAAAAAAAACTGGAGAACGGGTGTTCTATATAATGAATTAGACATTCTATAGAAATCCATTGAAATATATATGACTTCAGAGATGGGCGTGTTCTATATAATTAATCAGACATTCTAAAGAAATCCATTTAAGTGTTTCTAAAAAAACCCTGCAGAGAATGGGTGTTCTATATAATTAATTAGACTCTATAGAATCCATTTAATATTTATAAAAACCCTGCAGAGAAGGGTGTTCTATATAATTAATTAAACATTCTATAGAATCCATTTAATATTTATAAAACCCTGCAGAGAATAGGTGTCCATATAATTAATATGACACTTCTATAGAATCCATTTAATATTTATAAAAAACTGGGAACGGTCTTTATAATGATAGACATTCTATAAGAAATCCATTGAAATATATATGACTTCAGGGAATGGGTGTTCTATATAATTAATCAGACATTCTAAAGAAATCCATTTAAGTGTTTCTAAAAACGCTGCAGAGAATGGGTGTTCAATTTCATTGATTAGACATTCTATAGAAATACATTTAAATATTTATAAAATCCTACAGAGAATGGGTGTTCAAAATAATTAATTAGATGTTCTGTTCTGCCAGATATATGTATGTATGTATATATATATACTATATTAAAATATATATTATAATATAGTATATTAGGCCCGGCGAGGAGGAGTGATGTAGCGACATTTTTAATGATATGATGATGATAGCTCGGATGATAGGGGAAGGGTTAAATCGTGCTATAGGCATTAACTCCAAAATGGCGATGTGTGCCCTTACTCACTCCTCCCCTTGCCGGCCGCCTCAAATAATATATTATATAATAAATATAATATATATATATTATATATATACTATATATATTATATATATACATATATGTTTCATGTGGTTGAGTTAGAGCCACCCGCTCACCATTTAAATTGGAAAAATATCATCCATCACTATCATGATTCTCTGCAGACTACTGGAATTATAATTGTAACCAACTATGGTATATGAGAATACAACTCTCATATACTATAGTTCTAATGATATCATTTTTCCTGGGAATTGTGATAATGAGAACAGCAAACAGGAAGTGATGTATCCAAATGAGTACTTTTTTCAGTACCGTATAGTGCATCCATGCTGATCTGATGCAATATTTTTTGTTATGCCATCAAAAGTATTGCCTGTGAGTATAAAATCTCCCATTTAGGAGGGTTTCATTGAACTATCTATTGAACTATTGAACTATTGAACTATTGAACAACTATCATTGAACAGTTCATCTTATGATGTCGATAAATATTTTGCATACATATTACTTGAAACATTATTATTATGGATGCCAAATTTATATTACAAGGAGGTGCTGGATTTGAAATGAAGCGATGTGAACTGAGTCCAAATTGACAAGTGTATCAAACTGAGTAAAATTATTATCTACACCACTAGATCAACCTTCACTTTGCTTGTCACTGTCAAGAGGCTGAAGACATAAGTGGAAAATGACAGTTTTGCAAAAAAAAAAAAAGATTTTTTTTTTGCTGGCCTACCCTGTCCTCTGCCTGTGGAAACCAAGGCACTGAACCATGGAGTCCTAGCTATGGACTCTTGGCCATAGAGCCTGTGGAAGCTTGTGTCACTGGTGATTAAAAGCACTCTAGATGATTTGTGACACTTCAGCTCAGTTATATCAAACTTGAGTGTTATAAAAGCTTACCTTGACACTTTCATCCAGCGTCAAAAGGCTGACGTTTTCTGCCTGGTCACCAATGCACATAAATAACAGAAGAACTGTTGGTAATGTGACCTATATTTCTGATATTCGCAACTTGGCAATCGATTCTCTCCATTTCTCCTTTTTAAGTGCTTCTAATCACCACCGCCACAAGCATCTCCAGGCTTTGCAGACACTTCACTGCGACCCACGGCCAAGGCTCTGCTACCAATGGCTCAATGGTTTACAGATTGGACTCGGCAGTTCGCTCCCTGGGGCATCTGTAGACAGTGAACTGTGAAGCCTTGCAAATGATTCCTCTATTGCAGAGCATTGTCCTGACACTTTGTTTTTGTCACCGGCCTCTCAACAGAAATTAGTTGGATTGAGGGGATTTGCTCGTGGAGATGCATAGAGATAATATAAATATTTTTACAAATAAGATAGCACACTGATGTATATTTCATTTCACATACTTGTCCATTTTACTTGGTTCACAATTCCAATCAGGTTCACCCTTAACTTCCACCTCTTAGGATTAATTAGTGATGAATAAAAACACTCATTATTTAAACAAAATCTGGTATGCTGCAGTTTGTATTTTACCTTTTTCAGTGAGAAAATATCACTATCGCTTTGTCATCTTGTTCAGTTCAATGGAAAAACAATAAATATAGTTGATCCAACCCTTCCAAAACCACAGAATTCAATGCAATAAATATAATCGTGACTGAGTTATGCTTGTGGTTCCATTCATGTGGAATTTTCTGAACATGGAAAACTATTGTTGCGAATTCGCGCCCGCCGGCGTGCGAACGGCCACGTGACTCGAATCGCGGGCCACGTCTCGCCCACCGGACGGACAATTCAGTCGTGACCCTCTTGAACTATCGCCAAGGAGCTAGTCACGGGTGGTTAACCTCACACAACCCAGTCCGCATTCTACCGCGCGAAATAGGGTGAATCGCCGAAAGTCGATTACCTAAGTACTCGCACGGGTAACCTACCGAGGTTGTACCACGCCACAGGTCGACTCGGACACGAACCGCTAAGCGGCTCGTTCCGTGCTACAGGATAACCGAGCGGAGTTATCGTCGACCTTGACGGTTCAGATTAATTATCGGGCGTATCAGGCCACTACGAACCCTTTTACGCGAAGCAAGATGGAGATTCACAAAGGAAAGACGCAGCGAAACGGGAACAATTCAACACAAAGCACATTTATTTCATACAAACACATAAAGCACACATACAGCCATACAGTAATCACAAATAGCAATGAAACAAAAGAAACAGTGACGCAGGGATACTACCGAATAACGCGTACACACGGCAACACTTATAACAGTTCTACTTCACAAGACAGGCGCCTCCCACAGTCATTTGCCCAAAACCCAAGAAAATAGAAGTAGTCACTTCCCTGTGCGCGCACCGTCCTTCTCTGCGCCCTCAGCTCCCGCTCCTCCGCGTGATTGGCGAGCTCGTGCTTCGCGCCGGCACGTGTCGCCGTTTGACGCCACGACGGGGTTTTGGGGAATGAACGGGTTTTCAGCGCTCTCTCGGTGCGGACGGGGGGGGGGGGGGGGAAGAATCGTCGACACTCGGTCGAGAGAGAGAGGAAATGGCGGACGCTCCGTCCCACCAGCGGGATCTCGGGACACACAGACTCCGGCGAACCTCGGACAAGAACCCTCGAACTGGAGCTCTCTCTCTCTCTCTCTCTCTCTCTCTCTCCTCTCTCTCTCTCTCTCTCTCTCTCTCACACCGTCGTTTGTCCAAAGGTCCAAGGCTCGTCAGGATCAAGGCTCCGCAGGGATCACAGGCCGGCAGGATCACGAGCACCCACCACCTCCACCGAGCCCCCCGAGCCTCCTCCTGAGCCTTCTCTGAGCCTTCTCTGAGCCTTCCCTGAGCCTTCCCTGAGCCTTCCCTGAGCCTTCTCCAGCCTCCTCTGAGCCTTCTCTGAGCCTTCTCTGAGCCTTCTCTGAGTCCTGGTCTCTTCGACCCGCATTCCTCCTCCGCGGCGCTCTTGTTTATACGCCCCACGCTCGCCCTGTTGCTCTGCCCGTTCCCTGCTCCACTCCCTTCGAAGCGCTTCGAGAAAGGTCTCGAAGGAGGCGTTCCTCCTCCCTGGCCGCGTCACACCGCGCGTGCACCAATCGGGCGCCAGCTGCGCCTCTCCGTTTCTCTTCCCCCACACAAGCGCGGAGAAGAATGGCGGGTTACGAAGATGCAGTGCGCGCGATGGCGGAGGCGGCGCGGCGCAGCGCGGTCGGCGCTGTGGTGGGGATGGCGTGGTGTGGTTGAGACGTGGTTGGTCAAAATAAAGAAAGAAAGAAAAACGACTGACTCAAAGTGTCGCAGCCCGAATGGATCACATTAATTCCCTCTAACAACGGGTTTGGGGCTAACTATACATGTACTTAAAAGATACCTCACCTACGGGACCTGAATGGTGGTTGCGAATTTTCACAGCCCTAACACTACCCCCTCCCTTTTTACAGACTCGTCCCGAGTCGTCAAATTTTCGTGTGCATCATGTGTAGTTCTCCCCTAGTACGTTTTACCTTCCGATCCCTGAGTGCGACATTCATGGTATTCGTGTCCCCAAAATAAATAACCTGAGGGCTGAGTAACTAACTAAACAACCCACTCATACGGACGACTTAAATAAATTGCCGGCGCTAGACATACATGCCGGGGCGCACTCATATTTACAGTACACAACTTATCAACTTAACCTTACAATTACACTACACCATGGCCCAGGATCAATGGACTCTGCAGGAAAAGGTAAAGAGTCAACAGAAAACCGGTGCACGGGCCTCCATTGCAGGCCGTGTTGTAGCTGCCAACAGGACAGTTCCTGCAGCTTGCAAACTGTTGCTCGATGATCCTGGCGCACATGGCAATGAACAAGGGGGGGGGGGGCAAAGCAAAATTGAACGGGGGCTGGTGAACAGGGGCAGTGGCCAAATTGAACGGGGCTGGTGAACAGGGCAGTGGGCATGGCATGGCAAGGTGAGCAGGCAAACACAGCCTGCAGAACAAGCCGTTGCAGGCAAACACAGCCAGCAGATGAAACTGGCCGGCACAGGCCTTGAAGCACAGCAGCTGCAGACGATCCGGCCGGTACAGGCCTCGCAGCAAAACAACAGCTGCGATGAAGTTGGCCGGCCTTTGCCTTGCAGTGGAGGTTGGTGAAGGGAGTGCGGTGGTGCTGGCCACTCAGAAGGCAGGCTCGGACCTACCTACCTGTCTCCCTCCACCTATCGCCTTTGCCTGTCACTGTCAATACCCACTCCCTAAATTTGTAAAACCCAATTTAGCCCCAACTTATTTTTTTCTTTGTTTTTATTTTCATCCCCTCTATAAATTCGTCTCCCTAACCCCTTTACTGTCCTTGTTCGGCTAACCTATCGTCACCTAGCCTACTCCCAACCCCTACATTCCTTCCGGAGGGGAATAAGGAGAGCTAGCGTTCTGTGTCGAGGCCCAATCTAAGCCTCAGGATGGCGTCCCAGACTTCAGCGATCTAACCAAAGTGGGTCCAGCGGCCCACAACGAGAGCGAAGGGATGGATGGTGCGGAGGGGTACACTTCCTAATCTAACCTATCCATTAACTCTTAAACTACCCCGGGCTTTCAAAAAGCGCCTCTCGCTTAATCTATTGGTTCTATCAACCAGATTCCCGTCGCCTGTGTTGGTGTCCTCACAATTTCGGGCCTCGCCCCCAATTTTCTTCCTGTGCCCTCACACGGTCTCATGGCTGGGACGCGTGGCTCCCCTTGGCAGGCACGACCCTCTGCCGATTCTCTAACGATGGCACCCCCGGGCACTATACTGCCTCCGAGCCTACCAGCTCCCTAACACCGGGGAGTGCCCCCATGCAACTCCCTGAAACGCACACGTGGCAGGCTGGCTTCCCGGGCCCCTTTCGAGGGTCACCCGTGCCACAACACTGCCCACGCGGTAATGGCGCCCCGGGCCCCGCGCCATGCGGGCGCACCCATGGCCACAACGCTATCCGGCCCCCCATGGCCCTTGGCCTACCACGGCCGACTAGCCGGTGCCCGGGTACCCACTCAGCGATACTCACCTTCGCAGCCACGCTCCCAGCCCGTCAACAGGCTCCTGCACCCCTCCAAAACAGTTTCGAGCCTACACTCCACCAACAGCAAACGACTTCATTTTGTCAATTTGACTAACCCCTAACTCACTCTACACTGACCCGGGGTCCCTTGGCGGAGTCACTCCTCCCCCCAATCACTCATCGCACCATGCATTCCATATTCGCTCCATTCACACAGACCCGCTGGCCTCACTCACTCATCATGTACTTGTTTCCACTCATTTCACTCCACAACTCACCGCTGAATCTCTGCCATCCTTCTGACTACTTCCCTAACTAACTCGTGCTCCCACGTCGTCCCTTACACTACAGCACGTTCCTTTAACACTACGTAGCTAAGCTACGTCCCCTCTACACATCCAAGTCTGTCTCTGTCCTCAAAATCCCAAAACTTTTCCCCTCCTAAATCTCAACTAAAACCCTCTACTAATCCATTCCACGGACCCCATGAGGACTTACCCTGCCCCATGGAGCCGTCTAACACTAACCCTTCCCCTAACTAGTGTCATCCTGTGCCCAGGCAAGGGGGTCTTCCACCCCTTGCCCGGGAATCCTGTTCACCCGAAAGCGAGGCTTGCTTTTGTTAATTTTTTTTTTCCAATACGCGCAGCACCAGCGCGGCAACTCACAGCTCACGCACTTGCCCTTCCCGTGACGTCATGCAGCTGCACGTGTTCCTCGTCCCTCTTGGACGGTACCATCCGGCAGGGATTCACCCTCCTGCCGGATTCCAACCCTACGTGCAGCCATGACGTCACCCTGCGCACCCCAAAAGCAAACCTCGCACTCCGAGGGGCTCCCCACGCGAACACATGTGCTCTGCCGTTGGAGCTTAACACAAGCTCGCGTGGAGAACCCGTCCGTCCAAATCCGAAATCCTGCCTAAACTTTGTCCGTCCGCGGGATCGGCAAATCCACCGCTGGCGTTTCCGGACCGGCTTCACTCCCGCAAGCGAGCACGTGGCGGCCTCGTGCGTTGCACAGCACGGACTCGCGCTCGCTGCTGGGTGAACCGGCGCGGTCCCATTCCAACTACGGCCTCTACCCGGCCCCTGTCTCTCTGTCGCCGTCGTCATCTCCATTCCACCCACGCACACCTGCGTGTTACGACGCACAGACTCCACTCCTTAAACTCACATTCACACGCGGAGACGCGGCTGCATGCTCACGCATGCCGACCGACATCTCCCTCACATACCGCGACTCACACACACGGTCTCCCTCACACTCGGCCTTCACTCACGCATGCCACCTCCCTCGCACACGTGGCTCCACTCACTCGCGGCCTTCCACTCACTCCCGTGGTTTGTTCCACGCACGCGTGCTGGGAGGCACGCACTTCGGCTCACTCGCGACCACACCACTCACACACGGGGTCGCACTCACACCTGGGTCTCATCCACACACGGCGTGCTGGGAGGCACGCACTTCGGCTCACTCGCGACCACACCACTCACACACGGGGGCGCACTCACACCTTTCACCACACACACCAGGACAACCACACTGGGATTTGTGCCACCCCAAGGGTTTCCGGGCCTCTATACCCCCCAAGCTCTCCGTGCACCCGTTCGCAGCACTCCTCCCTCGAACTCGCAAAGCACGACCCAACCCACCTGGTCGTATCCGCCTCAAGGGGCATACTCCCTCCCCTCGTTCCTGGAGGAGGCCATCCAACTGCTCGCACCGGGTCCCCACACGTTCTGCCAGCTGCCCCCCATTATCCTCCACTACCCGTGTGTGTGTGTGCGTCTTTACCCCGTCCAATTCACCCTCTATCTCCCGTGTCTCTGGCAATACTTTCATTTCCTTCTTTGTCTTTGTTACTTCCCTCGTCTCCTTTTTTATTTGTGTCTCCTTTATCAGGGCCCGCCCTAATTGTTCCTTCAATGCGACGAGTGGCGTCGATTAAGTCCTGCACACCGACATTGCTCCTTGTGGTGCTGTCACACATCCCACCTTATTGCGTTGTTCTACTTCCTGGCTCCTTCTGAGTCATTCCTCCTCTTGGACTTCCTGAGTTCTTCGTTCTCCCTTCTGGAGTTTTTCAATCTCCGTGGACTCCAATCTCGCTCCCGTTTTAGTTGTTCAATTTCCAACTCACATTGTTCTGTTTTCTGCCCACAGTTTCTCCTGCTCTTCATTTTCCAATCTCATCGTTTCTTTCAATTGGCTCATTTCTTCCTGTGTTTCATTCGCTGTTCTCTCACTACTCTCTTTGTTTCCTCTCCTGTCCTTCCTTCTCCATTTCATGTTTGCTTCATTTGGTTAATCTCCTTTTTGTGTTTCATTGCTGTTCTCTCACTACTCTTCCTTTTTCCTTCCTGTCCTTCCTTCTCCAGTTTCGTGTTTTCTTCATTTGGTTAATTTCCCTTTGTGTTTCATTCGCTGTTCTTGTCTATCTCTTCGCACTCCAGCCTTGCCTTCTTCCAATGGTCAACCTCGGCTTCATGTTCCTTTTGTTTCTATCCAATTCTCTCTCGTCTCCTCTCAATCTCGTTGTGCCTCAATCTCCTGATTTCTCCTTCCTGCTTATTTCTTGCTCCTTCATTTCTCCTCGTATTCCAACCTATTCTTTTCCTTTTGCGTTCAGTTTCAAATTCATACTCTTTCAGTTTCTATTCCACTGTCTTTCTGTTCCTCCTTCTGCAATCTCGTCATTTCTTCAACTGACTTATTTCTTTCTCCGTCTCATTCCTTGTTCTTTCAGTACTCTTTCTTGTTCCTCATTCTTTAATCTGGCCTCGCTTCCAGCTGTTCGATCTGTACAGTGTGGTTCTTAACATTCATTTTCCGTTCTCTTCCTTTCCTCTTTAACACTCTCAGTTCGTTTTGTAATTCCCTCTCTTTTTTTTGGTGTTTCTGTAACTCAGGAGTTTTTTTTCTAATTCTTTTCTCATCTCCGCACCTCCGACCTTGCTTTGGCTTCTAACTGTTCTTCCGTCTTGCCCTTGTGGTTTCTACCCGCTTCCCAGTTCCTCTGTCTCCGTTTTTTACCTCCAGTCCCAGCTTATCAACTCTCTTCGTCATGTCTTGAAGTCTTTTCTCACACTCCACCGTTATGACCTTCAATCCTCCTTGTCTCCTCCTGGCTTTCTTTTAATTTTCTATTGCCTTCTTTACCTTGTGTCTTGTCTTACACGTCTCCCGAATTATTTTCACACCCGCCCCCACCGCGGGCCTGACAGCCGTTGCACTCCCTCCCGTTGGTTCGGAGTCTCCGCCACGTGGCGTCGCCATTTCTCGCCCGCGGTCCGAGTTTCCTCTCCCCATGCCTTTATGTCTGCATTAATTCATCCATTTTGTTTCCATCTGTTGGGCATTCGTCTTCATTCCGTTGCTCATGCTTTGCACGAGTTCAATAATCTGCCGCATTGTCACCTGCCCTGCAGGACCGATCCGCTATTATCGGTCGCGGTTTCGCTGGGGGCGGGAATGGTTTTGACGGAGGAGGGTGGGGGGGTGTCATACACGCCGGCCGCCGCCGCGCCCATTTCGGGCTCTGGTTCGCTTGGGGGGAAACTGTTCCTGCACACCAATGTCCTGCTCGGGGATTTCATCCTGGGCCATGGATTTTACATTACTACACATACCTAATACCCCGGCTCCCGCCCGCCTTGAGACTCCATCTTATTTCTCGTAAGGGGTTAAATTTAGCTCGCTCGTAATTTGGAGGGAATAGGGTCGCTCCTCTACCCCTGAACCGATTCCCCGTGAATTAGCTGGAGACGAGAGTCGTTCGCTCTCTGACACCAGTGTTGCGAATTCGCGCCCGCGGCGTGCGAACGGCCACGTGACTCGAATCGCGGCACGTCTCGCCCACCGGACGGACCATTCAGTCGTGACCTCTTGAACTATCGCCAAGGAGCTAGTCACGGGTGGGGGTTTAACCTCACCACAACCCAGTCCGCATTCTACCGCTGCGAAATAGGGTGAATCGCCGAAAGTCGATATACCTAATACTCGCACGGGTAACCTACCGAGGGGTTGTACCACGCCACAGGTCGACTCCGGACACGAACCGCTTAAGCGGCTCGTTCGTGCTACAGGGATAACCGAGCGGAGTTATCGTCGACCTTGATGGTTCAGATTAATTATCGGGCTATCAGGCCCACTACGAACCTTTACGCGAAGCAAGATGGAGATTCAACAAAGGAAAGGACGCAGCGAAAGGGGAACAATTCAACACAAAGCACATTTATTTCATACAAAACACGTAAAGCACACATACAGCCATACAGTAATCACACAATAGCAATGAAACAAAGAAACAGTGACGCAGGGATACTACCGAATAACGCGTACACACCGGCAACACTTATAACAGTTCTACTTCACAAGACAGGCGCCTCCCACAGTCATTGCCCAAAAACCCAAAGAAAATAGAAGTAGTCACTTCCCTGTGCGCGCACCGAGTCCTTCTCCGCGCCCTCAGCTCCCCGCTCCTCCGGCGTGATTGGCGAGCTCGTGCTTCGCGCCGGCACGTGTCGCCGTTTGACGCCACGGACGGGGTTTTGGGAATGAACGGGGTTTTCAGCGCTCTCTCGGTGCGGACGGGGGGGGGGGAAGAATCGTCGACACTCGGGGTCGAGAGAGAGAGGAAATGGCGACGCTCCATCCCCACCAGCGGATCTCGGGACCACACAGACTCCGGCGACCCTCGGACAAGAAACCTCGAACTGGAGCTCTCTCTCTCTCTCTCTCTCTCTCCTCTCTCTCCTCTTCTCTCTCTCTCTTCTCTCTCTCTCTCTTCACACCGTCGTTTGTCCAAAGTCCAGGCTCGTCAGGATCAAGGGCTCGCAGGGATCACAGGCGGCAGGAACAGGAACAAACGAGCACCACCACCTTCCCACGAGCCTCCTCCGAGCCTCCCGAGCCTCCTCTGATGCCTTCTCTGAGCCTTCCCTGAGCCTTCCCTGAGCCTTCCCTGAGCCTTCTCCGAGCCTCCTCTGAGCCTTCTCTGAGCCTTCTCTGAGCCTTCTCTGAGCCTTCCCCGAGCCTTCTCCGTCGGCGTCTTTTATAACGCCGACGCTCCGCCCTGTTGCTCCGCCCCGTTCCGCTCACCCCCCCTTCGAAGCGCTTCGAGAAAGGTCTCGAAAGGGGCGTTCCTCCTCCTGGCCGCGTCACACCCGCGCGTCCACCAATCGGGCGCCAGCTGCGCCTCTCCGTTTCTCTTCCCCCACACTAAGCGCGGAGAAGAATGGCGGGGTTACGAAGATGCAGTGGCGCGGATGGCGGAGGCGGCGCGGCGCAGCGTGGTCGGTGCTGTGGTGGGATGGCGTGGTTGTGGTTGAGACGTGGTTGGTTCAAAAATAAAGAAAGAAAGAAAAACGACTGACTCAAAGGTCGCAGCCCGAATGGATCACATTAATTCCTCTAAACAACGGGTTTGGGGCTAACTTAGTACATGTACTTAAAAGATACCTCACCTACGGGACCTGAATGGTGGTTGCGAATTTCCACAGCCGTAACACTATCAATGTACAGTATTATAATGACGTGCCGCACAATCAAGAGACAAGCAATAAGCAGACGATTGGCCAGGTTTGCTCTACCCAGGTGCGACTTTACTACATGATAGTGTTTGACCTGATATGTCAAATACGATCATGCTACTCAAGCACAGATGGGTTGGGAAGTCCTAAATCATCACCTTTTCCAGACTTATCACCTTGGGATTTGCATCTCTTTGGACCACTCAAAGAACATTTTGGTGACATTAGGATTGTGAATGATAAACACATGAAAATGCACTTAGTGAAATGGCTCTCTATTCATCCAAAATATTTCTCCGCTGATAGAATCCAAGTGCTTATAAAACCATGCAGAGAATGGGACAAATATGAATACGTATTTTTCATTTTAACCCTCCTCATCTAGTTTTTAATGTTGACAAAACTGGGCTTTTTCGGAAGAGGATGCTATATCCCTTATGTTCATTTCCAAGGAAGAGCAGCATGCCTCTGACTTCAAGGTAGAAAAAGATCGCCTGCCACTCCGCCTTGGTAGCAATGCTGCATGAGACTTGAAATTAAAGGGAACATTACAGGGACCCTGGGCCGTTCTCCCTGGGAGGGGTCCACGGCTGTTTTCCAGTCGGCTTTTCACGACACCTCTGCCCCACAGATGTCTTAAACAAAGTGGTCCGTTTTGCCCTGTCGGGGCCCAGACCTTGGTAGTGGGGCGTCAGGACCTGGGACCTTCTCAGGCACTCCAGGAGCAGGTATGATCCTGTCCCTGGGCCCCTTCTCATGAACCTACATGTCTACAGAGCGAAGGCAGGGCAAAACACTATGTACAAAATTTATGTATTTTTTTATTACCTCCACCACTGTAGGTGGACGGAGGTTATATTTTCACCCCTGTTTCTGTCTTTCTGTTTGTCTGTGAGCAGGATATCTCAAAACATTATGGTCAGATTCAGATGAAACATGGTGGAGAGGTTGGGTGTGTGACAAGAAAGAATTGATTCAATTTCGGTGAAAATCCAGATACTTGAATTTTCCAAGTGATAGGACCAAAAACGATATTTCGTACGATATCTCAAAATGTTAAGGACGAATTATGACAAAACTTGGTGGATGAGTTGAGTCGGTGACAAAGACTTGCCAATTATATTTTGGTTAAGGTCTGGAATCCGGATGCAGATCCGGCCTATCAGTGGGATATAAAATGTAAACTTTTCAGCATGGCGGAAGTATGTGCTCTTTCGTGTGCCGTTATAGTTACTAATTACTAATATTTATTTGTTTAATAGTTTTAATTAATGATTTCAGGTTATTACAGTTAATATATATATATATATATATATCAGTTTTATGTCCCAGGAGGTACTGCGTCTATCCTGGAAATAGCGCGTCTGGTCCATGTATCCTCATTAACACAATGCTTGCTGAGCCCCGTTCTGCATGAAATTGCTATTGCGCGAATCTCTCAGGAACTTATCCTTCACGCAAACTGGGGTATTACTTTTTTTTTTAACAAAATGAGATTTCACCCAGCACAAAGCCAAAGGCCACTCAAGGTGGGGGCCACAAAACAATACTGTATGTATTGCTATAGTTGCGCTCCACCTGGATAACTCCAGATGTGTTCGGTGAGTCATTAAGTGATTATGATAGCCCTTCGTCCCATTAACTTATTGGTGGCTCCCACGTCCAGAACCATGTTACTGTAACAGATGAAGTTTCTGGTACGAACAAGTATCGTACCAGCAGTCACGCACAGCTCTTATTAATTGGCTGAGCAGAACCAAGCCCAAGATTGGGCTATAGATAAGAGCGAAACAAAGATTGGGCTATACAGGGTGTCCCAAAAAAATATACAACTTTTCATCTGCAAAGAGGATGGTCATAACATATATTTTTAAAAAAGATATATGGCTGGATAGAAAGCTGAAGGTTGAAGTTTATTGTACCAATGTCAAAATTGCCACCAAAATTTAAATTTTGGTATAGAATCGTCGTTTTCTTTTGGACCACAGTTCGACGTAGGCTCCACGTTGTCCGATCACTGCCTGCAAATGGTTGTCATGTTCTCCATCACTTTGGGAAACGTTTCCTGAGGAATGTTTGGATTTCTCGGTGGATGTTTTCTTCAGTGAATCACGAGTGCTGAGGCCTAGGGTTTCCATAGATCCTGTCCTTGAGATACCCCCACAAGAAGAAGTCCACCATCTATACTATAGATGCATTCTTTTAATGACTGGGAGCCACAATCACAACATTACACTCACCTCCTCCATCAGCCTATCCTGAGGCTGTGTTCAGAAGGATGGCATTGCCGGGTATGACCCCATTTAACCAACAACATAACTTCCACCCTCGTCTAAACCCACATATACAAGAAAAATCTAAATCAAATAATTTTGTTGTGCCAACAAGAACGGCACTCGTAGAGTGCATCGTCCAATTTCGCGCATTCATTCTGAACAAAAATACTGTCGTTAACTGAACACCTCCTATTATGGCCCACTGCTGTTATGGCCCATATACCCGTATCATCCATGCACCCCTTTATATCACATAGTTTCTTAGCATGGGTTATGAACATCATAAATTTAATTCATCACTCACATTGGGACATAGATAAGATATATGAAGTTTCAGATTTTTCTGATAAGAATATAAATTCAACCAATTATGGCTGGAGCACCACTTCTCTGATGATGTCATTGTAATCACTCTATATATATATATACCCCATGGGGAGTTGACGATATACGCCAAGTTTCAATTTTTGTCCTTGAGCGGTTTCAGAGAAAATGATGTCCAAATTGTTTCCTTTAATCCAATATGACGACCATACCATGTATGTGACCTATAATGTCAGCATTAGCAATAAAATATTCTCCATGTGGAGTACCTCCTATGTTTAAAGTTTCACATCGATCGGCCAAGCAGTTGCAGAGAAAACCATTTTTAAAGCAAAAGTATAGACACACACACACACACACACAACACACACACACACACACAACACACACACACACACACACACACACAACACACACACGTGGATGCTGCTGTGAGACCTGGTAGGTCTCTGTTTCACTCCTGATGAAACCCACCCACATGTAGAGATAGCAGGCAATAACAGTAACTTGCATGGACACACACACACACACACCACAAACATACATTGAGACCTGGTAAATCTCTTTCACCTCATGAAACTCACCCACTACATGTGGAGATAGAGGCAACAACAGTAACTTACACGTAACGCACACACACACACACACACACACACACACCGCACACACACACACACACACACACACACACACACACACACACACACACACACGGATACTTTGAGACTTGGGTCGTGAGCATTTAAAACCCATGCTATCTTCCTGGCAAAGGTCTGCCTGCATGCATGTATGCATGCTCGTACATGCAATGACATTTGCACCCACTGTCAGTTCACTCCGAATCTGATTCATACATGCTTGTCCCTCAACAGAGAGGGATGGTTGGGAGCAGGGGGAGGGGTGGGAGAGATGAGGGAGGGAAGAGGAAGGGGGAAGAGGAGGGGTCGGAAAAAGAGGGAGAAGTCAGGATCGGAAAGAGGTAGAGTGGGGGTGGGAGAGAGGGGTGGAGTTGGGAGGGAGAGGGGAGGGGCGGGAGAGGAGAGAAAGAGGGGAGGGGGGAAAGAGGCAGAGGGTGAGGAAAGCGAGGGGTGAGGAGGGAGAGGGGTGAGGAAGGCAGAGACGTGAGGAAGGCAGAGAAGTGAGGAAGGCAGAAGGGTCAGGGTGGGAGAGGGTGAGATGTGACGCCCAGTTTATCATCCATCTGAGAGATGGCACAATTAGTACTGCAGCATAGCAAACCAGTTGTTCGACTTTTCATAAAAGCACCAAAATTGGTACATATGTTGACTAATGTATTCTGAACAATTCTGGATATAGAGCCACTCGAGATTTTGCCTTGGTCAGCTTTGGCGGCCATTTTACAAAATGGCCACCATTCTACTTTAACAACATGGGATATCTGTCATTGTTATTCTCTTTGTAGGTTCTCAGAGGTGATAAATACTCCATGTGATGTGCATTTACAAAGGAAAACAATACAAATGTCATTTGTGTTGATTTATTCTATTTCCAACCATTGTATTGGGGAAAAATGGTCATTTTAATGGGAAAATCCATTTTCGCACACAGCATCAGTGACAGGTTCAGAAGTATTTTGTTGTGGTGGTGGTAGTGGTGGAAGTGGTGTTGTAATTGGAAGTGCTGAGCACCGCAGCCATACAGGAACTGGCAGAGTTTCCTACGTGTCGACGCAAACAAGGTGGAGCTCTTCACCTTCCTGTTCGATGTGCTGGTGCAGTCCTTCCATGACGAGGCAAAGGAGCTGGTAGTCACTGATGGTGAAGCAGTCATCTGCCTTCCAAGGCAGGAAGATGAAAGCTCTCTGGCTCCATGCGGTCAAGAAGAGGCGGACACTCGCATCATTCTACATGTGGCCCATGCTGCAGAACATGACCACCGTCGGATTCAAGTTCGAACCGTAGACACCGACGTCGTCGTCTTGGCGGTGATGGTAGCTCAGGCACTACATGCGTGGATGAACTCTGGATTGCCTTTGGGACGGGCAAGAACTACCGCTACATCCTGCCCATGAAATAGCTGCCTCCCTCGGTCCACAGAAGGCACATGCCCCCCTGTCTTCCACGCCATGACCGGATGTGACACGGTATCAGCATTCGTGGGGCATGGGAAGAAATCTGCCTGGGCCACATGGAACTCGTTTCCAGAACTGACAGATTCTCTTGTAACCCTGACCACCACGCCAGTCATCATCCAGGATGACACAATGCACTGCATTGAAAGGTTTGTGGTGCTCCTCTATGACCGCACCAGTCCATATACGGACGTCAACGAGGCCAGAAAGAAACTCTTCGCCAAGAGGAACTCCGTCCAGCGCATCCCACCTACCTACGATGCTTTGGAACAGCATGTGAAGAGATCAGTCTTCCAGGGTGGCTATGTCTGGGGCAGGTCTTGGTCCCTCAACCCGTGCTTCCATCACCAACAAGCTGGGGCTGGCGGCAAACAGAGGATGGGTCCTACGAACCATGGACCACATCCCTGAGGCTTCAAAAGCTGCTTGAGCTGGTGTCGTGCGGCTGCAAAAAGGCTGTAGAAACCGCTGCAAATGCAAGAAGGCTAATCTGCAATGCACTGGACTGTGTGCTTGTGAAGGAGAATGCCAGTAGACAGACGCAGTCGACACAGACGAGATATCGGCCGAGCTTAGAATGTGCAAATGCAAAGTCGCATTGCTTGTAAAAGTGTTGACTTCTTGATCCAGAGCCAGTACACTTGAGCTCAGAAACTCATATTGTACTAGACTGATGTATGCGTGTACCATGTGTCCTGGTAGAATGGTAGTAGACAGTAAACCGTAGCCACTTCAAAGTGAAGTGTGCAATAATTTGACTACATTTTCTGAGTTTGTCATTATCACGATTATCAGTTCCCTTTTCAAAATAGAGTAAAGTATGTAATCTATAATGCAATTTTTGTTGATTCCAAACCCATTGAATGTGATGAATATCATTTGACTCTTGTTCTCCAGGCAATAATGGGTACTTTTCAGCGAAAAGTTTCAGGAGAGCAGCAATTTACAAATCAAATAATGGCTTTTGTACCGAAATACTGGCTCATAATATTTGAATACGCCTTTTCATGGTCAATTTACTGAATTTTACACTTTCTTTATATCTACCACCAATACAATAAGAAAATAAGAGCATATAGCCAATTTCGCTAAAGTTGATGGTGGCCATTTTGGAAAATGGTCGCCGAAGCTGACCAAGGCACAATCTCGGGTGGCTCCATATCTAGAATTGTTCGGAATACATTATTCTACATGTGTAAATTTTGGTGCTTTTATGCAAATTTGAACAATTGATCTGAAATATCAGACGACGCTGCAGGACTAATAGAACCACAGTATCGCCATTGAAACTGAAACACACACCATCAGCGTCAACAAGCAAAACGGTTGAAGAAACATTTAAAAGTGAAATGTTGAATTTTTATTTGTATTTATTTATACCAAAGTGACAGGTCGTATAATGGAAGAATGTACAAAAAGGGGAAACATCGGGGAAAATAAAATTTCACATCTTCAGTGAGACTGCCTGTTGCACCGCAGAACAACACATGGCTAAGAACGCACGAGAGTGACCCCTGAACTTTGTTCAAGTCGATTGACACACAGTATTCATTGACAGTGCGAATATTGTAGAGAGCTGGCTTAAGCACTCCAACAAAATGGTTGATAAGAAACGGCTCGGTTGGCACGTGATTAGCAATCACCGAACCGTCACATTAAACATACGCCTCCTGGAGATGCCCGGAATGTCAAATATGTCCGAATTGGACAAATTAACACTTTTTAGGAGTCAGGACTGCTTGTAAGTTCAATTTTGGAGCTTAAATTTTGTAGTTCTGCTTTGTTTAAGAGATTCTCGCGGTGATCGCATGTGCGGAAAGGAAATAAAGCCACGAACGCTGACGTCTCCGGATGTTTATATGCATTGCAATTTACCCAGTGATTCATAGCTATGATGAACAGGCATTTGATAATTCGAGTGAGGAAAGTGAAAAGATAGCTACATCGTTAAGAAATCGTTGCAGCCTATTCCAAGTCAAAGCATGGTTGAGCAGGCCAAAAAACATGGCGGCTTCAGACCCCAGTGATATTACCCATTAAACGCCTTAAGACCCCAGAGAGCGAGGTGGCCAAGGGTCGCCTGATGAAGGATATAATTAAATAAGGCTGTTAATTATCTTCAAAAGGGGTGTTTTAATTAACCCAAACACCCAATTTTCACTCTTCCACTTCCTTGGAGTATTCTTAGTGTACATGCAAAGTTTCAGGCTGGGGGTTTCATGGTTTTGGAGTTATGGAGGAGACAGACTGACACACTGACACATAGCAGTTAGGGATTGAAGGACGAAGAGGCAGTCCCAGCCAATAGCTAAAAAAAATGTAACACTGAAATAATGAAATAAGAAGCAATACTGAGATACATACTGAGTAGATACTATTCTTGACACATCATAACAAAAATCAACAAGTTATGAATGACGCTCGCATAATTATGTTATAAAGAATGAAATAAAACATGGAAGACCATTTGCAATTATTGCAGATTGCCATTGCACAAACTAAGTTTAAAAAATGAAAATACGAATATTGAACAACTTCAAATGGCAGGACCAGTAATGGTAAAACATAATAGCAAATTGCAAGCATAATACTGAGAGGAGATATTTCAGAATACAACAAAGAGTCTGCAGAGTACTTGACAGTGAACATGTACATGTTATATTATGCAAGAAAAGCATAGATCTGCATAGAAGATGAGTAGTTGCCATATTGTCAGCATCTACTCACCATTATTAACCTGTGTCAATGTACAAGATGTACACAGAAGCCAACAATGCCATCATCTTCATCTTCACGAAATGCCAGCTGTGTTGTGTTCGTACAACCAGTTCCTCTGCAGTTTCCACAAGCAGGAGTACACTCAACGTCGTGCTTCTTGCAGTCTGCAGTCGGTCTGGCAGTTGCACCTGATGACCGGCAGCAGCTCCTCAGGAGTAGGAGCTAGGTCTGTCTGAAGAGGGATAAGCTCCTCGTCAGTCTCCTGCCATCCCCACTCTTTTGGAAAGAGTCCTAGATTTCTTCCGCTGTTGAATTTGAAAGTACACACGGAAGCTGTGGTACTTGGCTGCTGCTGTAGGTGGTAAGCTCTGTGGTTGAATGTGAGATGTGCTGGAAACCACCTTCTCACATAACTGCTTGTGCCACAGAGAGTCTAGCTTTCACTAGGTTTCCCATTGTAGAGGTTCAACAAGGCTTTCTCTCCTGCAATGACAACATAATCGGTTGAAGCTGACTGTTCATCAAACACCTTGGCTTGCTCACGGAAGTGACTGCTTGTCTTGAATTTATTGAGGGAAGCTCCTTGTGTTTACATTTGTCCAGCCAAGCTGTTCTTTAACCACCTTGATGTTCCAGATCCGAGGATTCTTTGTGTTCTTCTTCGGCTCTGGGCAGAATAACAGGTTATGAGACTCTAAACTTGCATGGTAGCACAGTCGGATGAGGAGGTCTGTGTCATTGCCGACCTGAACACTGTGAGTGACCATAATAAACTCCACAGCCTTCTGCACAACAAGGTGATCAGCATCTCCTGGAGCATGATGTGTCTGACAGTTCCTTCATATGCTTTCCCATAATCCAATAAATGGGAAAAAAAATCCTGATTTCAGGAATTTTCCCTCACAGGATTTCTTAAGTCTTTTTATCACAGAAGCAGCACATCACAGAAGACACCTTCCTAGGTATGATGCAAATGAGAGATCTTTTGATGAAATTTATTTGAGGTCATGGTACATAATGCCTGTACGATGTGTGATAGTAATAACTGCCACAATGCTGTGAATTTTTAACTTGCTGTCCCAATACTATTGATAACAGACTGCAGAAGTTTGATTTTTGAGAATAGCTACTATTGAAATTGCAACAAAACAAAAAATTAAGTGAAAATTCAAAAAAGCAAAATGTTGTGGGATAGTATGTCAATGTCATATTGAAAAGGGTTTTTTTGGCTTTAAAATATACAATCAATAACACTCACGGAGAAGCACACTACGACTTGGGAAGTGGTGATGCCGCTGAGATTCACACAACTACAGCCGCTAAGATTGGGGTAAGCGATGGTACTTCCCCGAGCACTCTGGGTACCAACGACGTCATCTTTCGGACCGCTTTTCTCTCTGTGCTCAGGAGGGCAATCAAGGAGGAATTTCCTCCTCCCCTGGGATGCCAAGTAATGGTTGTTTGTCCATGCTCTATCCTTTAAATTATGAGCACCAAGCAAGGAAGCAGCACATCCCATTTTTAAAGTCTTTTGTATTATTCGGCATGGGTTCTAACCTCAACGTCCCACACTCAGAGCTGGAAAAAAAAATTCCAGAAAAAGAAATGAGACTGATGGCGTACAGCTGTAAATGTGAAATGTTTTGTACGGAAGGGTGGTAAAGGCTGGTACAGTAAAACAATTTTAAACAGAAGTTGAATGGTGATGTAAGAGACAGACAAAAAGGTTTACAATCAAAAATGTTTTACGACCATCTCATGTCATCCTCCATCTCTATCTGCAAACTTTTCTACCACCATGAAACCGAGATCTAACCCAACCATCTTGCTTGCTGATTACTGTTTCCTTCCCTCTTCTCTCGCTCTCCTCTTTTCCTGCACTTTCATTCCCTTGATTATTGTGATCAACTGTGGTCCCACTGCCCCCACCATCAGTCCATTTCCCTTTTGCCCTTTTGCTCTTTTGCTTCTCCTTTTGCTCTCCATCACCTCGCCCTTACGTGAACCTCTGTCTTGTATCGAAAATAAGCCTCACTTTTTTAATTCCTGCTCTGACCATGAAATGAAACTCTGTAATTATGTTTGTCCTTTTCTACAGAGTTTTCTGACATGATCAAAATATTCGTGGGAGTAGGTGAGTTTCTTTGCGCCTTGAAAATAACACTCGTTTGTCGCCTTTAAAAAATATTTCGGTGAAAAAAACTTTAAGACCCCTCTTTCATTACCCGTAAGAATCAGTTATTACATTGGGAGATATACAACGGTATGAAAGTAATCGTGTATTGTAAATGAAAATGTGAAATTGTTTCATTGTCTGCACTTGGACCTACAATAGAGATCTATTTGTGAAGGCATTTAAAATATGGCCCCTTGATCATACCTTGTGTCCTGTGAATAGAAGCTGTTTGAACACCTCTTTGCTTCGTGGTAACGCCAAGGTCCTGAAGGATGAAGGCACAGTTGGGTTATTATTTGCACGTTTGCAGTGAATGGAGCTTTGCTGAATGGAAGGCCAGACTCCATTGTTTCACCAATGTGTCCCTGTCTCAGCTCTAAAAGCCCCAAAGAATCCGATCACAAAAGGATTGTTTTCTTCTTGGGTACCGGAACACTAAAGCTTACCTTGAAATCTATTCAACTTGTCAAAGGGGCTTTCATGGAGTCCATTATCATTTCACCGGGGTCTCTTTGTTATGACCACCTTTTTTGCCCATTAGCACCCCAGCATCAGCAGGAAAGTAGAATTTGATCGTCTCTCATCCAGATGGCTACCACAATTTTTTTGCTGTTGACCATCGGGGAAAAATTGCCATGCCGAGTTCATTCATGGGGTTGGAATAATAATGCATCTCAAACACTTACTCCGCTTTCAAAAATTCTACTTTGGAAAGCCGGCGCAAGTGGAGAAGAGAATTATTTAAAGAACATAAATGGTATAAGTCAATGAGAAGGATGCCCCACTCAGTATTTAAGTAAAACTTTTTGCAAGGCTAATGGGTGACGTTTAAAATAGTAAGAAAATGTAAGTAAATTGTGCAAATGGATAGATAAGTAAGCTTCTCAAGGAATAAATAAATCTTTTGGTGTGTGTGTGTGTGTGCTTGTGTGAATGAATGTAGGATGCACGAGTGGACTTCATTCAAGCGAGACAAAGTGTAGAACTAAATTGTCTTTTAATAGCACCGACTTGGATCATCTTTGTATTACAGTGGCAGAAATGTCTGAATGATTGCTGCACCGTTTCAAAGAAGGCAAGGTAGGGGAGGACAAGTGGATACAATACAAATGAATGACATGAAACAGCATTGGAATTATGTAGCTTATGAGCACCTGCAACTATTTGGATGTAGAAATCAAGGGTTTTCAAATCCCTCAGCAAACCTCGATTCACAAATGCAAATCATGAAGAACATGAAAGAGTAATGATTCAGATGCGGAGGGTATTAAAGCAACATTCAGGCTCACGTGAAACTACACTGAGACAGGAATAGTCTTCACCCAAGCCCAGCACATTAAAATTTCAACAACTTGCTGTTCAACTGGGTGGTCATTCATTCCATGCAGCTTGAATAGACATTGTTCAAGTTGTCTTGGTTTAGCCACAAACTGGTGACAATGTGCATGGTTCTTTGTGTGACTCATTTTGATAGCTGAGCATTCTTAGTTTTGTTAAAACCGTTTAATTAGAAGTCTTTGAACATTTGTTTTTTTTATACCTGCGATCTGAGGCTCATTGTGGATCTTGTATATGTATGCATGCAAGATAACGACATGAGGAGATATTATTGCGCTTTCACATTCTTGTCCGGCTGCTTTCCCTTTGCATAATTTTGTGTCTGTCGACCTTTTCCCCCTCCCCACCCTCCTTCATCTGCTCTTGCATGAGCCTCGACACCTGTTTAAAATAAAAGGTGGACAAAGCAACACACGACACACTAAAGGGAATGTGAACCTGGGATATCAACATCTTGGGGGCAATTTCTGAGCCAGGAATACTAAACAGGATACTTTAAATGCTTTAAAGTGGCTCCATTCTCCGCTATAAAGAAAAGCACCAGTTGCTGAAGGCTACCTCACACTGGTTTTGTAAGGACATAACTGACAATAATTGTAACATACAGCCATGTATTTGTGTTTGTAAGCAATATTGTTGCCATTTCTTCATGTCTTATCTTATCCATTTTGAGAAATCACACGAAGCTGAAGCATAAATTGGTGGAAAATACGTGGACTGACATCTGTTAAACACTACTTACCTTGTCATTCACATACAGGGTGTCCATAAAATCCTTGTGCAACTTTGAACTTTTATAACTTTTGGTGTACACGTGATAGAAACAAGCTATAAATGGTGCACGAGAGCAGAATTCATCAAGTTTTGTTAATATTAATGGTGTTATTGCTGTTAAATCCACAATTCCTCTCGGCTTCTTGACGAGTTGACCTATTCTGATGAGGCAACTTTCTACACCAGTGGTAAAGTCAACCACCACAAAAACCACATTTGGGGGACAAAAAAAGACCTCAGGAAGTGTGGCAACATTAAAAAGACTGCAGGTGCTTTGAAGCAACCAAAAATCAATGGCTGGTGTTCTCTCAGGGAGTCACTCATCATTTTGTCCTTTCCCTTTTTTTGGAAGAAGCACCAGTCAATGGTGAATGCTACACTTTGCAATGTTGTAGAATTTCTTTATTCCTGAACTACGACAATTAAATCTTTTCCATATTACCTTGTACCGGCACTACCAGCTCCCTGCCACTATGCTTCGAATGTGCAACCGTTCTTGAATGAGGTCTTCCCAGACAAGTGGATCAGTCGACGTGGACCAATTCCTTGACCACCTCGTTCATCTGACCTTTCCACATTGGACTACATTTTTTTATGGAGCAATGTAAAACTATTGTTTACTCATCAAAACCACATTCGTTGGATGAACTTAGGGCTACTATCGCAAATGCAATTCATGAAATCACTTAGCAGCAACTGGAGATCGTTTTCAACAAGTTGTAAAATCGGATTGAACGATGTATTACGAAAGATGGTGGTTATGTTGAAGCCTAAAGGTTTGAATGGTAATAGAGTAAAAAATGTTATGAATTATGCTTCCATGCACCATTTATAGTTTGTTTCTATCATGCGTACATCAAAAGTTATAAAAGTTCAAAGTTGCACAAGGTCTGTATGGACACGATAGGACATCTTAATGTTGTTGCATCAAGTAAAACCAGCTTGTACAACCCTCACCCCGATGTGTCATACACTCTGTGACAGAGCGTTGGTGCTGCTGAAGCAGTTTGTTGGTATGGGTGATACTGGGCAGTTTGCCATCCCTCTCCCAGCAGTAGTTATGGCAGAAATTTGGAATTCGGCCAGGATGCTGGTGATGGCTCACCGACTCTTCCCAAAGGACACCGAGGGATCATTAACATCCACCAACTAATGTTGGCAGACAGTACTCCCAGTTTAACGTCCATCCGAGGGATGGCATACACACTGATGAAACACCGGGTGACAGTTTATAGCTGGGGCAGGATTCAAACCCAGGCTAGTCAGCTTAAAGGAGAGTGTGCATCCCTCCAGGTCATCTTGTCAGCTTGTACAACATCGTCCTCATAATGCAATGGCCAGCCCATACAGGTTTAGAAAGTAATTGGTGACAAGGTGTACCATTCTTCGTGTGGTTCATTATCCCACGAGCAGCGAAAAGTGGGGTTAAACAATTGTTTTACCTTACCTGTTTGCCTGTTTGTTTGTCTATGTCAGATGTCAATCTATGACTTAATTTAGAGAACATGATGAGGAACAACTTAATTTCAGTTGAATGTTACATTTAAAACACTGTACAATACAAATCATAAGACAAACCTGCAGTTTAGCTGAAGTTGGCTCTGAAATTGGTAAATTCTACTGAATCTTGTCCCGAGTGCACATGCACACAGAGGAGTAAGGTAATTTATTTAGTCCGTCTGCGTGATGGCAGTCAAGCAAAATTTAAAATCATAAAAACCAGGAAACTTACTATTTTTAAGGACGTCATAAATGACACAAATAGGAAAGAATAACTAATGCAGCATTTTAAATAAGGTGTTGTGAAAGACGGTGCATCAACGGCGGTAATCTTCTGTAAAAAAGTTTTTGTTTTCCTCCAGCTTTCAAAATCTTTAGTTCATTTCAAATGAATTATTTACTTGAACACTGTACAACACAAATCGCCTTCTTGCCACTTCCAAAACCTCCAGTTTTCGTCGTACTGGACAAAATACTGTGCCATTTTAAGTAATCTCGACCAATCAAGTGTGCCGCTTGTGCTCTCAACAATGGAGAATATTGAGTCACACACAATTGCGACTCACAGGAAGTATGGATTGTGCTCGTAAATGCAAAGCAAGAGTTGAAAAGACCCTTCCCATGTCCCGCTCATGACTGCACGGGGTAAGGTGTTCAATGAACTCTCTAGTTTTAATAGGTGAGTCTTCTTGCTGTTGTATTGCAGCACAAGTATGGTATTTTTGTAATTTTATCCCATTTCTTCAAGACCTGAAACCAGACTAAATAAGTGAGAGCCACTTTCAGTTATCTTGGTTTAGTTTAACTGACAAACTGGTGACATCTATTAAATGATACGTTGGAGATGAGCACGATATTAAAAAAAACAATTAAGAAGCATCTATTTAATGCACCTGCAAATATGGTGCAATTGTTACATATCTTCCTAAACTTTTTTACCCCTCTTTCCAAAAGTCCCACCACCCTCTTTTTGCGTTTCCTTGACATCTTACCTTGATGTCAGAAATTACGAAAATCTGTCTGCCAATGTAGATACTATCCCACCACCCACCCGGATGGACGTTTAAGTTGGGTCTCCCTTCTGCTGGCAGTAAATCTCATGATGTCTTTCGGGGAGAGTAGGTGTGCAGTCGAAAATGCATTCCAAATCCCTGCAACCTTTCGTTAAACTAGTCGATTACACCCGTCCCGTGGACGGGTGGCAGAGGTGGTGGTGGTGGTCTGATCTGTGGTAGGCACGTGATCGCACCGGACCAATCATGTTCGGTGATGTACCTCGGGCTGCATAGCTAATACTTGGTGGCCTCGGCTTCACTTTTTAATCCCCCTAATTTTTGATCATTCGCTCGTGATAGCAAGCTAAAAAGTCTTGAGATCCAGAGTCATGTATACCAAGTACAAGTTAGCCGAGGTTCGTGGACTATTGACGCTTCGTCTAGGATGAGATAACAAACACTTCGCTCCATTATGGTATAGATGTCAGGCCAATTGCCAGTGGGATCGTGAAAAAATTGGGCGAATAACAAGGTCGGGAAATTTGACCCAGTAGTCGTAGTAGTAGTAGTAGTAGTAGTAGTAGTAGTAGCAGTAGCAGTAGTAGTAGTAGAGCATAGTTCTCTCTGCTCTGCAGAGCTCTCTGCTCTCTACATACTCTCTCTCTCTCTCTCTCTCTGCAGAATAACTTACTCTCTGCAGAGGATTGGTGCTGCCTAAGCAGTCTCCTTGGCTATTGGACACAATCCTGGACAGGTCACCACTCCGACACAGGATACCAGCATGCTGGCACTCATTTTGCCGACCTCAGAAGGATGACAGGCAGAGTCAACCCCACCTGGTAGTAATTCAACAGCCAAGTGGGATTTGAACTCAGGATCCTGGGATCCCAAGCCCACCACCCTAACCATAAAGCCAACACCAGGCATATAATAAGGTTCAATTGAGTAACAATAACGTGACAATGAATAACAATAATGTGGAATTGAATAACAAGAACGTTCAATTGAATACCAATAAGGTTAAACTGAATAGCAATTAAGTTAAATTGAATAACAATACGGTTCACTTGAATAACAATAAGGTTCAAGTTGAATAACAATAAGGTTGAATTGAATAACAAAAAGGTTAAATTGAATAACAATAAGTTTAAATTTAATAACAATGAAGTACAACTGAATGACATTGAAGTTAAGGATAAGTTGAATAACAATCAGGTTTAATTGAATAACAATAAGTTTCAATTGAATAATTATAGTAAGGTTAAATTGAATAACAATGATTTAATGATAACAATAAGGTTTAATTGAACACTAATAAGGTTAAATTGAATAACAATAAGGTTAAATTGAATAACAATAAGGTTTCAATTCAATAACAATAAGATTTAATGGATAACCATAAGGTTTAATTGAACACTAATATGGTTAAATTGAATAACAATAAGGTTCAATTCAATAACAATAACATTTAATGGATAACAATAAGGTTAAATTGAATAACAAATAAGGTCAATTCAATAACAATAACATTTAATGGATAACAATAAGGTTTAATTGAACACTAATAAGGTTAAATTGAATAACAATAAGGTTAAATTGAAAAACAAGTCAAAAGAACATAAGATGTCATTGCCCCCATTGTTTTCATAATTTTGCTGGACACAGTTAAAGGGCTAGCCCATATTTATGGATCCGCATCTCCATAAATACTAAGCACCTGTACACATCCTTGCATTGAGGGTGCCTTTTGAGAGCGTCTATCATAGAACTTTTAAATATATTTGGACATTTGCTTTAAAGTTTCGAAAAGTTCACCTTAGTATTTAAAGATTATTCCATTTAATGTATTGTAATTTCGTAAAATTACTAAATACACTATTTTCTCATCATGAACGACGATCGTCCAGGACGGGTCTCGCTATTGGCTCCGTCAAGGCACGTGACGAAATATCGGAAGTTGTTGTTGTTGTTTTTTCTTCTTCTTCTTTCTTCTTCTTGTTCTTGTTCTTCTTCTTCTGGTGAAGACAAAACCTTTAGGACACGGCTCTTGGACACATTTGTCCTTGTTTCAGTAAGGGTCACGATCCATGAACCAAGCTGTGAAGTTTCTTGTTCTCAAAGTTTTGTGCCGAGGGCTCTCTTCAGGATCATTACTGAGCCCAGGACGGCTTCCAACTGCAGTTCGTTTGTAGTAATATTCCCAGGGATGGTTTTTAATATCTCTGTGAGGTCTTCATCATCATTCCCATGAGGTTCTTTGTCATCACTGGAACAACTTTGGCATTCTTAAGCTTCCAGGATCTTTTCACTTCATGCTTGAAGTCTTGGTATTTGGTCATTTTCTGATTTCTGCATCGTTAGTCCAAAATCACCGGTATTAAACCTCAATTAGCAATGACTTCTTTTCTTTGTTTTTTTTTTGTTCCTAAGTATGATATCTGGTCGCAATGCTTCGTTTTCGATGTTCATGCCCGATGGATCATAAGGTTGTTCTCGTTCTCTGTCCTGTCTCTGTCTCTGTCTCTGTCTCTGTCTCTGCTCTGTCTCTCTCTCTCTCTCTCTCTCTCTCTCTCTCTCTCTCTCTCTCTCTCTCCTCCACTTTATTGTCCCTATCAGCAAAGCATCTGTTGTATTTACTAGTATATATACATACATATATCTATCTTCTTCTTCTTCTTTTGGCTGCTCCGCTTAGGGGTCGCCACAGCGGATCATCCGTATGATCCGCATGATGATTTGGCCTAGTTTTTACACCGGATGCCCTTCCTGACGCAACCCTGGTTGCCTCTTACGCACACCAGGATATGGTACACCTATACTAACCGGGGCATACACCGGGACCAGTGCACTGGTACTCATTTCGCCGACCTCGGAGGATGACAGGCTGAGTCAACCCCTGGTGTGTATTAATTCAAGCGGCCAACGGGGCTTGAACTCAGGACCTTTGGATCCCAAGCCCGGCCGCCGAACCACTACGCAACACAGGCTTTCACATACATACATACATATTGTTACGGCTGTGGAAATTCGCACCACCATTCAGGTCCCGTAGGTGAGGTATTTCTGAAGTACGTGTATAGTTAGCCCAAACCCGTTGTTTAGAGGGAATTAATGTGATTCATTCGGGCTGCGACACTTTGAGTTAGCCATTTTTCTGTTCTTATTGTTATGTTGGTGCACAAACAACAACGAACATCGCCAAACCAACATCTCCACGATCACTCCATTCACTCCACGACGCCAACAACCTCGACGCCAACAACCTCGACGCCAACAATCACTCCACTCACGCACGACGCCACCTTCCACAACTGCGCTACCACCATCTTCACCACTCGCCATTCATCGAGCATCGTGCGGTCACGATCTCGCGTGGGACGGATGGAGGAGCGGAGTGGCAGCAGCAGCAACCAGTGCGTGAAGGGGCATCTCCGCCAAGCTCTCCCGCAAAAACCCCCGCGCAAACATCTCCCGCCAAAACGCCGCGCGAACATTTCCGCTTGAATCTCGTTCCCTCTCCACCGAAGTGAGGAGAGGGGGGGGGGTGGCGTGTCCTCTCCGATTGGCGGGTGCGTGATGTGACGCGTCCGAACGGGGCGGGGCGCGGGGCGGAGAGAGGGGGAAGGACCTCCCTACAAAAGAGGTGGACAGACAGAGTTCGGAGAGGATCGTTCGAAACCCAGGGCAGCTCGAAACAGAGAGGATCGTTCGAACCCAGGCAGCTCGAACAGAGAGGATCGTTCGAAACCCAGGGCAGCTCGAAACTGAGGGGATCGTTCGAAACTGGAGGGACCGAGGCTGCGGTCGCCAAGGTGGACGACGCGCACAGGGAAGTCGCGACTTCCTTTCTTCTTTCTTTTGGGTTCTGTGTGAACGTGTGTGTTGTGGCGCGTGTCTCGTAAAGTAGAACTGTTAAGTGTTGCCGTGTGTGCACGTAGTCGGTTGTAGAGCTGCGTCACTATTTTTTTGTTTCATTTGCTGTATATGTGCTCTCCGTGTGTCGTGTAAATAAAGTGCTTGTGTTGAATGTTCCCCGTTTCGCTGCGTCCTTTCCTTTGTTGGGTCTCCATCTTGCTTCACGTAAGGGTTCGAGTGGGCGTGATACGCCCGATAATAAATCTGAACGTCAAGGTCGACGATAACTCGCTCGTTATCCCTGTAGCACGGAACGAGCCGTTAAGCGGTTCGTGTCGAAGTCGACCTGTGGCGTGGTGCAACCCTCGGTAGGTTACCCGTGCGAGTACTTAGGTAATCGACTTTCGGCGATTCACCTATTTCGGCGGTAGAATGCGGACTGGGTTGTGGTGAGGTTAAACCCCCACCGTGACTAGCTCCTTGGCGATAGTTCCAAGAGGGTCACGACTGAATTGTCCGTCCGGTGGGCGAGACGTGCCGCGATTCCAGTCACGTGGCCGTTCGCACGCCGGCGGGCGCGAATTCGCAACACTGGTGTCAGGAGTGGGATAACAAACTCTCCTGTCTCCAGCTAAATTCACGGGAATCGGTCCAGGGGTGAGAAGGAGCGACCCCATCCCTCCAAATTACGAGCGATTAAATTAACCCTATACGAGAAATATGATGGCGTCTCAAGGCGAGCGGGTGCCGGGGTAGAAATGTGTATGTGTTTGAATGTAGAATCCATGGTCCAGGATGAGATCCCCGAGCAGGACATTGGTGTGCAGGAACAGCATCCCCCCACAAACGAACCCAGAGCCCGAAATAGGTGCGGCGGGAGCCGCGGTGTATGACATCTCCCCCCCCCCTCCCACCAAAACCCCCGATCCTGGCCGAATCGGCTCAGCGAGTGCACTCGAAATGATTTTGCAAGCCATAAACGAAATGAAAACGAAAATGGATGGAAAATACGCACAAGCACTCGAAATGAAAAACGAAATAAAAGGATGAAGGGAAAATGGATGGAAATACGCAACAAATGAACGAAATGAAAGCGAAAATGGAAACAAACACAAACGAAATGAAAACGAATATGGAAACAAAGCGCAAGGAATGAAGGAAGAAG
>CM068952.1:50426247-50439903 GCA_035128595.1 Eptatretus atami
ACAATAAGATTTAATGGATAACCATAAGGTTTAATTGAACACTAATAAGGTTAAATTGAATAACAATAAGTTTCAATTGAATAATTATAGTAAGGTTAAATTGAATAACAATAAGATGCAATTGAACAACAATAAGGTTCATTTGAATAACAATAAGGTTAAATTGAATAACAATAAGGTTCAATTCAATAACAATGATTTAATGGATAACAATAAGGTTTAATTGAACACTAATAAGGTTAAATTGGTAATAACAATAAGGTTAAACTTGAATAACAATAAGGTTACAATAATAACAATAAGATTTATGGATAACCATAGGTTTAATTGAACACTAATACAGGTTAAATTGATAACATAAGTTTCAAATTGAATAATTATAGTAAGGTTAAATTGAATAACAATAAGAATGCAATTGAACAACAAATAAGGTTCATTTGAATAACAATAAGGTTAAATTGATACAATAAGGTTCAATTAATACAATGATTTAATGGATAACAATAAGGTTTAATTGAACACTAATAAGGTTAAATTGAATAACAATAAGGTTAAATTGAATAACAATAAGGTTCAATTCAATAAAATAAGATTTAATGGATAACCATAAGGTTTAATTGAACACTAATAAGCGTTAATTGAATAACAATAAGGTTCAAATTCAATAACAATAACATTTAATATAAGGAAACAATAAGGTTTAATTGAACACTAATAAAGGTTAAATTGAAAAACAAGTCAAAAAGACATAAGATGTCATTGCCCCCATTGTTTTCATAATTTTGCTGGACACAGTTAAAGGGCTAGCCCATATTTATGGATCCGCATCTCCATAAATACTAACACCTGTACACATCCTTGCATTGAGGGTGCCTTTGAGAGCGTCTATCATGAACTTTTAAATATATTTGGACATTTGCTTTAAAGTTTCGAAAAGTTCACCTTAGTATTTAAAGATTATTCCATTTAATGTATTGTAATTTCGTAAAATTACTAAATACACTATTTCTCATCATGAACGACGATCGTCCAGGACGGGTCTCGCTATTGGCTCCGTCAAGGCACGTGACGAAATATCGGAAGTTGTTGTTGTTTTTTTCTTCTTCTTCTTCTTCTTCTTCTTGTTCTTGTTCTTCTTCTTCTGGTGAAGACAAAACCTTTAGGACACGGCTCTTGGACACATTTGTCCTTGTTTCAGTAAGGGGTCACGATCCATGAACCAAGCTGTGAAGTTTCTTGTTCTCAAAGTTTTGTGCCGAGGGCTCTCTTCAGGATCATTACTGAGCCCAGGACGGCTTCCAACTGCAGTTCGTTTGTAGTAATATTCCCAGGGATGGTTTTTAATATCTCTGTGAGGTTTCTTCTACATCATTACCCCACGAGCGTTTTCATCATACTGAACAACTTTGGCATCCTTAGACTCAGGATCTTTTCACTTATGTTAGAGGGTTCTTGGTATTGTCATATTTCTGATTTTTCTGCATCGTTAGTCATAATCACCGTATTAACACCTCAAAAGCTCTTCTTTCTCTTGTTTTTTTTGTACTAAGTATGATATCTGGTCGCCAGTGAGCTTTGTCTTCATCGCGATGGTTTCAACTATTGGGTGTAAGTATAACTGAATAAACGAAGTGCCCGAGTGGATCTGTTAGGGATTATGAAACCTAGTACCTGCACGCGGTAACTTCAACGTTTCAGTGATTGCTTATGTATCATTTTCCCCACAAAATTTTTCGGAACTGGGAGTAAATACTCTATAATGTTTTTATGAGAGCAGGTCACGACAATGAAGCACCCATTCCTGGCAAGTGCTGGTCACACGACGGCCTGTCATATCTTGCAAACTACAACATTATCATGGCTGGTTCGATAGTGTCCTTGACCCATTTAGCCTCGTCACACGCAGTTGAACCAATGTGAGGCACCCTTAATCAAAACTCCACAAATACGAAGCACAGACAAACACTGCTGAGATCTCGACCAATCGTCTAGAAGTCGAACGGCGAGAGATCACCCTTACCCGGACAATGCACAATCCATATTCCTGTCAGGTTTGGGTTTCTTACCGTACCTGGTGTTGGCCGCCATTTCTCCACGGCTGTGTGCCTCCCAAGTACTCCAACATCTGAGTGCATGAGGCAAATCACACAAATCTGAGTTATGTGTAGAGTAAATAAACCTCCCTGGAGAATTTTCCGGAGCACCAAGGCATTTAAGATCATATGCGTAATCTCCGCGGTGAGGCTGAGTCCTTGCCTCTCAACTCTCTTCACGAGAGCCGGTCCTGGTTATTGGTCTTTCTTATACTTTATACCAGTATCCTTTCTTCGCGCGTCCGACCACCCCGCCTTGCTCTGGTCGTGTGTAATCTGTCCCACCAATATTTCCCCGCAGGTGCTCAACGGTCCACCATAGGCTAGACCCTCACCTTCTGGTAAAAGTACCAAACAAGATCACGAAATTCAACTCGCTCACCCTTCACTTTGCTTTCGATTTCTCTAATCTTGTTTTCCTACCGCTTGTAACAATATCTCACCATCACCCTGTTCATCATTTTACACCTATCCAGGTCTCCAAAAGAGCCGTTCACACACCACCTCTTAATTCACATCCACACCATAATCTAAACACATGATATTTCTATGCCACACCCGCACGTTAATCCACCTACACGACTGGCGAGAGATGTTCTCCCTGCATTTGATCACGTCTTTCTTAAAGCACCTGTTACTACTCGTATCTTGTATGCCCATGTTCCCACCACATACCCTCTCTCCTCCACAGATCTCCGACTGTCTGTTCCCAGCTTCACGCGTGTTTTAGTTCACTACATTTTAACCACTTCACCGCAGCCACTGGTGGCGTTTTGTCGTCCTGCTCGGTGTTACCACTTGCTGTGCGCTGTGTGTTACGCTCTCCATTCCCGAGCATTTACAAGGGTCAAACAATATATATATATATATTATATAATACATATATATATTGATTTTAATCTCTATAGGTATATTTATATATATTATATTATCATTAAAATTAACATGAGCTGGGGTAAACTCCTCTTTGATAACCCATTAAGAAAGTTGTATGATACTCGCGCGGTCAGGATATTGATGGATCCGCCACGTCGTCTTTCCACAACTGAGGTCTGTCGCTTATGTTATAATTATCATATAACACTATCACAGAGAACAACCCCGTGCGTTCTGCTTGATGTGACCATACCATCTTTAGCATGTAAAGATGAGGCATATATTACAACAGCGCGAGGCCAAGGTAGAGGGAGAAAAGTATTCTTGTCTGCACTTGGTGGAGTGAAAACCACGTCGCCAAGTTGGCCGCTTGTTGCATTTTCTCGACCAGGTGTCCACTAACCCATGGAAAATTTTAAAAAGCAAAATTATTCTCTTTTTCCGTCACAAATTTTCCCCCGGAGTCCTGAATCCAGATCGTTGATCTATTGATAATCCTATAATCTGTTCTCAAGTATACAAACGAACAAAATAGGTTTACAGACATGATCAGACAGTATGAAGACAGACAGACTAGAACGAGACACAGACAGCACTTGCCTTTTATAGAGTTATGATATGCTGGAAGACTGGGGTGGACTACAGCGAACGTCTTGCTCGCATATGCTCCATGAGTAATCCTGAACCTGACCTGAACGGCCGGTGAGGGACAGCAAGAGTGGGATCAGATAAACAGAAAGTATTGAATACTTGTACGAGATTGGGCCCAAGATTGGTAGATGTAATTTAAACTGAGCAATGGTTTCTAGAGGTGTTGGATGGGAAAGAACAATGAAATAGAGACATTAACAGGAGTAAGGGTTCCTGACTGCCAGGGAATTTATACAACAGGGAAGACAACAATAATAATCTAATATATAAATACATATTTATTATGCAATTCTGAAAATTCTCATGATTTGGAACCAACATCGTGATTAGACCTCACTCACCCATAGCATGCCTGCCAACAAAGGGCATCCAGCTGCTCAATTTGAGGCAAAGTCAAAGCCGTCAACAAGCAGACGAAAGCGAAGCACGCAGACTGGTTCGCCTTCTTCGGCAACAATGTGCCGTTCCAACCTGGTGACTTGAAAGCCCTTTCGGTCACCGAAGGTACGTGATGTGAATGCTGGCACTTGAATGCCATCTGACTGTGACTGGTGAGGCAGATTGTTAATTTGCTCCAACAAGTGCCATCCCTTGCTCACCTTTGTGACAAACTATTGTCTACATATCACCATATCACAACCAAGAAGAATCCACTGATGTTAGAAAGATACAGATCGTACGAAGATTATTAATGCAAATGAAAGTATGAATGCCGAGCCGTGCGGGGGTAGCAAGGGCTGGTGACATTTTCCTATGCTTCATCGTAAGGGACATTTTTCCCTGCTCACTGGACGATAGCCTGGCCTCTTCGGGGATTCCTGGTTCTTGCGTATCACCCGCTTTGTTGTGTTGCTGATGTGCGCCTTGCCTGTGGGAGCGCTCATATGTTCTTATTTATATTTTATTTTTTTTTTATTTTTTTATTTTTTCTTTTTTTTATTCCTGTAGATTAATAATTAACATATTTTTTTAATTTCTTGTAGCATTTTTTTTTGTGTGGTTTATTATATTCTCTTGTTATTTTTTTTTTTTTTTTTTTTTTTTTTGTTGTTTTGTTTGTCCGTTGTTTTACTATTTTTAATTTTTATTTCTCTGTTTTATATTTATTTTTTTTTTTTTTTTATTTTTTTTTTTTATATATTAATTATATTTGCGAGCTTGGTGTTGTATCCACGTTTTTTTTGGTTATGTTTTCTCTTGTTTCTTATCTTATTTTTATTCCATGTTTTTTATTTTTTTATTTTTTTTTTTTTTTTTTTTGTTTTTATTTTCATTTATTAAAATTATTTCGTATTCTGGTGTTCGTTTTTCATGTATCTTCTATTTTTGTTTTTTTTTTTTATTTATATACCTATCATTTGTTTTTTATTGTTTATTTGTGTTGGTGTTTTTTTTTTTTGTTTGTTTTTGTTTTTTTTTTGCCTTGTTTTTTTTTTTTTTTTTAAGAAATTCTCCTTGTTATTTAATTAATTTTTTTTATTTTTATTCTTTCTAGCTTGGATTTCTTCCTGATCGTTATCCTTTTTGTTCTAATTATTTTTGTGTTTATTATTTTTTTTTTATTATTCTTTCTTGTTTATATTAATTAATATTTTTTTTTATTTTTTTTTTGTCGACGTCTTTGGGGATTTTTTATTGTGTTATCTTTGGGTTTGTTTTTTTACCTATTTTTTTTGTTCTTTACTTAATTCTGTTTTTATGCATTATTAATATTATTATTATTTGTTTATTTTTTTTTCGTCTTTTTTTTATGTTTGTTTGTGATGGTTTTTATCCTTGGTTGTTTCATCCTTATTTCTTTTTGTTCCTATTTTTTTATTTTTTTTTTTTTTTATTAATCCTTTGTTTATATGTATTTTATTAATTTTTGATATTCGTGCAGTATTGGTTGTTTGTTTTTCCTTTTCGGTGTGTTTTTTTTTTTTATATTCTTGTTTTTTTTATTCTCTTTTTTTTTTGTTTTTGTTTTACTCTTATTTTTAAATCTCTGTTTTTTTTTATGTTTTTTATTTTTAATTTTTTTTATTTTCGTTGAGATTTTTTTTCGTATGCGTTTTGGGGTTTTTCCTGTGTCTTGCTGGTTTGTTTTTTTTTTTTTTTTGTTATTTTTGTTGTATTATGTTTTTTGTAATATTGTTTACCCTTTTTTTTCTTTTCTCGTTTTTTTTTTTTTTTTTTTTTATTTATTTATTTTTTTTTTTTTTTTATATCTTTTCATTTTATTTCTCTGTTTTTGTTTTATTTTTTACATATTAATTATTTTATTATTTTTTTTATTAATTATTTAAGTTTATTTATTTTTTTATTTTTATTTTTTTTTTTTCTGTTTATGTTTTTTTGTTTTGGTCTTTTTTTTTACAGCTGGTGAGTATCTTTGGTTGTTTTTTTTTTTTATCCTTTTGTTGTTTTTTTTTTTTTTATTTCCTGTGTTTTTTTTATTACTTTTTTTGTTTTATTTTAATCGTACAATCTTTTTTATATACTTCTTTTTTTAATTTTTTTTTTTTTTCTTTTTATCTTGGTTTTTTAGTTGTTGATTTTTATTATTAGTTTCTCTTGTGGTGTTTTTGATTTTTAAACGATTTTTTAACTTTCTAGTATCTTCTGGTGTTGCCTGTTTTTAAAAAACTCTGTTTTATAAATTTAATTTTTTCCCAAACTGGGTATTTTTTTTTTTCTCTTTTTTTGGTTGTGTTTTTTTTATTTTTTTTTTTTTTATTGTATGTTTTGTCCTTTTGTTTTTTTTTCACTCTGTGTTTTTTATATCCTTGTTTTATTTTTAATTTATTTGTGTATTATTATCTTTTTTTGTTTTTATTATTTTATTTTTTTTATTGTTATTATCTGATTTCTGGGTAATTATCCGTGGTTAGCGTAATCACTGGTTTATTTTTTATTTTTTAATTTTACTACTTTTTTAAAGTATATTATTTTTATTATTAGATTTATTGTTGCTGTATTATTTAAGTTTTAATTATCCCTGATGTTTTTTTTTTATTGTTTTTAATTTTTTATTTTTATTTTTTTTTTTATTTTTTGTTAACATTTTTTTTTTTTTTTTTTTTGTTTATGTTTTTTTGTTTTTTTTTTTACGTTTTTTGGCATTCTTTTCTTCTCTTTGTTTAATGTTTTTTGTGGTGGGCATTATGTTTTTTTGCCTTTTAATGTTATAGTTTTGTTTTATAGTTTTTTTTTTTGCTTTTTTTTTCTTTTCTTTTTCCATTTTTTTATTCTTGTTTACTTATCATTCGTTTTTTTTTTTATTTTTTTGTTTTTTTTTTTCTTTATTCTACTTTTCTTTTTTTTTTTTTTTTTTTTTTCTTTTATTTATATCCATTTTTTGGGGTCGTATCTCTATCATTTTTGTTTTTTCTTTTTCTTAATTTTTTTCTTTTTCTTTCTTCTAAAACTCTTTTGAATAGTCTTTATATATTAATTTTTTTTTTCATGTTTTTTATTTTTTTTTTTTTATCTTTTATTTTTTCCCCGACCGCGAGGCGTTCCCCTCATTCATTGTCTTGTTTGTCTAATTTTTTTATTTTTTTTTTTCTCGTGGCTAATTTTTATTATTATTTTTTCTATAGTATTATATTTTGTTTTCAATTCATTAGTATTTTTTTTTATTTCTTGGGACCAGCTCTTTTTTCATTGGTGTCCTCGTTATCGTGATTAATATTTTCGGGGAGTTGTGGTTTCGCAAGACTATTGATTTGTATTAGCCTACTATCTTATCTTTTTTCGTTGTTTCAAATTTTTTTGTTTTTTTATATTTTTTTTTTTTTTATTTCTTTTTTTTTTTTTATTTTTTTTTTTTACATTCTATCTATTTTTTTTTATACATATTATTATTATTTTTTCTATGATTTTTTATTTTTACTTTGTTTTGGGATAATTATTATTTTTTTGATAGAATTTATTGTTATTTCATTTTTCTTTATTTTATTATTATTTTTTTGTTTTTTTTTTTTTTTTTATTTTTATTTGATTATCGTTTTTTTTGGTTATTTTTTTTTTTTCGTTATTTATATTTATTTTTTTTTTTTTATTTTGTTTTTCCGTAGTTTTTGGGTTTATTATTTTGTTTTTTTTTTGTTTTTTTGTTTACTTTTGTTTTTTCTTTTTTTTTTTTTTTTATTTTTTTTTTTTTTTCTGTTTATTTTTGTTGTATTTTTTATTATTCTTTACTAATTTTTTTTTTTTTTATTTTTTATTTTCCTTTTTTTTTTGGTTTTTAGTATTTTTTTTTTTTTTTTTTTTTATTTTATTTTTTTTTTTTTTTTTTTTTTTTTTTATTTCTTCTGTTTTTTCTTTTTTTGTTTTTTTTTCTTTTTCTCTTACATTTTATTTATTTATTTTTTTTTTTTTTTTTTTCTTTTTTACTTTTTTTTAATTTTTTTATTAATATAATTTTTTATTTGTCTTTTCTCTGCTCTATTTTTTTTTTTCATTTTTTTTTTTTTTTTTTCTTTTTTTTTTTTTGTTTTTTTTTTTGTTTTTTTTTTTTTCTCTTAATTTTATTTCTTTTTTCATTTTTTTTTGTTTTTTTATCCTTTCAAACATTTTTTTTTTTTGTTTTTTTTAATTTTTTCTTCTTGTTTTTTATTTATTATTTGTTTTTTTGTTTATTTTTTCTTTGTTTTCTATTTATTATTTTAATTTTTTTTTTGTAAATTTTTTTGATTTTAATACTTTTTAGTTTTGTTTTATATCTTTATTTTACGTATATGCTTGGGTTTATTTGTTTTTTTGTATGATTTTTTTTTTTTTTATTAGATTAATTTTAATTTTTTTACTTTTTATTTTTTCATCTTTGTCCTAATATCCTTTTTTTCGTGTTGTTGTTTTTATTGTAATTTTCCTTTTTTTTTATTTTATTTTCATTTTTATTTGTTCTAATTATTTCCTACTTTCTTGTTTTTTTTTTTTTTCTCGTTATTTTTGTTTATCATTTGTTTGATTTTTTTTTTTGTATTTATATATATTGTTTTTTTTTTTTTTTATCCTTGTGTGGTATCCATTATTTTTTTTTTTTTTTTTTTTTTTTGTTATTCTATATACTTTTTATTTTACTTTTTTGGTTTTGTTGGTTATTTGTTTTTTATTTATATTCTTTTATTTTTTATTTATATTTTTTTTTATCATTCTGTTTTGTGCTTTTTTTGCTTTTGTATGTTTTCTGTTTTTGATGTCATTTTTTTTTTTTTATTATTATAAATAATTAATATCTTAATCAATTAATTTAAATATTTTTATTATAAAATTTAGATTAAAATTATTTATTTTTTTTTATATTATAATATAATTTTTTTTTTTATAAATTAATTATATAATACTTATTACTTTGTTGTTTTTATATTTTCTAATTTTTATTTTTAATTTTTTTATTTATTTTATTTATTTATTTTTTATTTTTATATATTTATTTTTGATTTTCTTTTTTTTTTATTATATTTTGTATTTTTTTTTCATTTGTTTTTTTTTGTATTTTTTTTTTTATTCTTTCTTTGTGTTTTTTTGTTAGTTTTTTTTTTTCGTTTTTTAAGGCTTTTTTTTTTTTTGGGCAGTTAAGTTTTGTTTTTTTTGATTTTGGGGTTGTGGTTTTTATTTTTTTTTTGCTGTTGTTTTTTTTTTTTTTTTTTTTTTTTTTTTTTTTTGATTGGGAATGTTTGGACTTTTTTTTTATTTTTTTTATTTTTTTTATTTTTTGTTTTTCTATTTATTTTTTTTTTTTTGTGAATTTTGTTTTTGATTGTTTTGATTTTTTTTTTGTTTTTTTTTCAGTGTTACCTTTTGTTTTGTTATTGTTTCTTTGGGTTTTGTTATTTTTTTATTTTTTTATTTTTTCTTTTATTTTTTATTTTTTTTTTACTTATAAGTTTTTTCTTTTATTTTGCTCTTTTTTTTTTTTTTTTTATTTTTTTTTTTTCTTTTTTTTTTTTTTTTTTTTATCTTTTATTTTTTTTGTTGTTTAATAAATTTTATTTTTTTATTTTTTAGTAATTTTATATTTATATTACTCTGATTATTTTTTTTTATTTTATAAAATATTTTTTTGTTATTTTTTTTTTTTTTTTTTTTTAATTTTTTATTTTTTTATTTTTTTTGTTTTTATTCTAATATTTTTTTTTTATTCTTTTTTATTCTTTTTGAGTTGTTGTATATTGATTATTTGTTTAATGGATGTATTTTTCTATTTTTTGGGTTGTTTTTTTTTTTTTTTTTTTTGTTTTTTTTTTTTTTTTTGAGGGATTTGTGTTTGGTTTTGTTTTTGTTTTTTTTTTTTTTAATTATTTTTTTGTATTTTGTTTTTTATGATTTTTCTAATATTTTTATTATTGTTTTTTCTTTTTTTTTTTTTTTTTTTTTTTTTTATTTTTTTTTTGTTTATTTTTTATGTTTTTTTTTTTTTTTATTTTTTTTTTTTTGGAGATTGTACTTTATGTGTTTTGTTTGTTATGTTTTTTTTTTTTTTTTTTTTTTTTTTATTTTTTTTAGGCCCTCTTATTTAATTGTTCTTGTGCGCTCCTATTTGCTTTGCTTGGATTCCTTCCTTGTACATAATTGTTAAAACATTTGATTATTTATTTATTGTTGCATTTCCTGCATTGTTGTAGCTTTTAGGGGGGTCGGAGGGTGATGAAACACTGGCAAAATGCCCAGTCAAGTCTCCTCGTTGCTTTGTCATTAACCGCGGTGAGCCGAAAGGTTCCCGCCAAAAACTCGAACGCTTCGGGCCGGTAACCGTTTGCCATCCGTGCACCGGATCGGGTTTCACTGGTCTCGTTACACGTGACAATTATAAAGATCTTGAGGAGAGAGATGTATCGGTAAATATACATACATATACTAGCATGGTAAATGTTTAACACATTGAAGCAATGATGAAACCATAGCTCTCATGTCTCAGGTGCTCACATGCATTTAATTTTTTTTCCAGTTATTTTATAATTTAATTTAAACAGACCTTCCAAAGTTTGTGATTTTCCCGGAATATGGCTCGGATGTCGTACAGCACGCAAAATTTCAGCTTTCTTCTATATCACCCTGGAAGGTACACCGAACATCAATTCAGTAAGTGTCAGTGAGTTTTAAATTATGTAAATATTAAATTATGCAAAAAAAAATAAAAAATATAATAACAATCTAACAAAATCCCATACTAACTGTCCCTGTAGTATAAAGGAGGGGCAAACACTGGACATAGTATAAAATAGGGAAGAACCTACAATAAAAGCAATGCAAAGGAAACAAATCTGACAACTGTTATGGTTGTATGGATTTAATCGTGTGGGAACATATAGCCAAGGAAATGGTTCTTTGACAACAAACGAGAAAAACTATCACCTCCGAGCAACAAAACAGCAAAGATGAGCAGTTTAGTTAAGAGCAGACAAATTTTCATGGAATATATTATCAATCACGTTGATAGAAAACCAACCATGCGTTTTAACACGTTATCGATGTTCAAGGTTTACGCTTCTTTGCCCAAAATAAATGGACACGAGACACTAATAAAAATAAACAGTCAAGTGCAAATATTCAGTAAAAAACAGAAACCATGAAAGCCATTTATCTCACGAAATGATTCCACGAGAGGATCATTTAATAATATCTCAGCAAATCGAAGAGAAAGAAAGTGCAAGCAACAAACAAAGGCCAATTATTCAAATGAAATATGTGAACAACACAGCCTCAGTAAACAAGTAAAGGTAAACATTCAAGTTCATTAAGTGACAGTGACTACTTAAACACAAATAATATTAATCATAATCATATTCATCATCACAATAATAGTTATGAAAAGGCAATGAAAGGAGAGAAATCATGGCTTCACTGTTACTCTTAAATAAATCTCGCGACATTAGCCAGGGAAATGGTTCTTTATGCACAAACAATGAAAACGATGTTATAAAGTCATATGAAACAACAGCAATGATGGATTGTCAAGTTGGTTAACAGAAATACATAAATTTAAATGACTGATATTGAATCAAGTTGAACGAATACCACTATCATTACATGTTGAATACGATGTCAAAGGTTTAATCCACTTTCTTCCCACTATATATGCACTTTCCAAAAAAAATAAAAGTAAGTGCAAATATTCTAGAAGACAGAAACCAAAGCATTTTAAAAATGATTTCCAACAAGAGCTAATGAAATAATATCTCACAATCAATGAGAAGAGAAAGTGCAAGCAAGAAACAAAAGCCTATTATCAAAAATGACAATATGTGAACAAATGCCTCAATAAACGAAATAAGTCAACATTCCTACATTCATTAAGTGACAGTGACACGCAACCATGAATAATATTAATATAATATAGATATTAATCATCATCAATAATACTGTAGTTTGAAGAGGCCATGAACAGGAGAGAGAAATCTGACTCGCTGTGTTATCTCTAATAAACTCCGAGAACATTACCAGGGAGAGAGGGGTATTGAAACACACAAATGAAATAAACGTGTTATAATGTCATTTGGAGAAACAACCGCAATGATGGAGCCAGTATCTTTAGCAGATCAATTTTCTTGGAATATATTGAATCAAGTTGACGAATACCACCATCCTTACATGTTGATCGACTGTCAAGGGTTTACCTTCTTTGCCAAAAAATATTTGGCACGCGACGAATCAAAATAAAAGTAAGTGCAAATATTTTCAGGTAAAGACAGAAACAAGAAGCATTTAAACAATCACGCATCTTTACCTACACAGACGCCCTGGCGGACCAATGGAGTGCAATTCGCGTGGTCCGCCTGTGTGAACTTCCTATATTATCTCAACAAATCCACGAGAGCAGCAAGTGCACAGCAGGAAAACAAAGGCCTTATTATTCAACCATGACCCAAATGTACACCAAAACTGCCTCATAAACAATAAATACACCACTCATACACTACTACATTAGTGACGCTGACCACCATAATAATATTAATAACAACACAAAATATTCAATCCATTCATCATATGTTTGGAAAAGTGCAATGACAACAGGAAAGAATCTGCTCCTGTTTACGTTTACATAACATACCCCCGACCCAGAACATGAGCCAGGAAATTGGTTCTTTTGACAACGATGATAACCCCGTCATTCAACATGGTCATGACAACAGCATGATGGAAGCAGTTAAAAAATTCGTATAGTCCTGAATTATCCTGCGTTTTATATATAACAGATTTTCAATTGTTCTTTATCAGGACTAATTATGATAACTTTAGAATGAATATATTATTTAATAACTTCATATTTGACATCTTTATAATTTAAATTACATGTTGATTCTGGATGTCTTAAAAGGTTGTTACTTTTAAATGTTGTTTGCTTGCTTATAAAATATTATAGTTAAATTATTAGTATTTATAACTTTTTAAATCATAAAAATACAAAGATTGCATTAAATATTTTCAAAGGTATGCTGGGTGGGATTTTTAGTTTTATCCGTCTGGTGTTACGCCCCCCCTGTTCTTTTAAATTTTAAAAATTTCTAATAAAAAAAAAAAAAAAAAAAAAATAAAAATAAAGAAAAAAATAAAAAAAAAAAAAAAAAACAAAAAAAAAAAATAAGATCAAAATAAAAAAAACACAAAATAAAAAAAAAATAAAAAAAAATTAAAAAAAAATAAAAATGAAAAATTAATTAATAAATAAAAATATAATACCAGGTAATGAATAAAAAAAAAAAAAAAAGTACCTTGATTTTAATCAACATTTTTTTAAAAATATCTCATAATAAATAAAGAAAAAACAAAAAAAAGAAATAAAAAAAAAGAAAAAAAAAATAATATTTAAATTGCCTGTGGTTTAAAATTATATATGTTCATAATGTTTATTATATTTTTTATTAATTATAATATTTTGAAATAATTTTTATTTTTAAAAAAAAAATATTTTTTATTGATTTTACAAATGTTTTTATAAATTAAAATTAATTTAAAAAATTTTTAATATATTTAAGCAAATTTATTTAAGCTATATGCAAAAATATTTAGCAATTTAACGAACGAACAGTTAATTAATAATTGTACA
>CM068952.1:50500785-50511897 GCA_035128595.1 Eptatretus atami
TCTCTCTCTCTCTCTCTCTCTCAACATGGACCAACTTTTAACTACTCATCCCAACTCTCTCTTCCTCATATGTGGCAATTTCACTTGTCACCATACAATTTGACTGGGTGATGGTACATATTTCACCAGCCTTGGCACTTCAGCAAAGGGCTTCTGTGGCTCCATGGGACTGACTCAATCTGTGAGCTTTCTTACCCAAATTCCTCCCATTGGCAAATCCTCATTTATTGACTTGGTGATGACAAACTTCCCTGCAAATACCGTATCTCCTGCTTTTTCTCTGCTACAATTGCTTGATCTGATCATCAAAAGGTGCATAAACCATATGCTTGTGAGATTCAATATCTCGCTGGTTATTCATTATAGCTGCCTCAATGCCGGTGAGTCTGGCAGGTCACTCAAGCAGGTTGGCAGGGACTACAAGTAGCCATCTCTCTTCCGGACTGGGCTCCTACATCTACTGCCCCTGATATTAACTCAGCTTGGGAATTCTTCTCCAGAAACCTGCTCTCTCTTATGCACAGATATATCAAATCTCATCTTCAGTTCTCCTACTCTTCCTCCCAGCCATGGCACACTGAATCCTGTTGTGAGGCAGTTGCTCTGAAACAACTTGCCTTCTCTTATTGGAAAGGAAACCTAAATGAAGGCAATCTCAGATCATTCCACAAGGCCCACAACAAATGTGTGTCCATGCTCAGGAGAGCCAGAAAACAACATCTGTCCTTTCAAACTTGTCTCTCTCCTCCAAAACCTGGTGGCACCTTGTCAATTCTGTCTCTGGGGTGTGTTCTCCTTACATCTCTTCCCTCTCTTTCAATGGCACCACAGCTGATTCCACTTGTGAGAAGGCCTAACGCCTCCATTCTATGTTTGCTTCCAAATATTTAGTCCCCAACCCCTCTCTCCCTCTCTCTCTGTATCCATCCTTCCCTGTTGTACCCAACTGCACCAGAGAAGGTGGAAAAGTTTCTCACAACCGTTGACTCTGACTCTGTGACTGGACCGGACAACATCAGCTCACGTGTCCTAAAAACCTGCTCTGCTCTTCTTGCACATTCTCTCTCTGCAATTTTCACCCTGTCAATTGCCTGAGGTCATTTTCCATCTGCTTGTAAAGCTGCCAACATCATTTCGTTACATAAAAAGGTGCATAAACCAATCCCCTTAATGATAGACCTATTAGCTTACCTGCAATCATCAGCAAGGTCATGGAATCCATCATCATAGTTGAAATTAAATCTTTCCTTTTCTCCAAGGGCATGATCTCAGATCGCCAATTCAGATTTGGACCAGGTCACTCACTTTACCTTGGACATGCTGCTTGTACTCTCTAAACAATGGCTGGAGGCCTTAAATGTCAGACATGAGGTCAGGGTAGTCTCTCCAGATATATATTGAGCTTTTGATACAGTCTGGCATCCCGCCTTACTCTCCAAACTCTTTGGCACCTATGGCATCCAAGACCATCTCCACACGTGGCTTCCTGACTTCCTCTACTCTCGAAGACAAGATGCGGCTCTCAACAGAATCCTCTCATCTCCTCTCCCAGTTATGGCTAGAGTGCCCCATGGCAGTGTTCCCGGCCCAGTCCTGTTCCTTATCTCCATCAAAGATCTCTCTGACTCTCAGGAAAATCCCTTTGGGCTGGTGCCCCTCCCTCACACTTTGCCCAGCTTGATGCCATGGAAACCAAGGCCTTCAAGATCAATTGACTGTCCCATGATGAAGCTGCATCTAAGGGCCTATCACTTTCTCATCTATGGTCTCTCTGATTCTACCATCTCCTTTCTGGTTAGAATCCTTTGGCCATTCTGTGCTTTGTTCCCCCTCTCCCCTCCTTTGGTTTCTGCAGAGCACACATGGCCCACAATCAAACCCCATTCTTGTGAAACTTCCAAAATCTAGAAGAATCACTGCTCACCTCTACTCATTTGTTCCTTTTTTTCCACCTGTTGAATCAACTTTCACGTTCTCTTCAATCTCATTCTTTCCTCCAGGTCTTCAAAAGAGCTGTTTACCACCATCTCAGATCATCCAGCATCCAAAACCAGTCTTTTCTATCGCATTAACCCACCACGCCACACCTATAATCCCAGCTCCTTCCAAATTTCCAGTTTTTCCTTCCAGAGAGTTTGTGTCTGTATCCATATTTTCCACCCCATACATCCTCCCCTACCCCTCTTTCCTCCCCACATCCCTTGTTTGTCTAACTCTCCCTCTATTTTGTCTTTCAACCTTGCGGTTAGTGTTTCCCCCCTCTCTCTATTGTTTCTTTTGTTCTGTCATGTACTGATCCATTTAGTGCTGTTGCTCTTCCACGAGCCTTGGCTGTTGCATACAAAAATACCTCAGTGTTGGTGGGAATGTGGGGAGCATTAGTCGTGATTGTTTATGCTTGTTTGACTACACTTATTTAATTTGCTTATTATCGCCACCACCGAAGGTGGGCGGATGATATGTTTTCACCCCTGTCTATTTGTCTCTCTGTTTTTTTGACTGTGAACAAGATATCTCAAAAAGTTGTGGACGGATTCGGACTAAATTTAGTGGACAGGGTTGGGTGTGTGACGAGGCCAAAATTATTAGATTTTGGTGAAGATCCAGATCCGGATCGAGATACTAGAATTTATTCAGTGATTCAGTACCATTAACTGATAGGGTAAAAACGATATTCAGTAAACCCTCAAATATCCCGGGGGTTAGGTCCTGGAAAATGCCGTGATAGTTAAAACCACGATTTGGGAAACCAAGGGCCAATGGCAAAAGGGGGTTCAGTTCTTGGACTCTGAGAAAATATCGAGGAAGATCGATAGCAGCCAGAAATAAACACATCTTGTATATTATTTCCGAGTTTGTGGTTTCGTGTCGCGCTATCTTCGACTTGTTCTGCGCTCGAGTAACGTGATATTCGGCTTACATTATCTCAAAGACCTATGAGGTGCATGGTACAAAAAAAAGTAAATAAAATGGTTCTGAAACAGTGAAATCGTATTCCACTTACTGCATTAAAGTAAAATTACTACTGATACTCTGCATCAGTTCTTTTCCAAACACACCCACCCCAACATGTGCACAGAGCACGGGTTATGCTAGTTACAATTGAAATAACACGTGTATATCTAATATATATATATATATATATATATATATATATTATATATATATAATATATATATATATATATATATATATATATATATATATATATATATATAACGAGGTGGTGTCAAAAAGTATCCAACCTTAATTTTTTGTGCGCAAACAAATGAAGCTAGGGAGGCGTGGTTTGGTGCACGTATGTAGGCGATCCTAATTCGTATGCGTGAATATTTTCCGCCTGCAGAAGCTGTTAGTCGCCGACAGACCGCCGATGAGTGAGGGAGTGTAAGTGAGCGCCGTCGGATTTTCGTTTTTGACAAAATGATGGAAAAACTTGAACAACGCTACTGCATCAAATTTTGTGTAAAGCTTGGCGATTCCCAAGTGGAAACGATCCGCAGATTCAACAGGCCTTCGGGAACGAAGCAATGGGCACCACACAGATAAAAGAGTAGTACAAACCGCTTCAAAGATGGTCGCACATCAGTGGAAAGTGAAGCACGTTCTGGTAGGCCCTCAACATCCCGAAATGAGATCGTCATTGACCAAGTGAGGTCCCTGCTGATGCAGGATCATCGAATCAGATCAGAGAACTTGCAGACGAGGCGGGCGTCAGCATTGGATCCGTTCATTCCATTGTGACTGAGGATTTGGGCTAAAGGAGAATCTCAGCGAAGTTCATGCAAAGCTGCTACAATGGAGCAGAAGCAACTCCGTTTGGAGATTCACAGGACATGCTGGAGACTGACAGCGATCCCAACTTCTTCAACACAGTGATCACTGGCGATGAGACCACAGTGATCATCATTTTGTCAAAAACGAAAATCCGACGGCGCTCACTTACACTTCCTCACTCATCGGCGTTCTGTCGGCGACTGACAGCTTCTGCAGGCGGGAAAATATTCACGCATTCGAATAGGATCGCCTACATACGTGCACCAAACCACGCCTCCCTAGCTTCATTTGTTGACGCACGAAAAATTAAGGTTGGATACTTTTTGACACACCTCGTATATATAAAGCTGAGTTTGTGTCTGTGGGTCTGTCTGTCTTTGGGTGGGTCATAAGCGTGTCCATTCTCCAGGCCATACCCTCCAGCTGTCCAGAAATCACCACCATCTTTTTCTCTCGACGTAGCTCAGATTGTTTTAGAGGCCTCATATACAATTGAAGACTCAACAATGCTTCCTCTATCATTCGATGAAGATACCGTTTTGAGGAAAAAAAGGAACATTTTGATGACAACTCAAACGAGGTAATGCTGTTTTATCAGCAGCGATAAAGGCAGCTGTCTTAATGCGAATATACACTGCCCAGTGAAGGTACGTTAATTATCATATTATGTAGAGGAAAGAAAATAGTGATATTTCATAAAACAAAGAAACTTTGTGCTTCGTCAAACGCGGTTACTTTCTGTCTGCGAGACAGTGACATGTCTCTTGCAATTCAATGTTTGCTAATCAGAATTTGCAATGACTGTTAAAAGCAAAAAATATCCGTGTTTTCTTCCGTGTGAAGTCTGAAAAACAGAGTCCCTACATATGATGTCATCACACAGCGATGTCTGCAATAGCAGGAATGCACTCATAATTTGAGCCTTTTTATAACATACTAAAACTCATGGAAAAATGATATGATGGAGGATAGGATTATTTGCTGATTACTTTGAGAGGGCGAAGAAGAAGACTAGATTAACAAGAGTATGAAATATCATGCAAAAATGGCAGTTTTGTGCGAGGTGTCTCACTGTCACCTAATCTAATATATACTGAAACGCAAAAGAAACTTACCACCTTTTAAACCTTCAAATATCAACAATAACACTGCGTGTAGTAAATGTGTGAACTTATTTGTGGACAATAGTGTCCTCACTGTCAGACAAACGGTCACGGATGGTCACTTGAACTCTCAATGGTCACTTCATAGCACAGCTGCTGAACAGCCGTTTTGACTGTCAGTGATTAGCCAAGGGGTACGGATGATTTTAATGAGCTGCACGTGATGTCTTGATATTGGCTTTAAAAAGGCCAGTGCAAAATGGGCATTTCAATCAACATGCCACGATTGTCAAGGGATCAACGGCAGTGTGCTTGGGCATATGCAAGGCGGATTGAGCTACCGTGAGGTGGCACGTCCGCTTGGCTGTTCACACCAGCGATATCGGCCCTGGTGGACAGAGACACCCTCCACAACTCTGCAGATGACAGACCTCGATCAGGGAGGCCAGAGTCACCACTGCAAGGCAGGACAGGCAGATGGTCCTAAGTCAGATGGCTTCAGACATTGAGGACTGAGTGGGCAGAATCCAGCAGCAATCCATCCAAAGACTGGTAGGCAGTATGCGACGATGATGCACTGCCTGTATCCAAACAATGGTGGCCACTACGCTATTGAAAGGGGACTGACATTGCACCCTGTGCTGTTCTGTACTGTAGAACAAACTTATGAGATGGTGTATCTTGGTCAAAAACTTGACATGTCATCAATAAAATGCCAATGTTTCAATTAGCAATTGTTGGTTTGTTTTATTTGAACTGTTACCATTTTATTACATTTCAAACAAGTGGTAAGTTTCTTTTGCGTTTCAGTATATAAAGCTGAGTTCGTGCCTGTGGGTGGATGTGTGGGTCTGAACAAGGTACATTTTCCTTACAACGAAAATACTTATGATTAATATTTGAAGTGTTTAATATTTTTTTTCATGTCCTTTTATCGGTGTTTTGTATGCATGTTGAGATGTCCAGTGTATGTATGCTGTTGAGATCTCCAATGGGTGTGTTGTCACCAAGCAGCTAGCTAACGCTTGCCAAGCCTGCCATTCTCTATCAACGGTTTCTAATGGAGTGCTTGCTTGAGTGCTTAAGCCACTTGGCAAGTGCACTACAAGAAAACTGAACACACCCCAGATTCATGACATGGCGATGAGGATAAACATCTATAGCATCATTATTTCAGCCCAATCGATGAATTCGTCTGTCAAGGGGTGGGGTGAAAAGAGGGAACCAACTTGCCACAGCAACGCCGGGTACCCATGCCAGTGTGTATATATATTATATATATATTTATATATATATATTATATATATATACTCTTCTTCTTCTTCGGCTGCTCCCGTTAGGGGTCGCCACAGCAGATCATCCGTATGATCCGCATAGTGATTTGGCACATGTTTTACGCCGGATGCCCTTCCTGACGCAACCCTGGTCGCCTCTTAAAACACAGGGATATGGTACACCTATTTTAACCGGGGTATACACCGGCCCAGTATACGGTACTCATTTCGCCGACCTGGAAGGATGACAGGCTGAGTCAACCCCTGGTGTATTAATTCAGTGGCCCAACGGGGCTTGAACTCAGGACCTTTTGGATCCCAAGCCGCTGCCCTAACCACTGCGCCAACACCAACAACCATATATGTACATATATATATATATATATATATATATATATACATATACATATATATATATATATATATATATATATATATATATATACATATTGTTACGAATTTGGGAATTCGATTGCACACAACATTCAGGTTCCTTTAGTCAGTTATGTCGATAGTGCTTGTTCCCTAGATAGTTCACCTTCCATTGTTTAATGGGCAGAAATCGATTAAGTGCGCTGCGAGATTCAATTTAATAGTTAGGGAGCGATCATAACACAATGGAGACGCCCCTCACCCTCTTCTGCGAAGAGGTAGAAGAGCCCTCCCGTCCCGTGATTCATGACGTCAACAACTCCCTCCCACCCGTGATTGAGCGGGGGATGGAGCACGAGGGCATGAGTCATTCCGGGAGCGGGGGAGGGGGCCGATAAGAATAAAAAGAAGAGATCCTCTGCTTTGTTCGGGCTGGCTTTTCAGTAGAGCTTCGGCTTCTGCTTGGCTTGAGTTAGGGTCGAGGCTTTTTGAAGGCTTTCTGCTTGGCTTTTAGTAGTAGGCCTTCGGGTTCTGCTTGGCTTGGGTTCGGGAGGAGGCTTTTTGAAGGCTTTCTGCTTTGGCTTGGCTTTTAGTAAGCTTTTTGCTTCGGCTGGGCTTTTAGTAGACCTTCGGGTTCTGCTTGGCTTGGGTTAGGGAGGAGGCTTTTTGAAGGCTTTCTGCTTTGGCTGGGCTTTTAGTAAGCTTTTTGCTTCGGCTGGCTTTTAGTAGAGCTTCGGCTTCTGCTTGGCTAGGGTTGAGGCTTTTTGGAGAGCTTTTTGCTTCAGCCTGGCTTTCCAGCAGGCCTTCGGTTCTGCTCGGCTCGGAGTTCTTGGTCCTCGCTTTGTTCATCGGAAGAGAGTTGAGCTGGTTGCTCGGCTCGAGCTGCTGGTGGTGGCTTCTTGCTCTTGGTTCGTGTTGTGAGAGGCTTTGTTCATCGGAAGAGAGTTGAGCTGGTTGCTCTGCTGGCTCTTCTTGGTTCGTGGAGCTTTTTGTTCTCCGCTTGGTTCCCGGCTTGGTGCGACTCATCGGCCTCATCTTGGAGGTGTTCTTCGAGATAGCGACGCATCGACGGGAAGGATCGGCGCCTCGTCTGACCAGCACTGTTCGGAGGCGCGAGAGGATTCGCTGGAGCTCGGGAGGATCGCGGCTCACGGCGATTGGATCCAGCTCGTCTCGCTGGAGCGGGTCTGAACAGCTTGAAGACCACACGAGGTGGAGAGGTTCGAGATAGGTTCTGGGTTTCAGCTCATCTGTCCTCCGAGCTGGAGTCCGTTATTAAAGGCATCAGCCACCATTTATTGGGTGTGTGTGTGTGTGCGTACGTGTGTCCGTGGGCCCGTCTAATAAGTAGGAAACTGTTAAGTGCTTTGTGTGCTGTAAATGATTGCATTGCATTTCGTATAGTTGTATAGTTCTGCTCTTGCGTGCTTCCCTAGTTCCCAATTATTATTAATAATACCCAATTGTTAAATGTTTTCAGCTCGTCGCGTCGATTCTTTCATTGACTGAGCATTTCGTGTGTTGGGAGTTAGAAAGCCGTTGGTTTGCCGTAAAAGGGGGACATTCGGACCGACGGTTATCGGCGATTAAGCCGCTCGGAATCGCGCACCGGACAGGCTTGCTTAAGCGGCTTGTTCCGTACGAGTTCCGTCGAGGGTGCTTGGTAGTTGGATCACGTGGGTATTTAGGTAAATTGAAGATTGGCAATCGACCCTACCCACGTGGTCTGCCCATTGGCGTATTTCGGTTCTTGCACAGGGACTCGTCGGCCTCGGAGTTATCCGGGCGCGATCTATATTCCGGGCGATCGGTCGGGCCGACTCGACTTGCCACTCCGTCAGAGCGGTCGGCTCGCGGCCGACGCACCGGTACCGTACATATATATAATTTAATTATATAATATAATATATATACATATATATATATATATAATATATATATAATATATATATATATATATATATATTGTTGTGGATTTCCGCCACTCCGGTGTGCGGGCGACCGCCTTTAGCTAATTGCGGCCGCGCGCCCACCGACCGTGGCAATCCATTCGCAGCTTTCGGATCAACGCCGAAATCCAGCTACGGGTGTGTTTTTAACCACACCACAACCTTGTCAATGCTCTGCCCGCGCTACAGGGTCGATCGCCGAATTGTCGATTTACCTAATTATTCGCGCGGACAGACTACCGAGAGGTTGTACCTCAACGGGACCTGCTCGGAAACGAGCCGTTTAAGCAGCTCTTTCCGTCTGCGATTGCCGAGCGGTTTATTATCGCCAAGCCCCGTTGGACCCGATTATGTTATCGGCTATTAATAACCAGCTGTTTATTCCTAACGCAATTATGGCAGTTCAATGGAGGAAGGGACGCAACGAGCAGGTGAATATTCAAACAATGCAGACATTTATTTGTACATGCACATATGCAAGCAAGGCAATGAATGGGGGTAAGGGACAAGACACGAGCAATAAGACCTACAGCCGTTGTCTATTATCATTACATGCACTTATAACAATTCTCTACTTAAGGGACAAGGCACACAGACTTCCATGCAAAAACCCCAGAAAAGAAAAGGGAGAACTGGGCCGTAGGCCTTTAATGTCTCGGAGCTTGGAAGACGAAGGAGCTCCGCGAGGCCGTGCAGGTTACCTTGTCGCCCTGGAGACGACTCGATGGGTCTTTCGGCTCGGACCCTCCGTATGTCTCGTCGTCAACACGGCAGCTGGTGTAACGGCGGCTTGGTTGGTCCAGGCCTAGCCGTGTCGCCTGGTCGATCGGCCCCGGCCGACGACGCTTCAGAGGAGCGAACGGGCCTTGCTCTTTTGGAGTTGATGCTCTTTTAAGAGCCCGCTCACTCCTCAGCGTCGCTCGGACTGTCCGGGGCCGATCACTTCGGACCGTTATGTCGCTGCTGGCGACTTCTCTCCGGCTGGCGACCTCTCTCCGGCTGGCAACTTTGCTGCCGCCTCCACCGACCAACAACTCTGCACTGCACTGCAGGCTCGACTGGACTCCAGGCTCCAAACTCCACCGGACCTCCCAACGATCAACAGCTCTGCACCCTGTGACGGCCCAGCCCAACTCCGAACTCCAGAGCTCCACTCCGAACTCCGTACTGCAGACTCGGCGTTTCAGCCCGGCCTTTTATCGGGTTCAGGGGTGGTGTTTTGTCTTTTACCTTCGACCCTTCACCCCTGGCTGGCTCCGCCCCTTTTGTCATTCTGATCCGATCTTGCCGCCAAACGCGGACGTGGTAGGAATCACCGGCTTTCGCTCCAACGAGGAAGTCGTCGTGTTTGTCGGTGGAGATGTTGTTCGTTTGTGGATGCCGTTGCTGGCGAAAAGATGGCGGCGCTGTGGACATGATGGTGAGGAGACGTTGTTCGTTTGTTGAAATGGTTGTTGTTGGTGAAAAGATGGCGTTGTTTTTGGGGATGATGGTGAGGAGATGCCGTTCGTTTGTTGAAATGGTTGTTGTTGGTGAAAAGATGGCGTTGTTTGTGGAGATGATGGTGAGGAGATGTGGTTCGTTCCAAAATAAAGATAGCAAAAGAATAACGGCTAACTCGAAGATGCACAGCCCGGCACACGAGTAATGCCCTTTAGACATTGGTGGGGAAATCTAACCTGGAACACACACTTACCGACAGAACTGATCTCTGGAAATCTGAATGGTGTTCTGTGAATTTCCACAACCGTAACACTACATACATATATATATATATATAAATATTGTCGCCGTTCTCGGAACCGCATGCATCCAACAGATAGTGGTCCCAAGACAGTTATTCCATTATTATACGTGTAGCGAGTCCCTTCCCTTTTGTCTAGCGGGACAACAGGGGCGTGTGTTGCGAGGGTCTCATCGCCAGGTTTGCTTACATCATTTCTTCTTCATTTCATTTCTACTCTTATTTTCTGATTATTCCTGAGGTAAATCTGAGCCATGTGCGCCCTGCGCTGTGAGATGGGTCCTCAGCAAAGGCCAAGCAGGCACTACACCCACAACCCTCCGTACAAAACACAGCCTGCGAAACGCACTCGCAGCGGTAATTTCCACCCGATGGTGTGTTCCGCAACACAGGAAACACACCCAGCACGACGCCCACGCGGCACGGAAAGCATACCGAGGCCGATAATAGAAAGGCAACCCCACGCCACGTTGCGTGGGATGTGAGTGTGCAAGGCACAAGCGGCGCGTTCCTTTCAACCCATTTCTGGACTAATTATATGGATTGGGTTTTGCCCCGTGCACACGATAGTAGAATCGGGTAAACGCGAGCACTGGCCACGTGCGTCATAGCAGATCCACGCGCACTGTACGGAACGTGCTCGAAGGCAGACCCGTGCTCCGCTCGCGACACTTTGTTATCGTGTAGAGCCGGGGACGAATGGACACATCTTATTGTCAGTTCGCCATAACATCTTACCTTCTCGCCTCCACGGCCAGCGAAGCTGCGATCGGGTGGAGGCATGTTGTACAGCTCAGGTCACGTTGCGCACACGGACGGAGCGAGTTGGCCAGCGCTGGTCGGGGGTACCCGAGCGGGCATGCGAGACCGACGCTGCCCTCGGCCGGTCATCA
>CM068952.1:50523166-50536229 GCA_035128595.1 Eptatretus atami
CGAGCCTATCATCATCATATCATTAAAAAATGTTGCTTACATCACTCCTCCTCGCGGGGCCTCATATATAAAAATACATATATATATATATATTTTTTAAACATATATATGTATGTATATATATATACGTAGCATGTTAACATTGAAATAAATATGTAAATACGGTACAATAAATACAGTGCAAGTTAAACAAAAACACATTGCTTTTACCTTTTAAATTTATTGCAAAACAGCGAGATGGGTGAGGGTAAACATATTACATACTGTTCATACTGTACTCCGATGTAAATAGAAAACACAAGACTTAGCTTGGAGGTGATGATTGACATAGGGGGGAGGGTGGAGGTTTGAAAAATGTGGATGGAGAACTTGCAATGGCTGTTGGATCATCAGGAGCACAACAGTAGCCTGCTGCATTGCCACAAAGGAGAAGGGTAAAACGATCCTTAGCTACCTTGATCCAGAGTAGATCTTCCCTGCTTGGACAGGAAGGTACTATATGGCATCCTCTTCCAAAATAATCCCGTCTCTTCGGCGTTAAAAAGCCGCTCCAGGGTAATCCTTCGCCTCAATTCGTTCACGAGCCATGGTTGACTGGAGCCTTTGGCCCAGGTGCCTCGTCTATGTAGTAATCTGTGATTATTTTCCCATCCACTGGTCTCTCAAAGTCTGAGTAAATCCACGATGATTACTCATACACCGATTGATGAAGGCATTTTCTTCTGTTTTCTTCGATCAAACTGTAAGTGCTTTTTCCATCCTTTCAATATGATCACGGGATGGATGACCTTTTGCGCTTTGCTGGCAGGAACTTTGCGCAGATATTTGATGTACAGATCTCTTTATGTTATTTCTTGTTTGATGAGATTCATTTGTAAATTAGCTTTGTTCCTGTATGCTGGTTTGATTACTCAAATAAACGGTGCTCGCAAAAACAAAAAGGCTGTAATGGAAGGAAATCATTCATGCAGACACAACATGACTCATCTCAGCTCAAAAACCAGATTGGCCGAAGTAAATTCCTGATACGAAATGGGAACACAATAGGTGCCTGCGATTGGTAGAAACCCGTTATATTGAACCTTGATATTTGAGGGTTTACTGTGTAGCACGATATATCAAAAAGTTATGGACTGACTCTGATTAAATTTGGTGGAACAGTGCAGTGTGACAGACAAATCAGTTAGATTTTTGTGAAGATCAAATCTGGATCTGGATAATATTCAGATTTTTTAAAGTAATTCTTCAATGAGAGATGTGGCAAAAACATATTTAGCATGAGATCTCAAAAAGTGCTGCCGAATTCGGACAAAATGGTGGATGAGTTTCGGGGTCGGTGAAGAGAACAATCCGATTCGATTTTGGAGTCGGATGCAAATTGTGGCGTCTCAGTGGATACAAACTTAAACTGTTCAGTCTACAGTGCGGAGGTAGCGTCCACCGAGTGCCATTTCTAGTGCTATCGATTAGTTCTAACATCCAATGAATATCCATCTGAGGTTATCAAATTGCATTAATCAAGGAAGGTTTTTGTTTTTAATTTTATTAAATGCAATCTCAATGGACTTTGTATCTCACTCTGTATAGGAAGCAAATACTGTACTTTCTTTTTGCATACACCATAAATAACTGCAGAGCTGCTCTGGACTCAGTGTTGTGGTGTTGTGAAGACAAAATTCAATATGTATTTTATAAGGTGGTTGTGCGCCATATTTGCATGTAAAAAAAAATAATGGCCCTCTTCATTTTTTTTAGTTTTATTAAATGTGTGACTCCCAGCTGGCTCGCTACAGCATTGAGCAAACGTTGATTTATCATGGGGGAATGCTGACATGCACTGACTTCACTAAACGTCAATACTGTATACTAACCCAACTGTTCGTTCCATCTTAGAGGCAACACCAAACACATTATATGTGTTTCTTCCTGTAAATGTGTTGTTGAACATTTTGGTAACCGTGAGATGTTTCCTTCATTCTGCCTGACCCAAGACGAACTCTCAAATTGTGCACAAAGGCTTCTTCATCTCGTCAATACCAATGACTCTATCACAGCTATCGGAATTCAGCCGCACCTTGGACAATCTGCAGAATCGACCAACATTCTGCCATCTGGATAGAACTTACTCAATGGATGCTGTACATTTGTCTTTTCCAGCCAGTATGTTTTCTCACTTCAACAACATTTTTTTCAAGGTGGAGTCTTGATAAACCAGCTTTAATACTTCTTTATACATGACATGATACAAGATGTCACAACAAAAAAAGAACGTTTCATTTGCATCAAGTAAGATTCATCTGATGGTAGGAATCATAGGATACACTATGTGCAGAAGTTAATTGAGTAAGCTCTGAGGTCATTTAATATAATACATGGATCCGAAGAATATATTTGTGGAATACGAAATTGCACATCAAAACTTGTCGCTAAAGATGTCGATAACATTGTGGATTTAAAACTCCATTTAAGTTGATACCAGGTGTCTTGCAGATTTACTGTACGTAAGAATGAAGATGAGCAATTTTTTCTGTTTATATTTCTGAATTCTGCTGTTCCCTTTCAGTCATGACATTCACAAGACTATATAATGACGGGTTTGAGAGTGAAACTAAAGATACTGACCCTTTCCTTATTCGTGTTCAGAATGCATGCAGAAACACAATAGGCTTGCTATTCGTGGGGTATTGCACATATGGATATGATGTTTTTATGATTATATATGAAGAGTTGTTCAAGAAAATTACTTGAGCTTGTCCTGTGCTTTCATGCAAATGTGACGTCCCAGTGAGGACTTGCTGATACCATCATTGACGATCCTATTTATCCTAGACTTTTTGAAAAATGTGGGGAATTTGTAATCAGCTCCATCTGTCGTCTGTCCGTCTGTCAACGCTTATCTCGTCCTTACGGTTGCACAGAAATTCACCAATTTGGTAGTTATAATCACCACATGGCATGAAATTTGGCCTCGCAAAGCCAGTGCTGACTGGGCATCCTCTGTCGTACAAAGTCCTTCCTTGGTACACTTAAACTTCTATCCACCTTGATGGAGTACTTCTCTTTCCTCTGTGCTGACTCCCTTGCCTTACATCTTACTCACCTTGATGCCATGGAAACCAAGGCCTTCAACATCATTGGAATCTCCCACAATGAAGCTGAATCAATGGACTTATCACTTCACCATCGCAGACAGGTCGGTGGTATCTCTGCCTTCAACTACCTCCTGTCTGGTCTTACACCCTCTGCTCTATCCGTTCTTTGTCTCCCCATCCCCAGGTTTCTGCAGGACACAGACAGTCCACCATCAACCCCCTTCTTGTAAAACCACCGACATCCAGGATTCACTGCCCAGCTCCACTCATTTCTTCCTCTTTTCTTTTTTCCCCACCTGTGAAACCAACTTCCACATTCTCTTTCATCTAATTCTTCCCTCTAGCTCTACAAGACAGCTGTTCACCACCATCTCAGATTGTCCCCAATCCAAAATCCTGTTCTTTTATACGCAAGATAACCCTCCCAGGCTCCCACCCCCAATCCCTACTCCTTCCAAATTTCCAGTTTTCCCTCCTGAGAGTTTCCTTCTCCATCCATCTTGTCTACAACATGCATCCTCTCCTGCCACCCATTTCGACACCCATTGTATATTAAAGTCTCCCTTCACCTTGGCCTTTAATTTCACTATTGGTGTTTATGGTTGCCTTTAAACACAATGGTTACCTTTTTAAATGGTTACCTTTTTTAATCGTTACCTTTAAACACAATGGTTATTTTTTAAAATGGTTACCTTTAAACACAATGGTTACCTTTTTAAATGGTTACCTTTCAGTACAATGGTTACCTTTTTAAATGGTTACATTTTTACATGATTACCTTTTAAACACAATGGTTATCCTTTTCAAATGGTTTCATTTTTACATGATTACCTTTTAAACACAATGGTTATCCTTTTTAAATGCCGAGCGTTAAGCAGGGAAGCAGAACGTATCATTTTTAAGGTCTCTGGTTTGACGCTGGTGGGGTTCAAACCATCGACCTCCCAGACTCGCACAAACTCTAACCATTATGCCACCGAGTCTGGTTAATGAGTTCAGATAATCCTATCAAAAGAGGAATGTAACTTTTATATTAATGGATGCAAATTCAGAAGAGAGTGATATCCCTTCAAAGGTAATAATAAGCTGTCTGTTCTCTCTGCATTTACTCACTTATGGTCTTAAATATCCCAATACAGTACAGTATGTATATTTAACCAGCACCCTGGCCAAATTCCTTGTAGCACTGCCCATGTTGCTTTATTTAAGAAATTTTCTGGTTCCTAACTGCTGCGACATCCTCATGGCGCTCCGTAAACAGTGAACCTTCAACGGGAGATCACGTGCATATGTTTTTGTTAAGTTTATTATTTTCAACAATAATATTGTTGCAACAATAAGATTGTTGCAAACAATAATTTATGGGTATTGTCACTCTCTCTAAGTTGTGACAGTATAATCATACAATCTTGTGACTGCCTGCAGGACAAGTGAGCACGCTGACTTTTAACCCCTGGGCCTTACCTCAAGGTTGCCGAGATGGATTGTCCCAAGGGCCACTTGAGTAGCGTATGAGAATCTGAAATAGCTGCTGCGAAAGGAGATACCGTAATTTGGCAGTTTTGCTGCAAAACAATTCTTTGCACCGTGGATATAGAGGACGCGAGGAAAGACAGCACTCTTCGCAGCGCGGGTTGTGGTGTGTTTTTTTCTTTACCATTTATCTTTTATTCTCTGCCACCAAATAAATATTTCTGCCGTTGTGTTTTAGATGTACTTTCTTGTCATGATTTAGCACAAGATCATATGTAATTGTTGATTTCCAGCTGGAATGGTGGTCTGACTTGCCTTAATCAAAGAGATTTTAAACTTTAACTTCCTCAATCTGGAGGGGTCAGAGGATAACATTTTAATATTGTGTTAATCTGTGGTATCATGTCATGTTGTTATTTCCTTTTATCCATCAACAAGCTCCGACAAGAGCCAATCTCTTATATCGCATACTAATAAAAGGGTGTGTGTGTGTGTGTCAGTGTGTCTCTCCATAACTCCAAAACCATGAAACCTAGTAGCCTAGAACTTTGCATGCACATGAAGAAAACTCCAAGGAAGTGCAAGAGTTAAAACTCAGTGTTGGGTTTAATTAAAACACCCCTTTTGAAGATAATTAACGGCCTTTTCTTAATTATAGCGAACGTAGTGAGCTTCATACTTAACGTGTGCACATGAAGATAGGAACAACAACAACATAACACAATACACTGGCAATTTGGAATCGTGTCGTTGTCTATGCCTTTTGCTTCTGGTGGTTTTTGCTTCCGGTTTTTTTTGCTTCCGGTTTTAGGCAGTGGAATGATGCATGCCGGGAGATTAAAGGCATCGTCGGAGACATGAAAGACCCAAATATCAGACATGGTTGTATTTCCTCACTTGATTTTAATAAAATATCTCCCGCTGATCATCAAAAAATAATTTTTAATCGTGATTTACATTATTGATCGCTGATCCCGAATCCAGGCCGAAAGTAACTGAAATTGCGTATACAGCTGTGAACAAGTATAGTAAAGTCAGAAGCGAATTGTAAGAAGAATCCTACGTTCGTCTTCTAGTATTTATTTTTTTAGATGACATCCTGTCTAGGCGGTTATTTGTGTTTGTGAAGGTAATGTTGAGGTAATATATTTTTTTTAGATGATGAGATCCTGTTCTAGAGTGGTTGTAGTTGTTGTTGTGAAGGTTATGTGAGGTAATATTTTTTTTTTAGTATGAGATCCTGTTCTAGGCGGTGTAGTTGTTGTTGTGAAGGTAATGTTGAGGTAATATTTATTTTATTCATCAGAGAGATCCTGTTTCTAGGCGGTGTAGTTTGTTGTTGGAAGGTAATGTTGAGGTAATATTTTTTTTTCAGATGAGATCCTGTTCTCGGCGGTGTAGTTGTTGTTGTGAAGGTAATGTTTAAGGTAATATGCAGTAGTGTTATCACGGTTATAGAAATGCACAATAATTAATTGTTATCTGATAGTATACCCAATCACACCTCTTATGACTAAAAAATTAACAACAAAACTAGAGAGTAATACTCTAGCAGTTTTAAGTCTCCTTAATTTTAAATAATATAGTCTCCGCCATCATCAAAAAACAATTTTTAATCGTGATTTACATTATTTGATCGTTGATCCTGAATCCAGGCCGAATAGTAACCGGGAATTGCAGCATCGATGTAAGAAGAATTCTACGTTCGCTTCTAGGCTTTGCCGATTCCATATTATCCTTCGACAGGCGATCCTCGCCACCTCACTCTCTGGGTCTTAAAAGCGTTTCTGGGTAACCTCACTGGGGTCTGAAGCCGCCATGTTTTTTGGCCTGCGCAACCATTGCGTGAGTTGGACAGGCTCGTCAACGATGTGCTGTTAATCGATAAAGGTTTTTTTTTTTTCCACTTTCCTCACTTATATTATCGAATGCCTGTTCATCATAGCTACAAATCGCTGGGTATATTGCAATGCCATAAACACCCGGAGACGTCAGCGCTCGTTGCTTTATTTCATTTCCGCACATGCGATCACCACGAGTATCTCTTAAACTAAGAAGAATTACAAAATTTAAGTTCCAGAATCGAACTTGCAAGCAGATCCGAATCTTAGAAAAGTGTTCATTTGTCCAATTCTGACAGATTTAACATTTCGGGCATTTCCGGGAGGTGTATGTTTAATGTTGCTAATCGTGTGCCATCGGTGTTTCTTATCAACCGTTTCATGTGAGTGCTTGTTTGAGTGCTTAAGCCATTTGTTGAACGCTCTCCAAGCTGCTTGGTTGTTAGTTTCGGTAAAAGTATCCGTGCTCTCAAGGGAATATCGATTAGACAGAGGTACGTTTCCGCTTGTGTTGGGCCCTGCGGTGTCGTGCGGTTGGTGTCTTGGGAGGTGTCTCATCCGCTGAAAATGTGCAATTGTATTTTTTACAGGAAATCGCTTTGTTTAACCTTTTGTGTGATCTCCGAATCTAATCCACCCCTCACTTCGACATCGATACATACTCGAATATAAAAACAACAAGGTCCATCCGATCACGTGTTTGCCACGATCTAAATGTGAAGGCATAAAGCATAGATCGACAATTTGTGTTCAGTGCCTTGATATATTTTTTAATTGAATTGTGCAAATTTCCCACTTGAATTCCTCTTTCAAAGAACTCTGTTTAAAGGTAAATCTTTGTGTTTGTCAATTTTAATAGTATTAATGCGTGGAACATTTGCGTGTGTGTATGTGTATGTATATGTATATATATAGAAACTGCTTACCATAACGTGTGTGTATATATATACTACATTACCATAACGGGTGTGTGCGAGTGTATGTATGTATATATATATATATATATATATATATATATATATACTGCATTACCATAACGGGTGTGTGCGAGTATGTATGTGATGTATATATAATAGAAACTCCATTACCATAACGGGTGTGTGCGAGTGTATGTATGTACGAGGTGTGTTAAAGTATCCAACCTTAATTTTTCGTGCGTAAACAAATGAAGCTAGGAGGCGTGGTTTGGTGCACGTATGTAGGCGATCCTAATCCGTATGCGTGGATATTTTTCGCCTGCAGAAGCTGTCAGTCGCCGACAGACCGCCGATGAGTGAGGAAGTGTAAGTGAGCGCCGTCGGATTTTCGTTTTTGACAAAATGACGGATCACTGTGTCTCATCGCCAGTGATCACTGTGTTGAAGAAGTTGGGATCGCTGTTCACAGTGTCCAGCATGTCCTGTGCGATCTCCAAACAGAGTTGCTTCTGCTCGATTGTTAGCAGCTTTGGCACGAACTTCGCTGAGATTCTCCTTAAGCCCAAATCCTCAGTCACAATGGAATGAACGGATCCAATGCTGACGCCCGCCTCGTCTGCAAGTTCTCTGATCGTGATTCGACGATCCTGCATCACCACGGTCCTCACTTGGTCAATGACGATCTCATTTCGGGATGTTGAGGCCTACCAGAACGTGCTTCACTTTCCACTGATGTGCGACCATCTTTGAAGCGGTTGTACCACTCTTTTATCTGTTGGTGTCCGTTGCTTCGTTCCCGAGGCCTTGTGAATCTTGCGGATCGTTTCCACTTGGAATCGCCAAGCTTTACACAAAATTTGATGCAGTAGCGTTGTTCAAGTTTTTCCGTCATTTTGTCAAAACGAAAATCCGACGGCGCTCACTTACACTTCCTCACTCATCGGCGGTCTGTTGGCGACTGACAGCCTCTGCAGGCGGGAAAATATTCCCGCATACGGATTAGGATCGCTTCATACGTGCACCAAACCATGCCTCCCTAGCTTCATTTGTTTACGCATGAAAAATTAAGGTTCGATACTTTTTGAACACACCTCGTATATAATATATATTATTATATATATATCTATTATAATACCAAGCTTGCACACTAAAAACTCGGCTCGCCGTCACACGATCCCTATGAAATTGCTGTGGCACTTAGTGGACATGCCGACAATGTTTGGAAGTCTTGGCGTTCCATAGTACCACTTGCATTTTGCACAATGCGTATTTTTTGTCATTCCCCGTGTACGGTCTGTCGTCTGCTACAGCTATGTTGTACTGCATGTGCACGGGTATCGCTAGTATATATATACTGCATTACCATAACGGGTGTGTGCGAGTGTATGTATATATATATATATATATATATATATCGAAACTGCATTACCATAACGGGTGTGTTATATATTATATTATATACTGCATTACCATAACGGGTGTGTGCGATTGTATGTATGTATATATATATATAGTGTTACGGCTGTGGAAATTCGCAAACACCATTCAGGTCCTGTAGTGAGATTTTTTTTAAGTACATGTATAGTTAGCCCAAACCCATTGTTTAGAGGGAATTAATGTGATTCATTCGGGCTGCGACACTTTGAGTTAGTCGTTTTTCTGTTCTTTCATTATTTTCGAACCAACCACACTTCAACCTCAACCACGCCACCACTCTACAACGCCAGCACCCCATCTCACAACAACCACCACATCTTCGCCACTACCCACACCAAGAACGCCATCCTCCACGGTCCACGTACGACGGTTTCCGCGTTGGAAACCGTCGAACGCGAGAAGGGAAAGAAGAAATCACCACAGCGGGGCGCACGGGTTTTCCCGCCTGTTTCTTCCCTGGCCGGCGCCAGGACGGATTTTCCTCGCCCCCCGCATGGCGCGGGAGGGGAACGAGAGGGAACGCCCCCTTCTCGAAGCGCCTCGAAGGAGGGTGGAGCCAAGAACGGGGCGGGGCGCCGGGTATAAGAGTCGGAGGCGCAGGAGGCGTTCGTTCTCTCTTGGTGGTTCTCTCTTGGTCGTTCTCTCTTGGTTCGGTTCTCTCTTGGTGGTTCTCTCTTGGTTCGGTATTCTCGCTCGGTGCTCTCAGTCCGGTGTGTTCGTGGTTCGGCTCTTACGCAGTCGGTGCTCGGTCCGTGGCGTCGAGGGGCCAGCCCGGCAGGCACGAGGCACGCCGGAGAACCTCGCCGACCACGCTCGAGCACGGAGTCACGGCCAGACGGGACCACGTCAGAGGACGGTCCAAGGACTCTAGGGCAGGGAAGTCGCGACTTCCATTTTCTTTTGGGGTTTTGTGTGAACGTGTGTGTCTGGCGCCGAGTCCCGTCAAGTAGAACTGTATAAGTGTGGCCGTGTGTACGCGTAGTCGGTGGTAGCTCTGCTGCATTGTTGCTTATTCTTACATGTGATATATGTGCATTTTGCTGATCGTGACTGTAAATACATGCTTTAGTGTGCTTTTTGTGTGTTGTGTGTAAATAAAATGCTTTCTTGTTGAATTGTTGCCCCGTTTCGCTGCGTCCTTTCCTTTGTGGGTCTCCATCTTGCTTTACGTAAAGGGTTTGAGTGGGCGCGGGACGCCCGATAATTAATCAGGAACCGTCGAGGCCGACGATAACACCGCTCGGTTATCCCGATAGCACGGAACGGATCGCTTAAGCGGCCCGTGTCCGAAGTCGACTGCGGCGAGGTGCGGTCGCCCGTTTACCATCCGCGTGGGTACTTAGGTAGGTCGAGTTTGGCGAACAACCCTATCCCACGAGGGTGGCCGATTGGCACGATCGTGTGAGGCGAAAGGCCCACCCGTGACTAGATCCCGGCGTTAGTCCGGAGGGTCACGACGGAATTGTCCGTCGGTGGGCGACGTACCGCGATTCGAGTTACGTGTCGATCGCATGCCGGCGGGCGCGAATTCGCAAAATATTATAGTGTTACGGCTGTGGAAATTCGCAGAACACCATAAAGGTCCTTAGTTAGTTATGCCGATAAGTCCGTGTTCAGTTAGATTTCCCCACTGTTGTTTAATGGGAATTATCCGTGTGGACAGGGCTGTGATCTTTGAGTTGGCCTTTATTCTTTGCTATCGTTATTTTTGACCAACCGCTTCACACAACCACCTTAACCACAACCCTCATAACCACACCACCGCGTTTCCACCTCGGCACACGGTTGCTAGAGGCCTGGCCTTCGTCGAGGGAAAGCAGGCGGCCCCCGTTCCCCTCCCCCGGACGAATGGCATCTCCACGGTGAATTTCACCCGGCGTGTGAAGAAGACAAATACAGCGGGAGGGGCGTCCCCGATTTGGCGGGAAAACGCTTCGTTCGGGAAGGTTCCCGCATGTTGTGGAAGGAGGGCGGGGCGAGAGCGGAGGGGCAGAGCGTAGGTAATAAAAGGGCGCACGGAGCGTCTGTCTCTCTCTCTGGGGTTGCTGCCGCTCTCTCGCTGTCGTTGCTGAAGCTCTCTCGGTCGTCGCTGAATCTCTCTCTGGAGTTGCTGGTGTGGTTGCTGCTTGTGCGGAGGAGAATCACGCCAAGGAGCTGCGTAAAGATCTGGGCTCGTGTCCGAGTCAGGAGCTTGGAGCGGTCGGTCGGTGGAGTCCGGGCGTCCGAGGGAGACGCGGGCTGGAGGCGCAGCCCTGCTGTGTCGCGCGAACCTGCGCGTGCGTGTGGGGAGAGCCGGAGAGAGCTCGCCTGCCACTTGGCAAGGCCTGGGCGCAACCGCGGCTACGCTAGCTGCGTGGGACGGGACGTCGCGACTCGCCCCATCGGGCACCACGAGGGTGCAGGTAACCTGCAACGGTCTCGTGGGACTCTTTCGGTCTGCCAAGTCCCACGCCATAAAGACCCAAAAGGTCCAGTCTGACTCCCTTGTCTGTGAGGGGGTCTTTTCCTTGTTTTTCTTTGAATTAATGTTGTGGCGCCAAGTCCCGTAAGTAAAACCTGTTAAGTAAATATACCAGTACATAATAACCATTGTCGGTTGTAGTGTTTTCGCCTTGCCCGTGTCTTTGTCCCCGTCTCGCAGTCTTCAAACAACAACTGCATGCGTGTTTTTTCCATCATTGCTTACCTGCATGACTGCATGATTGTTTGTATATGTGCTGTATAATAAATGTGCTTGTGTGAATGTTAACCCGCTCGTCGTGTCCTTTTTCCCCCATTGGAACGCCATATTGCATCTCGGAATAATAGTTGGTTGTTAAATACCGATAATAGAATCGGGTCCGGCGAGGTCTGGCATAATACCCGCTCGGTTATCCCAGAACGGAACGAACCGCTTAAGCGGTTCGTGTCCAAACAGGCCTTCGCCGAGGTACGGTCCCTCGGTAGGTTACCCGCGCGAATACTTAGGTATATCGATATTCGGCGATTGACCCTGTCGCGCGCGGGTAGAATACGGACTGGGCCGTGGTGGGATTAAAAACCCACCCGTGACTGGTTTCTGGCGTTGTTCCAGAAAGTCACGACTGAATTGTCCGTTCGGTGGGCGAGCGGCCGTTATTAGTTAACGCGGTCACTCGCACGCCGGGCGGGCGTAGATTCGTAACAAATATATATATATTATATATATTATATATATATATATATATATATATATATATATACTGCATTACCATAACGGGTGTGTATATATGTATATGTATATATATATATATATACATATATAGAACTGCATTACCATAACGGGTGTGTGCGGGTGTATGTATATAATATATAATATATTATATATATATATACTACATTACTATAAGTGTGTGTGTGTGTGTTTATGTATATATATATATGTATATGAGGCCCCACGAGGAGAAGTGATGTAAGCATTTTTTAATGATATGATGATAGGGGAAGGGTTAAAATAGTGCCATATGGCATTAACTCCCAAATGGCCGATGTGGCCCTTCCATCACTCCTTGCGGCGCTTCGTATATATATATATATAATATATATATATATATATATATATAATATATATATATATATATATATATATATATATATATATATATATACTGCATTACCATAATGGAAGTGTGTATGTGTATGTGTTTATATATATATTTTACTTGCATTTACCATAACGTGTGTGTAAGTAAGTTGCTGTTGTTGCCAACCATCTCCACATGTGGGTGGGTTTCAAGAGGTGAAACAGAGACCTGCGAAGTCTGTGTGCGTGTGCGCAAGCAAGTTGCTGTTGTTGCCAACCATCTCCACATGTGGGTGGTTTTCAAGAGGTGACACAGAGACCTGCGAGGTCTCAGTGTGTGTGTGTGTGTGTGTGTGTATGCATATGGGGTTTCAGAATGTGGAATGGAGTCCTCCCAGGGTGGGCTCAATGTATCCACCTTTGTTTCAGTAAGGGGTCACTATCATGGACCAAGCTGTGAAGTTTTCTGTTTTCAAAGTTTTGTACCGAGGGCTCTCTTCAGGATTGTTACTGAGCCCCAGACAGCTTCCAAATATAGTCTGTTTGTAATAATATTCCCAGGGATTGTTTTTAATATCTCTGTGAGATTCTTCCTCATCACTGGTACAACTTTGGCATTCTTCAGCTTCCAGGATCTTTTCACTTCATGTTTGAGATCTTGTTATTTGGTCATTTTCTTGATTTCTGCATCGTTGGTCCAAAATCACCGGTATTAACACCCCAATTAGCAATACCTTCTTCTCTCTTTTTTTTGTTTCTAAG
>CM068952.1:50538451-50553451 GCA_035128595.1 Eptatretus atami
AGGATCGCTTGAGGACGGGGGCTCTGCGCTGGGCCGCGCTATGAGAAGGTGTAGGGCAGCCGGGACTCATGGCAAAACCCAATCCTTATCCCTGTGTCGTAAGAGGCGACCAGGGTTGCGTCAGGAAGGGCATCCTGCGTAACCTGTTGCCAAATCAGTATGGCGGATCATAACGGATGATCCGCTGTGGCGACTCCTAACGGGAGCAGCCGAAAGACGAACAACAACAACAAGATTATTGTTCTCCTCAAAGTCTAAGATTTCCTTCTTTATGCCTTTATCCACCTTTTCTCCACCTATAGATTTGTCCCTTTGTGTTGGTTCAGTACTATTGCCTTCATTACATAAAGATAGCAGACCATTTCCATATCATGTATGACGTTTTTATATGTCCACCGATGATCTTTTACACCCTCACTGACTAACCCACCCAATCAACTCTCCTTTCCCCATTTATTTTTCTTTTCTGAAAGACCAAACTCGTTCAATCACCCCATGTCCAGACATTCGTTCATAACTCCACTGTCCGTATCCTCTGTCTTGCTTCTGTTTACATCTCTGTGGAGCCAGAGTGTATTGACGCTTGAAAATTTTGAACAGTCATTGAAATTATTTTGAAAGTGTCTAGAGAAGGGGTAAAATAACTAACAGTGATTTTTAAAACATAATTTTACTCATATATTGTGCAGGAAAATTTTCCCAATGACAATGGCAGAAATGACGGATCATCTTCGAAGACATGGCACAGTGAAACGATCGCTGATAGAAGTGGACAAGTGTCATGCATCCACAAGAATAGGTGAGAATATGCTGAAAACCTTCCTCATTTTCTTTTACTTTATGTACACTATCAAAAGATGCAGGATCAGATTAGGCCTGGAGCACGTGAATTCACAACCAAGCTCCAAAGTGGACCTTTCTGGTTGAACTAAATCCCAGCTCGCGATCATTGTCGGACCTATGGAGCTTATTGTCATCATATTTTTGCTGTTGCGGATTTCATTTTACTTTTTCGAGTTCTTTACCCACTTTGAGACTCCACTCCTGTTGAGTCCCCAGTCCCAAGTGTCATGTCCCAATTCTCAAGACTAAAACTTTCAGTCACCTGAAAAAAAAGTCCACAATGATTTGACATTTTTAATTTCCTCCTGTATTTCCTTTTGTCCAACCTTTTTCACCTTCACTATCTTCTCCCTCCCTTAAACGACCATATTCAGGTCAGGCCAATTAGATCTGTAACTAGCTACAGTACCATTAACCTTACACTTTTGATGGTGGGTTGTAGGCGATAACTGTCTCTCCCACCAGTTTTTCTGGTGAGGAGGTGTATGATATGGACACTCAGCAGAGATTAAAACAAAACCTCAAAAGGGAGAGATTCTTGTGGCTAACGGCCATCCATATCTTGCCCAACTGTGTCTGCGGACATACTCCTGCAGTTGGTTACTTTTATTAGATGTTGATGGCAAGATTTGCACTCTGGCTGCCGTTAAACCCTTCACTCCGCAAAAACACTAAAAATGCCCAAAAAAATCTGAAAACCCATCCGTGGAGTACCTCGTGCAGCTGCCCTTCGCAGGAGCTCAATGGATGAGGAATTGGGCAAACCTTCTTGATCCCCACTTTTGATGATAGAAAATAACGGGGTGACCTTCCGTCAGATTGATAGTGTGTGTCAGGGTGGTGCTGGTGTCATCCACCAGACGCTCTCCTTGGAACCTGAGGTGTCCTTCAGGTGGGTGCCTGGAATGTCCTATCCCTAAAGAGAGATGATCACCTGTCTCTGTTATAATCTGAGCTAAGCATTTGAACATCGGTATTGCAGCATTCTCTGAGGTTCAGAGACCATTGCGGCAGAATTATGGTGGGTTGCAATATGATGGGTCTGGTCACTCTGATGGTTACCATTCCCAAGGAGCTCCTTAACTGTCCAATAAGCTGACTCAAATGATAATTGAGGTAAACACGGTCAATGAGTTATGAGACTAAGATCATCACTCCTTGGGTGTCATTTCCCTGGTTCTCTGTGTATGCTCGACTGAGGCTGATATTTCACTGGGAAGACCATTCGATCACGTTTCGAGTCTTGTGGATCAGTGCCCAGCAGAACTCTTCTTTTTGGGATTATGCTCGACGAACTATAGGATCGTAGAACATGTTTGTTCCCAGTGGTCTGGAACTGTGAACCAGAATAGCACAACGTCCCTTACTTTGCAAGAAGTCATGACTTAGGGTGGCCGGTTCATGGTTTCAGCACCTACAGGCTCATCGCTGGACTTGGTTCTAACGCTGGTGGTGCGGCAAAGAAGATTACCAGAGTCACAAATAAGAATTTTGTCTCAGGAACGATACATTGACCAGAGTCACACGGCAGGCTTAATGGCAGAGTTGTTGTTCAGAGTTGAGGTATAAAACTGCATGTGCTGAGGTGGACAAGGAGGCTATTTGCTCATTGATGGTCACTGGAGGATTATCCAGAACTGCAGGTCGACCAGAGTGCTCAGTTTCTTAATACCCCAGAGGCTTGTGGGGCAACTCTGAAGTTGCAGCTTAAATCTGGGAGAATGTTCATCCCAGCCTAGGCTGATGTTGCAAGCTCAAGGATGAAAGGGTAGCTGAAGTGTTTCGAACAGACTGAGTGATTGGGAGGGTCTGGATGCTTTGGGGAATCCTGAAGAGTTGTGATTGCCTTCAAGCCCATCATCCTTGATGTTGCTGGTGTTTTGAACTCACCGTCGGCGACGAAGAATTTTGTGTCTCAAATACAATGGATACCATTGACCAGAGTCACAGGCCAGGCTTAATGGCAGAGCTGAGCTGTTCAGGGAGTTGAGGCATAAAACTGCATATGCACTGAGGTGGACAAGGAGCCTATGTGCAAAAATCTGTGAGGGGTAGAGCATTACCTTGGTCAAGTCATTCTCATCCTGCTTCCAGGGAATTCACGCATTTTCCTCCAAGCCCGTTCTCTAGTGTACTGCAATTAAGCGAGAGTGGTGGGCTCTTGACAAGGAGTCGAAGTGAAGCCGCTGGGCCAGTTACTTTGACGGCTGTACCAGCCTGATCCACCAGCTGGTTTGGATGTCAGGGTGTTACTATCGTTATGTCTGACCCCCCATTAACTGTGATCCACCTTTGTTTGTGGAAACACAGGCTGCGTGAACCAGTTGAAATGGGAGTAAAGCTGCCGGATCTGTGGCATCCATGCTGAACTTCTCAAGGCTGGTGAAATGCGTACTCATGTCATTGCACCAGTTCTTGCTCTGCCTGGAACACAGGCATCATCCCAACTGACTGTAAGATGAGCCTTTGTTGTCCCTCCTGGAAGGAGAAGGATGATCGCCAGGGCTGCAACAACTACCAAAGGGTGACGCTGCTCTCAGTGCCGGGCAAGGTCTTTGCTCAGATAATTACCTCCGCCACCGAAAGTGAAGGAAGTTATGTTTTCACCCCTGTTTGTCTGTTTGTGTGCAGAATATCTCAAGAAGTTGTGGATGGATCCAGATGAAATTTGGTGGGCAGGTTGGGGGTGTGACAAGGACGAACTTATTAGATTTTGGTGAAGATCCGGATCCAGATCAGACTACTAGAATTTTTTCAGTGATTCTTCACCATTGAGAGATCGGACCAAAAACGATATATAACACCATATTTCAAAAATGGATTGGGCCCTATATGTTTTCTTGGATCAGGCATTAAGTGGCGGAGGTATGCGCTCTACCAAGTGCCCGTCTGGTACTTAAGAGGGTTCGCCACCATCTGCTTGAGCACCAGCGCCCAGAGCAGTCAGGCTTTACATCAAGGAGGTCAACAATTGACCGTATCCTTGCTCATCGGGTCCTCACCGAATGCAGATGAGAGTTTCGGCAGGGGCTGCTTGTAGCCTATATTGATCTCTGCAAACCGTTTGATTCAGTGAATGGGAATACCCTCTGGAGGATTCTTGGTCTTCATGGGGTACCACCAAAACTGATCAATCTGATGTCTGAACTATACTCTGGTACTGAGAGTGCTGTGAGATTGGTGATACCATCTCTGATCTTTTTCCAGTTGTTACTAGAATTTGTCAGGGGTGTGAACTGGCCCCCACACTTTTCAGCGCTTGTATGGACTGGATACTGGGGAGGATGTTGGAGAGATTAAGCTGCAGTGCATCATTTGGGAATATCAATATCTCTGACCTTAATTTCACAGACGATGCAGTCATCTTTGCAGAGAATGGATATCCTGTTGGGGGGCCCTCGAGGTGGTGAAGGAGGAGTCGGGGCCGCTGGGATTATGGGTTTCCTGTGTCAAAACTAAGAGCCAGGCTTTCAATGGCATCTTCGATGCTGCGGTCTTGTCTGTACCTGTTTGTAGTGAGGATGTTGAGGTCACAGAGAGATTCACTTACCTTGGCAGTGATATTCATGTCTCTGCTGGCTGTGAGCCAGTGATCAATAGACGTCTGGGTTGGGCCTGGGTAGTCCTGGATTCTCTGGATCATTGGGTGTGACGCTGCCGGTAGCTGTGCAGGAGGACAAAAGTCTGAGTCTTCAGGTCCTTGGTGCTTTCAGTCTTGCTCTACGGATGTTAGACTTGGACTCTGACCAGGGATCTGAGACGGATATTTAACTCCTTCAGTTCTAGGTCTCTTCCGAGAATCCTTGGCTATCACTGATCGGACTTTGTGTTCAATGAGCAGTTGCTGAGAGACTCGAGATTTGTTATCTGCATAGTCCGTGAGTGCCAGCTGCGGCTGTGTGGACATGTGGCTTGTTTTCCTGCAGTGGCTCGTTTTCCTGACGCTGATCCTGCTCACCAGATGGTGTGAGTGGAGGAGGCCAACGGGCCGACCACGTGCCACTTGGTTGCAGCAGGTTGATCAGCATATCAAGGAGATGGGGGTGGGCCAGGCATCTGCCTGGTGGATGGCCAGACGGAGGCCCCTGGAGTACCCGCAGAAAGTAGACGCAGCGATGCGCTGATGCAGCGCATGCTCCCATACCTGACCTGACTTGACCCAGTAAATATAAGCTCCTCCTTGCTGTCTGTCAACAGCACATGTGAAACAGGAATTGCTGACTATCCTTCGTGTACAGACTTGTTAAAGCCTCTGTGCGGAGATTGGTGGGCACACTGGGCATCGCTGGGTAGCGATTCATGAGGGTCTTTCTTTTTCATAAGAAGTTGGAACCCCTGAATCCTGTGATTGAGGGAACCCTTGGGGATAGAGACTCTTGTGTCACATGATTGGTGAGCCTTGGGAAGCAGAGATGTGTGGTATGCCTCGGGGCAGGGTTGGGTCATAAAACCCTGCCCGAAAGGAAGTGCTTGCACATTTTAAAATCTTTCCACTTGGTGAGACTTATCCATTCCTTTCATGCCGTGAGGCGCATAGGGCTACCAAGGCAGTTTCATTTGGCTAAGGATTACAGTCCTGAACGGGTCGCCACTCCGACGCAGACTACTCGAATGGCTTATTACCCCAGTAAGCTGGTACTCATTTTGCCAACCTCGGAAGGACGACAGGCTGAGTCAACCCACTTGGCGTTATTTCAACGGCACGACAGGGGCTCAAATTCAGGACCCTAAGATCTTAAGCCAGCCACCTTAACCATTAAACTAACACCAGGCACTTGGTGCTACTTGCTGCTACTTATTTCTGCCTCCAGCACAACTCCCATGCCAATTTCAAAATTATCATGATTGGAAGTGGTGGTAATTGAGAGAGGCAGAGTTCAATAAAAGGAAGGAATTTGGGAAGAGGATTGAGAATAATGAAAGATTGTTTTTCAAAGTCGGTATTGTGGACTTCTGTGAAACCTAAAGCTTAATACATTCATTATTATTTCCTTAACCACAGGAAAAAACTACAAGCAATGATTAACCTTCTGTTGACGAGAGGAGCAGAACCATCCAACAAAGCCTCACCACCACTCACACTTCCCTTGCCATCACCCACACTCTTGTTGCCACTCGCCTCTGGAGATGTTCCTATGCTGGGTGCTCTACTCAAGGCTGGAGCAGATCCTTCAGATCCCTTACCCCAAGTGGTTAGTTCTTAAGTTATTCATTTCTCTCTTTGCTTAATTCTTAGTATATACTTTGCTGTCTAACGTCTTTAAGTGATCTTGTCTTCCAGAGTTAAACACAATTTTCTCAGCTCGTCTAAAGATGTATACGTATGTAATGGGGCATTCAAAACGTTTGAGGAATAAGATGCTCACATCCGTGCAGAAATACCAAGATTAAAAAATTTTGAACATGTATACAAGAACAAATACTCACGAAAATGAAGCAACAACTTTTACACCGTGAAACAGAGTTTCACAGTTCAGAAATTTTTTCGTCATGTGTATGCAAACCATGACCTCTGAGGAAAGAAACCCAAACAGGAAATTTGATGTGAAACATGTCATGTTACAAGTATCCGCTCCTGAACTGAGTAATCGTGGAAATTTGCATGCAAATCATTTCTCCCACAGAATCTGCACATGACGCAGATCAATCCGATCCGATGTACCACACTCTGTGATATGGAGCGTTGGTTCTGCCAAAGCACTTTCCAGGCCTGGGGTCATGCTGGGCAGTTTGTTATCCCTCTCCCAGCAGTAGTTGGAGCAGGAATTTGTAATTTGGCTTTGGCGCCAGCGATAGCTCACCTACTCTTCGGGAAGGACATCGTAGGGATCTTTATCATCCACCAACTAATGTTGACAGATGGGTCACAAGTTTTATCATACATCTGGGGGACGGCACACACATTGATGAAACACTGGGATGACAGTATATAGCCGAGTTGGGATTCGACCTGAGAATAGTTGGCTTAGAGGTGAATGTGCATACCTCCAGGCCGTGACTTATGTCAATAGCCTCTACAATTTACCATCCATATGGTCGAAGTCTGTTTAGGAATGGCTATGAAGTACAGTGGTGCCCCCAGAATCCGAATTTAATTCGTTCCAAGAGGCTGTTCGATTCCCAGAAAATTCGGATTCCAAAACTATTTTCCCAATAAGAAATAATGGAAAGTGAATTAATCCGTTCCTGGACCCCAAGAAAACCCACTTTCAAGACACTTTCAACTGAAATTACCCATGTTTAAGGTAAAATAAGATGAGTAAATGACCTTTTCTGAGTCATGAATCTTCTTCCAAGCCTGGGGGATGAGCAGGAGCGTTGTCGCTTCTTCCATCAGGTCTGGATGCAGCTCCGGCCTATCAGTGGCCATTGGGATCTAAAACGTAAACTGTTCAGCCTGTTGGAGGTATGTAATTAACCATGAAGCACCAAATGGTGTTTTATAACCCAGTTCACTCTGTGAGACACAAACGTGCCGTTTTCATCGCACGGTTCCACGGGAGAGAATCAAGAGGTGAAGCGATTGGGTGACGCAGCGTGACGTCCCTACCATGCTCGCGAAAAAAACGTTGAGTTCGTCAGAGGTTCATTGAATGAGTTCGCTTCACGACGGGTTTTCGCGCTTTTATCGCTTCTTTATTTTTCAGAATCGTACACACGGTCGATTTCGGCAGCTCGAACATGGCAGCGAGATCAGACACACGCGTACCGCTCTCATGCTTAGCGATAGGTTCTTTCTTCAACTAAATTGTCGTTCTCACGGACTTCCTCTTATTCTATTTTTGCTTCACTGCTCTTCTTGGGTGCCATGGTGAATGCACAAGGGTGATAATTGAAAAAAATGCACAAATCAAGGTGAAAACACGAGGTAAAGTAGCGATCGACACACGAGAGATGCTTTCACGAGTACTTCCACCGACCAACTGAATGAACAAAGCGCGAAGATGCGGGTCGAACAGGCGGGGGAGACACGTGAACAAACATGAACGCCACGTTGTGTTCGGTTTTCGAAAATGTGTTCGGTTTTTAGGGCAAATTTTTCTCGAAAAAATTGTTCAGATTCCAATTTGTTCAAACAATGGGGCGTTTGGATTCTGGGGGCACGACGGTATTTGGTGCTAAATACTTCATAGCCATTCCTAAACAGAGCTTGCTCACACTCTCAGGATGGTTAAAGTGGTGGTGGTAGGGGTGCACGTGGGATGGTACAGTCCATTGCTTCCCTTCCTTCTTATGCATCACATACTATCCCGAGCTAGATGGGTTAGATGTGGTGTGAGTGATTTTTCTTTCGAGTATGTTGTTTTCTTTGTAAAACTGTAAAGAATAGTAATGTGTAAATTCAATGTACCTTTAATGATGATTATTAAGCTGATAACAATGATGATGGTTTACCGAACCAGTGAATGTTTCCTCATGCAGTCAATGGTGAAACTGTGAATGCTGAACCTATGAATGAGTTGAGAGAGAGAGATAGAGATATTATATGTAGATTGATTCATACAGGTGGAAACTCAAAATCATAATTGTGTTGAGAAAATTATGAAACCTCCCTCCCACTGAGACCCAAAAGTTTTCCCCAGAAAGTTTGGCAGGGCTAGCCCCAAAACTGAGGGAGTCGTTTGGGGACAGACACACACTTCTGCTTAACTATGTAGATGCTTCGTTTGTTTGCTGGATGAGATTTTAGCATACTTTTGTGTATCCGAATTGTTTTTGTCTGAATGTTTCTGCGTCAAAACGAAACGATAAGTACAGTAAATGTAAAATGCAGGGAATTACATCCATTGCTGCTGACAGCAGTCTGGACAGTTCTTTGTAAGGTGCTAAATGAAAATGATTACCAAGACGCAGTGATTGGGGCATTATTAATTGTTCAGAAGCTCTCTATAAATGTCTCATTTACAATTTTGCGAGCAAAATGCACTGGAGGAGTGGGGTGGGGAACCTTTGGCTCTTGCAATGACATTAACAGTAGTGATTGTTTTGAAGCCAGCTGGGCATTAACCGCACATAATTGACTTTCCAAGTGCAAAGATATATTGATGGGGCTCACACCCCACCCAATGCTGTGCCAAACAAGTTGTGTTATTGCGATGTCACGACCCAAGGAGCACAGTGAGGGGAGGGGTATTGGTGTAACCCTCATGATTTAGCCTACAACATCAAGACCTTTAATCAGAGGAATTGTGAGACTTCTGAACTCTCCCTTCACCCAGACCATCTTAAATGCACCTGCTGTTAAAACCACTGGACTAACACCTTAGTCCAGGTGGAGAAAATAAATATTTTATGGGCACTCTCAACATAACTTTCATGTGTGTTCATCTATCTGTCATTTGTGTTCTGAATTTGTATCTCTTCGCAGAGACCTACGGTAAGTAGTGTTAAATTCTCTTTGTGATTCATTTATCGGAGTGAAAGATTTGCATTCTCTTTTTGATTCATTATTTTCTTGGATTGAAGGATTGGATTTTTAATTTGTGCTAACCTATGTAGTCATACCCTTCATGCTATATCTTTAGTTATGTAAATGTGAGCAATCATGAAATAAATTGGTTGTTTTTTTCAGCTCACCTGGAACACAGTTCCAGGGAGCTTATGGGATGGCTCATCGTCCATCCGTCCACAAATACTTGCAACGTCTTCTCTGAAACTACACATACAAATTTGATGAAACTTTACCACAACCTTCATCACCCTGTATGTACCAAAAGGTTTGTTCATGGAATTTAAAAAAATCGGGCCCTAAGGAGGTCAACAGGGGTTGCCGCCCAAAATAGGTATTTGCTTTCTTCTCAGAAACCACACATGCAATTTCGAGGAAACTTGACCACAACCTTCATCACCCATGATGTACAAAGTTTGTTCACAGAATTTAAAAAAATCGGCGTCTGAGGGGGTCTACGGAGGGAGTTTATGGGGCGGGTTCCCCTCCCACTCTAAAAAGGTATTTGCTTTCTTCTCTGACACACACAATTTTGATGAAACTTGACCACAACCTTCATCACCTGTGATGTAGCAAAGCTTGTTCACGACATTTTTAAAAGTTGAGGTGTAAGGAGGTAGATGGTGGGGGGGGAGGTTCTCCCCCTCCCCCCCTGTCTACCTCCTTACACCCCAAAAGAGGTATTTCCGATAGCATTGGTTCATTGGTAAATTTTGCTGATTCCGTCCCACATAGACTTCCTCCTCAGTGTCATTATTTTACCAGGTGAGCTCCTTTAGGTGTTAGGGTGTTGCTCCTATTTTTTTGATATGCTGGTTTTGTCCATACTTCTGTGAACATCCATGGCGAATGGTTTAACTTATTTCAAGTAAATTTCTGGTCACAATTGCAAGGGCTGGTCACTCGGCTAATCCTTTTGATTGAATCACGAGGAGATGGTCTTTTGGGCTTTCAGGACGATGGTATTTCAGACTTTCAGGGCTACGGCTATGATTACTTCAGGATAGTGAATTGTACCTATGGGCTGATGGCAACTAGGCTGAGATCATGACAATATATTGAGGATCAGCTATCAAAAAAAAAACTTCTTAAACCATTTGTGTTTCACTCCTATGCCATTGAGCCAAAGACAAGAAAAATGTCAGCTGTAAGTATCCCTCAAGTATTGGCTGCACATTAGTAGAGTGAGTGGTGATGTTATGCAATACTGCAGAACAGCAACACAGCTATAAGACTAAGGCATACAGTTTGAGTGATGCAAATGGGTAAACACTGAGGAATTGAATCAGGAAGCAAATACTCACTGTACAGCTTAAGGCACATTGGTAAGTACAGTGTTAGATGGGGTAAGATGGTGCCTCACTCAGTGACAGGGTTAACTAGGACCATCCCCATGGGGCCAAGTATGTGTCTGCCCAACATGGCGATCACCATCCTCCAACTGGGATTTTCAACTCGACAAGGTCATGCTGGCACACCGAAATGAGTGCAGGAGAGCAACTTGCAGACCCTTTTCAGATGATGTCTAAGCAAGAAACCTTATTCCCTGTGAACTTTGTCGAGTAAGACTCTTGCCAGACCATGTTGTGGAGGTTTAACCTGGTGCAGGACAGAGGACATGAAGAAGACCTGTCAGCTTGTTAAATGGCATCTGAAAACAGAGCCCTTTGGTGGTGTGTGGTGAAATTTGTGTTGTGTGTATGCACAGAATTCGATGTGGGAGCCCAAACATGTCTATATAACAATACGCCTCTTCGTTCGTCTGTGTGTAACGTTTCATTTCACTCATTGGTTGGACAGCTTGCCTGACTCCACTCACAATTTCAACCTGATGAAAGATCATATACCCATCATGTTGGTGCTTACTGCTATGCGAAGCCAATAGACATCTTCGGAGTTGCCATATTCACAATCGCCATGTCCTCCCTATAAATTTTCCTTTCAATGTAAAATGACCAAAGCGACCGTTAAAAGGATTTTGAGCTGATAGGCGTCATGGGCCTTGTGAAGATAGGCCCCAGTGGTTGAGGCAGTGGTATGTTGTCTTATACACCACCTAAAATATTCTCTCAAGCACCACCTAAAATATTCTCTCAAATATTCTGTGGCATTCTCTCAAGCAGGGATTTAACCCATGTCATTCTAAAGGCCTTTGTCTGAGGTCATGCCTGTTTGCTTTTATGAGGGGGAGGAGTGTAAGGAGGGCAGGGCAGAGTTGGGGTTGGGAATGGGGAGGAGAGCAAAGATGGTACAGAGTTAGGAGATTGAGGACTTTTGGTGAAGGGGTGGGCAGGTTGAGGAGCTGTGATTGGTGGGGGTGGGGGGGGGTGGGGGGGGGGTGAGGTGGTTTACTGGAAAACAAAATACACAACTTTCAATGGACTGGCTACTGAATGCAGGCAGCTACTTTAATACTGTGATGATCTGTCATTGTTATCACTGCACGGTAAAAACAACATTCTCCAATTTGTCCGAGGGTTTGATCTCAGCTCATCGACTGTTGTATGAAGTTACAGTGACAATTGCTCTACCTCGGGAATCCATGAAAAAGTGTTCTATTATGGAAAATTCTGGAGACTGTGCAAATCATGGAAAGGTTTTAATATCACTCATATAGAATATCATTCAAAGTCTTCATCATAGTACAATTTGATATGGACATCCAAGAAAAAATAAAACTGTTCATGCTGGTACAATAGTTTTGAGGATATTATCCCATTGTTATATAAACCATTTAAAGGCTCCCTGATTCACGTTATATTACATCTAACCTTTTGTATAATAAACATGTATATTGATGTTGTGGCAGGAAAAAAAAGTGAATGTCAGTATAGAGGAAGTTGTGGACCTGGTTTATGATTGTAATTATTTGTAAACTAATCTGACTCAAACAATATAAAGTGCATGATGGTTGAACTCATTCAGATTCCAGAAAACTTTGTTGCTAAATATTCTTATTTTTCTCCACCTCTTGGTATCCATAGCTTGGCAGCCTAACTCCTCTTCACATGGCTGTTGCAATGGCTGGATATAAAGCTTTGCTGATGAGCAAAAACCTGCTTTGTGCTGGAGCAAATCCAAATGCTCGTGGCAAGAATACGGTGATTATGATGACACAAATTATTATAAATATTCCCATTATATGAGGAATATAAACACTAATAGCTAATAAATAAAGACTCTGAAGGTAATAATGAATAAATACTAACTCCCAGAGGGTAATAGCCTGTATTCCTGGAGGATATGCCAAGTAATTTTATAGTTTAGACAGGATTTTCAATATGATCACAAAGAGAAATTTAAAATATTTTTATTACATGATGAAACACTTTTTATGCAGTTGATTAAATTGTTAATCCTTTTTTCTCAGTAACAATTATTGCAGGAGAGTTCCAATAAACCAACGCCTGAATTAGACAAATTCCATTAAACTGAACAACATTTTCAACGGCTAAACATAGTTTGGCTGAATAGTGTTTGAAATGCCTTCAGCTGAATGGCGTTCATTCGACTATAATTTAATTATAATTAATACTTGTTTAATTCAAACATGGGTTAACAGGATGGCCTAGAGGTACACACACTCGCCTCTAAGCTGTCTAGCCTGGGTTTGAATCTTGGCCCAGCTACAAGCTTTCATCCTGGTGTTTCACAGGCAGTGATTGATCAATGTGTGTGCTATCCCTTGGATGGATGTTAAACTGGACGTCCCATCTGCCAGAATTATTTGTAGCCATTAAAGATCCCATGGTGTCCTTCACGAAGTCGGCTAGTGACCATGAACAAATTCCAAATTGGCTATCATGAAGCCACGTTCTCAGCCACATGATGCCTGACTCCACTCCCACAGCCTTGTGCCGTACACAAAAGAAGAAGAACAAGTCACGGTACATTTAAATTTAAAGTATACCACCCCCAATGCCAAACAAATAAATAACAAACCCTCTAGCACGTGACATCGCCCGGTCGCCCGGCGATGTCGCCTTGCAGCACATGGAGTCGGAATTGGGAGGGAGAGGTGTGCAATAATTGACTGATTGTTTAATTGCATAATTAAAATGAATAAAGAATAATTGTAAAACAATAAATTTCTCAATCAATTGCTGAATAGCATACCAAAACCACCACTGTTTCATCTGAATCAAACTTTTTGAAAATTAAGTAATTAATGGGAAAATGAATAATTAATCAATTAATTGATTTCTCAATAAATCAAAACTACTCTTTATATCCAAATCACTTGGTCATTGTCATGTCCAAATATCAGCTTCCTCGCTCAAAATATCCCTGAGCTATTGCCAGGATGAGAAATACAATAAATAAGTAATTAATAGATAATAATTAAGTAATTAATCAATTAATTGATTAACCAAAAATAAAAAAAACCTTTTGCCAAAGCACATCTTCACTTTTGTCCCCAAATTTCAGCTTCCTAGCTCAAAGGATGGCTGAGATATCACCCGGAAAGCAAGAAAGAAAGTAAATAATTGATTAATCAAGAAATCAAAAATACTCTTTGTAGCCAAATCACATGGTCACTGTCATGTCCAGATATCAGCTTCTTAGGTCAAAAGGTGCTTGAGGTATTGCCAGGATGAGAAATAAAATAAATAAGTCATGAATAAATCGATAATTTTGTAATTAATCAATTAATTGATGAATCAAAACTAAAAATTACTGTTTTTGCCAAAGCACATCTTCACTTTTGTCCCTAAATTTCAGCTTCCTAGATCAAAGAATGACTGAGATATCGCCCGGCCAAACAAACAACCAAGAAGATGTCGTGCAGAGCACAAAACTTGCAAAATACATAAAACATATTTGACCTCAAAAATAATTGGTGGTTGAATTCCATGACCAAATATGTAACTCCTCTTCAAATTTCAAGTCAATGGGATGAAAATTGAGGATTTTAGAAATACCACCTTAGTTGTTGACCTTGAGCCTATGTTGACCTCAAAAATAATTTAATTCAGTGCCCTGAAATATAAATCCTCTTCAAATTTCACGTCAATCTGATGAAAATTGAGGATTTTAGAAACCTCACCTAAGTTGTTGACTGTTGACCTGTTGACCTTAAAAACAATAGGCTTCTCTCTTCTGACAAACTCTACCATGTGGTGAAGTTTCGTGAAGATCGGTTTGAAATTGTGACCTGCAGGTGACAGACAGACGGCCAAACCGACAGACAGACAGACAAACAGACAATAACAAAATCGACTAACCAATATACTTGAAAAATCTTCGATTTTGCAAGTAACAAACAAACAAGAAAACGGAGTGAAAACCAAGTACTCCCTTCCTTTGGCGAAGTGGGAAGGAGTGGTGTACAAAAATATGAACATGAAGCTTGCCCCATTTTTACATCTCTGACAAAATGAGGGAAAATTTCATTCCAATTGTATAACATTCAATCTTTAAAAAATATCTCTGAGGATATATTATAATTTTTAAACAGCTGAACTATTTTCCCAATAAATGTGAATTTCTTGGCTGTTTTTTCATTTCAATGTTTCGTCATGATGTCAGTTCATTTTTTTTCATAATCTGTACAAATGAGTTAAGTTAACATATATTAACATAATGAGGTGACGATAAGGCAAAGGCAGGCGTTGCTAAATTTCCTCAAACGCACAGCCAGGAACTTTTGTGAGGTAAATGTCAATGACAGGATTACAGACATTTTAAACAATTAATACTGTTACGGT
>CM068952.1:50609087-50622205 GCA_035128595.1 Eptatretus atami
GGAGAGTTTCCAGATGCCTTCTGCTGAGATGTTAGTGGATAATTTAACCGGTCAATAAATGTTCCTCTCACCCGATTACCCGGACTCTCGCCTCTCCCGAGTTACATTTCCTGCTTTGACAGGAGAGACCGCTGGGTTTGTCAAGACCTCAATCTACCTTTGCCCTTTTTCTGCCCCAAGTCCTCTGAACCCCAAGTGATATCTTGTGCAAGTCTCTCCACAACCCTCTAATGTTTGTCTGCGTGATGGCCCATCCTCATAAAAATGACTCCTCCATATAAACCTTTCTACTAATGTGCAACAAAATAACCACCCACCCCAACTTTCTAAAAAAAAAATTCTGCAAGAGTGAGGCTCATGGAAGAGCAAAGTTGAACCGACAGTGAGGGGGAAACAAGTGGACACAATCAGCATGGGAATGAACGAACTGAAAAGGAAGAGAAAGAGAAAACACAAACCAGAAAGTAAGTTTAAGGGGGTAATAAAGATCATGGGTCTGGATGGGGGATGACACGAGACAGTTGTAAATTGCCTGATTGAAGTCCAGGAGAAGAATAAGAAATAACAGTCTCTGGAAGGTGGTTACATGGACAGGAGAAGTGAGGAACAAACAAGTTGAGGTGGGTAGTCAGCCTGAATTTTGGAAGTTTCATCAAGATGAGGCTAATGGAAGAATGCGTGCATCCTCCAGTTTCTGAAGAGGGTCAGAGGACGAGAGCAGAAGGTCTCTTGAACTTCTCGACCTCACCAAGAGCTGTGACCTCTTCTGAATAGACCATTTATCAAAGCTGGCTTCCAAAGTCAGCTACAGAGTGCACATCCTTCATGCAGCCAATTATTTCGTTTGAAAATCTCTGTCACAGCATACAACTAGAGGGGGAGCACTCGGTAGAGTGCAAAACGATCCGCGCCAATACTGCTAGGTCACTCAAGTGAACCTGATATCCTATTCATTCAATTTGACGTCAACAGTGCTCACAGAGTTATAGTTTGCAACTTTCCCTTTTACTTTTAACTTTACATACTCAATTCATTCGTCATAACTAGATTCCTTGAGACAGAAATTGATTTTACGTGGGTATATCCACCTGAAGTTCCAAAATCAGCCGCAATTATAATTTTGGCATGTTTTTTTGTTGGAAATCACTTATAACATGTAGTAATGCAAAAAAAAATTTGCAAAATTTTTTTTGGGGGGGGGGGGGGGTTGGAAATCATTTAAAACATGTAGAAATGCAAAAAAAAAAGAAATCGAATTTTGTTGAAAAAAAGTTGCAAAAATTTTTTCTCTAACAATTTTTTTTTTGGGGGGTGGGGGGGGGGGTGGAAATCACTTAAAACAGAAGAAATGCAAAAAAAAAAAAATTCAAATATTTTTTCAAATTGGCCGCCATAGCGGCCATATTGGATTTTGGACCAAGTCCAAATCTAATGGCATGATCCTTGGACCAGACCTAACCCCCCCACCAAGTTTTCGAAATCCGTCGAGGAGTTTTTCCGTAATACTGTTCACAAACAAACAAACAAACAGAAAGGGGTGAAAACAGTAACCTCCATCCATCTTCGTGGCGGGAGGTTAATAAGGCCTTTGGCCATAGCTCAGTGGATGTACTGCTTTCCTGATTAGGCTTGTACTTTCGCTTCACAGTTTTAAGTTCTTACTCCCTGTGCTCTTTCATCATTCTAGATTCTGTGTTCTTCCAGCAACCACCTCCTTGTAAAACTCCCAAATTTGAGGCTTTCGGCTCAATCTCCACTCCTTTGTTCTTCTCTTCTTCCCGTTTCAATCTGTTCAATCCCACTTTCCTCCAGGGTTTAAAAATTGGCATTGTGCAAACATCTCATCATCTTTACCTTCTACCATTTGTCACCTCACTCTTTCATGAGCCTAGATTTTATAAACAAAAATAGAAGTAGAAAAAGAAATTGCTATGAGCACCAGGTTCAGTGAAAGTAAGCAAGACTACAAATTAACATATGAAAACTTCTCGTCTTGCTAACTCTTGCATCTTGTCATCACAGTATATATAAACTCGCGTTGGCTGATTAAAAGTGGTCATTACTAGTGTTTCGTTAATGCCAAAGCACCCATTGACATCACAAAAGAGGATGCCTGACCTTGGTTTGTCCTTCATTGGCTAACCTCACCTCCCACAAGCGAATTAAGCAGAAAAAAATAGTTGATAAATGTGCAGCTAGCTGTAAGAGAAAAATTACCAAACATTGTCGATGAGCATCATATGCCAACATTAAATCCAGAATCTGATTCATCAAGTAAATTATACAACCGAGCCACACATCGGCTGCCAAAACATAAAAAAGCCCACTCCATTGTATGACAACATAATTACTCGCTACCTTTCAATAATATTTAACAGAATGTGACGAAAATGTTGCATCAGAATATGCTCAATATAGTCTGAACATCATGTAATATTCTTTGGTAATAGTGTTGACAACTGGATCTCATTAATGGATCTACAAGAGGTCTACAAGTTTCAAACTAAAAACAGCACTCGGCTAGTAAATGGTTAAGAGCATAAGATGGCGTGGTTCATGGTTGCAGAAGTGAAAAAGACCGACGCACAAGTGAAAGGAAGAAAGAGGAATCAACCGACCTCTTCAAAGTTCACAAGAACCAAATCCCAAAGTTATGGCGACAAATACCATCAAAAGGCAACTGCACTGAAAACCAGCACGACTGTACAAATCAAGGCAAAGAATACTGCCGAGAACTACAGCTTCATCTAGATTCAGTAAATGTTAAACAAATTATACTTGTTAGTTCTTCAGTTAACTGTTCTATATTTCCTTGGATTATAGCTCAAAGTAATGTGAATGTGATGTTTGAATGATTAAAGGTGAATCTGTAGCAACATGGTTTCAACCACCTGCATTCTAGTTTTTAATTATGAGATAATATTCTAGCCAGAATCTGGCCCATTAAAAGAAAACGCTACATTTACTAACAAAATCAACAGTTACGGCCTTTTGGGTGCTTAAGGTCAAGAAACGGTTTATATCAAGGTTAAAAAGTGGAAGCACAGAGTCAATGAGTGTGATCGTAGCCTCTATAGAATTGAGATGGAGTCATTATCAGGAACCGAGCCAGGAATGATTTGTATCAGTGGTGGTTCCAGTTGTTGTCTGGTTGAAGGTAGGTGCAAGACAAAACAGTGTTGGACCAGATAACAAATCTTGAGGTGCTTTAGATGTGGAAATATAGGTTAAGACCTTGTCTACAGAGCCCTGTACAGGGAGATCTTGCGATGCTGAGACCTGTAGCATTTGTTCGCATTCACCGACCTCGTTTGAAATTGCAGGGACACCAAGAGCCGTACGAGTGGTAGACGGAAGAGTGGAGAGAGAATCAAAAGGGAGAGAAGCTGATTGGGGGAAATTAAACGCTACGGTGGTTCGATCCGGTCTGACCTCTTGAGGCGTCTCTTGATCACCACTTGAATCTTGAAGGACAAATATCGCTGATTGGGCAATGGCGTCTGGTGGGGTAGCCTGATCTTCACAAGTTTCCACAAGCGGTTCCAAGGGGAAGACGGTCACAATCTGAATGGCCGGCTCCAGTTGGGCATTCGGCGTTTGATCCTCGCTTCCATTGCCAACGTTTAGCGAATCCGCGTTTAGCGAAAAAGTAACCTCATGCTCTTCTTCACCTTTCTCCTGTCTTTCATTACTTTGGCATCCCTCTGCTCCTTGAAGTCCCACATGGCCACCTCCATCCCTATGTACATGCTCCATGTGGTATTTCAACTTATCTTTGCGTTTGAAGGTTGATGAACAAATTGTGCATGCATGTGGTCGAGCATCAGAGTGTACCAGTTGATGTTTGGACAAAGACTTCCGAACACTAAAACGCTGGCCACAAATATGGCAAGGGAAAGGTCGCTCACCTGGAAGGTAGAGGGAATGGTGGAAAAGATGAACAAACATGAGACAAGGTACAAATTTAATCCATTCCACACGTGAAACCGATAGGTTTCTGTTTAAGGTTTTGGCTTCAGGAGAGGTGAACGATTTTCAAAGGTTTATCCATCTGCTGCATTAATCTGAGGAAAAAGCAATAATGTTTTACAGAAAAAGTAAAACTGTAACACCAATAAGTAATGTCTTACATTCTCATCTTGCTCTTCAACATGGTTCGCACAGCTACGGAAAACCAAATTTCCAGTTTTTCAGACCAAAAAAAATTGGTTTCCAGGACATTTAAATCCAACGTCACTTGCACATAAAATAAAATCATCCAAGCCACTTTATTTCTGAAAGAACAAATCAATGGAGATGAACGTTTGGATTAGATTCGGGAAGACGGACAATAAATGTAAATGAAATACAACTCGAGCATAAATGCCTGTCCTGGAGCCAAAAATATTCCGTAATACGGTAGTTGGACCGGTCATTTGGAATCACATGTGACAATGCTTTGGTGCTTGGCACCTCTTGCGTGACTCCTAAGTGTGCTTTCTCCCGTGGAATGTTTTCTCACAGAACCTGTATCTGGCTTTGTATAAAGTATTCCTTCAGCAGCCAATCCCTGTAGTCGACGTGACTCAGCCACGAGGAATTAAAATAGCAAAGCTTTGACAATCACTCTTCAAAATAATTCACAATCACTCGAGAACCAATTCCAGCTCGGCTTTGGTAAATCCCTGGGGAGAGTTAAAATTGGTAACACGACCAGAGTACCTGCCCTACGGGCGATCTTGTTCCAAGCATGCAACAAGTTCTTCCAAGGCATACCTTTATTTTGGGTGATGTGTAGGGAGTAAGAGGGGGTGAGGGAGGGAGTGAGAAGAGGGGAGCGAGGAAGTGGGAAGAGGGGAGCGAGGAAGGTGGGAAGAGGGAGGCGAGGAAGGTGGAAGAGGGAGCGAGGAGGAAGAGGAGCGAGAAGTGGGAAGAGGGGAGCGAGAAAGGTGGGAAGAGGGGAGCGAGGAAGGTGGGAAGAGGGAGCGAGGAAGGTGGGAAGAGGGAGCGAGGAAGGGGAAGAGGGGAGCAGGAAGGGGAGAGGGGAGCGAGAAGGGGGAGAGCGAGGGAAGGTGGAAGAGGGAGCGAGGAAGGAAGGGGAGGAGAAGGGGAAGAGGAGCGAGGAAGGTGGGAAGAGGGAGCGAGGAAGGTGGAAGAGGGGAGCGAGGAAGGTGGGAAGAGGGGACGAGAAGGTGGGAAGAGGGAGCGAGGAAGTGGGAAGAGGGGAGCGAGGAAGGTGGGAAGAGGGACGAGAAGGTGGAGAGGGGGAGAGAAGGGGAAGAGGAGCGAGGAAGGTGGAAGAGGGAGGAGGAAGTGGAAGAGGACAGGAAGGTGGGAAGAGGGGAGCGAGGAAGTGGGAAGAGGGGAGCGAGGAAGGTGGGAAGAGGGGAGCGAGAAGGGGAAGAGGGGAGCGAGGAAGGGGAAGAGGGAGCGAGAAGGGAGAGGGAGAGCGGGAAGGGGGAGAGGGGAGCGAGGAAGGGGAAGAGAGGAGCGAGGAAGGGGGATAGGGAGCGAGGAAGGGGGAGAGGGAGCGAGGGAGAGCGAGGAAGGGGGAGAGGAGCGAGGAAGTGGGGAGAGGGCGAGGAATGGGAGAGGGAGCGAAGGAAGGGGGAGAGGGGAGCGAGGAAGGTGGGAAGAGAGGGGCGAGGAAGGTGGGAAGAGGGAGCGAGGAAGGGGAAGAGGGGAGCGAGGAAGTGGAAGAGGGGAGCGAGGAAGGTGGGAAGAGGGAGCGAGAAGGTGGAAAGGGGAGCGAGGAGGGGGAAGGAGGGCGAGGAAGTGGGAAGAGGGGAGGAGGTGGGAAGAGGGGGAGCGAGAGGTGGGAAGAGGGGAGCGAGGAAGTGGAAGAGGGAGCGAGGAAGGTGGGAAGAGGGAGCGAGAAGGGGAAGGAGAGGGGACGAGGAAGGGGGAAGAGGGGAGAGGAAGGAGAGGAGAGAGGGAAGAGGAGGGAGAGGAAGGGGAGAGGGGAGGAGACTGAGGGAGAGGGAGGAGACGGAGGGAGGAGGCAAGAGGACGGAGGGAGGGGAGGAGAGGATGGAGGGGAGAGGGAGGGATGGGAATCTATGAAGGGGGAGAACAGCGAGGAAGGGGGTGGGAAGAGGGGAGAGGGGGAGGGGGAGAGGGTGGAGACGGAGGGAGAGGGAGGAGACGGAGGGAGGGGAGAGACGGAGGAGGGAGGAGACGGAGGGAGGAGGAGACGGAGGAGGGGAGAGGGGAGGAGACTGAGGGAGGGGGGAGGGAGGGACGGAGGGAGCGGGGAGAGGGGAGGAGACGGGAGGGAGGGGGAGAGGGAGGAGACGGAGGAGGGGAGAGGGGAGGAGGACGGAGGGAGGGGAGGAGGGGGAGGAGGACGAGAGGGGAGGGAGACGGAGGGAGGGGAGAGGGGAGGAGACGGAGGGAGGGGGAGAGGGAGGGAGAGCGAGGGAGGGGGAGAGGGAGGAGACGGAGGGAGGGGAGAGGGGAGAGACGGAGGGAGGGAGAGGGAGGAGACGAGGGGAGAGGGAGGAGACGGAGGAGAGGGGGGAGGAGAGGGGAGGAGACGAGAGGGGAGAGGGGAGGAACGGAGGGGAGGGAGAGACGAGGGAGGGGGAGAGGGATGAGAACGGAGGAGGGGGAGAGGGAGGAGACGGAGGGAGGGGAGAGGGGAGAGACGGAGGAGGGGAGAGGGGGAGACGGAGGGAGGGGAGAGGGAGGAGACGGAGGAGGGGAGAGGGAGAGACGAGGAGGGGAGAGGGGAGAGGGGAGGAGAGACAAGAGAGGGGGAGAGGGAGGAGAGGACAGAGGAGGAGGGAAGGGAGGCAGAGAGGATGGAGGATGGGGAGGAGAGGCAGAAAGGATGGAGGGAGGGAAGGGATGGGAAGCTAGGAGGGGGGGGAGAAGAAAGGAGGGGGGGAAGAGCGAGGAAGGGGGAGAAGAGCGAGATGGGGATGAGGTGGAGAGAGTGACCCTCACCAAACGTTGCTATACACATTGTCTTGTTTAATGGGTTTCCCCATCCCCCCTCTCTCCAGGATGCAGTTGCAAATGTCAATCATCGGCGAACTCTGCTCCAGCCAATGGGAGCTCGAGGTGAAGACGATGAGCCACCCAATGGGTGTTCGGATTAACCGTGACGTCATTACGTTGAACGAATCGTGTCTACCTTATTGAGGTCAGGTCAGGTATGGGAGCATGTGCCAGAACAGCGCGTCGCTGCGTCCACTTTCCACCGTACTCCAGGGGCCTCGTCTGGCCATCCCAGGCAATGCCAGGCCCATCCCCATCTCCTTGAGATGCCGGTCAACCTGCTGCAACCACGAGGCACGTGGTCGGCCCATTGGCCTCCTCCACTCAGAGACTCCCTCGCTGAGAGAATCTGGTGAGCAGGATCAGCGTCAGGAAAACGAGCCACATGTCCATACAGCCGCAACTGACGCTCACGGACTATGCAGGAAACAAATCTCATCCGAGTCTCTCTCAGCAACCGCTTGTTGGACACAAAATCCGACCAGCGATAGCCAAGGATTCTCTGAAGAGACCTGGTACCAAAGGAATTAAGTCTCCGTCTCAGATCCTTGGTCAGAGTCCAAGTCTCGCATCCATAGAGCAAGACTGGAAGCACCAAGGACCTGAAGACTCGGACTTTCGTCCTCCCGCACAGGTACCGGCAGCGCTACACCACATGATCCAGTGAATCCATGACTCCCCAGGCCCGACCCAGACGTCTATTGACCTCTGACTCACAGCCAGCAGAGACATGAATATCACTGCCAAGGTAAGTGAATCTCTCCACGACCTCAACATCCTCACCACAAACAGACACAGACAGGACAGCAGCATCCAAGATGTCATTGAAAGCCTGGATCTTAGTTTTGACCCAAGAAACCCGTAATCCCAGCAGCTCCGACTCTCATTCAGCACCTCGAGGGCCCCAAAAGGATATCTAAAGTCTCCGAAGACGACTCATCATCTGCGAAATCAAGGTCCGAAATCTTGACATTCCCAAACGATGCACCGCAGCTTGATCTCTCCGATATCCTCCATAAAATCCAGTCCATACAAGTGCTGAAAAAGTGTGGGGCCAGTACACACCCCTGACGAACTCCAGTAACAACTGGAAATAAGTCAGAGATGGTACCACCACATTTCACAGCACTCTCAGTACCAGAGTAGAGTTCAGACATCAGATCGATCAGTTTTGGTGGCACCCCACGAAGACCAAGAATCCTCCAGAGGGCATCTCGATTCACTGAATCGAACGCTTTACAGAGGTCAACATAGGCTGCAAGCAGCCCCTGCAGAAACTCTTGTCTGCGTTCGGTGAGGACCCGAAGAGCAAGGATACGGTCAATCGTTGACCTCTTTTGGTGTAAAGCCTGACTGCTCTGGACGCTGGTGCTCAAGAAGATGGTGCGAACCCTATCAAGAATTATCCGAGCAAAGACCTTGACCGACACTGAGTAGCGTCACCCCTCGGTAGTTGGTTGCAGTCTTTGCGATCACCCTTCCCTTTCCAGAGAGGGACAACAAGGCCCCTCTTCCAATCAGTTGGGATGATGCCTGTGTTCCAGGCAGAGCACAAAACTGCACACAACGACAGAGTGCAGCATTTTCACCAGCCTTGAGAAGTTCAGCATGGATGCCACAGATCCCTGGAGCTTTACCCCGTTTCAACCGGTTCACCGCAGCCCGTGTTTCCACAGCGAAGGTGGACAACAGTTGATTGGAGGGTCAGCAACAGGGATTGTAAACCCTTGACGTCCAACTCGAGAGCTGGTGGATCAGCCTGGTACAACCGCTCAAAGTAACCGGCCCAGCGGGCCTTCACTTCAGACTCCTCTTTCAAGAGCCTACCACTCTCTGCTCTAACTGCAGTGCTCCGAGGGATGGGCTTGGATGAATGAAATGCGCGATTTCCCTGGAAGCGGACGAGAATCACCTGTCCACAGGTGATGCTCTACCCCTCACAGATTCCTCGCACATAGGCCTCCTTGTCCACCCTTAGTGCACGTACAGTTTTACGCCTCAGCTCCCGAACAGCTCAGCTCTGCCATTCAGCCTGGCCCTGCGACCTGGTCAATGGTATCCAGTGTCCCTTGAGGACAAAATTCTTCTTTGCCCTGTGGTGAGTTCCAAGACATCCACCGGCAACATCAAGAACAGTGGTCTTGAAGGCACTCCACAACTCTTCAGGAACCCCCCAAATGTCCACTCAGCCTGTTCGCAAACTCCTCAGCTGCCCTCTCATCCTTGAGCTTCCAACATCCAGCCTCGGCCGGGATGTACCATTCTTCCGGATTTAGGTGCAGCTTTAGAGTTGTACAACAAGCCGGTGGTCAGTATTGAGGAACTGAGCACTCCGGTAGACCCTGCAGTTCTGGATCATCCTCCACGACCGTCAACAAGGACATGGTCAATCTCCTTGCCACACCGCCGGCGTTGAAATACAAGCCACAACCGCTGACATGCAGCCACCCTAAGTGCATGACTTCTTGCAAAGTCAAGGAACTTGTGTATTCTGGTTCATAGTTCCTGACCCATGGGGACCAACACATGTCTCATAACCATCCATATCAGTTCCAGTCGATGCATTGAAATCCCCCAAGACTAGAAGTGTATCTCGTCTGGGGCACTGATCAACCACAGACTCGAGCTGGCGTAGAATGCATCCTTCACGGTGAGATCACTCGCCTCAGTCGGAGCAAAACAGAGACCAGGGAAATGACACCGAGGAGTGACGAATCCTTAGTCTCATAATACGCTTCTTTGACCGGTGTGTACCTCAATTATTATTGGGTCAGCTTATTGGACACAGCTACAGCAACTCCTTAAGTATGGTAACATCAGAGCGACCAGACCAATAGTAGGTGTAACCACCCACCATTATCTCGCCGCAATCCGGTCTCCGAACCTCAGAGAGTGCTGCAATACCGATGTCCAAACCTTGAGCTCAGATGAAACAGAGACAGTGATCATCCTCTCTTAGGGATAGGACATTCCAGGCACCCACCCAAAGGACCGCCGTCTGGTGGACAACACCTCAGCACCACTCCGACACACTCTCCCACAATCTGACCCAGGAATTTACCCCGTGGTTTCCCTCCTATCATCAAAGATTGGGGCCCGAAGGCTTTGCCCCAATCCCGTCATCCGGTGAGCTGCCCTCCGAAGGAAGCTGCACAGGAGGTACTCCCACGGAGTGGGTTTCAGATTTTTTTTGCGTTTTGTGTTTTGCGGAATGAAGGTTTACGAGGCCGAAGTGCAAATCCTGCCACCAACCTCCTAATAAAAAGTAACCCAACTGCAGGAGGACGTCCGCAACACAGTGGGCACTAGATATGGATGGCCGTTGGCTCACAAGGAGCTCCTCGCCCTTTGACAGTTTGTGTTTTAATCCTGCTGGGTGTCCATATCCAAACACCCTCCTCACCCAAAAACCTGGTGGGGAGACGGTTTAGTCGCCGACAACCGACCATGGAACAGGTTAGTACAGGTTTACATGGTACCTGTAGCAGGTCACAGATCTAACCTGACCTGACCTGACTTATTGAGACTTGCGTATAGCACTGCCTTCACTTCCTCCTTCACTTGCTGCGATTTTTACCCTGAAGAGTGCAGCACGAAAAGCTTCGGTCACTCTTAGCTCGTGTTTGTTTGTGTCCATATTGAAATTCTGTGGTACCAAACATCAATAATAATAATAACTTTAGAACTGCCACTTTATAACTGCTGGCAGTGATGACCGGGTACCCAGACGTCTGCCTTTGATACAACACGAGACTTTCTGAAGATGATAGTTGCAAAGTTTTGCTTCGATAGGATAAGTGGTTGCAGAGAAAACATTCTTTAATGTTGATATAAATACAGCCCTCCTCCGACAGCGCGGGACTGACGAGTTACGAACCGGGTAGCACAAAGTGTTCAATCTATTTATTCCGAATGCAGTTAGCCCTTTTTCTTGGGGACATTGTCGGTATCAATTGAATTGCTATTTCTGGACCTTCAAACGCATGCAGGTGCAGCCAAATGAGCCTTCTGTAAATAAAAAATTCTCAAAGTTCTCAGATTCAAATAATTAAATAATTCTGGCTGCCAAACTGTGTCACTGATCGGGTTGAAATTTTAAACCTACGTTTCACATGTCGGCTGAATAATAATTTTGAAGTTTCACATATATTTACACAGCGGTTCCTGAGTAAATATTACTTAATATTTCCCCTTCAACCCAACATGGCTGCCAAACCATGGGGCCGATTGAGTTGAAATTTAAAACCTTCATTCCACATGAAGGTTCCATCATAACTCTGAAGTTTCACATTTATTGATGCAGCAGTTCCAGAGTAAACATTAATTAATATTTTTCCTTCAATCCAATATGGCTGCCAAACGATGTGTCGTACATCAAAAGAGGGAGAGAACTTTTTGTTCGACATGGAGAGGCAGTCATACATTTGGAGTTTCGCCTCGATCTGTTCAGCCGTTTCAGAGAAGAAGACTTTTAAAGTTATTAATTTTCAATCCAATATGGCTGCCGTACCACGTGACCTATTACAACAAAAATTTAAATTCTCCCTCTAAAGGGGTAGTGGAACATGCTTTTTAAGTTTTGTGTTGATCAGACAAGGTGCATTATTCTATCCAAGATGGAGGCCAAACCATGTGACTTGTGACATCATAATTTTAAAAAAGAGAGAGATGCAATATGTATGTGAAGTTCCCCTTGATCTGACCAGCCATTCTGAAGAGATGTTTGAAGTTTTAGGTAAATTCAATATGGCCACCAAACCATATGACCTATCAATTAGAAATTAACAAACTTGTGAAAGGATGTCTTGGGAAAGTGTGTTTGAATTTTTGCCTCAATCTGTCCAGCCGTTCTGGAGAAGAAGATTTTTTAAATTATTAATTTTCAATCCAAGATGGCTGATGAAACTGTGACCTATGACATCATAAATTTATATTCTGCTTCCAATCGTGTATTGCAACAAGTGTGTGTAAGTTTCATGTTAATCGATAATGTGCATTTTACTATCCAAAGATGGCCCAAACCATGTGACATGTGATGTTATAATTTTACCGTATATGCAGGCATGGGTGGAAATTACAGTTGCCAAGTTTTGCTTCGATAGGTTATGTGGTCCAGAGAAAACATTATTTAATATTATCTTGAATCCAACATGGCTGCCAAACCATGTAACCACAATTAATTCATTAACAAACTTGTAAAAGGATGTCATGGGGAATGTGCATGTAAAGTTTCGCCTCAATCTGTTCAGCCGTTCTGGAGAAGATGTTGAAGGTTTAAGGGTAAATTCAATATGGCCGCCAAACCATGTGACCTATCAATAAGAAATTAACAAACTTGTAAAAGGATGTCATGGGAATGTGTGTGTAAAGTTTCGCATCAATCTCTTCAGCCCTTCTGGAGAAAAGTTTAAAAAATTTTTTTTAAACAAGATGGCTGCCGAACCGTCACCTATGAGGTCAAAATATTTTTTTTCTACGGTGAATTGTGTGTCGATGATGCTCAAGAAATTTCAGATTTTCATATGCAGTGTTCTACTTGACGAATTTTCACCGGGATACCGCTTCACTGATGACGTCACCAAAAAATCACCCGTCTTTCCCATTGGGTTCATTACAATGTATGAAGCGAAATATTTTTCCATTGCACCGTTTCAGAAATACAGAGGTCCAAAGTTATCGGTTTTTACAAGATGGCGCCCGTATCACGTGACCTATGACGTCACAATTATCAAATAAGTATGCTGTCAAAAAAGATATACGAAGGTGAAAATTTCGTGTCGATCGACTTACCGTCCTGAGAAATGATTTTTAAAGCGAAAGAACCCGAACATCGCCGGCGGAAAAAGAAAAATAATAAATAAACAGAAGAAAAACAATCGATTACCCAGTCCATTAGACTGGGTACCCTAATAATAATAATAGTCCCAGGGGTTCAGGGTGGGGAAAGACTCCAATTTTCTATGTAAATGTATATTGCGTAGGCCCCCTGGTGGAAAGGGAGGGGGGTATTACAAGTCATATATCCAAAAAAGTGGCAGAATTAACCCATCTGAAAGGATGAGTTATTGATTCGTTAAAATAATAACATAAAAATCAACGATACAAAATCCATGCTGATTGTATTCAATACAAGCATA
>CM068952.1:50623343-50636120 GCA_035128595.1 Eptatretus atami
CATACCTGAGTGTGTACGCAAATGAACATCCAAGCTGGACTTTCCCTTGAATAACTTCTTACACACAGAGCATTCGTGCATTGTCGGTTGGTACCTGCAAGATAGACCTCAATTGTGCAAGCCATTTTCAAATAAGCCTCCTATAACAGCTGCAGTCATGATTGTGGTCCCTTGATCTTTCTTTCCACTGTTTGCAAGTTCACAGCCAACTTTCCATTGTTTAGACTACTCCAGAATACCTATGGGAGCAATGTTATTTTCTGATTCATAAGCAACTAAAAATATATGAAGAAATAAGTAAAATATGCTACTAACTGAGCTTTCCACCAAACTTAACAGTTTCTTACAAATAAAGCATCGTTGTTCACATTCATAATGGTGGCAATTTGCTGTGGGCTGTACCTTTGCCAGACCTTCTCACCAAGATGTACGCTGCGATGGTGGATACTCAGATGATCTTGTCGTCCAAAACATTTTCCACAGGTCTCGCACATGTGGCTTTTTTCCCCTACGGCAAATTGATATCAAAGGTGAATAGGGGAAGAAATGAAATTATTCCTTATCAAAGTATAGCCAAATAAGCTCTCAGATGGTCGGCTACAATTGACATATGGCTCGAGTTATTCGAAAAGCCAAGAGAAAAGTTTCTGCACACTTGCACTCGCATTGATGGACTCACGTTGAGCAACTTGACTATCCACCATGAACATTGACTAACCGCCATGGGAAGCAAGAAGAAGCTGCTATACCAGCGTTAACCCTTCGTCAGGGCAAAAAGAGCTCTGACTTTTTGCAAAAGAGCTCCTCTTTTGCTCTGATGAAGGGTTAGTACCCGAAAAGTACCTTCTTGCTTCCCACGGCAGTAAAGAGACCTCAATCAACATCTTGTTGATTTCATTCAGTAAGTTACATAACCATGCGATTGAAGGTGTTATGATGGACTAAACAGCTCGAAGACATAAATACATACTTAAAACCGCTTGACAGCACAAGCTTTTATAACATTGGTGTTTCACAGCGAACCTGTAACAAATAAATACAACATAAATTATATTAGGCCGTAACTCGTACAAAGGCCATAATCGTTTTTTGGTTTTTTTAATCTCACATGAGCTGAAATGATTACTCATGTTATGCATGCTCACAGCATGAGATAACCAGAGTTGTGTCAAAGCCACCCAATGCTCGTGTTTATACATTTATCGTTTTTAAAAAACTCATCTAATAATTAATATTTTTTATAAGCATTGCAGTGAAGTCTGATCCAAATAATTTTAAAGCAATACAGTCATCCCCCGTTATATCGGGGGTTACGTTCCAACCCCCCCCCCCCCGCGAGAAGTGAGAATCCGCGATGAATGGATGCCTCCCAAAAAATCGACTCGTCTGGTCTGGTCGGCTTGGCAGTGATCAGGTTTGTGCCGGAGATCGACTCGTCTGTCTGGTCGCCTGCAGTGATCGGGTTGGAGTGCCGAGATCGACTCGTCTGGTCTGTCGGTTGGCAGTGATCGGGTTGAGGTGCGAGATCGACTCGTCTGGTCTGGTCGGTTTGGAGTGCTCGTCCACCGCAGCAAACCTTTTTCCTTCCCGAAGCATATCGAGCACCTTAACCTTCTCCTGGAGCGTCAGGACCTTCCTCTGGCGCTTCGGTTCCTTGCCAGAAGCCTTAGAAGGTGCAGGGCGTTTGGGCGGCATCTAGGGCTTGGAGAAAAAACGTAGAAAATATTCGAAGTTCACAAGCGAAACTTTGTCTCGTGCGTTGTGTGACTGGTCGAGCGCCACGCGTTATAATTTATTGCTTAAATAATTTATATTTTATATATTATTACCGCGATATACCGGGGGAATCCGCAGAAAAAATAAGTTAGGTTCCAAGGGAAAACCCGCGATGACACGGGGGCGTGATAGGTAAACCGCGATATAGCGGGGGATTACTGTATATGTATTTGTATATTGTAATCAGTAACAAGAGAGCAAGTGAGCACAATATATGCCCAAATAAGAAGGTATTACAGAATTGTGCTACTACATGGAAAACAGCATCCTGGTTGCATGGCAACCACTTTAATGACGAACGTATGTCCTGACACACCGTCTCCACAGTCTGTACCTATGTACCAAATATGAAACGTGAAAGTTAAAACTTTGGGAGCAGAGTGCGGACAGGAACGGATGGAAACAGCATCCTGGTTGCCATGGCAACCACTTTAGAGGACTATCGTATGTCACGACACACCGACTCCACAGTCTGTACCTCTGTTCCAAATATGAAACGTGAAAGTTGAAAACTTTGGGAGTTAGAGTGCGGACAGGAACGGATGGAAAACAGCATCCTGGTTGCCATGGCAATCACTTTAGATAACGAACGTATTCCTGACACACCGTCTCCACAGTCTGTACCTATGTACCAAATATGAAACGTGAAAGTTGAAAACTTTGGGAGTCAGAGTGCGGACAGGAACGGATGGAAAACAGCATCCTGGTTGCCATGGCAACACTTTAGATGACATCGTAGTCACGACACACCGACTCCACAGTCTGTACCTCTGTACCAAATATGAAAGTTGAAAACTTTGGGAGTTAGAGTGCGGACAGGAACGGATGGAAAACAGCATCCTGGTTGCCATGCAACCACTTAAGATGACGAACGTATGTCGCGACACACCGTCTCCACAGTCTGTACCATGTACCAAATATGAAACGTGAAAGTGGAAAACTTTTGAGGTAGAGTGCGGACAGGAACGGATGGAAAACAGCATCCTGGTTGCCATGGCAACCACTTTAGATGATGAACGTATGTCGCGACACACCGTCTCCACAGTCTGTACCTATGTACCAGATATGAAACGTGAAAGTAGAAAACTTTGGGAGTTAGAGTGCGGACAGGAACGGACGGACGGACGACCGGTATCACATAATACGCCCCGATATATATATATATCGGCGTATAAAAAATAGTGTGGTAGATAAAAACATAGAAATGAAAAAATAACTTGCACCCAAAATTTTAACATTTCCACGCTGACGCTGACGCTGACGCTCACGCCGGGGGTATCGCTATAGCTCTCTGTTCTTCGAACAGGCGAGCTAAAAATGACCCATCCCTAGATAACAAGTTGCTGCTGCACAAAATGCCAATAAACAGGCCACACATCTCACTGAGCCTTGTGTTGTTGTTTTTTTTGTACTTGCGAGTTGCCCGTGCCTGCATGGGATTCTAAACGGGTTGGGATTTAAGCGGAAAAACTGCAAATGGCGTCTCCTGTCACCGAGTCGGCAAGCTGGAAGCAACAATTCGCATTTATTACCACATCTGATGCAATTTAAAAGTTCTAATGGCGGTGAGGTGCTCCATTTGAAGCTGTTTGTTCGATATATGTGGCTTTTTCATGCCTAGGATCCATAATAAATATTTGTATTGGTGTCAAAGCCAGTGAACAATTGCAAATTAATAGGAGGATGCAAAGTCGAGGCTTGTGTCAGAGCGAGAAGACTGAACAGATCAGAACACAATATAACTATTTTTTCTTTGCATGCTACAATCAGTTGATTTTATTAATGGCTGACAATCAGCCATTCATTATTTGCTTTGCCCCCAATATAATAACAAACATTGTTATGGCCTCGTCTAATCTTTTAAAATTAAATTTTCTGAATTTTTGAAACAGGCAATTCCTCAAGTAAATGCTTCCATGTGTAAATAATAGCAGCATTCAGGAAGTTTTGAGTCTGAGCAGCTTAGTTTTTTGTGTTTTATTTTAGGTCTCAGCCAATCTATCCTGATTAGTCGTGTCTATTTGCAAACTGTCTTTTGTTTATGTTTCTCGGACTTGTATAAAACAGTGTCAACTTGAGTCAGTCAATGCAAGTTTTGAAAAATGGAGAAGATTAGAATCTGAGCAGTGATTGAGGTCCTCCATTTAAAAAAATGATCCTAAAGGAAATCTATGAGGACATGGCAGCAACATTGAGAAATAATGCAACTTCATACACAACTGTAAAAAAAAAAAAAAACTGATCAGCTGATTTTATGAAAGGGAGAATCAGTACTGAGGATGATCCATGGTCAGCATGCCCAAAGGGCACCACACCAGGAAAAGTTGACACAGTCCATAATATGTTGATGCCCAACAGAAAAAGTCAGTGTACTCTATCCTCACTAAAATATTAGTCATGGAACATTTCAACAAGATGCATACATGTAATGTTGACTGTTGATCAGAATAGAGCTTAAGTTTATATTTCTGGGGAATCCTTGAGCAGTTTCTATCGCATCCAAACAACTTCATGAGCAGAATCGTGACTCACGATGAGTCATGGGGTCACCACTTGATGTCATGGGTACAGTTCAATGGTTGTGAGAAGCCATCAAGGACAAGTGCCGTGGAAAGGTGAGTCGAGGAGTGCTGCCACTACAGGGCAATACATCACCCAATACAGCCGAGGTGACATTGACCACAGCGACCAACTACTCATCAGATTTGGCTCCACAAGGCTTCTACCTCTTCATCAAGTTGAAGAAGAAGTTTGCAGCAGATTTTGAGGACTTTGATGATGAGGTGATGATTGTGGTCGAGGAATTTCTGGAAGACCGTTGGAACAAGTGCATCAACACAATGGGGACTGTTATAAAATAAACAACTCAAAACAAACAATTTAGTGGGGCACTAGCATACCAATTGTGCATTTTGTGAGGAAAGCACCAAATTTGGCACACTAGTAGTCTAACATATTATGAACAGATTTGGATATTGGGCCATCTCAAATTCAGCCGCTGATGGCTGTGGCAGCCATTTTCCACTGCCATCAAAAATTTTGAGATGGCCCAATATCCAAATCTGTTCATAATATGATAGGCTACTAGTGTGCCAAATTTGGTGCTTTCCTCACAAAATGCACAATTGTTATGCTATATTTAGCTAAGTTGCCCCACTAATTTTGTTTTCCCTGTCAAGCTTGAAACTTTCTGAATGCCCGTTGTACCAGATAACATCCAAGGTTCCCTCTAATGTCACAAATCCTCATGGAAGGAGGACCGGTGGAAATGAACTTTTAACGTGGAATTCTTATTTTTGAAAAGGAAACAAATGATTGTATTGGTGGTAAAAGTCTCAATATCAATCTTTCCTTTGACAAGTAAATTATGTGATACATTTTAAAGTCTGAGATATACATTTAAACATTTGTGACTTTCACCATACGACCTATTGAGGCTCTTGCCATATTGAATTGAATGTTATGGACCTTGCTTGGGAAAATAGTACCATGGTTAAAAGCCAATGTCGCATTTAAATCTTTCACACTGCATTTAACCAAAGTAATTAAGTTTAAAACAAGAAAGAGCAGAGATTGCAAACCCTCACTAGGACTTGTTTTGTGTGGTGTTTGTGTAGTTTTATGTGGTGTATTTTCTGTGGTGTTTGCGTTTGTGTCCTGAACAAGCAAAGATGAAGTCATCAGGAGGACCTGGATAGGATTCAGGTTTCAGCTGCTACTCCTCTACCCTCAAACCCATGCAGGTGCAGCCAAGTGAGCCTTATTCAAAAATAATATTAAATAAATAACAAAAATAAAATAACCCAGATTCAAAAAAATTTAAAAAAAAATTCTTCCTTGCAGACCAAGCATCCAATCAGGTTGAAATTTAACATATTTTCCCCATCACTACTAGATCATAATTGTGAAGTTTCACGGCAATCGATGAGGCAGTTCAAGAGAAAGAATTTTTTAAAGGTTGTTCAATCCAATATGGCTGCCAGACCATGTGACGGATCAATTATTCATGAACACCCTGGTATCTCCAAGGCTGGGGGAACATGTGTGTGAAGTTTCTCCTTGATCTGTCCAGCCGTTCTGCAGGAGATTTTTAAAGGTTTCAGGATAAATCCAACATGGCTGCCAAACCATGTGACCTATGAAGTCAGAGGATGGAAACTTTTTTTTTTTTTTTAAACTCACGGATAGGCGGTCATACCTGAAAAGTTTCGCCTCAATCTGTTCAGCCGTTTCAGAGAAGACTTTTGAAGGATGGCCATCTGGTGGAGGACACCTCAGCACCACCGCAATCTGACCCAGGAAGGTTACCCCATGCTTTTCCTCCCATCAAAGAAAAGGGGTCCCGAAGGCTTTGCCCCAATTCAATCACCCAATGAGCTGCCGTGCGAAGGGCAGCTGCGCAGGAGGTAATCCCACGGAGTGGGTTTTCAGTTTTCTTTGCATTTTGTAAGTGTTTTGCGGAATGAGGTGTTTTACGGTGGCCGGAGTGCAAATCGTGCCACCAACCTCCTCGAAAAAGGCAACCCAACTGCAGGACGACATCCACAGACATAGTTGGGCACCAGATATGGATGCCCGTTCGCTCACAAGGAGCTTCTCTACCCTTTGACAGGTTTTGTTGACAAAACAGGGCACAGGGTGAAGAGGCACAGGCAGGCAGAGGTCGGCAGCAGCAGGCAGGCAGAACGAACATAGGCAGGCAGGACGACCTCTTCAGAGAAAGCTCTCCTCTTTTTCCTCAGAACACTTTCTCTCGAGACCTCGACAGTCCTCTCTTCCAATTCTCCTCAGACCAGCTCCTTTTCCTTTGTCGTCTTTCCCTCGGACTCTCAACCATCTCACCAACTGCCGTTTTCCTCCCGACGTACTTGCCTCAGACTCTCCAACTCTCACCAAGTCCCTAGATCGTCCTCTCTCTCCACCAACTGCCGATTTTGCTCCTCCCTCTCCTTCCTCTTTGGCAATGCTCTGCCTCTTTTGGAGATACATATAACTCCCCCCCCCAGCGATCCATTGCTCTGCCCCTCAAGAAGTGTTCACAGCTCTGCCCCCCACCAAGTCTCGCCGGCACCCCCCTCCCTCCCCCGGTGGAGGTTTACAGAGAGGATTTACACACAATTTCCTTAACCATAATCGCTAACTACTTATTACCAAGCACCACCCTCTGTGTGGCACAAATGCAAGCAAGACAATCCTTAAACTGACATTTCCCCACTTATGCATCGAGATGAAGATCAACTCTCACATGGACCATGCTACTTTATACATTCCTATCTGCTCTATGGTGATATCTAATATATATATATATATACAGTGCCGAGAGAAAGTGCACATCCTCTTTCAAAATGTTCACTTTTTGTTGCCTTCGAGGCTGGAATTAAATTGCATTAAAACAGACTTTTTACACCTTCATTTAAACATTGTAACCCACAACTTCCAAGTGAAAAACATATTCTACAAATTTCAGAAAATTAATTAAAAATACAAAACTAGAATATCTTGATTGGATATGTGCCCACCCCCCTTATAATAGCAATTGTAAATGAACTCGGGTATAACAAATCACACACCAAGTTAATTGGCCTCCACCTGTGTTAAATTGCAGCGATTCTGATTATTACCTCCACCACTGAAGGTGAAGGAGGATATGTTTTCACCCCTTACTGTCTGTTTGTTTGTTTGTTTGTCTGTGTGCAGGATATCTCAAAAAGTTGTGGATGGATTCGGATGAAATTTTGTGGACACGTTGGGTGTGTCACAAGGACGAACTGATGAGATTTTGGTGAAGATCCGGATCCGGATCCGACTACTGGAATTTTTAAAGTGATTTTTCACCATTGAGAGATAGGGCTGAAAATGATATCAGCACGATATCTTAAATTGTGAACGGATTCGCATGAAACTTGGTGGACATGTTGGCTGAGTGACAAGGGAGAATTGATTCAATTTTGGTGAAGATCAAAATCCAGATCTGGATATGAGAATTATTTATTTTTTAAAGTGATTCTTCACCATTGAGAGATGGGGCCAAAAACTTTATAGTACTGTATAGCATGATATTTAAAAATGTATTGGGCCCAATATGTTCTTGGGGATCAGGCATTGCATGGCGGAGGTATGCGCTCTACCTAGTGCCCTTCTAGTTTCAGAATAAAATCAGCTGCTCCTGTTGGTTTCCTCTGCTGTGTGGTGCATTTTACAGCAAAGACAACCACGAGCACCAAGGAGCTTTCAAAAGACCTCCCGGATAAAGTTGTGGCAAAACACACATCAGGGGCTGGGTATAAAAATATTTCAAAGACCTTGAATATCCCTTTGAGCATAGTCAAGACAATCATTAAGAAGTGGAAGGCATATGGTACCACCAAGACCCTTGCCTAGATCAGGCCGTCCCTCCAAACTCGATTACCAAACAAGGAGGAGACTGATCAGAGAGGCCAATGGCAACTTAGCAAAAGCAATATGCCTTTATGGAAAAGAGTGGTCACTGTGTACATGTGACAACAATATCCCAAGTACTCCACAAGTCTGGCCTGTACGGTGGAGTGGCAAGAAGGAAGCCATTACTCAAAAAATCCCACCTTGAGTCCCGTTTGAGGTGTACAAAAAAACCACTCCAGAGATTCTGAAGCCATATAGCAAAAAGTTTTGTGGTGTGAGGAAACCAAGATGGAACTTTTTGGCCGAAATGCAAAATGTTACCTTTGGCACAAACCCAACACAGCGCATTACTCGAAGAACACCTTCCCCACTGTGAAGCATGGTGGTGGCAGCACAATGTTATGGGGATGTTTCTCATTAGCAGAGGCAGGATAGAAGGGAAGATGGAAGGAGCAAAATACAGAAAAATCCCAGAGGAAAGCTTGCTGCCCTCTGCAAGACAGCTGAAATTGGGATGGAAGTTCACCTTTCAGCATGACAACGACCCGAAGCACACAGCCAAAGCTACACTGGAGTGGCTAAGGAACAACAAGATATATGTCCTTGAGTGGCCCAGTCAGGGCCCAGACCTAAATCCAATCAAAAAATCTGTGGCAGAACTTAAAGATTGCTGTCCATCATCGCTTCCCACGCAACTTGACAGCTTGAACAGTTTTGTCCAGAAGAATGGGAAAATATTGCCCAATCAAGGTGTGCAAAGTTGGTGGAGACCTATCCCAACAGAATCACAGCTGTAATTGCTGTTATAGGTGCTTCCAACAAGTATTAACTCAGGGGAGGGGGTGGACACTTATCCAACCAAGATATTCCAGTTTTGTATTTTTAATTAATTTTCTGAAATTTGTAGAATTTGTTTTTCACTTGGAAGTTGTGGGTTATGACGTGTAAATAAAGGTGGAAAGTTTCTGATTTAATGAAATTTAATTCCAGGCTTGAAGGCAACAAAAGGTGAAAATTTTGAAAGGAGGTCTCGACTTTCTATAGGCACTGTATACAAACATATACACATGTACATATATACATATATCTGGCTTCTGTCTGGCCACTCTCCCAAAAAGCAGAGATTTGTGAAGTGCTGCAGAGACTGTTGACCTTCCGGCAGGTTCTCCCATCTCAGCCAAGGAATTCTGTCGTTCTGTCAGAGTGGTCATTGGGTTCTTGGTCACCTCCTTGACTGGTCCTTCAAGCCCAGTTACTTAGTTTGGTCAGACGGCCACCTCGAGGAAGAGTCTGGGTAGTTCCATTTTCTTTCCATTTCCTAATGATGGAGCTCACTGTGGTCTTGTGAATTTTCAACACTCGAGAAATTGTTTCATTCACTTCCCCAGATCTATACCTCTTCACAATTCTATCCCGGAGTTATACTGACAGTTCCTTGGACTTTTTTTCTTTTTTTGTATACAATATCGACGCTCACATAAGAGCTAACAAAGGAAACAGGAAACAAGACGGACAGGAGAGGGAACCACAAACCAGTGGGGAACAGAAACATTAGGTTTCTCTATACATTAGGTTTTGTATCTATATATACACATATATATATATATATATATATATATATATGTATGTATATATATGTATATATTATTTACCCAGAACCAAGCTCACTTGTAACCAGTTGAGACAGATGCAAATTTTTTTTACAACGAACCAGAATGGATATTCTCATGTTTGGTGAGATGGTCTTGTCGAAGAAACCGCTTTGAGCAATGCCTGCAGCTGTACCTACGCTCCACTTGGTGAACTCGCATGTGTAGCCTGCGGCACAATAAAGTGTGCACAGGAATGAGCACAGATAACGAGACAAACAGAAAGTTGTTACTGTACATATACTATCATTTCTTCACAAAAAAAACAGATTTTATAATTTCTTACAGTTTTAAGAAGGCACGGATTTCATCTTCAACAAGGGATTAAATAATTATGCATTTAATGGCATCCACAGGTTCAATCTGATGCATCCAACTCTTGAAGTGATACTGTCATGGCCAAAAATATTGGCACCCTTAAACTTATTTTGAAATAACTCACAATTTTCTCTAAAAATAAGTTGAAATTGACAATAGTATTTGGTCTCCATCCATCCATTGGGACCATACTCTGTGCAGAGCGTTGGTGCTGCTGAAGCAGTCTCCTTCGCTATTGGACACAATCCTGGACGGGTCGCCACTCCGACACAGGATACCAGCAAGCTGGCACTAATTTTGCCAACCTTGGAAGAATGACAGGCAGAGTCAACCCCACCTGGTATTAATTCAACTGCAGAATGGGATTTGAACTCAGCATTCTCGGATCCCAAACCCACCACCCAAACTATTAAGCCAACATCAGGCATTTGGTCTCCACAATTCTTTAATTCACTGTTAATATTACAGAACCTTTGTTTTTAATTCTGAACTTAAATATCCTTTTAAATCCCAAAATAAAAAGAAATGGCATTGACAAAATTATTGACAACCTCGACTTAATATTTGGTTGCAAAGCCTTTGGACAAAAATAACTGCAGTCAAGCGCTTCCTATAGCCATGAATGAGATTCCTACTCATCTCTACTGGCAGTTTGGCCCACTCTTCTTGTGCAAACTGCTCCAGTTCTTCCAGATTTGAAGGGTGCCTTCTCCCAACTGCTGTTTTCAGATCTCCCCACATAACATGTGTTCAATGGGATTTAGATCTGGACTCATTGCTGGCCACTTCAGAACAGTCCATCGTTTTGTGTTGAACCATTCCTGGGTGCTTTTTGAAGTGTGTGTTGGGGTCATTGTCATGCTGCAAGACCCATGACCTTCGACGGAGACCGAGCTTTCTGACACTGGGTTGAACATTGTGCTCCAAAATGCCTTAGTAATCTCCATGCAAGGCACTCAGTGCCAGAGGAAGCACAGCAACCCCAAAACATCACTGAACCTCCTCCATGATTGACTGTAGGGAAGGTGTTCTTTTCTTTGAAGGCTTCATTTTGTTTTCTGTAAACTTAAAGATGATGTGCTTTACCAAAAAGTTCAAATCTGGTCTCATCTGTCCACAGGACATTCTCCCAGAAGGATTTTGGCTTGTTCAGGTGTGTTGTAGCAAACTCCAGTCGGGCTTTCTTATGTCTCTCTCTCAGCAGTGGGGTCCTCCTGAATCTTTCCTTAGAACCCCCTTTCACTGAGTTGGCGACGGATGGTGCGAATTGAAACTGTCGTAGCTCTTGTGTCTGAAGGTCAGCTTGAATCTGTTTGGCAGTTGATTGAGGTGCTTTCTCCACCATTCGAACAATCCTTCGCTGCAATCTTCAATCAAGGTTTCTCTTGTGGCCACGTCCAGGGAGGTAGGCTCCAATACCATGGGCCTTAAACTTCCTGATAACATTGTGTACGGTGGACACAGGAACATCAAGGTCTCTGGAGCTGGACTTGTAGGCTTGAGATTGTCCATGCTTGGCTACAATCTTGTTTCTGACCTCCTCAGACAATTCTCTGGTTTCCTTTCTTTTCTCCATGCTCATTGCGGTACACACAAGTGACACAAAACAGCAGAATGACTCAATGACTCCTTTTCAAACTGGTTGAATGAGTGATTTTTATATTGCAAGCACCTGCAACTCACCACAGATGAGTTCAATTCCAAAGTAAAGGAGAATTACCTGCTTGAAATCTAATTGTTTCTAACAACTTCTAAAAGGTGCCCATAATATTGTCCGGGCCATTTTAGGATTTGTGTGTGGAACAAGCTCAGATTTCGTAATTTTTTTCAGCTTTTTTTTGTTTTGTTCCACTGCAAACCAAATAAATACATTTGTAGATACCGAAAGATTTTTTAATTTCAACAATTTTCTGGAAGAAATGGTGCATTCTTTGAAAAAAGTGCAAGGGTACCAATATTTTTGACCATGACAGTACATACGACTCCGACAATCACCTTAATGACCACAATTATTCCCATCTTGCTGGGTCGGCTGGGGAACATTTTTGGTCTGTCTTTCACGAACCTGCTGGCAAGGCCTGACGTTTGACGTTAGATGGCAGGAATTTGGTATTTTTCCAGGATACTGGCAATAATGTGCCGACACCGCAAAAGAGACTGTGGGAACTTTAAAAGTGCACTTACCTCTGCACCAAGACCAGTGATACCTGAGAGGTTGCTTAAAGTTTGACCTGGACCATTATCTTATGTTTCTAATTTATAATGAAGCTTTAAGAACATGAAAAACACCATATTTGTGATAATTTTCAAGGTATTCTCCAGCTTTGTCCCAAAGGGGTGAAAGCTTAAGTAATCCTTCTGTCAACTTATTTAGGACATATACATCAATTTAATGAGCAGGTGCACAGGACCCGAATGGTCAATTTCATTTAAAAATAAAAATTGCAACAGTGTCCAAAGGAAGCGGTTCAGTTTGGCATTTTTAATATGAAATAGGTAAAAAGCCTAGAAACAAATGAATCCCGTTAGAATTACCCTTTTGAACCTTTTACAATTTTTTTTTTGTATACCTTGTCAAGGCTGGTATGAGAGCTAACACACAACGCACAGCAAGGGGGGCATGAGACAAGAGGGGTGTGGGAAGGACAAAACA
>CM068952.1:50636145-50664751 GCA_035128595.1 Eptatretus atami
AAAAAGCAGAGAGATGGAAGATCTGTAAGGTTTGAGCGAAGACCCCGGTATTGAGGTCCACCAACGTCAAATGAAGAGGGAGGGAGGAGGCTTGGTGCAAGGGCATGGGAGGGAGGGGGAGGGTAGGACAAGGCGGAGGAAGGAAGGTAAGCGAGGGTTGTGAAAGAGTGGTGGGGGGTTGTAGAATAGCTAGGGGAGTGGGCCGGATGAAGGAGGAGAAAAGCTTCTGTGGTGCTGGGGGAGAGGGGGGCAGAAGGAGTTGAGGATTGAGGAGGTGAAGTGATGAGATGGAGCTGAGAGGGCAGGGAAGGAAGCAGCTTTGTGGATGTGGAGGGGGGCAACATTGGAGAAGGTGGTGAGGGGGGGTAATGGTGGGAGAAGAGTGATGGTGCTTTGACGAGGGAGGGGTGAGTTGGCACTGTGTTGGAAAAAAAGAATAGGTTGATGGAAAGCGAACATTCATAGGAAACGGGTTTAAAATTTTTTTTTAGGTCAGAGATGCAATAAAGACATTTCTTGAATTGATGCAATAAAGGCAAATTAAGAGATGGAGAGCAAGAACCTGTAACAGTTGGATTTTTTTTCGACAAGGTATGAAGGAAAGTCGAATTGCAAAGCAGTTGTTGAATAGGAAGAGTCGGCATTATGAATACAGTAATGAGAACCACACGTGTGAAAGAGGAAGATGAAGCATATAAAGATGTTATATATATTATTTTTTTGAGAGAGTTTTCATTCAAGATTAAGTCATGTAAAGTTGTAGAATAACATCGTGGTGAATGGTAATTGGATCGGTAAACGCGGGGGTGGAAACAGATCACGTGGTTATGGAGTGTGTAGTTGAAGGATACAAGGAAAATTATTATTTTTGAAGATTAGGTAAGATTCGGAATGGAGGGTTGAGAAAAATCGTGAAGGTAATGTAGAGAGTGGGTCAGCTCAAGTATAAGAAAGATGGTGTGAGAAGAAGAAGAAGAAGAAGAGAAGAAGAAGAAGAAGAAGAAGAAGAAGAAGAAGAAAGAAAGAAGAAGAAGAAGAAGAAGAAGAAGAAGAAGAAGAAGAAGAAGAAGAAGAAGAAGAGAAGAAGAAGAAGAAGAAGAAGAAGAAGAAGAGAAGAAGAAGAAGAAGAAGAAGAAGAAGAAGAAGAAGAAGAAGAAGAAGAAGAAGAAGAAGAAGAAGAAGAAGAAGAAGAAGAAGAAGAAGAAGAAGAAGAAGAAGAAGAAGAACGAAGAAGAGAGAAGAAGAAAGAAGAAGAAGAGAAGAAGAAGAAGAAGAAAAGAAGAAAAGAAGAAAAGAAAAGAAGAAGAAGAAGAAGAAGAAGAAGAAGAAGAGAAAGAAGAAGAAGAAGAAGAAGAAGAAGAAGAAGAGAAGAAGAAGAAGAAGAAGAAGAAGAAGAAGAAGAGAAGAAGAAGAAGAAGAAGAAGAAGAAGAAGAAGAAGAAGAAGAGAAGAAGAAGAAGAAGAAGAAAAGAGAAGAAGAAGAAGAAGAAGAAGAAGAAGAAGAGAAAGAAGAAGAAGAAGAAGAAAAGAAGAAGAAGAAGAAAGAGAATCGGGATTCGTGGGTATGCAGCGAGATAGGTCGTTTTTTTTTTTTCCTTTAAATTTAAGACAAGGGCCATTGCTGCAAACCCAGAACGCGGAAGGATGTTAATTAACTAAATAGGTTGTTAATTACTTAAAAGGGGTATTTCAATCAAACCAACACCCAATTTAACTCATGCACTCCCTTGGATTTCCCTTTGTATGTCTGCAAAGTTTCAGGCTGCGAGGTTTCATGGTTTGGGAGTTACGGAGGACACACGGACGGACACACAACACACACACACCACCACACACACACACACACACACACACACACGACACACACACATACAGATATTTAATTGTCGGTCGATACATCTTCTACCTTCTGAAAGCAGCATACCGACCTTCAAAGATTATTTATGCACTTTACCATTTGCAATTACCAACCATCACATTGAATTAATTACTTCTCGAGTTTACCATCAACACTACCAACCTGCTACCTTGAAATATTTCATTTATATACACTTTACCATCACAATACCTCCATATTTACATTGGCCTGCAAAAGTATCCACCCCCCTCCAAAGTTTTCACATTTTGATGCCACCTGAGCGTATAAGCTCCTGTTGGACTTAGTCCAAAACAGAGGCTGGCTTATGGCGACATTGGCAAGTGACCCGTATTTTGCTTGGTTTGACACCATTTTCTTTCTATAAACCCACGGAACCTGTTTCGTGTCGTCAAACCCCGTCTTGGGATGGAAACTCCGAACAATTTCAAAAACGCAATGTTTAGCTTCCATTCCACTTGGATTCATACACAGAGTGACAGATCTGTGACGACTCCATCCCATATGTAAGGTACTACTCTAGTCTGACTATTGGCTGGGTGACGTCATGAGCTTTTGCTACTCGTTAATGAAGGAACATTTCTCAAAAAGTTTCATCGTCAAGATTTATCAAGGTCATCTTATCGCATTCATCACATTTATCATCACTTGGTCTCTATAAACCAGGAAAACACTGCTCTTCATTGTGGGGAGCCATTTTCCAGTAAATGTGATGTCACGCATCACAGGTGACAACTGGAAAGGAAAAAACAGTAAATAAAACTTTGATAAATTGTTGTTATATTCTTTCCAATATGTTGTTGTTCTTGTTTCATTGCCGATGTCGAAGAGATTGTGAGGAGATGATGCAACGGGGAGGGCCACGTGGGATGGGACCTGAGGGATGGACGTGAGGAGGGGCCGTGTTAACGGAGCCAGAGATGTGTGAACGTTTGGTGCAGCGGAATATAATGGACTCCGTGCCTTGCAATCCATCACATTGTTTTAGTGTCTGTGAGCGACATACAGAAATGTTCTTTGTTTGAGAAATGTTCTGTTTTGTATGTATGTTTTCTAACTTGGAACCTCCCTTGTCATGACTTGATTAGTTCACATATCGAATCGTGGTTTTACCCACGTTTGGTTAACCATTTGCGTTGCTGCATTGTTTAAGGCTGCATGGTTCCCTGCTGTTTAATTAATTATTTTTTTTCATTGGGATGTGAATTTCGAGTTGGGGGGGGGCCGGGTATCGGTGGCGAGAGCAGACCGCTAGATGGAGCAATAGAGTCGGCTCCACCGAACACACCGAATTTAGGTCGTACGTTCAGATAAATCCGAAAGGTCACGGATCCTTATCGGACCGAAGATCACCAATAGGTCGACCACGTGGGATAGGTTTATTGCAATTTCAATATACCTAATTACCCACGTCGTCCAAACTACCGGGGAAATTCACCCTCGGCAGGATCTGCGCATCGGGCCGTTACCCGAGCCGGATCCGAGTCGTACCCGAGCGGAAGAGTACCAGAATCCTGCCGGGCCGAATCGCGACGATTACGGCAGCAATGAGACCTCCTAAATTCCGTTCACAGCGTGGCAAACCAATGGTAGAAAGAAAGGACGAGCTGGGCATTCAACAAGAGGGGGATTTATTTACAATGGGGGGGAAGGGAACACAAAAAGAGCAGAGTTATCCGAATAAGAATGTAAATAATGTACAGTGAAAGCACTTAACAATTCTACTTAGACAAGACAGGCCCGAACACAGACACGCACACCCAAAAAAGAAATGGGCCTGCCGGTCTTTATTCGCTCTCCAGCCGAGGAGGATAGTTAGCTGGGAGTTCAGGAGGCTGGCTACCTGGCCGCGAGCGCGCGGCTGGTCGTCCACACCCTCCGGAGCTCGGTCACAAAAGCACGGACCAGGGAGCCGAACCCAGAGGAGGCGAGACGAGGTGATCTCCCTTTGAGAAAAATGGTCGACCGCTCACTGTAATGCCCAGACAAGACACCTCCGATGCGCGGGGATGCAGTCCGCCGCAGACCCAGACAGACGCGCTTCGAGACACACGGGACGCAAAACTCTCCACGCTCGACCCACAACCACTCGTTTTCTTTGGAGGGAGGGGCTTCTTCCTCTGGCCACTTGCCTCCTGATTGGTCAGACCCATCGCGCGATTCCCTGGCCGTCTCCCCATTGGACAGGCCCACGTAGGCGGGCAACTCCCACCCTTCTGGGTGAGTCCCCGATCGGAGGCGTTTGTAGCTCCGCCCACCTCCTCACTCCGACCACGTGCGTAATGGCGATGGTCTTGAGTGGGGGACGGGATGGGTGAGAACGCCCTTCCTTGCCAGTTGCCAAAGGGACGCCATGCCATGTTAAACCCCGCCCACGCTCGCTCGCCGGCGAGCAAAGAGCGCGCGGAGAATGCCGCGAGCAGAGTGTTTTGTTGTTGTTGTGAAAGCGAAGATGGGCGTTGTTGTCGTTGTTGTGAGTGATATAAAATCCTAACTATAAAATAATCCACAGCGCACGTACACTTAATTCCCATTAGACAGGGACGGGACCCTAACTAGAAACACGTACTTACCGATGTAACACTGATCTATAAGGACTCTGGCTGTTGTGTGCTCATGGCTGCCAGATTCGTAATTTTGCAAAAAAAATAACAAAAACAACCCACAACCTGGTGGTCAAATTGGATGAAATAACCAAAATGAAAACAAAAAAATTGTTTCCATTTTTTTTTTTTTTAATCTCATCGCAAATCTGCGACCACAGCACGCAAAGGATTAAAGAAAACAACAACACCCCCCCCCCCGCTTTAGATTCCTCCAACTGGTTGTTCTTGTCGCCGTCAACTTGCCGTATTTGCTCATGTATTTAGTCTCGGTTTTGATTATCATGAATCTTGATTTGATAAATTTTATTATCAACTAAAAAAAAAAAAAAGAGAGGATATAATGAGGTACCATCCAGGGAGAAAGTGAATAATAATTTTGCAAAAACAATGTGGTGTTGCGAAATACATGTGAAGCAAATGTTTTCGTTGTACCTTTAGTGTTGTAAACACGTACCAGTATATTATCCGTCTTCCTGCCCTTTGCAGTAAGCGTGCGTACGGAGATGTATATCAACACTTTATTTCGCTCGACTCGCCCTCATCCCTCTCAGGTCCTTCCGGTATTGAACTACTGCATATTCCATTGATAACTGAAAAAGTGTTCGGCGATCGGCAAAAGGCCTGCCTAATATAACACTCTTGGTGCACTCAGGAATGGCAAGTTTTCATTGTCACAATCGCACCGGAAGAGGATCGTCGAATCGGCATTTTCCGAATTGGCGCTCATCGGTTTACTTTGATGGGGGCCTTTGAAGGGGTTGTCAGATTTATTTTGAAGATCTGATATATATATATTTGGTGCATCGAGTTATTAATTAATTAATTTTTTTTTACCTCGGTAAGACACATCCGTTTTGAGGAATTTTTGGTTTCAGATTCGCAGGTTCCGTGTCTGTGGGGAATCATTTTCTGTGACAGTTTTGAGCCAAGGTCGTAAGTCGCTGTTCCCCCGATGTGGGGGAGTTTAGGGGGATTTTCAACGATTGGTTGGAAAATGTTTCCATACTCTCATTGACTGGTGCGTCGATCTCTTTCGGAAGGTGTTCATAAGGTTTTAATTTTTTTAAAAAATCAATTAAATGCAATGTGTGTGTGTGTGTGTGTGACAAGAAGACTAAAACCTTCCGGAAGTGTTTTTGAGACTGGTGGTGGTGGTCGTATGGCAGCTTAGCTGCGGGAAGCTATCATTTCTTGAAGCGCGACTGTGTCGCTGATGCAGTGCCCCTCTACCGGTACACACACTGGAACTGGTACTCATTTCGCCGACCTCGGAATGATGACAGGCTGAGTCAACCCCACCTGGTATTAATTCAGCGGCCGACGGGGCTTGAACTCAGGATCCTAGGATCCCGAGTCACCACCCTAACCACTTTAGGACCCTTGGATCCCAAGCTGCCACCTAACCACTTCAGGACCCTAGGATCCCAAGCCCACCCTAACCACTTCAGGACCTAGGATCCAAGCCGCCACCCTAACCACTTCAGGACCCTAGGATCCCGAGCGCCACCCTAACCACTTCAGGATCCTAGGATCCCAAGCTGCCACCTAACACTTCAGGACCTGGCATCAAGCCGCACCTACCACTTCAGGATCTAGGACCCAAGCCGCCACCCTAACCACTTCAGGACCTGGATCCAAGCCGCCACCCTAACGCACTGAGCACACCAGGCTGTCTTGAGACTGATGGCAGAGGGGTGGCAAGGAGAGGAGACCTTGGCAGATAAAGATCCAGAGCGCGTTGCCGCACTTGGTGCTTGGGGTGGCCGTCTTCTTGAGTGGTTGGACTCTGACAGAAGAGGTGCAGGGCACCATTGTGATGTCACATTGGTAACGGCTCTCGGTCTCCGAAGAGTCCGATGGGCACGTCAAAGCCTTTCCAGCACACCGTGCAGTCCTGGCAGCAGCTTGCCCCGTCCTCGGCTCTTACTTAACAGCCAATCCTGCAGAGCTGACCGTGAGACTGGAGGATGTGATCATGGGTGGGAGAAGTTTATCGCAATGGTAGCGACGATTGTAAAGCTGCGACGACGATGCCATCGAATGAAAAGTCACCGGCCGAAACTTGAGGACGTTGAGACGACCACACTCACTGGGCTACAAGAGAAGTCGTATGATGGGCAGGCAGAGGCTTTAGGTGGTTTGTTGGACCTTGTTTATACTGGGGAGGTTTCAAGATGAAGGTGTGGTTGGTGAAGCTTTGAGCTTAGCAGGTCGCCTGGGTATGTCAGCGGTTGGTGAGGGTTTGGATATGACCAAGGAGGTGAGATGGTGGGAGCTGGACGTTTTTAGAAAGCATGGCGAGCATGTCGACGAAAAACACCTCGGCAGTGGCCGAGACGATGACGCACTTGAGGAAGTTATTATTGAGGAAGGATTGAAGGAGGAGGGTGATGTGATGATTATAAAGAAAGAAAATGAAACGCAAGATGTGGAAAATGGTGGTGACACAGACAATGTCCAAGCAAAAGAGAGCTGCAGCGAAGGAGGCGAGCCTTCAATGAGCGTGTAAAGGATCGACGTCCAAATTGGTCAGAGATTCGTTGGCGGTGTGAGGTTTGTGGGAGAGCTTTTGTGTACCGCAAGTCACTGGAAAATCATGTTGCACAGATGCACGCATCATCCTCATCAACAGACAGGCGTTCCTCACCGTCAGTGCCTGGACCACTCCACGCTATTGGCCTGACTCTGACAATGAATTGTCCATCACGACGGCCCAACGTGCAGTCGGCCAGGCGTCGTAATACGAGACGACTGTGTCATCGTCCGTGCAACGGACACAGTGGTGAAATGGAAGTGGGACAAGGTCCAAAGATGGTGAGACGGAGGGATGTGACGCAGTCTTGTCTGGATTGAAATCCGACGCAGTTGAGGTGGAAAATAAGAAAACGAGAAGAAATCCAAAATGTGTCGGGGCTCAACAGGAGGCATGCGGGTCGGTCTCAGATCGTGTTGTTGGGGTTCGCAAGGGTCAACGACAAGGAAAAAGTCAGGAACGTTGTTCTTGGACTTGCAAGGTAGACACTTCTTTTCTCTTTATTTCCTTTATCTGAATCCATATCCTCATTGATGGTTCACATTCTCATCTCATCTCTGGATGGTGTGCTTGCTGCGAGTGCTTTCGAGTGAAGCGTTAAGTTCCATGAGTATGATAATACAGGTGCACGATGGGCCTGTGCTGTCGTCGCGTCGGTGTGTACCTTTTTTGCGAACCAAAGATATTCGAAAACTTCCTTGTAATGCATTTTGTGTGCGCAGGTGTGTGGAAAGTCATTCCAGCGGCGTGCACACCTGGTTGAGCACGAGGTTCTCCACACGACACACACTCCATATGCTTGTGCACAATGTGGGCAATCGTTCCGCTCCCGCTTTACAAGGCTCAAACATCAGGAGAAGGCACATCTTGGTAAGAGGCATGGTTGAATGGTTTGGATGAGAATTTGGTTATTTTCCCCTTCTTATTGAACAATGGAGATAGGCTTGCATATTTTTGGCCAAAGTTTATGCTGTAAGGGCTGCATCAAGGTTTATTTTGTTTTTTGTGTCAATATAAATGTTGATATACATGGATGTAAACTATGTCTTCCTCTATAGTCCTAATTAATCCCACCTTCTCGTGGATCAGCTGAGGGAGAATTATTATTACTAGCATAACCCGCACTCTGCGCGACATGTTGGGGTGGGTGTGTTTGAGAAAGGAACTGATGCAGAGTATCAGTAGTAATTTTACTTTAATGCAGTAAGTGGAATACGATTTCACTGTTTCAGAACCATTTTATTTATTTTTTTTGTACCATGCACCTCATATGGTCTTTGAGATAATGTAAGCCGAATATCACGTTACTCGAGCGCAGAACAAAGTCGAAGATAGCGCGACACGAAACCACAAACTCGGAAATAATATATAAGATTATTTTTAACCTTGGAAGTCTTTCACTCACTGGTTGGCCAGGCCTGACAGAATGTATGCACACTGCTCGACTCCCGAGAAAATTACTACTCTGCACCGAAAGTGGACGGAGGTTATGTTTTCACCCCCTGTCTGTCTCTGTGTGTCTGTCTTTGTTTGTCTGTGAACAGGATATCTCAAAAAAGTTGTGCACGGATTCTGACGAAATTTGGTGGAGAGGTTGGGTGTGTGACAAGGACGAAATGATTCGATTTTGGTGAAGATCCAGACACAGATCTTGATGCTAGAATTTAAGTGATTATTCACCATGAGTGATGGGTCTCAAAATGATATATAACACGATATCTCGTAAAGTTGTGGGCGGATTCGGGCAAAACTTGGTGATAGGTTGGGTTGTGTGAGGAGACGAATCGATTTTGGTGACGATCCGAATCTTGATCTGGACACTCGAATTTTTTATTTTCCCAAGTGATTCTTCATCATTGAGAGATGGGCCAAAAACTAAATATAGTATGATATTTCAAAAAGTTGTGGACGACTTGTGACAAAACGAGGTGGGTGAGTAAGTTAGGTGACCAGAACAAGCCGATTCGATTTTGGTTCCGATCCAGATCCAGATCCGGCCGATCAATGGGATACAAGATGTAAACCGTTCAGCCTGGATGAGGTATGCGCTCTACCGAGTGCCGTTCTAGTTCATCGTGTGACTAAACGGAGAAGATCTGCAGTTATTACTTTGTGCGAACGAAGTGAAAAGCAGGGTTAAGCAATCGGTTCACTTTGTCTGTCTCTGCAGATGTCAGTCGATGATCGAGGAAGTACCTGATTTTCGATCAAATGGTATTTCTTGATTACTGTAGAACACGAATCGGAACATGGACCTACAGTTTAGCAGTACTTTGGCTGTGAAATTGGCAAAATGTGCAGAATCTCATCCAATCGTGCAGGCACAGAGAGGAGTCAGGGATTATTTTTTCTTCAACTCGTCTGTGCCTGTCAAAAAGAAATGAAGATAATAAAAAAACTGGAAGATTACTGTTTTAAGGGATGTCATAAAGGGCAAGCAACAGGCACTAATAACTAATGTAACGTGTAAAAGATGGTGCATCAATGGCGGTTAAACTTCCAAAAAATAGTTTTGTTTTTTTCCTGCAACCTTCAAAATCTTTATTTTATTTCCTTGAGCACTGTCAAACACAAATTGCCTTCTTCGCACTTAAAAAAACCTGTTTAGCAGTACTTTCACTAATTATATGGCAGTGCCTTGTGCTGTTTATTTGGTACAAAATGCAAATCAAGAGATTAAAAGACCCTTCCCATGTCCTTTTTCTCCAGACTGCTTGGGGTAAGGTGTTCTATGAACTCTCTAGTTGCAAAATACATTAACGTAGCTCGTCTGAGTGAATGCCGTTTGGCTGACAAAGTGATTCTCAAAATTGGAACGACCTTCCACATGCCGGTTACTCAGGAATTCAGAATCATCTTGAAGGAGGATGCAGTATCCGTCAGAAAACCGATAAGTAACTCAGTGTTTGCTGGAAAGCTGCCAGCTCAAGCCTCATGCTGATGATCTTTATGACTTCAGTGATCAAAAACTTTATACCTCACCGTTGTGAGAATTTATGCACCCAATCTTTGAGTCCCAAGGAGGAGGTGGCTGTACTTCACCATCAATTTGAAGAAACCCTTCCTAGGGTTCCAATGTGTGACCTCAATGCATGAGCGGGTGCTGCGACTTGAGGAATTATTTATACACCATTGTTTTGGCAAATCCACCGACAAAGTGCGCGACCTCTTTGAATTCTGCATACGATGCAACCTCGCCATGACTAACACCTTCTTTCATCATAAATATCCCACAAGGGTATCACGGCTTTAAATATCAATGTTCTTGATGGTTTACTGAAGTCTAAATTATCTGATCTTGACCGTGGTGCGTGCCACATACATGTGAGGTAGAAAATCAAGCACTGCAACCGGATATCATATTTGGATACAAAAAACCCCGAAAAGACGGCATTGCTAATTTAGGCATCAGTTCCCAGGGTTTTGGCCTCAACAATGCAAAAATGAAGAAAATGAACAAATACAACATCTCAAAAATTCAGTGCAAAGATCCTGAAAGCTGAAGTGTGCCAAAATTGTACGTGATAATTGGGGTAACAAGAATGATGAAGAAGACCTTATGGAGATCTTAAAAAACAAACAAAAAAAAACATCTCTGGGACTATTACGACGAAAGAACTGCAGTTGGAAGCTGTCCGGGGCTCGGTGACGACCCTGAGAAGAGCCTCAGAAAAAACTGGAGAAAAAGAAAACGTCACACCTTGGTCCATTAATTGTGATCCCTCACTGAAACGGAGGTGGATACTTCAAAACCTGGGAGGACTCTGTTCCACCTTCTGAAACCCGCATATGAAGACAACAACCAATGACGCACACACGTATCCACTGAACAAACTGTGACCTGACATTCTTTTATACCTCACGTCAATGAACAAAAAGTGGAGATTAACCTTGAATCACCCTCGTAGATTTCAAAATGAAGCAACTATTCTGTTATTCGAAGAGCAAACTAATACTTAGCATATTCTTTTTTTTTTTTTTTCCTGATGTGGAACTCACTCGTCCATCCTGACTGTAATTTGCCGAGACCACATTTATATTTGACATGAAATCTGTTCCATAGTTTGTTTTATCATGTTTTAGGCCCATTCCCATGCCACATTTGTGGCCGGAGCTTCAACGATTCTGGCAATCTCCGACGCCATGTCCGCTGCACACATGGTGGTGACAGGAGATGGATCTGCCCTGTTTGTGGGAAAGCTATGCGGGAGAGGTACTGGTTTGAGCTTCATTTTCAAAAGCAGTAATCCTTGGTTATTACATTATAAAGAATACAGAAATTCTCGTTTTCGGAACACTATTTCCATGAATCGGTATCATCGTGTAAATGAAATAATTTTGTTATCGTTGAGTGCAAATTAATAAAACCGTGTTGACCCATTTAAACACTGACTCTTATTAACTTAGGCTTGTGCATGATAATATCAACACACAATTACCTAATTGTGATATCAATTCCACCATGCTTTTATGGCAGGACAACGCTAACTGAGCACCTTCGCATACACAGTGGAGACAAACCACACCTCTGCAGTGAGTGTGGGCAACGTTTCAGGCACAGCAGCACCTACCGGTACAACTTTAACCTCCTGGGTCATCTATCATTCTTTCCCTGTCCACCTCCCTGCTCAGCGCTTCACATTTTTGCACAGGAGAGGAGTGGGAGTTGTAGCTGTGTGCATCTAAGTGCCATTATAAATAAGTGTCTCTTGCCTTCTTTTTTATATTTTTCATCCCTTTTTTTTAATGTAATCTCTTTGCACAAAGATGAATTACACTACATTTATATATCTATTGGTGATAGGTGTGTGTGTGTGTGTGTGTGTGTGTGTGTGTGTGTGTGGTGTGTGTGTGATAGATATAACCTTGGCCACCAGTCGATAATTGTATTAACAGGATATTTCTCGCATGCCTATATTTCCTTGAGTTTGATTCAAATTGAGGAACCCAACCAACTTTGGTTAACCATCTTGAAATGGCCACTCTTTCATCAAAATGCTGAAAATTATGTTTAAAGACAATTTGAATTACAGATTCTGCGCCAGAAATGGGAAGTTAAAAGTGCTTGGCAATCAGAACTGAGTCATTGTAAACACACACTGTGCATGCAACATGGCCTCATTTAGCATTCACACGTCATTTTGAAAGTCACGTATTACCCACAACCATGTAATGCTTATCTCTTCATGGCCAATTTGGCATCAATGTATATTCCTCCTGAATACATGTCAAATGCTTTCATGACTGGTATGTTCACCCAAGTTGACCTTTATTGAGCACTAGTAGGGGTACCCGGTGGGTACCCAACGTTGTTCGGTGCTGTTCTAACCCTTTTGGCATTTTGAAGAAATAAATTAGTTTTTTTTTCTTCTTCTATTTTGGTGGTGCAAAAACACTTCCCAACACCCACTAAGGAATGGGGTCAGGGATCATTTAATATTTCTTTTCACTTAGCTACAAAGGCTATAAAGCGTTTTCCAAAAAAATCCCCCTAATTTTCTTTTTTTGGGCCAAAAACACTTCCTGGCTCTTACTGATAAACCTCAAAGTTTTACGATGATCCGTTCAGCCATCACTGAGAAAAATGGTGACCACACACACACACACACACACACACACACACACACACACACACGCGCTCTCTTATAGTACAGATTTATAACATGTGATAGAGATTCAATTATGTTTGTTGTTTCTCTGCCTGGAATTTAATTAAGATATAGATGTCACCCACGGCCTTACCATCGTTTCATGTGTAATCAGCAATTTATCAGGGTGGTCCAAATTTGAACAGGACCTTTGTTTATAAAAGACAGGGTAATGTATGCACAGAACATCACCAATGTTTAAGGAACTTTGTGTTCATGGTGTTTGAAACCATTACCCATAAATCACATTTCGAGCACCAAAGCATGTGCTAAAAATCAAGATGCCTGTGAATGAGGTAACAAGCAGAAGACGTCATGCAAAGCACGGTACTTGCAAAATCCAAAAAACACTTTGACCTCAAAAAATATTAGTGGTTGAATTCAATGACCAAATATGCAATCTCTTCAAATTTCAAGTGAATGGGATGAAAATTAACAATTTTAGAAATTCGGTCTATGTTGACCTTTTGGCCTATGTTGACCTCAAAAATAATGGCTAGTTGAATTCAGCTACCTGATATGCAAATCCTCTTCAAATTTAAAGTCAATGGGATGAAATTGAGGATTCTAGAAAAAAACCACCTTTGTTGTTGACCTTTCGGTCTACGTTGACCTCAAAAATAATTGGTGGTTGAATTCATTGACCTGAAATATAAATCCTCTTCAAATTTCAAATCAATCAGATGAAAATTGAGGATTTTAGAAATCTCACCTAAGTTGTTGACTTTTGGCCTCTGTTGACCTTTTGACCTCAAAAACAAAAGGCTTCTTCCTTAGCCAACTCTACCATGTGGTGAAGTTTCGTGAAGATCGTTTTAAAATTGTAACCTGTAGGCGACAAACAGACAGACAGAATAAACAAAATCGATTAACTAATGTACTTGAAAAATCTTTGATTTTGCAAGTAACAAAGAAGGTGGAATGATTAAAATTCTGGTCAACAAAAACATCAAGCTTTGTCGAGATTTACAATTAGCTCCATATAATTATAAATATTGCCTATTGAGGACATCCTTAGAAAAGGGCATCATTTTTATGTGGTGAAGCTGCTTCATATTTGGGTATGTCCGTCCGTCCATCCAGCCATCACTCCGTCCGTCAAAAATGAAGAAGAAGAAACTTTATAATCCACTGCGTTTAATTCCAATTTGTTCCAAAGTGTAATTGTAATGGTTATAAAGGGTAATGTAAACTTGCCTTTGCCTCATGGAAAGCAAACCCAACTGAGGGTAATCTCAGTTCTGTCCATAAAGCTCGGAACAAGTATCTACCCTCAGGAGAGCCAGAAAACAACATCTTTCGAAGCTCAAGTCTGAACTCTCAAACCTCTCTGCCTCCCAAATCCTGGTGGCATCTAATCAAATCTGTTTCTGGTGCATGTTCCCCTCCATCCCCTCCCTTATCTCAAATGGCCGCATTGCTGATACGGCACGTGAAAAGGCTGGATGCTTAAACTCGGTGTTTGCATCAAAATCTTGTGTTCGAATCCCATCACTTCTCTACCCCCTTTACCCAGTCACACCCAACTGTCCCTGGATTCTGTGTCCTTTTCTCCTGACAAGGTGGAGAGCTTGCTGTCAAACCTCGACTCAGATTCTGCAACCGGTCCAGACGGCATCAGCCCACGTGTCCTAAAAACCTGCTCCTCTGCTCTTGCTCACCCTCTCTCTGTTCTATTCACCCTCTCATTTGCTCAAGGTCATCTGCCATCTGCTTGGAAATCAGCAAACATCACTGCCCTGCACAAAAAAGGTGCAAAAACAGATCACTGCAACTACAGATCATCAGCCTTCTCCAATCATCAGCAAGGTTATGGAATCCATCATCGTTTCATTCAGACATTAAATCCTTCCTCTTCTCCAATGGCTTGATTTCCGATCATCAATTTGATTTCAGACAGGTCACTCTACTCTGGATATGCTGCTTCTGCTCTCCCAACAATGGATGGAGGTCCTCAATGCCAGACAAGAAATCCGAGCCGTATCCCTGGACTATCACGTGCTTTTGACACGGTCTGGCACCCTGCCCTGCTCACCAAACTCTCTTCCTATGGTATCCAAGGCCATCTCCACTCATGGCTCGCAGATTTCCTTTCCTGTCATCAAACGTGTGGCCCTAAATGGAGTTCTTTCATCCCCTCTTCCTGTCCAGGCTGGAGTTCCTCAAGGCAGTGTTCTTGGCCCTGTGCTTTTTCTGGTTTTCATCAATGATCTCTCCGACACTCTGGAAAATCCTCTTTATCTCTTTGCTGATGACTCCCCTCTGCCGAACCATCTGTCATCCCTCAGACCGGCAAGCAGCAGCTTCTTCGCTCTGCAGATCTAGATAAAATCACAAACTGGTCCAACACATGGAACATGTCTTTCAATCCTGATAAATCTCACACTCTCACAATGTCTCTCCCGAAAGGACTGTTTGGACCCTTCCTCCCCCATCCACTTTCTCAACAATCCCCTGGAAGAAGTCCTTTCTTTCCAGCTTCTGGGTCTCACTATCTGCCATGATCTTTCCTGGGAAAGCCACATTCCAACCTGGCCTCTAAAGCCAGTGTCGACTGGGAATCCTCCGTCGTGCAAAGTCCTTCCTCAGCTCACCTGAGCTCCTGACCACTTACAAAGCTTTCGTCCGCAGCCTGATGGAGTACCGCTCTCCCCTCTGGGTTGGTGCTCCTGCTCTCACCTTTCTCGACTTCAGGCAGTGGAAACCAAGGCATTTCGGATCATTGGTATTCCCCCAGATGAGGCCGAGTCTTTGAGCCTCTCACTTTTTCACCGCAGGCAGGTCAGTGGTCTTTCTGTCTTCTACCGTCACCTCTCCGGTTCCCCCCCCCCCCCCGCTCTGTGTGCGATTTGTCCCCACCATATTTCCGCAGGGTGCTCAAGGTCCGCCAACAACCCCCTTCTGGTAAAACTACCCGAATAACGAATCACTGCTCACCCTCACTCTTTCAATCCTCTTTTTTTTCCCCGCCTTTGGACTAAACTCCCTCATCTCGTTCAATCCCATTCTTCCTCCAGGCTTTCAAAACAGCTGTTCACCACACCTCTTCTCACCCCCATCCAAATCCTCGATCTTTTCTACCCCCGATAATCCACCCAAGACACCTCCTTCAAATTCCCTGCTTTCCTCCCCGAATGTCCCTGTAATGTCCATCTTGTATACCCCATGTTCCCTGCCCCATCCTCTCCTTTCTACAGATCTCCAATGTCTCTCTTCCCCACGGAGGTGGTGGTGAACAGCTGTTTTGAAAGCCTGGAGGGAAGAATGGGATTGAACAGAGTGAGGGAGTTTAGTCCAAAGGCGGGGAAAAAAAAGAGGATTGAAAGAGTGAGGGTGAGCAGTGATTCGTGATTCGGGTAGTTTTACCAGAAGGGGGTTGTTGGCGGACCTTGAGCACCCTGCGGAAATATGGTGGGGACAAATCGCACACAGAGCGGGGGGGGGGGGCGAGTAACGAGAGAGATGACCGGTTAGAAGACAGAAAACACACCGACCTGCCTGCGGTGAAAAAGTGAGAGGCTCAAAGACTCGGCCTCATCGTGGGAGATACCAATGATCCGAAATGCCTTGGTTTCCACTGCCTGAAGTCGAGAAAGGTGAGAGGCAGGAGCACCAACCCAGAGGGGAGAGCGGTACTCCATCAGGCTGCGGACGAAAGCTTTGTAAGTGGTCAGGAGCTCAGGTGAGCCGAGGAAGGACTTTGCACGACGGAGGATTCCCAGTCGACGACTGGCTTTGAGGCCAGGTTGGAATGTGGCTTTCCCAGGAAAGATCATGGCAGATAGTGAGACCCAGAAGCTGGAAAGAAAGGACTTCTTCCAGGGGATTGTTGAGAAAGTGGATGGGGGAGGAGAGGGGTCCAAACAGTCCTTTCGGAGAGACATTGTGAGAGTGTGAGATTTATCAGGATTGAAAGACATGTTCCATGTGTTGGACCAGTTTGTGATTTTATCTAGATCTGCAGAGCGAAGAAGCTGCTGCTTGCCGGTCTGAGGGATGACAGATGGTTCGGCAGAGGGTGGAGTCATCAGCAAAGAGATAAAGAGGATTTTCCAGAGTGTCGGAGAGATCATTGATGAAAACCAGAAAAAGCACAGGGCCAAGAACACTGCCTTGAGGAACTCCAGCCTGGACAGGAAGAGGGGATGAAAGAACTCCATTTAGGGCCACACGTTGACTGTGACAGGAAAGGAAATCTGCGAGCCATGAGTGGAGATGGCCTTGGATACCATAGGAAGAGAGTTTGGTGAGCAGGGCAGGGTGCCAGACCGTGTCAAAAGCACGTGATATGTCCAGGGATACGGCTCGGATTTCTTGTCTGGCATTGAGGACCTCCATCCATTGTTGGGAGAGCAGAAGCAGCATATCCAGAGTAGAGTGGACCTGGTCTGGAACTCAAATTGATGATCGGAAATCAAGCCATTGGAGAAGAGGAAGGATTTAATGTCTGAATGAAACGATGATGGATTCCATAACCTTGCTGATGATTGGGAGAAGGCTGATTGATCTGTAGTTGCAGTGATCTGTGCTACTTACGCTCTCTGTCTACTGCAACAGGCGCCAGCCTAAAAACTGACCACATCGCCTACATAACAAGTTGCTGCCTGTACACAAAATGCCAATAAACCAGGCCACGACTACCTCACTGCAGCTGTCTTGTTGTTTCTTTGTACTTGCGCATGTCTGCCGTGGCCCTGCATGGCATCTCTAAACCGGTTGGTGATTTAAGCCGGCCAAAAACTGCACAGTAATGGCGTCTCCTGTCACCGAAGAACCGGCCAACGCTGGGAAGCCAACCCTATCTTCAGCATTATTCACCACATTGAATGCATTTACAAAAGTATCTAATGGCGGTGAAGTGCTCCATTTGAAGCTGTTTGTTCGAATATATGTCGGCTTTTTTCATGCCTAGATCCATAATAAATATTTGTATTGGTGTCAAAGCCAGTGAACAATTGCAATAATAGGAGATGCCAAAGTCGAAGCTTGTGTCAGTGAGAAGACTGAAAGATCAGAACACAATATAACATATTTTTCTTTGCATGCTACAATCAGTTGATTTATTAATGGCTGACAATCAGCCATTCATATTTGCTTTCCTCCAATATAATACAACATTGTATATGGCCTCGTCTAATCTTTTAAAATTAAATTTTCTGAATTTTTGAAACAGGCAATTCTCCAAGTAAATGCTTCCATGTGTAAATAAATGCCAGCATTCAGGAAAGTTTTGAGTCTGAGCAGCTAGTTTTTTGATGTGTTTTATTTTAGTCTCAGCCAATCTATCCTGATTAGTCCGATGTCTATTTTGCAAACTGTCTTTTGTTTATGTTTCCTCGGACTTGTATAAAACGTGTCAACTTGAGTCAGTCAATGCAAGTTTTGAAAATGGAGAAGATTAGAATCTGAGCAGTGATTGAGGTCCTCCATTTAAAAAAATGATCCTAAAGGAAATTATGAGGACATGGCAGCAACATTGAGAAATTATGCAACTTCATACACAACTGTAAAAAAAAAAAAAAACTGATCAGCTGATTTTATGAAAGGGAGAATCAGTACTGAGGATGATCCATGTCAGCATGCCCAAAGGCACCACACCAGAAAAGTTGACACAGTCCATAATATGTTGATGCCCAACAGAAAAAGTCAGTGTACTCTATCCTCACTAAAATATTAGTCATGGACAATTTCAACAAGATGCATACATGTAATTTGACTGTTGATGATCAGAATAGAGCTTAAGTTATATTTCTGGGAATCCTGAGCAGTTTCTATCGCATCCAAACAACTTCATGAGCAGAAATCGTGACTCCGATGAGTCATGGGGTCACCACTTGATGTTCATGGTACAGTTCAATGGTTGTGAGAAGCCATCAAGGACAAGTGCCGTGGAAAGGTGAGTCGAGGAGTGCTGCCACTACAGGGCAATACATCACCCAATACAGCGAGGTGACATTGACCACAGCGACCAACTACTCATCAGATTTGGCTCCACAAGGCTTCTACCTCTTCATCAAGTGAAGAAGAAGTTTGCAGCAGATTTTGAGGACTTTGATGATGAGGTGATGATTGTGGTCGAGGAATTTCTGGAAGACGTTGGAACAAGTGCATAACACAATGGACGTGCTTTATACAACATCAAACATAGACTGGCAACATAGCAACTTAACACATTGAATGGATTAATTAGGCTGAGGCTGGCACATTAGACAACATATTTTAAATTTAGGCGACATTATTTGCTTCTGTCATTCATTGTGCTATTGTATGGACAGCACATTTGGTACAATTGTGCTCTTTTATCAGTTTGCCTGTTTGGATCAATTCTGGGCTCGTGGCAGCCATTTTCACGCCATCCTAGAGAATGGCCCAATATCCAAATCTGTTCATAATATGATAGCTACTAGTGTGCCAAATTTGGTGCTTTCCTCACAAAATGCACAATTGTTATGCTATATTTAGCTAAGTTGCCCCACAATTTTGTTTCCCTGTCAAGCTTGAAACTTTCTGAATGCCCGTTGTACCAGATAAACATCCAAGGTTCCTCTAATGTCACAAATCCTCATGAAGGAGGACCGGTGGAAATGAACTTTTAACGTGGATATTCTTATTTTTGAAAAGGAAACAAATGATTGTATTGGTGGTAAAAGTCTCAATATCAATCTTTCCTTTGACAAGTAAATTATGTGATACATTTTAAAGTCTGAGATATACATTTAAACATTTGTGACTTTCACCATACGACCTATTGAGGCTCTTGCCATATTGAATTGAATGTTATGGACCTTGCTTGGAAAATAGTACCATGGTTAAAAGCCAATGTCGCATTTAAATCTTTCACACTGCATTTAACCAAAGTAATTAAGTTTAAAACAAGAAAGAGCAGAGATTGCAAACCCTCACTAGGACTTGTTTTGTGTGGTGTTTGTGTAGTTTTATGTGGTGTATTTTCTGTGGTGTTTGCGTTTGTGTCCTGAACAAGCAAAGATGAAGTCATCAGGAGGAACCTGGTTAGGATTCAGGTTTCAGCTGCTACTCCTCTACCCTCAAACCCATGCAGGTGCAGCCAAGTGAGCCTTATTCAAAAATAATATAAAATAAAATAACAAAAATAAAAAATAACCCAGATTCAAAAAAAATTAAAAAAAAAATTCTTCCTTGCAGACCAAGCATCCAATCAGGTTGAAATTTAACATATTTTCCCCATCACTACTAGATCATAATTGTGAAGTTTCACGGCAATCGATGAGGCAGTTCAAGAGAAAGAATTTTTTAAAGGTTGTTCAATCCAAGATGGCTGCCAGACCATGTGACGGGATCAATTATTCATGAACACCCTGGTATCTCCAAGGCTGGGGAACATGTGTGTGAAGTTTCTCCTTGATCTGTCCAGCCGTTCTGCAGGAGATTTTTAAAGGTTTCAGGATAAATCCAACATGGCTGCCAAACCATGTGACCTATGAAGTCAGAGGATGGAAACTTTTTTTTTTTTTTTTAACTCACGGATAGGCGGTCATACCTGAAAAGTTTCGCCTCAATCTGTTCAGCCGTTTCAGAGAAGACTTTTGAAGGATGGCCATCTGGTGGAGGACACCTCAGCACCACCGCAATCTGACCCAGGAAGGTTACCCCATGCTTTCCTCCCATCAAAGAAAAGGGGTCCCGAAGGCTTTGCCCCAATTCAATCACCCAATGAGCTGCCGTGCGAAGGGCAGCTGCGCAGGAGGTAATCCCACGGAGTGGGTTTTCAGTTTTCTTTGCATTTTGTAAGTGTTTGTGGAATGAGGTGTTTTACGGTGGCCGGGAGTGCGAATCGTGCCACCAACTCCTCGAAAAAGGCAACCCAACTGCAGGACGACATCCACAGACACAGTTGGGCACCAGATATGGATGCCCGTTCGCTCACAAGGAGCTTCTCTGCCCTTTGACAGGTTTTGTTGACAAAACAGGGCACAGGGTGAAGAGGCACAGGCAGGCAGAGGTCGGCAGAAGCAGGCAGGCAGAACGAACATAGGCAGCAGGACGACCTCTTCAGAGAAAGCTCTCCTCTTTTTCCTCAGAACACTTTCTCTCGAGACCTCGACAGTCCTCTCTTCCAATTCTCCTCAGACCAGCTCCTTTTCCTTTGTCGTCTTTCCCTCGGACTCTCAACCATCTCACCAACTGCCGTTTTCCTCCGACGTACTTGCCTCAGACTCTCCAACTCTCACCAAGTCCCTAGATCGTCCTCTCTCTCCACCAACTGCCGATTTTGCTCCTCCCTCTCCTTCCTCTTTGCAATGCTCTGCCTTTTGGAGATACATATAACTCCCCCCCCCAGCGATCCATTGCTCTGCCCCTCAAGAAGTGTTCACAGCTCTGCCCCCCACCAAGTCTCGCCGGCACCCCCCTCCCTCCCCGGTGGAGTTTACAGAGAGATTTACACACAATTTCCTTAACCATAATCGCTAACTACTTATTACCAAGCACCACCCTCTGTGTGGCACAAATGCAAGCAAGACAATCCTTAAACTGACATTTCCCCACTTATGCATCGAGATGAAGATCAACTCTCACATGGACCATGCTACTTTATACATTCCTATCTGCTCTATGGTGATATCAAATATATATATATATATACAGTGCCGAAGAGAAGTGCACATCCTCTTTCAAAATGTTCACTTTTTGTTGCCTTCGAGGCTGGAATTAAATTGCATTAAAACAGACTTTTTACACCTTCATTTAAACATTGTAACCCACAACTTCCAACTGAAAAACATATTCTACAAATTTCAGAAAAATTAATTAAAAATACAAAACTAGAATATCTTGATTGGATATGTGCCCACCCCCCTTATAATAGCAATTTAAATGAACTCGGGTATAACAAATCACACACCAAGTTAATTGGCCTCCACCTTGTTTAAATTGCAGCGATTCTGATTATTACCTCCACCACTGAAGGTGAAGGAGGATATGTTTTCACCCCTTACTGTCTGTTTTGTTTGTTTGTTTGTCTGTGTGCAGGATATCTCAAAAAGTTGTGATGGATTCGGATGAAATTTTGTGGACACGTTGGGTGTTCACAGGACGAACTGATGAGATTTTGGTGAAGATCCGGATCCGGATCCGACTACTGGAATTTTTAAAGTGATTTTTCACCATTGAGAGATAGGGCTGAAAATGATATCAGCACGATATCTTAAATTGTGAACGGATTCGCATGAAACTTGGTGGACATGTTGGCTGAGTGACAAGGGAGAATTGATTCAATTTTGGTGAAGATCAAAATCCAGATCTGGATATGAGAATTATTTATTTTTTAAAGTGATCTTCACCATTGAGAGATGGGCCAAAAACTTATAGTACTGTCTAGCATGATATTTAAAAATGTATTGGGCCGATATGTTCTTGGGGATCAGGCATTGCATGGCGGAGGTATGCGCTCTACCTAGTGCCCTTCTAGTTTCAGAATAAAATCAGCTGCTCCTGTTGGTTTCCTCTGCTGTGTGGTGCATTTTACAGCAAAGACAACCACGAGCACCAAGGAGCTTTCAAAAGACCTCCCGGATAAAGTTGTGGCAAAACACACATCAGGGCTGGGTATAAAAATATTTCAAAGACCTTGAATATCCCTTTGAGCATAGTCAAGACAATCATTAAGAAGTGGAAGGCATATGGTACCACCAAGACCCTTGCCTAGATCAGGCCGTCCCTCCAAACTCGATTACCAAACAAGGAGGAGACTGATCAGAGAGGCCAATGGCAACTTAGCAAAAGCAATATGCCTTTATGGAAAGAGTGGTCACTGTGTACATGTGACAACAATATCCCAAGTACTCCACAAGTCTGGCCTGTACGGTGGAGTGGCAAGAAGGAAGCCATTACTCAAAAAATCCCACCTTGAGTCCCGTTTGAGGTGTACAAAAAAACCACTCCAGAGATTCTGAAGCCATATAGCAAAAAGTTTTGTGGTGTGAGGAAACCAGATGGAACTTTTTGGCCGAAATGCAAAATGTTACCTTTGGCACAAACCCAACACAGCGCATTACTCGAAAAAACACCTTCCCCACTGTGAAGCATGGTTGGCAGCACAATGTTATGGGGATGTTTCTCATTAGCAGAGGCAGGATAGAAGGGAAGATGGAAGGAGCAAATACAGAAAAATCCCAGAGGAAAGCTTGCTGCCCTCTGCAAGACAGCTGAAATTGGATGGAAGTTCACCTTTCAGCATGACAACGACCCGAAGCACACAGCCAAAGCTACACTGGAGTGGCTAAGGAACAACAAGATATATGTCCTTGAGTGGCCCAGTCAGGGCCCAGACCTAAATCCAATCAAAAAATCTGTGGCAGAACTTAAAGATTGCTGTCCATCATCGCTTCCCACGCAACTTGACAGCTTGAACAGTTTTGTCCAGAAGAATGGAAAATATTGCCCAATCAAGGTGTGCAAAGTTGGTGGAGACCTATCCCAACAGAATCACAGCTGTAATTGCTGTTATAGGTGCTTCCAACAAGTATTAACTCAGGGGAGGGGGTGGACACTTATCCAACCAAGATATTCCAGTTTTGTATTTTTAATTAATTTTCTGAAATTTGTAGAATTTGTTTTCACTTGGAAGTTGTGGGTATGACGTGTAAATAAAGGTGGAAAGTTTCTGATTTAATGAAATTTAATTCCAGGCTTGAAGGCAACAAAAGGTGAAAATTTTGAAAGGAGGTCTCGACTTTCTATAGGCACTGTATACAAACATATACACATGTACATATATACATATATCTGGCTTCTGTCTGGCCACTCTCCCAAAAAGCAGAGATTTGTGAAGTGCTGCAGAGACTGTTGACCTTCCGGCAGGTTCTCCCATCTCAGCCAAGGAATTCTGTCGTTCTGTCAGAGTGGGTCATTGGGTTCTTGGTCACCTCCTTGACTGGTCCTTCAAGCCCAGTTACTTAGTTTGGTCAGACGGCCACCTCGAGGAAGAGTCTGGTAGTTCCATTTTCTTTCCATTTCCTAATGATGGAGCTCACTGTGGTCTTGTGAATTTTCAACACTCGAGAAATTGTTTCATTCACTTCCCCAGATCTATACCTCTTCACAATTCTATCCCGGAGATTATACTGACAGTTCCTTGGACTTTTTTTCTTTTTTTGTATACAATATCGACGCTCACATAAGAGCTAACAAAGGAAACAGGAAACAAGACGGACAGGAGAGGGAACCACAAACCAGTGGGGAACAGAACATTAGGTTTCTCTATACATTAGGTTTTGTATCTATATATACACATATATATATTATATATATATATATATATATGTATGTATATATATGTATATATTATTTACCCAGAACCAAGCTCACTTGTAACCAGTTGAGACAGATGCAAATTTTTTTTACAACGAACCAGAATGGATATTTCTCATGTTTGTGAGATGGTCTTGTCGAAGAAACCGCTTTGAGCAATGCCTGCAGCTGTACCTACGCTCCACTTGGTGAACTCGCATGTGTAGCCTGCGGCACAATAAAGTGTGCACAGGAATGAGCACAGATAACGAGACAAACAGAAAGTTGTTACTGTACATATACTATCATTTCTTCACAAAAAAAACAGATTTATAATTTGTTACAGTTTTAAGAAGGCACGGATTTCATCTTCAACAAGGGATTAAATAATTATGCATTTAATGGCATCCACAGGTTCAATCTGATGCATCCAACTCTTGAAGTGACACTGTCATGGCCAAAAATATTGGCACCCTTAAACTTATTTTGAAATAACTCACAATTTTCTCTAAAAATAAGTTGAAATTGACAATAGTATTTGGTCTCCATCCATCCATTGGACCATACTCTGTGCAGAGCGTTGGTGCTGCTGAAGCAGTCTCCTTCGCTATTGGACACAATCCTGGACGGGTCGCCACTCCGACACAGGATACCAGCAAGCTGGCACTAATTTTGCCAACCTTGGAAGAATGACAGGCAGAGTCAACCCCACCTGGTATTAATTCAACTGCAGAATGGGATTTGAACTCAGCATTCTCGGATCCCAAACCCACCACCCAAACTATTAAGCCAACATCAGGCATTTGGTCTCACAATTCTTTAATTCACTGTTAATATTACAGAACCTTTGTTTTTAATTCTGAACTTAAATATCCTTTTAAATCCCAAAATAAAAAAGAAATGGCATTGACAAAATTATTGACAACCTCGACTTAATATTTGGTTGCAAAGCCTTTGGACAAAAATAACTGCAGTCAAGCGCTTCCTATAGCCATGAATGAATTCCTACTCATCTCTACTGGCAGTTTGGCCCACTCTTCTTGTGCAAACTGCTCCAGTTCTTCCAGATTTGAAGGGTGCCTTCTCCCAACTGCTGTTTTAAGATCTCCCACATAACAGGTGTTCAATGGGATTTAGATCTGGACTCATTGCTGGCCACTTCAGAACAGTCCTTGTTTTGTGTTGAACCGTTCCTGGGTGCATTTTGAAGTGTGTGTTGGGGTCATTGTACTGCTGCAAGACCCATGACCTTCGACGGAGACCGAGCTTTCTGACACTGGGTTGAACATTGTGCTCCAAAATGCCTTAGTAATCTCCTGATTTCATGATGCCATGCACACATGCAAGGCACTCAGTGCCAGAGGAAGCACAGCAACCCCAAAACATCACTGAACCTCCTCCATGATTGACTGTAGGGAAGGTGTTCTTTTCTTTGAAGGCTTCATTTGTTTTCTGTAAACTTAAAGATGATGTGCTTTACCAAAAAGTTCAAATCTGGTCTCATCTGTCCACAGGACATTCTCCCAGAAGGATTTTGGCTTGTTCAGGTGTTTATAGCAAACTCCAGTCGGGCTTTCTTATGTCTCTCTCTCAGCAGTGGGTCCTCCTGAATCTTTCCTTAGAACCCCTTTCACTGAGTTGGCGACGGATGGTGCGAATTGAAACTGTCGTAGCTCTGTGTCTGAAGGTCAGCTTGAATCTGTTTGGCAGTTGATTGAGGTGCTTTCTCCACCATTCGAACAATCCTTCGCTGCAATCTTCAATCAAGGTTTCTCTTGTGGCCACGTCCAGGGAGGTAGGCTCCAATACCATGGGCCTTAAACTTCCTGATAACATTGTGTACGGTGGACACAGGAACATCAAGGTCTCTGGAGCTGGACTTGTAGGCTTGAGATTGTCCATGCTTGGCTACAATCTTGTTTCTGACCTCCTCAGACAATTCTCTGGTTTCCTTTCTTTTCTCCATGCTCATTGCGGTACACACAAGGACACAAAACAGCAGAATGACTCAATGACTCCTTTTCAAACTGGTTGAATGAGTGATTTTTATATTGCAAGCACCTGCAACTCACCACAGATGAGTTCAATTCCAAAGTAAAGGAGAATTACCTGCTTGAAATCTAATTGTTTCTAACAACTTCTAAAAGGTGCCCATAATATTGTTCGGGCCATTTTAGGATTTGTGTGTGGAACAAGCTCAGATTTCGTAATTTTTTCAGCTTTTTTTGTTTTGTTCCACTGCAAACCAAAATAATACATTTGTAGATACCGAAAGATTTTTTAATTTCAACAATTTCTGGAAGAAATGGTGCATTCTTTGAAAAAAGTGCAAGGGTACCAATATTTTGACCATGACAGTACATACGACTCCGACAATCACCTTAATGACCACAATTATTCCCATCTTGCTGGGTCGGCTGGGGAACATTTTTGGTCTGTCTTTCACGAACCTGCTGGCAAGGCCTGACGTTTGACGTTAGATGGCAGGAATTTGGTATTTTTCCAGGATACTGGCAATAATGTGCCGACACCGCAAAAGAGACTGTGGGAACTTTAAAAGTGCACTTACCTCTGCACCAAGACCAGTGATACCTGAGAGGTTGCTTAAAGTTTGACCTGGACCATTATCTTATGTTTCTAATTTATAATGAAGCTTTAAGAACATGAAAAACACCATATTTGTGATAATTTTCAAGGTATTCTCCAGCTTTGTCCCAAAGGGTGAAAGCTTAAGTAATCCTTCTGTCAACTTATTTAGGACATATACATCAATTTAATGAGCAGGTGCACAGGACCCGAATGGTCAATTTCATTTAAAAATAAAAATTGCAACAGTGTCCAAAGGAAGCGGTTCAGTTTGGCATTTTTAATATGAAATAGGTAAAAAGCCTAGAAACAAATGAATCCCGTTAGAATTACCCTTTTGAACCTTTTACAATTTTTTTTTGTATACCTTGTCAAGGCTGGTATGAGAGCTAACACACAACGCACAGCAAGGGGGGCATGAGACAAGAGGGTGTGGGGAAGGACAAAACAGTGGGGAAGAGAGACATTGGAGATCTGTAGAAAGGAGAGGATGGGGCAGGGAACATGGGTATACAAGATGGACATTACAGGGACATTCGGGGAGGAAAGCAGGAATTTGAAGGAGGTGTGCTTGGGTGGATTATCGGGGGTAGAAAAGATCGAGGATTTGGATGGGGGGTGAGAAGAGGTGGTGGTGAACAGCTGTTTTGAAAGCCTGGAGGGAAGAATGGGATTGAACAGAGTGAGGGAGTTTAGTCCAAAGGCGGGAAAAAAGAGGATTGAAAGAGTGAGGTGAGCAGTGATTCGTGATTCGGGTAGTTTTACCAGAAGGGGGGTTGTTGCGACCTTGAGCACCCTGCGGAAATATGGTGGGGACAAATCGCACACAGAGCGGGGGGGGGGGAGACCGGAGAGGTGACGGTAGAAGACAGAAAGACCACTGACCTGCCTCGTGAAAAAGTGAGACTCAAAGACTCGGCCTCATCGTGGGAGATACCAATGATCCGAAATGCCTTGGTTTCCACTGCCTGAAGTCGAGAAAGGTGAGAGGCAGGAGCACCAACCCAGAGGGAGAGCGGTACTCCATCAGGCTGCGGACGAAAGCTTTGTAAGTGGTCAGGAGCTCAGGTGAGCTGAGGAAGGACTTTGCACGACGGAGGATTCCCAGTCGACGACTGGCTTTAGAGGCCAGGTTGGAATGTGGCTTTCCCAGGAAAGATCATGGCAGATAGTGAGACCCAGAAGCTGGAAAGAAAGGACTTCTTCCAGGGGATTGTTGAGAAAGTGGATGGGGGAGGAGAGGGGTCCAAACAGTCCTTTCGGAGAGACATTGTGAGAGTGTGAGATTTATCAGGATTGAAAGACATGTTCCATGTGTTGGACCAGTTTGTGATTTATCTAGATCTGCAGAGCGAAGAAGCTGCTGCTTGCCGGTCTGAGGATGACAGATGGTTCGGCAGAGGTGGAGTCATCAGCAAAGAGATAAAGAGGATTTTCCAGAGTGTCGGAGAGATCATTGATGAAAACCAGAAAAAGCACAGGGCCAAGAACACTGCCTTGAGGAACTCCAGCCTGGACAGGAAGAGGGGATGAAAGAACTCCATTTAGGGCCACACGTTGACTGTGACAGGAAAGGAAATCTGCGAGCCATGAGTGGAGATGGCCTTGGATACCATAGGAAGAGAGTTTGGTGAGCAGGGCAGGGTGCCAGACCGTGTCAAAAGCACGTGATATGTCCAGGGATACGGCTCGGATTTCTTGTCTGGCATTGAGGACCTCCATCCATTGTTGGGAGAGCAGAAGCAGCATATCCAGAGTAGAGTGACCTGGTCTGAAATCAAATTGATGATCGGAAATCAAGCCATTGGAGAAGAGGAAGGATTTAATGTCTGAATGAAACGATGATGGATTCCATAACCTTGCTGATGATTGGGAGAAGGCTGATTGATCTGTAGTTGCAGTGATCTGTTTTTGCACCTTTTTTGTGCAGGGCAGTGATGTTTGCTGATTTCCAAGCAGATGGCAGATGACCTTGAGCAAATGAGAGGGTGAATAGAACAGAGAGAGGGTGAGCAAGAGCAGAGGAGCAGGTTTTAGGACACGTGGGTGATGCCGTCTGGACCGGTTGCAGAAATCTAGTCGAGTGTTTG
>CM068952.1:50666401-50677235 GCA_035128595.1 Eptatretus atami
TGTGTGTGTGTCACCATTTTTCTCAGTGATGGCTGAACGGATCATCGTAAAACTTTGAGGTTTATCAGTAAGAGCCAGGAAGTGTTTTTGGCCCAAAAAAAGAAAATTAGGGGGATTTTTTTGGAAAACGCTTTATAGCCTTTGTAGCTAAGTGAAAAGAAATATTAAATGATCCCTGACCCCATTCCTTAGTGGGTGTTGGGAAGTGTTTTTAGCACCACCCAAAAATAGAAGAAGAAAAAAAAACTAATTTATTTCTTCAAAATGCCAAAAGGGTTAGAACAGCACCGAACAACGTTGGGTACCCACCGGGTACCCCTACTAGTGCTCAATAAAGGTCAACTTGGGTGAACATACCAGTCATGAAAGCATTTGACATGATTCAGGAGGAATATACATTGATGCCAAATTGGCCATGAAGAGATAAGCATTACATGGTTGTGGGTAATACGTGACTTTCAAAATGACGTGTGAATGCTAAATGAGGCCATGTTGCATGCACAGTGTGTGTTTACAATGACTCAGTTCTGATTGCCAAGCACTTTTAACTTCCCATTGCTGGCGCAGAATCTGTAATTCAAATTGTCTTTAAACATAATTTTCAGCATTTTGATGAAAGAGTGGCCATTTCAAGATGGTTAACCAAAGTTGGTTGGGTTCCTCAATTTGAATCAAACTCAAGGAAATATAGGCATGCGAGAAATATCCTGTTAATACAATTATCGACTGGTGGCCAAGGTTATATCTATCACACACACACACACACAGACACACACACACACACACACACACACACACACACCTATCACCAATAGATATATAAATGTAGTGTAATTCATCTTGTGGCAAAGAGATTACATTAAAAAAAAAGGGATGAAAAATATAAAAAAGAAGGCAAGAGACACTTATTTATAATGGCACTTAGAGTGCACACAGCTACAACTCCCACTCCTCTCCTGTGCAAAAATGTGAAGCGCTGAGCAGGGAGGTGGACAGGGAAAGAATGATAGATGACCCAGGAGGTTAAAGTTGTACCGGTAGGTGCTGCTGTGCCTGAAACGTTGCCCACACTCACTGCAGAGGTGTGGTTTGTCTCCACTGTGTATGCGAAGGTGCTCAGTTAGCGTTGTCCTGCCATAAAAGCATGGTGGAATTGATATCACAATTAGGTAATTGTGTGTTGATATTATCATGCACAAGCCTAAGTTAATAAGAGTCAGTGTTTAAATGGGTCAACACGGTTTTATTAATTTGCACTCAACGATAACAAAATTATTTCATTTACACGATGATACCGATTCATGGAAATAGTGTTCCGAAAACGAGAATTTCTGTATTCTTTTATAATGTAATAACCAAGGATTACTGCTTTTGAAAATGAAGCTCAAACCAGTACCTCTCCCGCATAGCTTTCCCACAAACAGGGCAGATCCATCTCCTGTCACCACCATGTGTGCAGCGGACATGGCGTCGGAGATTGCCAGAATCGTTGAAGCTCCGGCCACAAATGTGGCATGGGAATGGGCCTAAAACATGATAAAACAAACTATGGAACAGATTTCATGTCAAATATAAATGTGGTCTCGGCAAATTACAGTCAGGATGGACGAGTGAGTTCCACATCAGGAAAAAAAAAAAAAAAGAATATGCTAAGTATTAGTTTGCTCTTCGAATAACAGAATAGTTGCTTCATTTTGAAATCTACGAGGGTGATTCAAGGTTAATCTCCACTTTTTGTTCATTGACGTGAGGTATAAAAGAATGTCAGGTCACAGTTTGTTCAGTGGATACGTGTGTGCGTCATTGGTTGTTGTCTTCATATGCGGGTTTCAGAAGGTGGAACAGAGTCCTCCCAGGTTTTGAAGTATCCACCTCCGTTTCAGTGAGGGATCACAATTAATGGACCAAGGTGTGACGTTTTCTTTTTCTCCAGTTTTGTTCTGAGGGCTCTTCTCAGGGTCGTCACCGAGCCCCGGACAGCTTCCAACTGCAGTTCTTTCGTCGTAATAGTCCCAGAGATGTTTTTTTTTTGTTTGTTTTTTAAGATCTCCATAAGGTTCTTCTTCATCATTCTTGTTACCCCAATTATCACGTACAATTTTGGCACACTTCAGCTTTCAGGATCTTTGCACTGAATTTTTGAGATGTTGGTATTTGTTCATTTTCTTCATTTTTGCATTGTTGAGGCCAAAACCCTGGGAACTGATGCCTAAATTAGCAATGCCGTCTTTTCGGGGGTTTTTTGTATCCAAATATGATATCCGGTTGCAGTGCTTGATTTTCTACCTCACATGTATGTGGCACGCACCACGGTCAAGATCAGATAATTTAGACTTCAGTAAACCATCAAGAACATTGATATTTAAAGCCGTGATACCCTTGTGGGTATATTTATGATGAAAGAAGGTGTTAGTCGTGGTGAGGTTGCGTCGTATGCAGAATTCAAAGAGGTCGCGCACCTTGTCGGTTGTATTTGCCAAAACAATGGTGATAAATAATTCCTCAAGTCGCAGCACCCGCTCATGCATTGAGGTCACACATTGGAACCCCTAGGAAGGGTTTCTTCAAATTGATGGTGAAGTACAGCCACCTCCTCCTTGGGACTCAAAGATTGGGTGCATAAATTCTCACAACGGTGAGGTATAAAGTTTTTGATCACTGAAGTCATAAAGATCATCAGCATGAGGCTTGAGCTGGCAGCTTTCCAGCAAACACTGAGTTACTTATCGGTTTTCTGACGGATACTGCATCCTCCTTCAAGATGATTCTGAATTCCTGAGTAACCGGCATGTGGAAAGGTCGTTCCAATTTTGAGAATCACTTTGTCAGCCAAACGGCATTCACTCAGACGAGCTACGTTAATGTATTTTGGCAACTAGAGAGTTCATAGAACACCTTACCCCAAGCAGTCTGGAGAAAAAGGACATGGGAAGGGTCTTTTAATCTCTTGATTTGCATTTTGTACCAAATAAACAGCACAAGGCACTGCCATATAATTAGTGAAAGTACTGCTAAACAGGTTTTTTTAAGTGCGAAGAAGGCAATTTGTGTTTGACAGTGCTCAAGGAAATAAAATAAAGATTTTGAAGGTTGCAGGAAAAAAACAAAACTATTTTTTGGAAGTTTAACCGCCATTGATGCACCATCTTTTACACGTTACATTAGTTATTAGTGCCTGTTGCTTGCCCTTTATGACATCCCTAAAAACAGTAATCTTCCAGTTTTTTTATTATCTTCATTTCTTTTTGACAGGCACAGACGAGTTGAAGAAAAATAATCCCTGACTCCTCTCTGTGCCTGCACGATTGGGATGAGATTCTGCACATTTTGCCAATTTCACAGCCAAAGTACTGCTAAACTGTAGGTCCATGTTCCGATTCGTGTTCTACAGTAATCAAGAAATACCATTTGATCGAAAATCAGGTACTTCCTCGATCATCGACTGACATCTGCAGAGACAGACAAAGTGAACCGATTGCTTAACCCTGCTTTTCACTTCGTTCGCACAAAGTAATAACTGCAGATCTTCTCCGTTTAGTCACACGATGAACTAGAACGGCACTCGGTAGAGCGCATACCTCATCCAGGCTGAACGGTTTACATCTTGTATCCCATTGATCGGCCGGATCTGGATCTGGATCGGAACCAAAATCGAATCGGCTTGTTCTGGTCACCTAACTTACTCACCCACCTCGTTTTGTCACAAGTCGTCCACAACTTTTTGAAATATCATACTATATTTAGTTTTTGGCCCCATCTCTCAATGATGAAGAATCACTTGGGAAAATAAAAAATTCGAGTGTCCAGATCAAGATTCGGATCGTCACCAAAATCGATTCGTCTCCTCACACAACCCAACCTATCCACCAAGTTTTGCCCGAATCCGCCCACAACTTTACGAGATATCGTGTTATATATCATTTTGAGACCCATCACTCAATGGTGAATAATCACTTAAATTCTAGCATCAAGATCTGTGTCTGGATCTTCACCAAAATCGAATCATTTCGTCCTTGTCACACACCCAACCTCTCCACCAAATTTCGTCAGAATCCGTGCACAACTTTTTTGAGATATCCTGTTCACAGACAAACAAAGACAGACACACAGAGACAGACAGGGGGTGAAAACATAACCTCCGTCCACTTTCGGTGGCAGAGGTAGTAATTTTCTCGGGAGTCGAGCAGTGTGCATACATTCTGTCAGGCCTGGCCAACCAGTGAGTGAAAGACTTCCAAGGTTAAAAATAATCTTATATATTATTTCCGAGTTTGTGGTTTCGTGTCGCGCTATCTTCGACTTTGTTCTGCGCTCGAGTAACGTGATATTCGGCTTACATTATCTCAAAGACCATATGAGGTGCATGGTACAAAAAAAAGTAAATAAAATGGTTCTGAAACAGTGAAATCGTATTCCACTTACTGCATTAAAGTAAAATTACTACTGATACTCTGCATCAGTTCCTTTCTCAAACACACCCACCCCAACATGTCGCGCAGAGTGCGGGTTATGCTAGTAATAATAATTCTCCCTCAGCTGATCCCACGAGAAGGTGGGATTAATTAGGACTATAGAGGAAGACATAGTTTACATCCATGTATATCAACATTTATATTGACACAAAAATACAAAATAAACCTTGATGCAGCCCTTACAGCATAAACTTTGGCCAAAAATATGCAAGCCTATCTCCATTGTTCAATAAGAAGGGGGAAATAAACCAAATTCTCATCCAAACCATTCAACCATGCCTCTTACCAAGATGTGCCTTCTCCTGATGTTTGAGCCTTGTAAAGCGGGAGCGGAACGATTGCCCACATTGTGCACAAGCATATGGAGTGTGTGTCGTGTGGAGAACCTCGTGCTCAACCAGGTGTGCACGCCGCTGGAATGACTTTCCACACACCTGCGCACACAAAATGCATTACAAGGAAGTTTTCGAATATCTTTGTTTCGCAAAAAAGGTACACACCGACGCGACGACAGCACAGGCCCATCGTGCACCTGTATTATCATACTCATGGAACTTAACGCTTCACTCGAAAGCACTCGCAGCAAGCACACCATCCAGAGATGAGAGAATGTGAACCATCAATGAGGATATGGATTCAGATAAAGGAAATAAAGAGAAAAGAAGTGTTCTACCTTGCAAGTCCAAGAACAACGTTCCTGACTTCTTCCTTGTCGTTGACCCTTGCGAACCCCAACAACACGATCTGAGACCGACCCGCATGCCTCCTGTTGAGCCCCGACACATTTTGGATTTCTTCTCGTTTTCTTATTTTCCACCTCAACTGCGTCGGATTTCAATCCAGACAAGACTGCGTCACATCCCTCCGTCTCACCATCTTTGGAACCTTGTCCCACTTCCATTTCACCACTGTGTCCGTTGCACGGACGATGACACAGTCGTCTCGTATTACGACGCCTGGCCGACTGCACGTGGGCCGTCGTGATGGACAATTCATTGTCAGAGTCAGGCCAATAGCGTGGAGGTGGTCCAGGCCACTGACGGTGAGGAACGCCGTCTGTTGATGAGGATGATGCGTGCATCTGTGCAACATGATTTTCCAGTGACTTGCGGTACACAAAAGCTCTCCCACAAACCTCACACCGCCAACGAATCTCTGACAAATTTGGACGTCGATCCTTTACACGCTCATTGGAAGGCTCGCCTCCTTCGCTGCAGCTCTCTTTTGCTTGGACATTGTCTGTGTCACCACCATTTTCCACATCTTGCGTTTCATTTTCTTTCTTTATAATCATCACATCACCCTCCTCCTTCAATCCTTCCTCAATAATAACTTCCTCAAGTGCGTCATCGTCTCGGCCACTGCCGAGGTGTTTTTCGTCGACATTGCTCGCCATGCTTTCTAAAAACGTCCAGCTCCCACCATCTCCACCTCCTTGGTCATATCCAAACCCTCCACCAACCGCTGACATACCCAGGCGACCTGCTAAGCTCAAAGCTTCACCAACCACACCTTCATCTTGAACCTCCCCAGTATAAACAAGGTCCAACAAACCACCTAAAGCCTCTGCCTGCCCATCATACGACTTCTCTTGTAGCCCAGTGAGTGTGGTCGTCTCAACGTCCTCAAAGTTTCGGCCGGTGACGTTTTCATTCGATGGCATCGTCGTCGCAGCTTTACAATCGTCGCTACCATTGCGATAAACTTCTCCACCCATGATCACATCCTCCAGTCTCACGGTCAGCTCTGCAGGATGGGCTGTTAAGTAAGAGCCGAGGACGGGGCAAGCTGCTGCCAGGACTGCACGGTGTGCTGGAAAGGCTTTGACGTGCCCATCGGACTCTTCGGAGACCCGAGAGCCGGTTACCAATGTGACATCACAATGGTGCCCTGCACCTCTTCTGTCAGAGTCCAACCACTCAAGAAGACGGCCACCCCAAGCACCAAGTGCGGCAACGCGCTCTGGATCTTTATCTGCCAAGGTCTCCTCTCCTTGCCACCCCTCTGCCATCAGTCTCAAGACAGCCTGGTGTTGGCTCAGTGGTTAGGGTGGCGGCTTGGGATCCTAGGGTCCTGAAGTGGTTAGGGTTGGGCGGCTTGGATCCTAGGATCCTGAAGTGGTTAGGGTGGCGGCTTGGGATCCTAGGGTCCTGAAGTGGTTAGGGTGGCAGCTTGGATCCTAGGATCCTGAAGTGGTTAGGGTGGCGGCTCGGGATCCTAGGGTCCTGAAGTGGTTAGGGTGGCGGCTTGGGATCCTGGGTCCTGAAGTGGTTTAGGGTGGCGGTTGGGATCCTAGGGTCCTGAAGTGGTTAGGGTGGCAGCTTGGGATCCAAGGGTCCTAAAGTGGTTAGGGTGGTGACTCGGGATCCTAGGATCCTGAGTTCAAGCCCCGTCGGCCGCTGAATTAATACCAGGTGGGGTTGACTCAGCCTGTCATCATTCCGAGGTCGGCGAAATGAGTACCAGTTCCAGTGTGTGTACCGGTAGAGGGGCACTGCATCAGCGACACAGTCGCGCTTCAAGAAATGATAGCTTCCCCGGCAGCTAAGCTGCCATACGACCACCACCACCAGTCTCAAAAACACTTCCGGAAGGTTTTAGTCTCTTTGTCACACACACACACACACACATTGCATTTAATTGATTTTTTAAAAAAAATTAAAACCTTATGAACACCTTCCGAAAGAGATCGACGCACCAGTCAATGAGAGTATGGAAACATTTTCCAACCAATCGTTGAAAATCCCCCTAAACTCCCCCACATCGGGGGGAACAGCGACTTACGACCTTGGCTCAAAACTGTCACAGAAAATGATTCCCCACAGACACGAACCTGCGAATCTGAAACCAAAAATTCCTCAAAACGGATGTGTCTACCGAGGTAAAAAAAAAATTAATTAATTAATAACTCGATGCACCAAATATATATATATCAGATCTTCAAAATAAATCTGACAACCCCTTCAAAGGCCCCCAATCAGAAGTAACCGATGAGCCGCCAATTCGAAAATGCCGATTCGACGATCCTCTTCCGGTGCCGATTGTGACCAATGAAAAACTTGCCATTCCTGGTGCACCAAGAGTGTATTATATTAGGCAGGCCTTTTGCCGATCGCCGAACACTTTTTCAGTTATCAATGAATATGCAGTAGTTCAATACCGGAAGGACCTGAGAGGGATGAAGGGACGAGTCGAGCGAATAAAGTGTTGATATACATCTCCGTACGCAACGCTTACTGCAAAGGGCAGGAAGACGATAATAATACTGGTACGTGTTTACAACACTAAAGGTACAACGAAAACATTTGCTTCACATGTATTTCGCAACACCACATTGTTTTGCAAATATTATTCACTTTCTCCTGGATGGTACCTCATTATATCCCTCTTTTTTATTTTTTGTTGAAATAAAATTTATCAAATCAAGATTCATGATAATCAAAACCGAGACTAAATACATGAGCAAATACGGCAAGTTGACGGCGACAAGAACACCAGTTGGAGGAATCTAAAGCGGGGGGGGGGGGGGTTGTTGTTGTTTTCTTTAATCCTTTGCGTGCTGTGGTCGCAGATTTGCGATGAGATTAAAAAAAAAAAAAAAATGGAAACAATTTTTTTGTTTTCATTTTGGTTATTTCATCCAATTGACACCAGGTTGTGGGTTGTTTTTGTTATTTTTTTTGCAAATACGAATCTGGCAGCCATTGAGCACACAACAGCCAGAGTCCTTATAGATCAGTTACATCGGTAAGTACGTGTTTCTAGTTAGGGTCCCGTCCCTTGTCTAATGGGAATTAAGTGTACGTGCGCTGTGGATTATTTTATAGTTAGGATTTTTTATATCACTCACAACAACGACAACAACGCCCATCTTCGCTTTCACAACAACAACAACAACACTCTGCTCGCGGCATTCTCCGCGCTCTTTGCTCGCCGGCGAGCGAGCGTGGGCGGGGTTTAACATGGGCATGGCGTCCCTTTTGGCCAACTGGCAAGGAAGGGCGTCTCACCCGTCCCGTCCCCCACTCAAGACCATCGCCATTACGCACGTGGTCGGAGGTGAGGAGGTGGGCGGAGCTAACAACGCCTCCGATCGGGACTCCACCAGAAGGGTGGGAGTTGCCCCGCCTACCGTGGGCCTGTCCAATGGGAGACGGCCAGGGAATCGCGCGATGGGTCTGACCAATCAGGAGCAAGTGGCCAGAGGAAGAAGCCCCTCCCTCCAAAAGAAAACGAGTGGTGTTGGGGTCGAGCGTGGAGAGTTTTGCGTCCCGTGTGTCTCGAAGCGCGTCTGTCTGGGTCTGCGGCGGACTGCATCCCGCGCATCGGAGGTGTCTTGTCTGGGCATTACAGTGAGCGGTCGACCATTTTCAACATCAAGGGAGATCACCTCGTCTCGCCTCCTCTGGGTTCGGCTCCCCTGGTCCGTGCTTTTGGTGACCGGAGCTCCGGGAGGGTGTGGACGACCAGCCGCGCGCTCGCGGCCAGGTAGCCAGCCGTCCTGACTCCCAGCTAAACTATCCTCCTCGGCTGGAGAGCCGAATAAAGACCGGCAGGCCCATTTCTTTTTTGGGTGTGCGTGTCTGTGTTCGGGCCTGTCTTGTCTAAGTAGAATTGTTAAGTGCTTTCACTGTACATTATTTACATTTCTTATTCGGATAACTCTGCTCTTTTTGTGTTCCCTTCCCCCCCATTGTAAATAAATCCCCTCTTGTTGAATGTCCCAGCTCGTCCTTGTCCTTTCTACCATTGGTTTGCCACGCTGTGAACGGGAATTAGGAGGTCTCATTGCTGCCGTAATCGTGCGATCGGCCCGGCAGGATTCTGGTACTCTCCGCTCGGGGTACGACTCGGATCCGGCTCGGTAACGGCCCGGATGGCGCAGATCCTGCCGAGGGTGAATTTCCCCGGTAGTTTGGACGACGTGGGTAATTAGGTATATTGAAATTGGCAATTAACCCTATCCCACGTGGTCGACCTATTGGTGATCTTCGGTCCGATAAGGGATCCGTGACCTTTCGGATTTATCTGAACGGTACGACCTAAATTCCGGGTGTTCGGTGGAGCCGACTCTACTGCTCCATCTAGCGGTCGCTGCTCGCCACCGATACCCGGCCCCCCAACTCGAAATTCACATCCCAATGAAAAAAAATAATTAATTAAACAGCAGGGAACCATGCAGCCTTAAACAATGCAGCAACGCAAATGGTTAACCAAACGTGGGTAAAACACGATTCGATATGTGAACTAATCAGTCATGACAAGGAGGTTCCAAGTTAGACAACATACATACAAAACAGAACATTTCTCAAACAAAGAACATTTCTGTATGTCGCTCAACAGACACTAAACAATGTGATGGATTGCAAGGCACGAGTCCATTATTATTCCGCTGCACCAAACGTTCACACATCTCTGGCTCCGTTAACACGGCCCCTCCCTCACGTCCCATCCCTCAGGTCCCATCCCACGTGGCCCTCCCCGTTGCATCATCTTCCTCACAATCTCTCAACATCCGGCAATGAAACAAGAACAACAACATATTTGGAAAGAATATAACAACAATTTATCAAAGTTTTATTTACTGTTTTTTCCTTTCCAGTTGTCACCTGTGATGCGTGACATCACATTTACTGGAAATGGCATCCCCACAATGAAGAGCAGTGTTTCCTGGTTTATAGAGACCAAGTGATGATAAATGGTGATGAATGCGATAAGATGACCTTGATAAATCTTGACGATGAAACTTTGAGAAATGTTCCTTCATTCACGAGTAGCAAAGCTCATGACGTCACCCAGCCAATAGTCAGACTAGAGTAGTACCTTACATATGGGATGGAGATCGTCACAGATCTGTCACTCTGTGTATGAATCCAAGTGGAATGGAAGCTAAACATTGCGTTTTTGAAATTGTTCGGAGTTTCCATCCAAGACGGGGTTTGACGACACGAAAACAGGTCCGTGGGTTTATAGAAAGAAAATGGGTCAAACCAAGCAAAATACGGGTCACTTGCAATGTCAGCCATAAGCCAGCCTCTGTTTTGGACTAAGTCCAACAGGAGCTTATACGCTCAGGTGGCATCAAAATGTGAAAACTTTGGAGGGGGGTGGATACTTTTGCAGGCCAATGTAAATATGGAGGTATTGGTGATGGTAAAGTGTATATAAATGAAATATTTCAAGGTAGCAGGTTGGTAGTGTTGATGGTAAACTCGAGAAGTAATTAATTCAATGTGATGGTTGGTAATGCAAATGGTAAAGTGCATAAAATAAATCTTTGAAGGTGGTATGCTGCTTTCAGAAGGGTAGAAGATGTATCGACGACAATAAATATCTGTATGTGTGTGTGTGTGTGTGTGTGT
>CM068952.1:50723716-50743631 GCA_035128595.1 Eptatretus atami
GATAGAGATAGGGGTCTAGGATACGCTGACATGTGGATCTCGGATACTCCAACATAGGGATAGAGATCTCGGATGCTCCAACATCGGGACAGAGATAGGGATCTAGGATACTCCGACATGGGGAAGAGATAGGGATCGAGGATACTCCAACATGGGGATAGAGATTGGGATCTAGGATACTCCAACATGGGGAAGAGATAGGGATCTAGGATACGCTGACATAGGGATAGAGATAAGGGTCTAGGATATGCTGACATAGGGATCTAGGATATGCCAACCCAATAGAAAACGTTTTTAATAAAAAAAACACAATAAACCCAATAGAAAGTGGAAATAAAACCCAAATTCAGTTATTTTTAGATGCCAGTTGCACCTGTGGCATTTTTGACAGTTGATAGTACACAGCATGTAGATGCAAGTTCGATATTTACATACCACGTACATTCATTCACACCTGACGAAAGAGTTTGTTGACCTTCCTTCCGATGTTATCTGTTGTACAAATAACAGTTCATCCGTAACTGCATCGTTTGTCATTGGAGAATGGTGAGAGACGTCTCATCATAATATTACATTTGTGGGAAGGTGGAGTTATAAGGTAGAGTGTAGGTAAAAGGGGGGGGGGAGGGAAATAAGGTGAGAAGGAGATGAGAGTAAGGTTAGATAAGGGAATGCCTTGTTTCAGGGTGAGGATTTGAGGGAGTCAGTCGGGAGTGGAGGAGGAAAGGGGGGGGGGTGGGTGTGGTCGTTTGGGGAACTGAATATTTATACCATTTTGCATTATTTAATATGGGTATACTCCATAGTTGTAGATTAGCCTTCTCTTACCTTCATTATAAGTCATCTTGTCACTTTGACATGTGGTATGTGATAAGATAGGACTGCCATAGAAAACCTCATCGCTGATGTGCTCGACAGCTTCTACCAATTGACAGAGTCCCTCTTTTTCACCTCTTGGTTGGTTTGTCTTTTGATTTCAGAAATTTACCATGTGTCCTATTCATCATGGACCGAGCGTATTCTGTTTTCATCAGCAAAAAAATGCATTTAGTCAACCTCTTTTTTTTTCGTATTCACAGTTGAAGCTCATGGAAGAGCTAGTACGTACTAGTACACTGAATGGATCAGAATGCGTCCGGATCTCTCTGCCCCATCCCAAAATGCATTGCTTGATGATATTAAGGCAAGGGTGTTTCACACTGAGGGTAGCTAAAGCATGGAATACCATGGTCTCCCTGGATCAATGATGGCATCTGAAACTGTGGAAGGGTTTAAACTGTGGTTCAATAGATACCTGTAAGCTTTGAGGATGGGAGGGGTACATGGATATTGGTGGAAAAATGTGGGCATGATGGGACGGATGGCATCCTTCTTTGTCAGACTTCCTTGGAAAATCCTTTACTCATTTTGTTTTCAATGAACCAGAAATACCTGCTCACTCAGGGAACAGCCTGAGAGGGGGGTGGGGGGGGGCATGTGGGGAATATTGGGGGAGAGGGACAAATACATTTTGGCTCCAGCAGAAGTCAGCAAACCACTTGTGCTGTGCCACATGTACTGGAGAAAATTGTAAGTCGTCCAGGAGCAGGGGGGGGGAGTGGGGAGTAGCATGTGGGGATGTGCCATGAACTGACCCTGGGTACCCTCAGCACATATGAACACTGTGTGTGGGATTGGCTCATCCGTGTTGTTTTTCTATGATTTTCATACACACACACACCACCCACAACAACACACACACACACACACACACACACACACACACACGCAGATAATTGCCTTGCCTTATTACCTTTACCCACCGAAGGTGGATGAAGGTTATGTTTCCACCCTTGTTTCTCTGTTAGTAGGATATCTCAAAAATTATGGACGGATTCGGACGGCATTTTGTGGACAGATTGAGTGTGTGTCTAGGATGAATTGATTAGAATTTGGTGAAGATCTGGATACTGGAATTTTAAGTGATTTTTCATCATAGAGAGATTGGGCCAAAAATGATATACTGTATAGCATGATGTCTGAAAAAAGTGGTGGGCGGATTCGGCCGAAACTTGGTGGACAGGTTGGGTGTGTGATGAGGGAGAATTGAATCGATTTTGGTGAAGATCCAGATATGAGAATTTTTTCTTTCAATTCTTAAAGTGATTCCTCACCATTGAGAGATGGTGCCAAAAACGATATACTGTATTGTATAATGTATAGCACAATATTTTAACCAGAGTTGGTGTCAAAGCCACCCAATGCTCGCCTGTTTATACATTTATCGTTTTTCGGTTTAAAAGACTAGTCTAATAATATTTTTTATAAAGCATTGCAGTGAAGTCTGATCCAAATAATTTTAAAGCAATATATGTATTTGTATATTGTAATCAGTAAAAAATAGTGTGGTAGATAAAAACATTAGAAAGGAAATAACTTGCACCAAAAACTTAACATTTTCACGCTGACGCTCACGCCGGGGGGTATCGCTAGAGCTCTCTGTTCTTCGAACAGGCGAGCTAAAAATGTATTGGACCCGATATGTTCTACTGGATCAGGCATTGCGTGGCAGAGGTATGTGCTCTACCGAGTGCCCTTCTAGTTTAATATAGTAGGATAAGCAAAGAATGCCAATGTTTGACTAATGGGATTTTTATTTCAATATAATGATGATGTAGATTAGAGCAGGGACATATATAATTGGCGAGTGTACCAGTACACAATGGTCTCCTCTTTACAGCTGACAAGCGAATGCTGGCAGACAGGACAGCCGGGCTTAACCTCAGCTTGATGAAGTGTGGCAACATTCAGCATTATTGATACTTGCATAATTAGGCAATAATTATTTCATTTTAAAGTGCGTTTTGTTGATGTTTCCTCTATTGCATTGTTTCCTATTTTTTGCAATTGTTTTAAAATTGTACAATTTTTTAAAAATTTTTTTACAAAATGACCTGAAACACATCACTCATTATTCCACTGTTTTATCCTCATATTGCTCTGTCATGATGTGTTACACTGAAACACTGATTGTAAGACTACTCGTACTTATGCTTTGTTTCTGTGATTCTTGTATGTAACCAATTGTTAGGGGGTTTTGAATTGTGTTTCTGGTGAACTGTATTTGTACCTGGGTCATACATTTGATTATAATTTTGTCTAATTAGTTCCCCTTTGGTCAGTTATTCTGCTTGTCTGTTCATACATGTAAAATCTATTTAATTACAGAGGATCACACAATACTTGTAACTTCGTTTGCTATATGAGATGTCACACCTTACCTGCACTGCCTCATTATAAGATTCTCCCTATTATGTAACTGTCTTACATTGTTGGTTTACTGAAATAATATAATGCTCACATGCAAGTTGTAAATGAGAAACTAATTGAACAAATATATAATGCAACTACAGTATACTGTATAAATATTCAACATTCACTTTGTGAAACAAGAAATATAACTGCTTTCTCTTTTTTCTTCCTCAGGTCTTGTTAATACAAAGGAAAGACAGAAAGGTGTCACAAAGAGTGTGGGTGAAGAAGAAAGTAACTCACTTAGTAAGCTTTGTAAGAAGGAGAAGGTTAAAGTCACGAGGACATAACAGAGGAGTGTGAAGTTGAACAAACCAAGAGAGAACACTACCTATTTAGGAAGACAAAGTGTAAATATTAACTTGGAATTTGAGAGCAACAAAGTCACATTAAAAACTGGAAGAAGTACAGCTTTCAAAGTTGTAATGAACCTGCAGGTGTTTATGCAAATTAATGGACTGTAGAGCCTTTACGAGTGTTGTAGGTGAGCTTCTGCCAAGCAGGAAATCAAGCGGGGAATGACAATGATGATGGTTGGAAAACGTAATGGTCATGAGAAGGAAACAAATGAACCAAACCACGAGTCATTGACCAACAAATGTCCATCTTATCAATCTGGAGCCAGGCGTTTAGAAGTAACTAATAGGATTCGTGATTCCAGTAATATTCCAGAGACTGGAACCGACGAGTTTGAGTTCTGCCCTCGACCTCCTCATTCAGAAGGCATACTTTCTGCTCTGGACACGTTTCGCCTGCAGGTAAGTTGAAGGAGAAATGTGGCATGGTACAAAGGAATTCCGCAAGAGCTTTACTTGATGGACTCATATTTTTTGTATGATCTCACATAAACATGGATGCTTACGTGCAGTTGGCAATCAATTTGTTCCTCAGTCGTTCTTCAAATTAACTCCTTTTCCAACATTGTAACTGTGGAAGTTAACTCGTATTGATGAAAAGAAAAATTTTCCAGTAATTATTGACATAGGCCTGATTGTAAGGTGTTCGTGTCTTACTCTGGTTACCAAACTCTAATGCAGGGAATGCTAATCTTTGATTGATGCATGCATCTCAATGATGTTTCTGGCATTCAAAGTCTGATTTCAGTTCCTAATTTCTTGAGTCCACATTCTTATTATCCAGAATTCAAAAACAAGTCTGAGTCCTTAATATATTTAACAATATAAACAAGGCAACTAGTAACAAATGTAAATTATGCAAATAGACAACCCAGGTAGCCAATGATGCCGGCCAGACTCTAACTAGACACTTTGCCAAATGTTCCGACAGTAAGCCAGATTCGATCCAGCATCGTTGTTGACCTGGAAAATATCATTTGGATGGTTGTCAGCTTTTTACAAATCATCATCATAATAATAATATCTTATTTTCTCGAGCACCTTCCAACAACAAATTGCTGCAAATCACATGACAAGGATAAAATAACTAAATGACTACCCAGTAAAAATGGAAGTTAAAGAGAAATCAGCAAAAGAGAAAGAGACTGAGCAAGTTTGGAGACAAAGAGAGGAGTGAGAATTTGGAATTGAAATTTTAGGTAAAAGTCTTGTATTTAAATGTTGTTGAAAACAGACATAAGTAGACATCAGAGTATGTTGGATGAATTACAAGGATATTTGTCGACAATGCAGATGTACATTTGTTATACTTCCGGTTCCGGTTTTTGGAGGCAAAGGTTGGTTCTGTCCAGGGGTCTCTGCTGACTTTCTCAAAGATAAGTTTCCGGCCATTGTTTGTGACGTTTTGACCATTTATTTTGTTGCCTCCGTGTTTACTGTGTGTTCCTAGTTCGGTTTTGTTTCAAAATTTGTGCTATTTGGTGAGTTTTCTTTGGTCTCGTCACATCGGGTTTCCCTGAGGCCTACCCATCTTCCTGTCTATGTTCACGATCGTGTTAATTTGTAATTTCTCCTTTTTACCATCAGTTCTTATTTTCTCCACTTTTCCCTCCACTCTCCTTCTATCCCCCCCAACTATCCGTTCTGTTTCATGTCTTAAAATATAAAAAATACAACATAAAAACCGTTTCCCTCCTTACCTTATTCCCCACGTAACGACGTGACTTCTGGTACCGACTCTTCTTCCGACTCCTTCTGCCAACTGACCATCTTCCTCCTCCTTCTGCCAACTGACCATCTTCCTTCCACTTTAGCCGACCCTCATTCACCATACACCTTCACGATTTTTTTCTTCAACCTTTCTTTTATTTAATCTTACCTAATCTTTCAAATAAAAATAAAAATTCTTCATTCTTTTAACTTCTAACCTTACACCTCCTGTAACCCCATGTTTCTCTACCCCCTCTTCCTCTTCCTGTACTTTCGCCAACCGACCATCTTCCTTTTACTTTAGCCAATCCACATTCACCATCCACCTTCACGATTTTTTCTTAAACCATTCCTTCACCAAATCTTACCAAATCTTTATCAAAAAAACAAACAAACAGTCTCTTAAAATCTTTCAACTTCCTCTTTCACACGTGTGGTTCTCTGTATTGTATCATACTTCACTCTTCTTCTTCTTCTTCTTATTATTATTAGGGTACCCTGTCTTCTGACAGGGAACCCTATTGTTTTTTTCTGTTTATTTCATTATTATTTATTATTTATTCTTTTTCCGCCGGCAATTTGCGGGTTCTTTTCGCTTTAAAAATCATTTTCTCAGGAACGGTAAGTCCGATCGACACGAAATTTTCACCATAGTATGTATCTTTTTTGATAGCAAACTTAATGGTAATTGTGACGTCATAGGTCACGTGGTACGGGCGCCATCTTGAAAAAACCGAAAAACTTTGGACCTGTATCTCTGAAACGATGCGATGGAAAATTTTCGCTCATCAATTGAATAAGCTCCTCAAGGGAACAGGGGTGATTTTCGTGAGGTCATCGTCAAGAGGTGTGCCGGTCAAAATTCGTTAGGTACAACGCTGCATCGGAAAAATTCGAAATTTCTTGAGCCCATCTGCACAACAATTGACCGTAGAAAAAATATATATTGACGTCATAGTCACTTGTTCGCAGCCATCTTGTTTTGGGAATTTTTAAAAAAAATCTTCTTCTCCAGAACGGCTAAACAGATTGAGGCGAAACTTTACACACACATTCCCCATGAGTCCTTTATCAATGTTTTTAATTTCTTATTGATCTCATACGGTTTGGCGGCCATCTTGAATTTACCCAAAACCTTCAAACATCTTCTTCTCCAGAACGCTCGTAAATCAAGGGGAAACTTCACAAACCTATTTCCCACGAGTAGGGAATATAAGTTTGTTAATTTCTAATTGATAGGTCACATGGTTTGACAGCATGTTGGATCATGAAAAATATTAAATAATGTTTTCTCTGGAATCACATAACCGTCGAAGCGAAAATTTGCAACTATCACCTCCATGATGTCGCATATCATATAAAAAATTATGACTCACAATCACAGGGTTTGGCGGCCATCTTGGGAGGAAAAACGCATCTTATCCGATTAACACGAAATTTCACGCACGTATTCCACTACGGGATGAGGCAGGATGTAAACTTATGATGTCATAAGTCATATGGTTCGTCCATCTCTGAATTGAAATTAATAAATTTTAAAATCTTCTTCTCCAGAACGGCTAAACAGATTGAGGCGAAACTTTACCAACACATTCCCCATGAGGTCCTTTATCAAGTTTGTTAATTTCTTATTGATCGGTCATACGGTTTGGCGGCCATGTTGAATTTACCCTAAAACTTCAAACATCTTCTTCTCCAGAAACGGCTGATCTGATCAAGGGAAACTTCACATACCTATTGCACATGAGTAGGGAATGCAAGTTTGTTAATTTCTAATTAGTTCACATCGTTTGGCAGCCATGTTGGATTTAAGAAAAATATTAAATAATGTTTTCTCTGGAACCGCTTAACCTATCGAAGCGAAAATTGCAAATGCCATCGTCCATCAATTCTGCATAGTGGTAAAAATTATTACATCACAAGGCACATGGTTTGGCGCCATGTTGGATTTAAGAAAAATATTAAATAAGTTTCTCTGGAACGCTTAACCTATCGAAGCGAAAATTTGCAACTGTCATCCCCCAGTGTGTTCTGCATACATGGTGTAAAATTATGACATCACAAGTCACATCGTTTGGCGACCATCTTGGATAGAAAAACGCACCTTTTCCGATTAACACGAAACTTCACAGACATGTTCCACTGCATAGTTGAAAGAAGAATTAATTTTTTTTTCATCTCACGTATTCATTGTTGTATCAAAGGCCGAGGTCAGGGTAGTGCACACGAGTAGTGAATATAACTTTGTTAATTTCTAATGATAGGTCACATGGTTTGGCGGCCAGTGTGGATTCAAGAATTATATTAATAATGTTTTCTCTGGACCACATAACCTATCGAAGCAAGACTTGGCTACTATAATCTAGCCCCATGCCTGCCATATGTTAACAAGGACAAATGTGTCCAAGAACCGCGTCATTAAGGTTTTGTCTTCACCAGAAGAAGAAGAACAAGAACTTAAGAAGAAGAAGTAAAAAAAACAACTTCCGATATTTCGTCACATGCCTTGACGGAGCCAATAGCGAGACCCGTCATGGACGATTGTCGTTCATGACAAGAAAATAGTGTATTACAAATAACAATACATTAAAAGAATAATCTTTAATAGTAACGTGAACTTTTCGAAACTTTTAAGCAAATGTCCGAATATATTTAAAAGTTCATGATAGACGCTCTCAAAAGGCACCCTCAATGCGAGATGTGTACAAGTGTTTAGTATTTAAGGAGATCCGGATCCTGTATATGAACGAGTCGAGTCCTAAAGGATCTGTCTTCACCAGAAGAAGAAGAAGAAGAACAACGCCGAGCTCTCTTAATTTTAATTTAGAAGAGTAAATAATGAAGAAGAAGTTTAACAAAATGACGAAGAGTAATAAATGAAGAAGAAGATAATAAAAGAAGAAGAAGAGTAATAAAATGAGGAGAAGAGTAATAATATGAAGAAGAAGAGTAAATAAATGAAGAAGAAGAAGAGTATAAAATGATGAAGAGAAGTAAAAAAGAGAAGAAGAGTAATAAAAGAAGAATAAGAGTAATAAAAGCAGAGTAATAAAATGAAGAAGAAGAGTAATAAAATGAGGAAAAAGAGTAATAAATGAAGAAGAAGAGCAAAAAATGAAGAAGAAGAGAAAAAATGAAGAGTAAAATTGAAGAAGAAGAGAAAAAGAGAAGAAGAGTAAAAAATGAAGAAGAAGAGTAAAAAATAATGAAGAAGAAGAGTAAAAAAATGAAGAAGAAGAAGAGTAAATAGTGAAAGAAGAAGAAGTAAAAAATGAAGAAGAAGAGTAATAAAAGAAGAAGAAGAGTAATAAAAGGGGAGCAGGTAATAAAATAGAGAAGAGAGTAATAAAATGAGGAAAAAGAGTAAATGAAGAAGAAGAGCAAAAAATTGAAGAAGACAAAAATGAAGAAGAGTAAATAATGAAGAAGAAGAGTAAAAATTGAAGAAGACAAAAATGAAGAAGAGTAAAAAATGAAGAAGAAGAGTAAAAAATGAAGAAGAAGAAGAAGAAGAAGAGTAAAAAATGAGAAGAGAGAAAAATGAAGAGTAAAATTGAAGAGAAGAGAAAAAATGAAGACAAGAGTAAATGAAGAAGAAGAGTAAAATGAAGAAGAAGAAGAGTAATAAAATGAAGAAGAGAGTAATAAAAATGTGAAGAGAGTAATAAAAAGAAGAAGAAGAGTAATAAAAAAGAGAGAAGAGTAATAAAATGGAGAAGCAGAGTAATAAAATGAAGAAGAAGATAATAAATGAGGAAAAAGTAATAAATGAAGAAGCAGAGCAAAAAATTGAAGACAAAAATGAGAAGAAGAAGTAAAAAATGAAGAAGAAGAGTAAATAATGAAGAAGAAGAGTAAATAAGAAGAGAAGAGTAAAAAATGAAGAGAAGAGAAGAGTAAATAGAGAAGAAGAAAAATGAAGAAGAGAAAAATAGAAGAGTAAATAATGAAGAACAAAGTAAAAAATGAAGAAGAAGAAGAGTTAAAAATGAATGAAGAAGAAGAGTAAAAAATGAAGAGAAGAGTAAATACTGAAGAAGAAAAGAAAGAGTAAAAATGAGAAGAGTAAAAGATGAAGAATAAGAGTAAAAAATGAAGAAAGAGAAGTAAATAAGAAGTGCTAAATAAGACATGCTAAAAATTATGACATCACAAGTCACATTGTGTGGCAGCCATCTTGGATAGAAAAACACCTTTTCCGATTAACACTAAACTTGACAGACGTGTTCCAATACACGGTTTGAAGCAGATATAAATTTGTGATGTCATAGGTCACATGTGTTCGTCAGCCATCTGGATTGAAAATTAATAAATTTTTTAAATCTTCCCAGAACAGCTGGACAGTGAGGCAAAAATTCACGCACACTTTCCCCAAGACATCCTTTCACAAGGTCTGTTAATTTCTAATCGATAGGTCACACGGTTTGCGCCACGTCGAATTTACCCTAAAACCGTCAAACATCTTCTCCAGAACGGCTCGTCAGATCAAGGGGAAGCTTCACAAACCTATTGCCCACGAGTAGGGAATATAAGTTTGTTAATTTCTAATTGATAGGTCACATGGTTTGGCAGCCATGTTGGATTCAAAAAAAATATTAAATAATGTTTTCTCTGGAATCACATACCTATGGAAACGAAAATTTGCAACTATCATCCTCCATGAGTCTGCATTCATAGTAAAAATTATGACGTCACAAGTCAAAAGGTTTGGCGGCCATCTTGGATAGAAAAATAGACCTTATCCGATTTACACGAAACTTCACACACTTTTAGGGTCCCCGATGGGAAGCTAATTTAAATTTATGATGTTATAGGTCACATGGTTCGGCAGCCATCTTGGATTGAAAATGAATAAATTTTTAAAATCTTCTTCTCCAGAACGGCAAGACAGATTGAGACGAAACTTTACACATTTATTCCGCATGAGGTGCTCTCTCAAGTTGTTTTTTCTTCTTGATCGGTCACATGGTTTGGCGGCCATCTTGAACCCTAAAGTTTCATACATCTTTCTCTCCAAGACGGCTGATCTGATCAAGGGGACTTCACGTACCTATTGCAGATGAGTAGGGAATTCAAGTTTGTTAATTCTCATTGATAGGTCACATCGTTTGGCAGCCATGTTGGATTTAAGAAAAATATTAAATAATGTTTTCTCTGGAACCGCTTAACCTCTCGAAGCGAGAATTTGCAAATGCCATCTTCCATCAATTCTGCATACATGGTAAAAATATGACGTCACAAGTCACATGGTTTGGCGGCCATGTTGGATTTAAGAAAAATATTAAATAATGTTTCTCTGGAACGGCTTAACCTATCGAAGCAAAATTTGCAACTGTCATCCCCCATGATGTCTGCATACATGTTAGAAATTATGACGTCACAAATCACATAGTTGGCGACCATCTTGGATAGAAAAACGCACCTTTTCCGATTAACACGAAACTTCACAGACATGTTCCACTACACAGTTGAAAGCAGAATTAAATTTTTTTGTCATCTCATGTATCTCATGTTGTATCAAAGGCCGAGGTCTAAGTACCCGGTCATCACTGCCAGCAGTTATAAAGTGGCAGTTCTAGTTAGGGTAACCTGTCATTCTGACAGGGAACCCTATTGTTTTCTTCTGTTTATTTCATTATTATTTATTATTATTTATTTATTCTTTTTCCGCCGGCAATTTGCGGGTTCTTTCGCTTTAAAAATCATTTTCTCAGGAACGGTAAGTCCGATCGACACGAAATTTTCACCATAGTATGTATCATTTTTGATAGCAACTTAATTGGTAATTGTGACGTCATAGGTCACGTGGTACGGGCGCCATCTTGAAAAAACCGAAAAACTTTGGACCTCTGTATCTCTGAAACGGTGCGATGGAAAATTTTTCGCTTCATACATTTGAATAAGCTCCTCAAGCGGAACAGGGGTGATTTTTCGTGAGGTCATCGGTCAAGAGGTTTGCCGGTCAAAATTCGTTAGGTACAACCTGCATCGGAAAAATCTGAAATTTCTTGAGCCTCATCTGCACAACAATTGACCGAGAAAAAAAATATTTATGACGTCATAGGTCACTTGGTTCGCAGCCATCTTGTTTGGGAATTTTTTTAAAAAAAAATCTTCTTCTCCAGAACGGCTAAACAGATTGAGGCGAAACTTTACACACACCATTCCCCATGATGTCCTTATCAAGTTTGTTTATTCTTATTGATCGGTCATACGGTTTGGCGGCCATCTTGAATTTACCCAAAACCTTCAAACATCTTCTTCTCCAGAACGGCTCGTAAGATCAAGGGAAACTTCACAACCAATTCCCACGAGTAGGGAATATAAGTTTGTTAATTTCTAATTGATAGGTCACATGGTTTGACAGCCATGTTGGATTCATGAAAATTATAAATAATGTTTTCTCTGGAATCACATAACCGTATCGAAGTGAAAATTTGCAAATATCCTCCATGATGTCTGCATTCATAGTAAAAATTATGACGTCACAAGTCACAGGGTTTGGCGGCCATCTTGGAGGGAAAAACGCATCTTATCCATTAACACGAATTCACAACGTATTCCACTACGGTAGGAGGCAGGATGTAAACTTATGATGTCATAAGTCATATGGTTCGTCAGCCATCTTGGATTGAAAATTAATAAATTTTAAATCTTCTTCTCCAGAACGGCTAAACAGATTGAGGCGAAACTTTACACACCATTCCCCATGAGGTCCTTTATCAAGTTTGTTAATTTCTTATGATCGGTCATACGGTTTTGGCGGCCATGTTGAATTTACCCTAAAACCTTCAAACATCTTCTTCTCCAGAACGGCTGATCTGATCAAGGGGAAACTTCACATACCTATTGCACATGAGTAGGGAATGCAAGTTTGTTAATTTTCTAATTGATAGGTCACATCGTTTGGCAGCCATGTTGGATTTAAGAAAAATATTAATAATGTTTTCTCTGGAACCGCTTAACCTATCGAAGCGAAAATTTGCAAATGCCATCGTCCATCAATTCTGCATAGAGTAAATTATTACTCACAAGGCACATGGTTTGGCGCCATGTTGGATTTAAGAAAAATATTAAATAATGTTTTCTCTGGAACGGCTTAACCTATCGAAGCGAAATTTGCAACTGTCATCCCCCATGGCGTTCTGACTACATGGTAGAAATTATGACATCACAAGTCATCGTTGGCGACCATCTTGGATAGAAAAACGCACCTTTTCCGATTAAACACGAAACTTCACAGACATGTTCCACTCATAGTTGAAAGAAGAATATAATTTTTTTTGTCATCTCATGTATTTCGTTGTATCAAAGGCCGAGGTCTGGGTAGTGACACGAGTATGGAATTTTACTTGTTAATTTCTAATTGATAGGTCACATGGTTTGGCGGCCATGTTGGATTCAAGAATTATATTAAATAATGTTTTTCTCTGGAACCACATAACCTATCGAAGCAAGACTTGCTACTATATCTAGCCCATGCCTGCACTATGTTAACAAGGACAAATGTGTCCAAGACCGCGTCATTAAGGTTTTGTCTTCACCAGAAGAAGAAGAACAAGAACTTAAGAAGAGAAGAAAAAAAAAACAACTTCCGATATATTTCGTCACATGCCTTGACGGACGCAATAGCGAGACCCGTCATGGACGATCGTCGTTCATGACAAGAAAATAGTGTATTTACAGAATACAATACATTAAATGGAATAATCTTTAAATAGTAACGTGAACTTTTTGAAACTTTAAAGCAAATGTCCGAATATATTTAAAAGTTTGATGACGCTTTCAAAAGGCACCCTCAATGCGAGGGTGTTACAAGTTTTTAGTATTTAAGGAGATCCGGATCCTGTATATGAACGAGTCGAGTCCTAAAGGATCTGTCTTCACCAGAAGAAGAAGAAACAACGCCGAGCTCTCTTAATTTTAATTTGAAGTGTAAATAATGAGAAAGGTAATTAAATGAAGAGTGTAGAAAATGAAGAGAGTAATAAAATGAAGAGAAGAGCAATAAAAGAAGAAGAGTAATAAAAAGAAGAAGAGAGTAATTAAAATGAGGAGAAGAGTAATAAAATGAGGAAGAAGAGTAATAAAATGAAGAAGAAGAAGAGTAATAAATGAAGAAGAAGAGAGTAATAAAAAAGAAGAAAGAGTAATAAAAAGAAGAGAGATTAATAATGAGAAACAGAGTAATAAAATGAAGAAAGAAGAGTAATAAATGAGGAAAAAGAGTAATAAATGAAGAAGAAGAGCAAAAAATGAAGAAGAAGAGAAAAAAAATGAAGAGTAAAATTGAAGAAGAAGAGAAAAATGAAGAACAAGAGTAAAAATGTAAGAAGAAGAGTAAAAATGAAGAAGAAGAGTAAAAAATAATGAAGAGTAAAAAATGAAGAAGAAGAGTAAAATAGTGAAAGAGAAGAAGAGTAAAACTGAAAAGTAGAGTAAAAAATGAAGAAGAGTAAAAAATGAAGAAGAAGAGTAAAATTAGAAGACAAAAATGAAGAAGAGTAATAATGAAGAGAAAGAAAAATGAAAAGAAAAAAATTGAAGAAGAAGAGTAAAAAATGAAGAAGAAGAGTAAAAATAAAGAAGAAGAGTAAAAAATGAAGAAGAAGAAGAAGAGTAAAAAATGAAGAAGAGTAATAATGAAAAGAAGAGGGAAAACTTAAGAAGAAGAAGAGTAAAAAAATGAAGAAGAGAAGAAAAAATGAAAGAAGAAAATTGAAAGAGAGAAAAATGAAGAAGATAAATAATGAAGAACAAGAGTAAAAAAATGAGAAGAAGAGTAGATAATGAAGAAGAAGAGTAAAAATGAATGAGAGAAGAAGAGTAAAAATGAAGAAGAAGAGTAAATAGTGAAGAAGAAGAAGAAGAAGATAAAAATGAAGAAGAAGAGAGAGAAAATGAAGGAAGAGATTAAAAATGAAGAGAAGAAGAATAAGAGTAAAAAATGAAGAAGAGTAAAATGAAGAAGAAGAGTAAAATGAAGGAAGAAGAGGAAAATGAAGAAGAAGAAAGAAAAATGAAGAAGAGAAAAATGAAGAAGAAGAGAAAATTGAAGAAGAGAAAAAATGAAAGAGTAAATAATGAAGAACAAGAGTAAAAATGAAATGAGAAGAGAAAAAATGAAGAAGAAAGAGTAAAAAATAATGAAGAAGAAGATAAAAATAATGAAGAAGAGTAATAAAAAAGAAAAGAGTAATAAAATAAGAGAGATAAAAAGAGAGAAGAGTAATAAAATGGAGAAGCAGAGTAAAAATGAAGAAGAAGAGTAAGTAAATGAGAGAAAAGAATAATAATGAAGAGAGCAAAAAAAATGAAGAAGAAGAGAAAAAAATGAAGAGTAAAATGAAGAAGAAGGGAAAAATGAAGAAAAGAGTAAAAATATAGAAGAAGATTAAAAAATGAAGAAGAAGAGTAAAAAATAATGAAGAAGAGTAAAAAATAATGAAGAAGAAGAAGAGAAATATTGAAGAAGAAGAGTAAAAAATGAAGAAGAGAGTAAAACAATGAAGAGAAGAGAAAAATGAAGAAAGAAGTAAAAATAGAAGAAGAGTAAAAATTGAAGAGACAAAATGAAGAGAAGATAATGAAGAAGAAGAGAAAATATGAAGAAGAAGAGTAATAATGAAGAAGAGAGTAAATACGAAGAAGAAGAGTACAAATGAGAGAAGAGAGTAAAAATGAAGAAGAGTAAAATGAGAAGAGGAAACTGAAGAAGAAGAGTAAAAAAATGAAGAAGAGAGAAAAAATGAAGAAGAGAGTAAAAATGAAGAAGAAGAAGAAAATGAAGAGAAAGAGTAAAAAATGAAGAAGAAGAGTAATAATGAAGAAGAAGAGTAAAAATGAAGAGAAGAGTAATAATGAGAAGAAGAGTAAAAATGAATGAGAAGAAGAAGAGTAAAAAATGAAGAAGACCAAATAGTGAAGAAGAGAAGAGAAGAGTAAAAATGAAGAAGAGTAAAAAATGAAGAAGAAGAGTAAAAAAATGAAGAAGACGAAGAAGAGTAAAAATGAAGAAGAAGACGAAGAAGAGTAAAAATGAAGAAGAGAAAAATGAAGAAGAAGAAGAGTAAATAATGAAGAAGAGAGGAAACTGAAGAAGAAGAGTAAAGAAATGAAGAAGAAGAGAAAAATGAAGACGAAGAGTAAAAATTGAAGAAGAGAAAAATGAAGAGAGTAAATAATGAGAGAACAGAGTAAAAAATGAAGAAGAAGAGTAAATAATGAAGAACAAGAGTAAAAAATGAAGAATAAGAGTAAAAAATGAATGAGAGAAGAAGAGTAAAAAATGAAGAAGAGAAGAGTAAATACTGAAGAAGAGAGAAGAAGAAGAGTAAAAATGAAGAAGAAGAGTAAAAAATGAGAAGAGTAAAAAATGAAGAAGAAGGTAAATAATGAAGTGCTAAAATAAGACATGCTAAAAATTATGACATCACAAGTCACATTGTGTGGCAGCCATCTTGGATAGAAAAACACACCTTTTCCGATTAACACTAAACTTGACAGACGTGTTCCAATACACGGTTTGAAGCAGAATATAATTTGTGATGTCATAGGTCACATGGTTCGTCAGCCATCTTGGATTGAAAAATTAATAAATTTTTTAAATTTTCTTCCCAGAGCAGCTGGACAGATTGAGGCAAAAATTCACGCACACTTTCCCCAAGACATCCTTTCACAAGTTTGTTAATTCTAATCGATAGGTCACACGGTTTGGCGGCCACGTCGAATTTACCCTAAAACCTTCAAACATCTTTTTCTCCAGAACGCTCGTCAGATCAAGGGGAAACTTCAAAAACCTATTGCCCACGAGTAGGGAATATAAGTTTGTTAATTTCTAATTGATAGTCACATGGTTTGGCAGCCATGTTGGATTCAAAAAAAAATTAAATAATGTTTTCTCTGGAATCACATAACCTATGGAAACGAAAATTTGCAACTATCATCGTCCATGACGTCTGCATTCATAGTAAAAATTATGACGTCACAAGTCACAAGTTTGGCGGCCATCTTGGATAGAAAAAATAGACCTTATCCGATTTACACGAAACTTCACACACTTGTTAGGGTCCCCGATGGGAAGCTAATTTAAATTTATGATGTTATAGGTCACATGGTTCGGCAGCCATCTTGGATTGAAAATGAATAAATTTTTAAAATCTTCTTCTCCAGAACGGCAAGAGAGATTGAGATGAAACTTTACACATTTATTCCGCATGAGGTGCTCTCTCAAGTTTGTTAATTTCTTCTTGATCGGTCACATGGTTTGGCGGCCATCTTGAATTTAAGAAAATATTAAATAATGTTTTCTCTGGAACCGCCTAACCTATCGAAGCGAGAATTTGCAAATGCCATCTTCCATCAATTCTGCATACATGGTAAAAATTATGACGTCACAAGTCACATGGTTTGGCGGCCATGTTGGTTTTAAGAAAAACATTAAATAATGTTTTCTCTGGAACGGCTTAACCTATCGAAGCAAAAATTTGCAACTGTCATCCCCCATGATGTCTGCATACATGTTAGAATTATGACGTCACAAGTCACATAATTGGCGCCATCTTGGATAGAAAAACGCACCTTTTCCGATTAACACGAAACTTCACAAACATGTTCCACTACGCAGTTGAAAGAGAATATAAATTTTTTTTCATCTCATGTATCTCATGTTGTATCAAAGGCCTGAGGTTGCGGTACGCCCGGTCATCACTGCCAGCAGTTATAAAGTGGCAGTTCTAGTTATTATTATCATTCTTCTTCAAAAGACTGCTTTCAAATCAACCTTTCCTTCATCCCTTGTCTAAAAAGTCCAACTGCTACAACGCTTCTTTTCTCCATTCTCTTAATTCACCTTTATTGCATCCCTCACGTAATGTCTTTAATTGCATCTCTGACTTAAAAATTGATTTAAAAAATGTGTGTTGTATCATCCACCAAACAGTGATAACTCCATTTACACCTCGCTTGCCAAAAACATGAACCAACTTTTCTCTCTCTCCTCTCTCCTCTCTCCTCTCTCCTCTCTCTTCTCTCTCTCTTCATATGTGGTGACTTCAATTGTCATCATGCCAGTTGGTTGGGTGTGGGTACCTCTCTCACCTGTCATGGGCAACTCATTGGGACTGACTCAATCGGTCAACTTCCCAACCCGGATCTCAACCAATGGTACTCCATCTCTTCTTATTTTGACCAATTTCCCTGAAAATATCTGCTGTTCTTCCTCCGCTCCAATCGGTTCATCTGACCACATGCTTGTCAAAGTGGACATCTATCTGGCTGTTATTAGAGAACCACCTCAGCCCCGTCGAGTTTGGCATTTCATTCAGGCTGACTGGCAAGGTCTTCAATCAGCCATAAAACTTTTAGACAGGTCTCCCATCTCTTCTTCCTCCAACATCAACTCATCCTGGGAATTCTTTCAAAGAAATTTGCTCTCTCTCTCTCTCATGCACAGATTTATCCCCTCTTGTCTTCAGTTTTCATACCCATCCTCCCGCCCATGGTACACTGAAGCTTGTGGCGAGGCTGTTGTCCAGAAACAACTTGCCTTCGCCTCATCAAAGTCAAATCCGACTGAAAGCAATCTCAGTTCCTTCCACAAAGCTTGGAAGAATAGTGTGTCTATGCTGAGGAGAGCCAGGAAACAACATCTTTCTAATCTCAAGTCTGAACTCTCAAGCCTCTCTCCCTCCTCCAAATCCTGGTGGCGTCTAGTTAAGTCTGTTTCTTGTGTATGTTCCCCCTACATCCCCTCCCTTACCTTAAATGGCCACACAGCTGACACTGCATGTGAAAAGGCTGAATGCCTAAACTCTGTGTTTTCTTATAAATCCTGGATCCCAAACCCATCGCTTTCTGTACCACCTTACCCAGTCGCACCCAGCTGTTCCTGGACTCTGTGTCGAGAAAAATAGACAAAGAGCAGATGCTTATCACGATGCCTTACTTAACAATTAAACACGAGACATGGGTACTCAGCAGCTCATTCAGGGGGGAAAGAAATCCGGTCTCAGCTTACCAAGGCAGAAGTCGTCATGCGTCTACGAAAATGACCCAAAATGTGTGAGCATGCTTTGGTCCACTGCCAGCGCCCTGCCTCTCCGTGCACCCACTGGCAAACAGGCTCGAACACCAACTGACATCACGTCGTCACCCCCAGGAACCAGGGACGCCAAGAGCCAGGTACCGAGCAGAACCAGCAGGAATGATCAAACTGTCAGCAACCGTCAGGAGCTATCAGGAGTTGCAACCAATGGTCAGGAGCTTTTAGGAGCTGTAACCAATGGTTAGTAGCTGTCAAAAGCTGCAACCAATGGTCAGGAGCTGTAACCAACGGTCAGCAGCTGTAAGGAACTATCAGGAGCTGTCACCAACTGGAAGGAGCTATCACCGACTAGCTATCAGGAAGGCGACCCTCCCATCCTTTTTATAGGCGACTTGCCTATTGGTGCATCGCTGCACGTGACCTCCAACCGTCAATCCCCACGATCATTCCTTCCCCACCATCGAACAAGATGCAACTCCCAATTAACACAGGCCTGGCTTACGACGCCATGTTCGGGGCACTGGACAAATGCCAGAAAGCAACCGTTTTCCGGAATTACTGAGCAAAAATGTGAAGCGCTCACAAAACGTCAATGGCAACCATCACCTCCCCGTTCAGTCCGACATGAACAAGAGCCAGCCAGCTTCCATTGAGCTGCCGAACGGGGTGTCAAACATCGATGGAAAAAAGGTGGGTGTCAAACGTCGATGAAAGAGAGGTGGGTGTCAAACGTCAATGGAAAAAGGTGGATGTCTGAGTTAAATGATCCACAGCCACGTCTGACCGTCAGAATAAACTGTCCAGGAAAAGCTTGTGGTGTGTTTTTAATCAAATGTCCTGCAAGTCCAAAGTGTAAATAAATCGTCTATTTTCAAGCCAATGTGTCCTGATGGAGATGGAATAGAATGAGTATCCGTTGGGCTAACGGCTATCTCTCGCGTGCCCGAACGGTAAATATCGCTCATGTGGAAAATGAAAACTGACATAAAATCATATGTCATGAACGTGTCGTGAAGAGGAAAAGGTTATCCCATAAGGAAGAAAGCGAACCTGTTCTATACCCTTCTCCAACGCTTCAAAGAGTTAATAATACATTTCTGTATCAGCGCTTTGTTAATACTGTACTATATCACATACCACTGTTTGCATTTGCCTCATGTTGTTATTTTTCTTCAGTTTGAAAATTTATCAGTGATTATGTTGAAAAGATGAACAACTATTATAACTGAACTGTTTATTATTACAATTGTTATTATTATTTATTATAATGTAGGATATTGCCTGTTGGGCTGACCAGATAGCCGAGAGGTATGCACACTGGCTTCTAAGCTGTTTAGCGTGGGTTTAAATCCAGACCCAGCTATGAACCGTCATGTTGGTGTTTTGCTGGCAAGATTTTTCATCAATGTTTGTGCCGTCCCTTGGATGGAGGTTAAACTGACATCCTGTATACCGGCATAAGTTAGTGGATGTTAAGGCCCAGTCACACCTTGATGTTTTAGCCAGCTTATGC
>CM068952.1:50744950-50758071 GCA_035128595.1 Eptatretus atami
TGATACGTTGCCATTGCTGACTAAAACGTCAAGGTGTGACTGGGCCTTTAAAGATTCCACGGTGTGCTTTATGAAGATTAGTTGAGTTATTGGAAGCACCATGACCAAATTACAAATTCCTACCATAACTACTCCAGTGAAGGCAACGGCAAACCACCCAGTATAACCCTTGCTAAAGCCGCTGCCACACCTTGACGTTTTAGCCAGCATATGGCAACGTATCAAAATGTATGTAAAACGCTGGCGTAACGCTGAACTATTGATGTTTTTTTTCCAGTTTGGGCGTATTCATAACGAGTTGGACGTATGCATAACATACTAGTAACATACACAGAACGTTCGATAACATAAAGATAACTTATACCAACGAATGCTTGCGTGTTGTTGGCATTCACAACCTATGCCCAACGATAGTCTAACTTATGCATCGCGCGCGGCAGCGTATCGCCAACGATCACGTGGCGTAGCCTATTAAAAGGCTGCGGCTCGACGATTCAAATCATAACCGCACTAGACATCGAATGTGAAGCCACTGTCACACCTTGACGTTTTAGCCAGCGTATGCCCCGTATGAAAAATTTGCCGAATACGCTGGCACACGTCGAATACGTTATGGGTAAGTTTTGTATACGTTAAGAGCACGCTGAAGCATGCTGGCATACGTCGTAGTACGTCGACAAATTTTAAGCATGCTGAACATTTTTCGACGTATGCCAGCGTATGACGCACACGTTCCGCATACGCTGGCCATAAGTTGTAGGCACGTTATGCGATCGTTGACACACGTCGACACACATTACTTGTAAGTTACTCATAAGTCCAAACACGTCGAGGTAATGTTTAGCGTACCCGAAACTTATTTCTAACCTATGAGTAACGTGCTTTGAACCTATGAGTAACGTTTTTTTGAACCTATGTGTAACGTATCTCCAACGCATATTGACGTATGTAGACGTATTTGACGTCTTCCGGACGACCACAGAACTTGCTGAACGTGTTACTAACTTACAGCTACCGTATAATGGCGTATTGGCAGCGTTTAGGGGAATTGGTATAAAAATGGGGTTCACACAGGGGGAACCCGTCAGTGTTCCAGACTCCATGTTTTTTTTTTTTTTTTTCTTCGGCATGACGGTGATGTTGACACTTCGATTTCTAGTGCGGTTATGATTTAAATCGTTGAGCGGCAACTATTAATTATATTATATTATAATCGCACTAGAAATCGAAGTGTCAACATCACCGTCATGCCGAAGAAAAAAAAAAAAACCATGGAGTTTGGAACACTGACGCTAAACATTACCTCGACGTGTTTCGACTTATGAGTAACTTACAAGTAACGTGTGTCAACGATCGCGTAACGTGCCTACAACTTATGGCCAATGTATGCGGAATGTGTCAGTCATACGCTGGCATACGTCGAAAAATTTTGAGCATGTTAAAATTTGTTGACGATCTCGGTGTACTACGACGTATGCCAGCGTACTACGATGTATGCCAGCGTACTATGACGTATGCCAGCGTGCTCTTAACGTATACAAAACTTACCCATAACGTATTCGACGTGTGCCAGCGTTTTAGACAAATTTTTTATACGCTGGCTAAATCGTCAAGGTGTGACAGCGGCTTAAGAAACTGCTTCAGCATTACTGAATCTGCCTTTGGGTGGAACTCCAGAATACAAATACGAATATTACCTTTGTCAAGAAAAATAGTTGTTTGCAAGTTAAAAAGTCCATATAAATGTGTAACGTCACATTCAGCCAATGGAAAAGTTAATTACAGTGCATTGGCTTCCTCATTTTTATCAAATGGGAAAGGAGTTTCTCATCACCACTCATAAATATTCATCTCTGATGGCAGTAGCAATTGTGATTCACACAGCAAGCATGCATAACCCAGATTGCTTTGTGAAAATATTGTAAGAAGGTGCCATCTTAATCGCTCTCCATCTTATGAAACTCACTTTTTGAAAGGTCTGTTTGAAGATCATTTTCTGAGACATCAGGTCTATAAATTGTCAAACATGGCAGATTTTCTGCAATATATACTGACTTAATGTAATTTGAAACGTTAAGCGATCTTAAAACACTTCATTTTGAAATTGATCTGATGCTATCTTTATCATTTTAGACCTAATGAAAAGATTACCTGCTTTGCTTGTAGCAGTTCCACAAAACTCGATTTGCAAGGTGCCAGTGTCAATGGTGTCAACTGCTCACCCATTTGTCATAAGCTGTGCCCAACTTATTTGAGGTTGCTCTTCATCCACCCACTGCTCATTCCTGGTAAATTCATTGCAGGGACAGCTGTTAACTGATGTCGTGCTCAAGGCCAATGGATGTGAATTTCCTTGCCACCGTGTTGTCCTCGCCGCTTCCTCTCCATACTTCCGCGCAATGTTTGAATATCAGATGCAGGAGAGCCAAGAGAACTACATCGAGATTATCGATGTTAACACAGGTGCCCTTGAGCTTCTACTGAACTTTGTGTACACAGGGCGTATACAAATCTCTGTTGAGAATGTCCAGAGCCTGCTCGAGACATCAAGCCTCTTTCAGGTATTTAAAATGTTCATGAATGTAAAATATATATGAATGACAGTGAAGCATTGCATTGACGTTATAACAAGAAAATTGCACCAAACATATAAAAAGTTGAAGTTGGTAAAATGTTAGTTGAACTTATGATTTACATGCTTGCTCAAACCCTGATATCAAGTGAGTCTATCAGGCCATAATATACCCCCAGGAAAGTAATATTGTTGGTTAGGATCGTAATGTCTAGTTGCTGGTAAATCTTTGCAACAGATATCATGGAGCAAGGCATTTTGGGCAGCTGATTTGTCATTCGTATTATTTCGTATGCAGCCTGTGGCTGCTGGTTGCATCATTCCTGGGAGAACGGCTATGCCACTGATACTGTGCTCCCTGTTCCAAATAAGCTGGTTCTCATTTTGCCAACCTCGGAAGGATGACAGGCTGAGTCAACGCACCTGGTGTGAGGTAACGCCACAAACAGAGGCTCAAACTCAAGAACCTGAAGATCATAAGCCATTTACCTTAACCGTTAAGCCAACACCAGGCTTGGTTTGTCATTGTCTGCTCCAGAGTGGCAATTTATATTCAGATTGAACTACATCAGGAAATTAATTCAGCACTAGATTATTTTGTTGGTAAACATTTTGCGTCTACATGACTGCAGATAGGACAACTGATGCACAACTCTTCGCTCGCACTACTCAAGTTGACACTTGTCAGGATTCAATTTTATTGGTCATTTGCAATGACTAGAATGATGTTCAGATTACCATTTTCCAAAGCTAAATAGCCTACTTGGCTCCTAAAATTTTACTACATGCTTCTAATTTACTTGTCTCATCATATGCTTATGATGAAATTATAGTTACAGTGTTGAATTCATGGATCTGAGATTTTATGTGAGTCTCTTCCGTTCTGTTAGGGGTGGGTTCCCAGGAGCTTTCAAAGATCCTTGCATTTGCTAAGGCATCTCAACTTGATTCCTTTGTGAATTGTAAACTAATAACCGTTAACATCCACAATTCGATGCTGACAAAACAGCCAGCTCAATCCTCAATCCTATATTTTGTATTCTTAATATCAAGTCAAGCTGGAAAAATACTTGGGAAGCTCAACAAGGCCCTGTTTGACAGGACTTTAAATACTAACTGTTCAGAAAGTCATGGCTTTGCCAAGCATTTGAGGGCTTCCACCGACCTGGCCTACACGACAAGAAAGGCCTTGGTAGATGGGTTCCACATACATAGCACTCAAAAAATAAATATTAAGAATATGTTGCTTTTATAAAAAATTTTATCAAAAGAAATTAAATGAAAGAGAGCTAGCTATAAAATCTGGTCAAACTCTTACTCTAATATCACTGATCTCATAATAGGGGGTGTCAAAGACTCAATCAATGCGATTATCAACTTGTGTCGTGCATCAAAATCTGTGAATTGAGGGGTCATGGATTTATAAATGAGATGTTCATACAAGGAAGGGAGATATAGGTTCAACAGGTAATGTGAAAAGAGCTCCTTTTCTGACAACTAACGATTCTTCCATCCAAGTTGGCTTTGTATAAGATAACCTTCTGTTTAAGTTGCTTCCATAATGTAGTGGTTATCACACCTGCTTTCCATACTGGAGGCCTTGGGTTCAATCCCCAGTGGAACCCTATTTCATTTCAGACTAGGAGGTATAATTTGGGGGTGCTGAAGAAAAGGAAGAGGGTTGAGTATTATTTAATAAATGGCTCAAAAAGATCTACTCAGTGAAGGCTCACGATATGAAATGGACAATTTAAAGCCACATTGGATTATAATTAAAATTTGTTTGTACCGTACTCTCCAAGCTGGCAGAATGTGTTTTTGTTTTTTTAGATATCTTTGTCAGGTGTTTCAAAACATTGGGATAACTTGCCGTCATCATCAGGAATAAGAAAAGTCAAATTTGTAAACACCACTGATTATTTTTTCTCAATTTAAGTGAGTAACTGTAATGCTTAAATTACAATCTTATCATTGTGGACTACAAAAACATTGTGAGAGCTGTCAGGTTTAGATATCCAGACGTGTGCTCCATTATCAATCAGCTTGTAGAGTGCTCGTCAAGTTGCTTAAGCACCCCAGCGAAGCACTCCAATGAAGCGGTTAATAAGGAACGGCTGGCTTGGCAAGAGATATCAAGATGATTGGTAATGGAACACATCCCTGCAGTGCTGTGAGCTGTTGCTTAATGACCCTTATATTGTTCCCTCACTTTGAATCTAATTTACATACAGTGAGAATCAAACCCACAAGGAGACTGCTCAAAGGCGAGGATGGTCCTCTACTGACCGATCCCACAGCCTTTGTTGGAAACTGAGACAGTTATTCAATTTATTCCAACAACCATATTTGTCTTTTCTTCTCACACTGTTAATACCTATTTCCTCAATTTTTCACTTCCTATCATTTTGCCTTCCAGCTGCAAAGCGTTCTGGATGCCAGCACTCGTTTTCTCGAGGGCCAGTTGGATGTTGAGAATGTTCTTGGTATCCATAGATTTTCCATTGCTCACAGCCTCGCAGGGCTGACTGCCCAAGCCCATTATTTTGCATTGGATACATTTCCAGCTGTTTCAATGCAGCAGGAATTTTTGGAACTTCAGCTTAATGAGCTCCAGGAGTTATTGTCAAGCGATGACTTGCATGTCGAGAGTGAAGAGGTCGTTTTTGAGGTGATATTCATAAATTATCCTTTTCATTTAACTCACTTTATCAACATTTGTTTTGCATTGACATGTGCACAATATTTTTGACATCAATGCTTTATCTTCTAATGCCACCTATATTCTTACATGCACATCTATTTATCCAATGTGCCCTCTTAATTAAAACAAGCTCAAATGAGGTAAGATCCTCGTCCTCTTAATGATGACGTCATAAAAACGAATATGACGTCATTGTGATGTATCAGGTTTGCGATAAATTATTATCTGTGCTAATGCCCAGCTTGATTCCCGCAAACAAAATTCAAACAGCTTGCCTAGTTTCGGAGATAATGGTATAGGCGATTTCCATTAGCGGCGATATTATGACGTCAACTTTTTTTCTAGGAAGAATTTCCAAAATCGGAGATGGTTACTGCCTGCGCGTGGGCTTTCTGCATATACATGGCATGTTTCACGAAGATCCGATGAAAACTCTGGGTTGTGAAACAAAAAATAGGAATGACGTCATAAAAATTGATATGACGTCATAGTGATGCATCATATGTGCGGTAATTCATCTCTGCTAATGCCCTGTTCGATTCCCGCAAACAGAATTCAAAAAGCTTGCCTAGTTTCGGAGATAATTTTTTAGGCGATTTCCATTAGCGGAGATATTTTGACGTCATAACTTTTTTCATAGGAGGAATTTTCAAAATCGGAGACGGTTACTGTCTGCGCAGGGTATTTTTACATATATACGCCAAGTTTCAGGAAGTTTTGATGAAAACTGTAGGCTGTGAAACAAAAAAGTCCACAAGAAGAAGATGAAGAACAACAACGTGAGTAAGACTTAGAGATCCTCCACGAGGATCTAAAAACATATTTTGACACGAGGTCAAGGCTCCATAAAGCATGAGGTGACGGAGGGTAGAAAGCATCACTGATGGTGGTGCAGTGGGACGACACGTGGATGCAAGCCTGGGTTTGAATCCTGACCCAGCTATAAACCATCATCCTGGTGTTTCACAAGCAAGGTGATTCATCAACATGTGTGCTATCCTTTGAATGGACATTAAACTGGACATTCCGTCTGCCAGGATTAATTAATGGACTTTAAAGACCTCACGGTGTCCTTCATGAAAGGTATAAGGGCTATCGCCGGCACTATGGACAAATTCCAAAGTTCTGCCATAACTACTGCTGAAAGAGGGATAGAAAACTGTTCAGCCTGACCCCTGGCTGAGGAACTGCTTCAGCAGAACCAACCCTCTGTACCAGAGTACAATACATCGGATTGGACATGAGTACAAATTCTGTTAAAACGCTTTAAGATAGTGATTTCAACAAGTTGGTTCCATAGTGTTGTGATTATCACACCTGCTTTATATGCAGAGGACCCTGGGTTTGATCCCCAGTGGAACCACTTCTTTTTTTTTTCAGACTTGGTGGTGTAATAATTACATCCTGCTCTGACTCTGGGAGGTGGGCAGTTTGAATATGACCCCGTTCGAACCATACCAAAAACATTTGAAATGGTCCGTGCTGCCTCCTTACTGAACCCTCAGCATTTAAAAAGGATAGAGCATGGACAAACAGCCATACGTTGGCAACCATTGCACAGGGAATTAATGGACAGAATGTCCTCTTCCTGTGTTGAAGTTCCTTGTTGGGGAACTCATTTTTATACCAATTTAATACAATATAGTCTTGAAGCCTCAAGGAGTATTCCAATAACGTTTGAGAAGTGTCTGTTTCAGTGTGTTTGTTTGTTTGACCCCAACGCACCCCTGAACCACTGGAGCCAATGAGTGGAAAACTGCTGGTTGTATTCGAGGTGCGCAGGGGAAGGGTTTTAGGGGGTAAAATAGATTTTAACAGTCCCGAAAGTTCAGGAAACACCGCGATTTTGTCTTTGTAAAAAGGTATGGTATAACAGCACCTTTGGTGAGAGTGGGTATTACAAGTCATACTAAAAATACTGCATTTCTTGGAGAATTATCCCGTCTGTAAATCTGGGGGATTTAACTCGCACACAATTCTGGGGGAACTAACCCATCTGCAAGAACAGGTTCTTCATTAGTATATTCAGAAAATCAGAAATAATGAAAGAGATGTTTTTTTTAATAAGAAGGCTCATGGAGGAGTGAACAACAGGGTCCAGGGCATAACACAGAGGAAGTGGGTGTGGTTCTCCCAGCATCAGGTGACAATTAGTTGGATAGCCTGAGAGACTTACGGGAAGAACACAAGACAACAGAAACCGGAGTCTGTTCCACAGGTGAGAGAAAAGAGAGAGATCAAGGCCTGAAGATGAGCATCAAGCTTCGACTTTGGAAAGAAAACCAGATGTTGTTTTCTGGAAGAAATCCGGGGTTAATGCAGGTGGAAAGAAAGAGCAGCGTGCAAGTGGAGAATGGTCAGAAGTGAGGCGATAGAAAACTGAGAGTCCACCAACCCGCCTGCAATGTGTGAGAAGTAAGCCTTCCTACTCAACCTCTTGCCAGGAGAAAGCAATAATCTGAAGAAAAAAAAAAGGCCTCCAGAGAAGCAAGAGGAGAAGCAGCTGCAATAACCCAAAGTGGAGAGGCATACTCCATAGTTCTTTCGATAAATGCTTTCTACACAGTGATGAGCTCTGTGTGGCTCAAGGCCCTGTCACACCTTGACGTTTTAGCCAGCGTATGCCGACGTATGAAAAATTTGGCGATACGCTGGCACACGTCGAATACGTTATGGGTAAGTTTTGTATACGTTAAGAGCACGCTGAAGCACGCTGGCATACGTCGTAGTACGCCGAGCTCGTCGACAAATTTTAAGCATGCTCAAAATTTGTCGACGTATGCCAGCGTATGACACACACGTTCTGCATACGCTGGCCATAAGTTGTAGGCACGTTATGCGATCGTTGACACATGTCGACACACGTTACTTGTAAGTTACTCATAAGTCGAAACACGTCGAGGTAATGGTTAGCGTACCCGAAACTTATTTCTAACCTATGTGTAACGTATTTCCAACGCATATTGACGTATGTAGAGTATTTGACGTCTTCCGGACGACCACAGAACTTACTGAACGTGTTTCTAACCTACAGCTACCGTATAATGGCGTATTGGCAGCGTTTAGGAGAATTGTATTAAAATGGGCTTCACAGGAGGAACCCGTCAGTGTTCCAGACTCCATGGTTTTGTTTTTTGTTTTTTTCTTCGGCATGACGGTGATATTGACACTTCGATTTCTAGTGCGGTTATGATTTGAATCGTTGAGCGGCAGCCTTTTAATAGGCTACGCCACGTGATCGTCGGCGATACGCTGCCGCGCGCTATGCATAAGTTAGACTATCGTTGGGCATAGGTTGTGAACGCCGACAACACGCTAAGCATTCGTTGGTATAAGTTATCTATAAGTTATCGAAACGTTCTGTGTACGTTACTAATACATTCTGCATACGTCCAACTCGTTATTATACGCCCAAAACTGAAAAAAACATCAATAGTTCAGCGTATGCCAGCGTTTTAGATACATTTTGAGACCTTGCCATATGCTGGCTAAAACGTCAAGGTGTGACAGGGCCTTCACAATGGGCTTGCCTGGGCGGTTAATGCTGATGCGTCAGGAAGCCTCAGAGGCCAGTTTGGAGATATGTTCCTCCCAGGAGAGATTGGGAAGTACTGTTGGACTCTGCTATTCGCGGGGGAGACGTTCCTGGAAAATACCGCGAATTGCGAATCCTAGAACAGCGGGGCATTGTTTCAATGGAAAAAGGGGGGATAGTTTCCCGGTGGTAAGTGATTCATGAGGGAAAATCATAGATCCAGTGAAAAACCACAAAAAGTGAAAAAAAAAACATGAATACCCCCACAATAATGCGAAAATCTGTGAATACACCCGTGAAAAACCACAAAAATACAAAAAAAAACAACACGAATACATGAAGCACAGGGCCGCAAATGTCGAAGCAGGTCACATTTTATAAACCGTGAATATGTGGGGTCCGTGAATTACGAATCTGCCAATAGTGGGGTCTGACATTATTTTAAGGCTTGAGGGCTCCAGGGATTCCATCTCTTCCAGAGGTTGGCCAAAAAAGTAAACTGTGGGATTTGACAGCAAATCCTTATGAAGAGACAAAATAAGAACTTGGGACTATGTTGAAAGACATGTTCCACATAGCTGATCAACGACATTTCTCAACACCTGCAGACAGGGATGCCTTGATGTCTGCCTCCGAGAAGCATGGTATACTGCACCAGGTGCAGTCATCAGCAAATGGTGCAATGGATTTTACAGGGAGGCTGAGAGGTCGCTGAAAAGAAGGTTGGTTCGAAAACGCTGCCTTGCGGTACACCCACCTCAACAGGAAGATCCCGAGATGGAATACTTTCAAGAGAAACCCGTTTTTACTGCTTGTGGAGGAAATGTGATGACCATTCAAGGAAGGCCAGTTGAAATGACTGACGGATGATTGTAAAATAAAGCTGGGTGCCAGACACTATCAAAGGCTCGAGAGATGTCCAATGAGATGATCCTCACCTCGTTTTTGAGATTTAGCCTTTTCATCCATTGTTGAGTTAAAAAATATGGAACATGTCCGTGGTAGAAAGGCTGGGGCATCAACATCTAACATAACTTTTCCAATATATTCAATCAGGAAAGAAACATTTTCTGAAACATGCATAGTTATAATATATTGAAATATGCTTTTAAAAGTTTGGACAAATGTGTGTAGCTCCTTCCAATAATCTTTTGAACACACACACACAGAGAGAGAGAGAGAGAGAGAGAGAGAGAGAGAGAGAGAGAGAGATATAGGTGGGGTTCAAGCCAGGTGTCACAGTGTTATGATGCATGATTACAGAGTATAGCAACAAACAAGGTTAACGGTTATACTTCCATCTGTGTGTCTTAATTTAAATATTTATGATTGATAAAATCTGAAATGTAGCATTCACAATAAATGGAAACAAATACATTCCAAATAAACCAAAAAGCCCATCAAACCAACAGTTCAGACACAACACGAACAACTCGCTGCCAATTACAACCTACACTATTCATTTCAAATAATGTATCGGACCAGGTTCTCACATTATTCTTCCCTACCAGGCACTGATGCGCTGGGTCCACTGTGCACCCAAAACTCGCATCACCCAGCTGAGCACAGTGCTAGCAACAGTGCGGTTACCTCTGCTTCATCCGGCCTATTTAGTCAAGGCTGTAGAAGGAGATGCACTCATTCGGGGAGTACCAGAATGTTTCCCACTTCTTCAGGAGGCCCGACGGCACCACGTGCTGGGAAAGGAAGTCGAATCTCCTCGCACTCAACCACGAAGGTCTTTCTCACCAACTCGCACGTCTTCATGTCATGTCCTTGCCTTACTGTGTCACTGAACTACAACCTATTTTCAATTCCCTTTCCCATAATTCTGTAAATCTTGATTAGATTATTCTGTTCCTGCTCCTCATCCTCATGTAATTGTGTGGAGTGACACAGCTCTTCTCTTCTCTTCTCTCTCTATTTCTCTCTTTCTCTCTCTAATAAGCAGTGACATCCATTTCTCCATGTTCATATACAGCACCATCAGAAAGTATTCACACCCCTTATCTTTTTTCACATTTTGTTTTGTTACAGCCTGAATTTAAAATGGATTAAATTAAGATATTTTGTCACCGATCTCTACACAATACCCCACAATGACAAAGTGAAAACGTGTATTTAGAAATTTTTACAAGTTTAATCAAAAATGAAAAGCTGAAATGTCTTGCATCAATAAGTATTCAGCCCCTTTGCTATGACACTCCAAATTGAGCTCAGGTGCATCCAATTTCCTTTGATCATCAAAGACATGTCTCCACAACTTTATTGGAGTCCACCTGTGGTCAACTCAATTGATTGGATATGATTTAGAAAGACACACACCGTTCCATCTAATGTCCCACAGTTGACGGTGCATGTCAGAGCACAAACTCGACCATGAAGTCCAAGGAACTGTCCGTAGAACTCTGAGATGGAATTGTGAGGACGCATAGATCTGGAAAAGGGTATAAAACAATTTCTGGAGTGTTGAAAGTTCCCAAGAGCAAAGTGAGCTCCATCATTCGGTTATGAAATGAATATGGAACTACCCAGAGTCTTCCTAGAGCTGGCCGTCCGACCAAACTCAGCAACCGGGCAAGAAGGACTTTGGTCAGGGAGGTGACCAAGAACCCAATGACCACTCTGACAGAATTACAGAGTTCCTTGGCTGAGATGGGAGAACCTGCCGGAATGCCAACAGTCTCTGCAGCACTTCACAAATCTCGGAACAAGAATGTGAAAGTCCTTGAGTGGCCCAGCCAAATCCCAGACTTGAATTCCATTGAGAATCTGTAGAAAGACTTGAAGATTGCTGTTCACTGATGCTCCCCATCCAACTTGACAGAGCTTAAGCAAATCTGCAAGGAAGAGTTCTACGGACAGTTCCTTGGACTTCATCATCGTGTTTCAGCTCTGCCATACACCGTCAACTGTGGGACGTTATATATTACAAATTAAAAATATATTACAAATTCACTCTGTATCTTGTCTTTATATCTGTTATTCGAAATTCAAATTCAAACTCACATTTCTTGGACGTTCATACCTCGTTTCTAAGTTTGAAACTTTAATATCCTGGAACCAGATCAAGCTGCAATGAAGCTTTATGTTGTCATTTAGCATGGCAGAACCCTGAGGCGCATATCATTACATTATTCGCGTGTGCTAAATTCCACATTATCGAAATCACGATATATAGTGAACAAATTGAATCTCTATGTTATCGTTACTTCCGGAGTTATGCAACTTTTTGTTCACCAAGAAAAAGCAGTAAACTCCGAATGATGACTCTCCTTATACATGGAGAAATCTGATCATCATTTCAACTCGTCATACCTGCTTCCTCTCGGAGCGAGAGTATTTGTTTTCAAATATTTTCTCACTTTCCCACCTTGACATTGTTTCCCTCCCGCAATACCCTGCTCCGTCCAGGAGGAGGGAGTGGGGTTCAACCACTTGCACTAGTCCACGTACACAGGCGAAACTCGCAAGTCATCTCCACACTCACAGGGAAAGGGGGAGAGATTTATTTAATACCTATGACCTGACCCTGGGTACCCCCAAGCACGAATGTAAAATTTGATCGAGAATGGCACAACCGTGTCGTAAGGAACAGACATATACACATTACCTTATTGACTTATTTTATATAGTAGGATAAAAAGCAATCCAAAATGACTTAATTTTGGGTTAAAACACATTTTAACGCACTTGTTAAGATTATGCCTGCATCTTTATTTTTCGAACACACACCAAACATGACTTATGTAAGTGTAGGAGTTCCATTGTTGTTCTACCCTTTGGCAAATAAGGAAATTGTTTTGTTGTCATGCACTCAGATAAATTACAGAACAAAAACTTCCACTTAACACAAAACAAACTTTTTCTTTCTTTCTTTATTTTTTTTACATGTTGCTAAAGGTCAGTTGCTTCACACATATCTTTATGAATGAAAAATATGGCACAGCAACACAACTTGGCACATACCGATGCAATAAGAGGCATAACTTATCAACTTGGAGCTCTTTGTTTGTGCGCTAAATATTGACCATCACATCAATATGAACCTTCACTTCCTAATCTTCAATATTCTGTTGGGAATCAAAAAATACCAAGCCATGCCTTCTAAGCCACTTACATCTGTTACAATTTGATTTTTAAAAGTCACCAAAGACATTCATTCAAAAGTCTTCGGCAGATGTTTAGCAAAAGCATTCTGCCCATCTTTATTTCAGCAGCAATATTCTGGTTTTACCAGTTTGTCTTTTACTCATTTGAATGAGTTAATCCCCTGCAGTCGCAAATATGAAGGCAGGTAATACTAGAGGAGG
>CM068952.1:50809496-50823893 GCA_035128595.1 Eptatretus atami
ACCCCCCCCCCCCCCCACTCCATAGAACCCCTTAGACCCTGTGTTTTCTATTGCCATATGGACAAACTTTGTACATCACGGGTGCTGAAGGTTGTGGTCAAGTTCATTGGAAGTGTGTAGATTCTGAGAAGAAAGCAAATACCTATTTTTGGGACAACCCCCTGTAGACCCCCTAGACCCCAATTATTAATTATTGTGTATTAATTTTTTTTTAATGGTGTGGAAAAAACTTTGGTAATCATGGGATGAAGCTGTGGTCAAGTGTTATCGAAATTGGTGTGTGAGTTTCAGAGAAGCAGTTGCAATGTGTTGCGGACGGACGATGTCAACACGCCATCCCATAAGTCTCCCCCAAAACTCATTCCAGGTGAGCTTAAAAAGAAAGTCATAAGTTTTCAAGGACCAAGTTCAGTTGAGTCATTGCAGCAATAGCACCAAATGTTTGTCCACCTGTTGCAGTCATAGATGCGTGCCTGAATATGTGTTCGTGTGCATTATCTCGGAGAGTTTGTGATGAACTCATTTCTTTCAGAGAGCTTGCATTGACTGAGTTGAAATGCAGGAGATGTGTTTTAGATTTTGCAGATGATGGAAGGCCAAAGGATTTTTTTAATATATATATTATCTATATATACCATGAGGACCCTTGTAGTATTTGGCAAGGAACCTCACGCTTCCATTTCCCAAACCCTTTGGATAGCTGATTTAAAAGTCGTGTCCCTAGCGTACTCTAGCTACCACACCCAGTACCGGTTGCTATCCGTCCCTCATTCTTTTCTTTTTTTTTCTGGCATATGGTTCATTTTTTCATCTTTTTTCCAGAAGTTGTTTAATTTTTTTTTGGCAACCACAGAGTTCAACGGTAAAATGCTTAGACTCCGCAGCTGATGACCAAAGCCAAGTTTATATTCCACACTGATTTCCAAACCAAACTACTTTTGCACGCAGATGTGGGAGATGTCACTTGGTTTTGGCTCATCTTCGTCCATCTGAGTCTGTTCTCATCTTCGTGCATGATTGTTTTGTTGTGTTGGCAAGGTTTCTTGATGCAACGTTTGAAATGATCTTGTGATGTTGACTTTCAAAAAGAAAACTGTCTTTTGACGGACTGTCCTTGAAAAAATACTGTGACGTTACATTATGTTTACCGAGTTATTGTTTGCTGTCTACCTTTGAAAATTATTGATGCAATCCATCGTCGATACAAGATACAGCAAAGGGCACATTTCAAACTAGAACGGCACTCGGTAGAGCACATACCATCACTAGGCTGAATAGTTTACATTTTGTATCCCACTGATGGGACGGATCTGAATCCGAGCTGAACCAAAATCAAATTCGACTTGTTTCTTGTCACCGAACAACTCGTCCTCCTCGTTGTGTCATCACTCGGCCACAACCTTTTGAAATATCATGCTGCATAGTTTTTTGCGCGATGTCTCAATTACGAAGAATCACTTGAAAAAAATTTTTAATTCTCATGTCTGGATCCAGATATTTAGGCCTAAGTTCACATTTGCTCTACGGCGGCCGTACGCCCTCTGAATGACAGAAACGTGCGGCGGCCGCGAGTTTCTGCGGTGGCCTCTGGGTGGCCCTACGCCGTTTGGCTATATATTTACAGGCCGAGGGTCGCCGTGGAATTATGCGCGGAGTTATAACTTTTTTCATTTCTACGTTCACCGTTAGCAATTCGACAAGCTGAAAAAAAAGAACTGTAAAAAAAAGAAAAAAAACCCACTCGTTACCGTCCGTCTTGGCTGCACGTTCGCCTTAGGGCCCCCTGCGGTCGCCTTGCGGGCACCTTGGGCTACCTTGCGTCTGCCTTGAAAATTCTATGGCCGCCGCAGAACGCCTAAGGTCACGTGCGACATCCAAATCAAAGACCGTATGGCAACCCCACGTTTCCGGTCTCCACAATTAATAATACACCGTGCGGCTCCCCGAAAAATAAAAACAATATGTGACTGCTACATTGTGTGACCGTGGAAATACTGCGGCCCGCCCTATATATGCTAGTGGCCGTAGATTTTGTAGACCCACGGCCGCCGTGCAAATGTGACTTAGGCCTTACCAAAAGAAATAAATTCATCCTTGTTACGCATCCAACATGTCCACCAAGTTTGTCGAGTCCTTCCATCACTGTTTGAGAGGATCCTGCTCACAGACAGACAGACAGACAAACGGGTGAAAGCATTACCTACATCCACCTTCAGTGGTGAAGTAATTATCACTGTTGTTAAAACCTCATTTGGTCAAAGGGCTTGTATTGAGCTCCATTTCTCTCTCCTGTCGGTCCATTTGATGTTCCTGAGTGTAAGTAATTCAGGATACATCGATATCCAATTTCTTATATGACACCTCCACATGTATTACTATCAGCAAACCACCAAACTTGCATGATGCTGGAGGACGGTGGCACGGTTGGCGGTGTTTTGAATGTTCAATTCAAATGTGGGAAAAAAATTTTGACCACATCTATGTTTTAGGTGTTCGAGTTAGATCGGAAACGTATATTCCAACAGACTTAGGAATATGCAACTATGTGCCAGACTTCATCAACTGGCGAGATTTTAAAAAGAAGGTTTTCTTTGGCTTATTCGCAAAGTTCATGTGAACTTTTTGATCGTACAACATGTTAACAATAAGTGTTGAATGCTAAAATTTTGTATAATGATATTGTCGACCCTGAGACTCTTACAAAGGAAGAGACATCAGCATTGGGTGAAATCTTTCTGTGGAAAATCGAGATTGTGCACAATTTAGACAAATGGTGCTGCGAAACAGAGGTGCGATCCTTGTGAAGACAAACATCAATTTATGAGCTGAAATTCACAGGAAACTCTCTGCTTTGTTCATTGAGGTGTGAATGCCTTTCACATACAGTACGGTTGGGTTTCAATGTGCGTCGAGTTGAAAAATGGCTAGTGAATTGGTAATGTGAATGATTATTTATTTATCATTTGAGCATTTCAAATGTGCAACCACTTGCCATCACTCCAGCAATAGCTGATTTTTGGGGGATTTCCTACGTGTTAAATTAGAGAGGAATTGGATGTCATTATGAAATAAGATCATGAACATGAACCATGTTCTATACAGAGTGTCGTCGTTGCCGAAGCAATTTCTCGGTTTTTTATATCCTGGACAGTTGCCACTCTGACGCCAGGACGTCAGGACAGAGAATTTTAATTTGGGCAAGTATGCTGGGGATATCTGCTATACCATAAGGGCACCGTGGGATCTTTAACGTCACACCAACTAATGGATGCCACAGCTGTGCTGTGATGCATTGGCCCCTGTGGATTAGATTCATGAATTATGTTATTTTTGTTTCAAGGATGTATGAGGAGTGAGCTTGTCGAAGAATAGGTGGGCAACAGGCTTGCCTGTTCTTGCGTAAGAACACTGTGATCTTTAACTCCACCCACTAATGCCGGTAGACGGGGACACCAGTGTAACGTCTAGGCCATCCTTGCCGCCCTTGTGTTCACCACTGGAGTGTGGAAAGCTATTTAAAAATCAATGAGGTTGGTGCAAGAGTGTGCCACCAATTATTGACCTTCAACATTTGATCAAAGGGCAGCCGGTGTGGCCATTGTAACTCGAGAGCTCCGGAATGCTACCATAGGACGCCCGGAGATATCTCAACGAAGATTTGGATTGTCCATGAGACCATTGCAATCATTTCCTGGTGGTCAAAGTGAGCCGCATGGTGTGAAGACATTCATAGTTACACCACCAAAACTTGCCAAGGTTTAGCTATTCAACTGGAAGCTTATGGCGATGAGTATTTGGGGTACCTTAAAGTTGCAGTTGCCTTTCAACACGAGGAAACTATCGGATGTACATTACAGTGCAACAGTAACTTCGCTACGCAATTAAATTCAATGATGAGATCCGGTATAATACGCAGGATGATGTCCTGCGTTACAGGATGCTGTTTCAGGGCATTGACCTCCATTGGAAGAGTAATTATCGCCCTTGGCATGCCAAATGTGATGACCAACTTACTCTGGTTAGAGAGAGGCTGGAAGTTCATCCCACACATTGATCACACGTGATAAGGCTTACGATTTTATTATCTGTTACTACTCAACGTACACCTGGATGTCATTAATGTTTTGGAACGTAAAGACCTCAAAGCACATGTCCTGAATGGCTGTGTAACTGATCCCGAAGATGTTTTACACAGATGGCATCATATTTTCTCAAATCGCAGCTCTGTCGTTTTCTTGGCTTCGCTTTGTACTCCATACTCAGTTCTTCCCTTTGCCTTTGGCTGCCTCCTCTCTGCATGGTTAAATCGCAAACATTCTTCATGTTCCACAAGATGGGTTGCAGAAAACAAGACCCGACCGACTATTTTAGGCCAGTGAGCTTGGCTTCCAATTATTATTGCAGTCATGGAATCCTTATTGTTTCTGAATGTCATGTCTTTCCTATTTTTTCAACAACAATCTGATCTTCTGAGCATCAGTTTGATTCTGTCCCAGTTACTTAACTCTCGACATTCTTCACTTCCTCTTTCTCAGCAATGGGTTGGAAGGCCCATCAATTTCTCAAAACAAAGTGGTTTTAAGACAAATCACTGTGGGCATATCTCAGGAATTTGATACAGTCTGACTGACACAATGCTTGTTGCCAAGCTCTTCTGCTCTGAGAAGCATTAGGAAGGCCTTACATTAATAATGGTGCTTTCATTTGGTGGATTTCTGGATTGACCTGACTCATACAATCAATGTTGGTTGCCATCAATGGAACCCCCCCCCCCCCCCTGCTCCCATTAGCTAGGCTGGATGTCCCAAGACGTGTTTGTGCCAGTCTTGTTTCTCATTCTCCAAGTTGCCTCTGGAAAACACTCTCTTCCTTTTGCGATGACTCCATATTTACGTCGTGCTAAGTACCACATCCTCTGCTTTGGAGGACAGCAGCTGCGTGGGAAAAAGTTGCTTCCCACAGGCGGTTATTGTGACAACTCCACACTACTCTCTCAAACTAATTGCCAACTCAATCGCACCTCTGCTTTAAAAAGCAGAGTGTGATTGATTGAAGCTTGTTTGTTTTTTTATGCAGAGGGAGTTACATCCTGTAAGTTCGGACATTCCATGTGTATTGCACCACCGTTGATGTGAGCACAGTTCGATGGTGGGAAAACTTTTTTAAGAGTGGGTTACGTCAGCGAATCGTCATGACACCAGAAAACGAGTTCGAGTGATATAAGCTCATTCAAAACGATCGGCACATGACCACAGCAGGATTTGTGTGAAGCTATGGGTGTCGGAAAGCCAGCGTATCATTAAGCGTTCATTGAGGATCTCAGCAGGTCCTCGAAGGTCTGGGCTTTCATGGGTGCTCCCAGAATACTAAGGATGTCCACAAGGACAATCGGAGAGACCATTCTGTATTGAACTGCTCAAGCATTTTGAAGCAATTCTTCAGCATCACGACGGAGACGGAGATGTGGTATACGTATACCATTTCCAACCAGAAACCAAGTGTCAGTTAATGGAGTGGCATCGCAAGGAATGTTCAAAACTCAACCCTCAGCCTCTGAGATTTAACTAGCCACTGGTTTTAGGACAGGGGAAATGTTTTTGCCTGTCAAGGGTTAGCCGGAGTGGCACATATAATCTCTGAACTGTATTATCAAGACATTGTGGATGAAAGTGAGAAGGACAGATATGGAGCCCATTCTCATTGCTACATGTCCGATGTTGATGCTTCATCATGACAGCACCAGCCGCTTCGTTCAACCTGCACACCATCTGAGGCAAATTGCATCTCTCGAGATATAGACTGTTGCCGCCCCCATCCCGCTTACAGGCTCTGACTGGTATTGTCCTTTCAGACGACCGTTCTCTTTGGCCGACTGAAGGATTTCTTGTTGTGAAAACACCACTTTTAGGATAACATTATATAAAGGAGGCTGTCTGCAATTAGCTAGGCAAGTATTGACGAGTTAAGTTCTACAGTGTGGTTTGTGTGTGTGTGTGTGTGGTGTGTGCTGTGTGTGTGTGTGTGTGTTTGGTACGTACATGCTCTTGTTCAATGTTGACAGACGTCCGTTGATTGTTGACAGAGACAATGTGGGAAATAGCACGGCATTCATATAACATAGTTAACTCAAGGGAGGCTTTTTAGGCTACTTGGTGTGGCTTTTTGAAACTTTCGTACAAATCAAGATGAACTGCTGAGTTTATGTACATTAAAAAGCTGAACGTGTTGGTCCCAACATAAAAGAACGAACGGTAAGTTTTGATTACAACCCTTGCAGAAGCGAAAGAATAAGGGCTGAATTGTGTGCAAATACAAGGATCTATAAACAAACTATATTTCATATGTGCATGATCAATGTAATTTACATATAATGTGGTTGTAAATAATCATACATGCAAGTTGGAGGTGACGAAAAGCATTTGTTTTATCTTTATTTATTTTATTTATTTTTTTTACCACGCGCTTTTTGAGAGATTTCAGCGACACAAAATACACCAGAATACTGAGATAGCCTTATTGACGAGTCATGATAAGGAGGTTCCAAGTAAGATGATGAACACGAAGACAAAGAAGGGAACCCGAAAGAAGTTAAGAGGAAAGGATGGAGTCATCAGGAGGAACCTGGATGGGATTCGAGGTTTAGATACATGACTCCACGGACCCTCAAAACCCATCCAGGTGCAGCCAAGTGAGCTTTACAGAATTTTTTTTTTGCAGAATTCACTTTTCCAGAGAGAGAGAGAGAGATTAGACAGATAGGAAGATAAGCAAGAATAGACTTCCAAACTTTAAACTCGTGACGTGGTGACACAATAATTTACATATGTTATTTGATCAACGCAGAATGCCATTCACTTTCCATGAGTGGAAAGGGCGGTACAGAGTTGGGTTTGTGGGAGTAGAGGTGGGAGGGTGAGCGAGATTGGGACAGGGGGGGAAAATGGGGCGTTGAACTTTCAGTGGCTACGGGTGGGGAGGGGATTGAAGCTTCAAGTTGGGAGGGGATGTTGAGGATTTGGAGCTTTGTGAAGGAGGTGGGGGTGGAGAGAGTTTGAGGATTTTGAAGTCACAATTTACATTGTTGGAGATGTTCTGCGGGTCCCTGCGAAGTATGATTACTTTCATTACCAAATCTTCGTACAATATGGGGAATTTTAACCATCGATCGCCGTAGAATCATGCAGTACATTTTTTCAAACGATAAACACCATTCAGGCCAACCCCAAAGTATGCAATAAATTAAAAAACATTTTTTATTAAATGCACAAAGGATGCAGGGATAGGGATGTTCCTCCAAAAGTTAGGTTAACAATGTCGGAAACCATCCATCCATCCATTTGGGACCATTACTTCTGTGAGAGGCAATTGGTGCTGGGCCTAAGCAGTCTCCTGTGGCTATTTGGGCACAATGCCTGGACGGGTTGCCACTCCGCGACACCAGGGAACCAACAAGGCTGGCACTAAATTTTGCCGACTCGGAAGATGACAGGCGGAGTCAACCCACCTGTGTATTTAATTCAACAGCCAAGTGGGATTTTGAACTCAGGATCCTTAGGCATCCCAAACCACCAACCCTAACCTATTAAGCCAACACCAGGCATAAGTTAGGGATGGTCAGAGGAAATGATCAAGTGAAACCATCCCACATCCTTTCTTTGAATAATGGTTGTGCTGCGTGCGCGCGCGTTCTTCGATAGAATTTGCCTTTCGATGAGATGATACTGAGGAGGAAGTCAATGTGGGATGGAATCGGACAAAATGTACCAAAGAGCCAAGGTTTATAGCAAATACCTATTTGGGGGCAACCCATGCCCCCCCACTCCCTCAACCCTCCCCGGGTGGAATGTGTTGGGTACAGAAGGTAAATTTGAAAGTGGAATACAAATCTTGGCTGAAGCTAATTAAGGTGGACTGAAAATATATAATGAAATTTCTGGTTCTTAAAGTGTTTGCCAATAGTTGTGATAAGATCGCTTTATTACCTCCACCACCGAAAGTGGAGGAGGTTATGTTCTCACCTGTTTGCTATTGCAAAATCGAAGATTTTTCAAGTTAATTTTGGTCAGTTGATTTTTGTTATTCTTGTTTGTCTGTCTGTCTGTCATTGTCTTTTGTCTGTCTGGTCAGTCAACCTACAGGTCACAATTTAAACCGATCTTTCATGAAACTTTACCAAGTTGTAGAGGTAGTCTTCAACTGAGACGGCCTATTGATTTTGAGATCTTCGGTCAAAGGTCATCTTGAGGAAAAATTCTAAAAATCGTATTTTTTCATCCGATTTTGACTTGAAAATTGAACAAGATTGGCATGTTGACGTCACTGAATTGGGAAACAAACTATTTGGAGATCAAAGGTCAAAGATCAATCAACTCAAGGATCAAACTTCTAAATCCATCAATTTCAATGTGAAAAATAATTCATTTTCATCCCATTGACCTGAACTTTGATTAGATTGTCAATTTTAATCTTGATGTGAAAGGACAATTTGATGTATCCATGGCAACCTTTTAGGGGGGTGGATTTTTGCAAATATCGGTGTCTGCATGACGTCTTGTTGTGTGTTTGTTTGTGTTTTTTGGGGTTTTTATTGTATACCTTGTCGATGGCTCGTCATGAGAGCTAACACACAATGCATTGGCGAGAGGGGATAGACAAGTAGGGCGGAAGTGGGGAAGGAACAAACAGTGGGGAACAGAGACATTAGGAGATCTGTGGAAGGGAGAGGGAGTTGGGGCGTGGGAAACGGGGTACACAAGATGAATTACAGGACTTTCAGGAAGGAAAAGCAGGGAATTTGAAGGATGTGGGTTTGGGGTGGATTAACGTGGGTAGAAAAGATCGAGGTTTGGATGGGGGAGATCAGAGAGTGGTGGTGAACAGCTGTTTGAGAGACCGGAGGGAAGAATGGATGAACAGAGAGTGGGAGTTTATTCAAAGACGGTGGAAAAAGGGAAAAAGAATGAAAGAGTGAAGGTGGACAGTGATTTGTTGGTTTTTGGTAGTTTTACCAGAAAGGGGGTTGTTGGCGGACCTTGAGCGCCCATCCGGAAATATGGTGGGGACAATCGCAGACAGAGCAGGCGGTCCTGAGACCGTTATAGGAGACAGATAAGAAGACAGTAAGGCCACCAACCTGGCCTGCGGTGAAAGAGTGAAGGCCAAGACTCAGCCTCATTGCGGGAGATGCCCATGATCTGAATGTCTTTGTTTCCACGCGTGAAGCTGAGGAAGGTTGGGAGGCAGGCGAGCACCAGCCCAGAGGGAGAGCATACTCATCAGGTGCGGGCGAAAAGCTTTGTATGTTGGTCAGGAGCTCAGGTTGGGGCTGAGGAGTTTGGTCTGTTTGTTGTGCAGGATACTTCAAAAAGTTGTTGGATGGATTTGTAATTAAATTTGGTTAGGTAGGTTGGTGTTGTAACCAACAACAAAACTGATTAGATGTCTGAAGATCCGGATCCGGCTGCTTGAATTTTAAGCTGATTCTTCACCCATTGAGAGATGGGGCCAAAAGATAAATAGCAGTATCTTCAAAACGTTTGGACAGGTTGAGTATGTGACAAGGAGCAATTGATTTGATTTTGATGAAATCGAATTCAGATCCTGATTCGAGAAATATTTACTTTTTTAAACAAATTATTTCACCTTTTGAGATATGGCGTCAAAAGTGTTTATATGCATGATGTGTCAAAAATTAATTTGGCCTTGATAGTTCTGCTGGAATCAGTAATGTGTGGCAGAGGTATGCCCTCCTCGTGTGCCCTTTTAGTTCAACTATGTTCCACTGCTATTTTGCAAATGTTTTTAGTTCAACTTATCGACGTGCTCACTTTTGTAATGATGCTGTACATACTGTTGCGACCAAAAGTTTTAGAACACCCATTTCAGTTTACTGAAATTGAAACAGTAAGTCCAGTGAATAATCTCTCTCCTAGGCTGTGGTCAAGTGTTATCGAAATTGTGTGTGTAGTTTCAGAGAAGCAGTTGCAAGTGTTTGCGGACGGACGGATTGTCAACACGCCATCCCATAAGCTCCCCAAAACTACATTCCAGGTGAGCTAAAAAGAAAGTCATAAGTTTTCAAGGACCAAGTTCAGTTGAGTCATTGCAGCAATAAGCACCAAATGTTTGTCCACCTGTTGCAGTCATAGATGCAGTGCCTGAATATGTGTTCGTGTGCATTATCTCGAGAGTTTGTGATGAACTCATTTCTTTCAGAGAGCTTGCATTGACTGAGTTGAAATGCGAGAGTGTTTTAGATTTTGCAGATGATGGAAGGCCAAAGGATTTTTTTAATATATATATATATCTATATATACCATGAGGACCCTTGTAGTATTTGGCAAGGAACCTCCACGCTTCCATTTCCAAACCCTTTGGATGAGCTGATTTAAAAGTCGTGTCCCTAGCGTACATACTAGCTACCACACCCAGTACCGGTTGCTATCCGTCCCTCATTCTTTTCTTTTTTTTCTGGCATATGGTTCATTTTTCATCTTTTTCCAGAAGTTGTTAATTTTTTTTTTTGGCAACCACAGAGTTCAACGGTAAAATGCTTAGACTCCGCAGCTGATGACCAAAGCCAAGTTTTATATTCCACACTGATTTTCCAAACCAAACTACTTTTGCACGCAGATGTGGGAGATTGCACTTGGTTTTGGCTCATCTTCGTCCATCTGAGTCTGTCCATCTTCGTGCATGATTGTTTTGTTGGTGTTGGCAAGGTTCTTGATGCAACGTTGAAATGATTTGTGATGTTGACTTTCAAAAGAGAAACTGTCTTTTGACGGACTGTCCTTGAAAAATACTGTGAACGTGTACATTATGTTACCGAGTTATTGTTTGCTGTCTACCTTTGAAAATTATTGATGCAATCCATCGTCGATACAAGTACAGCAAAGGGCACATTTCAAACTAGAACGGCACTCGGTAGAGCACATACCATCACTAGGCTGAATAGTTTACATTTTGTATCCCACTGATGGGACGGATCTGAATCCGGAGCTGAACCAAAATCAAATCGACTTGTTCTTGTCACCGAACCAACTCGTCCTCCTCGTTGTGTCATCACTCGGCCACAACCTTTTGAAATATCATGCTGTGCATAGTTTTTGGCGCGATGTCTCAATTACGAAGAATCACTTGAAAAAAATTTTTAATTCTCATGTCTGGATCCAGATATTTAGGCCTAAGTCACATTTGCTCTACGGCGGCCGTACGCCCTCTGAATTGACAGAAACGTGCGGCGGCCGCAGAGTTTCTGCGGTGGCCTCTGGGTGGCCCTACGCCGTTTGGCTATTATTTACAGGCCGTAGGGTCGCCGTGGAATTATGCGCGGAGTTATAACTTTTTTCATTTCTACGTTCACCGTAGCAATTCGACAAGCTGAAACAAAAGAACTGGTAAAAAAAAGAAAAAAGAACCCACTCGTTACCGTCCGTCTGGCTGCACGTTCGCCTTAGGGCCCCCCTGCGGTCGCCTTGCGGGCACCTTGAGGCTACCTTGCGTCTGCCTTGAAAATTCTATGGCCGCCGCAGGAACGCCTAAGGTCACCGTGCGACATCAAATCAAAGACCGTATGGCACCCCCACGTTTCCGGTCTCCACAATTATATAATACACCGTGCGGCTCCCCGAAAAATAAAAACATATGTGACTGCTACATTGTGTGACCGTGGAAATACTGCGGCCGCCCTATAATGCTAGGTGGCCGTAGATTTTGTAGACCCCACGGCCGCCGTGGCAAATGTGACTTAGGCCTTACCAAAAGGAAATAAATTCATCCTTGTTACGCATCCAACATGTCCACCAAGTTTTGTCCGAGTCCTTCCATCACTGTTTGAGAGATCCTGCTCACAGACAGACAGACAGACAAACGGGTGAAAGCATTACCTACATCCACCTTCAGTGGTGGAGGTAATTATCACTGTTGTTAAAACCTCATTTTGGTCAAAGGGCTTGTATTGAGCTCCATTTTTCTCTCCTGTCGGTCCATTTGATGTTCCTGAGTGTAAGTAATTCAGGATACATCGATATCCAATTTCTTATATGACACCTTGCAACATGTATTACTATCAGCAAACCACCAAACTGCATGATGCTGGAGGACGGTGGCACGGGTTGGCGTGTTTTGAATGTTCAATTCAAATGTGGAAAAAAAATTTTGACCACATCTATGTTTTTAGGTTCGAGTTAGAGTCGGAAACGTATATTCCAACAGACTTAAGGAATATGCAACTATGTGCCAGACTTCATCCAACTGGCAGATTTTAAAAAGAAGGTTCTCTTTGGCTTATTCGCAAAGTTCATGTGAACTTTTGATCGTACAACATGTAACAATAAGTGTTGAATGCTAAAATTTTGTATAATGATATTGTCGACCCTGAGACTCTTACAAAGGAAGAGACATCAGCATTGGGTGAAATCTTTCTGTGGAAAATCGAGATTGTGCACAATTTAGACAAATGGTGCTGCGAAACAGAGGTGCGATCCTTGTGAAGACAAACATCAATTTATGAGCTGAAATTCACAGGAAACTCTCTGCTTTGTTCATTGAGGTGTGAATGCCTTTCACATACAGTACGGTTGGGTTTCAATGGTGCGTCGAGTTGAAAAATGGCTGTGAATTGGTAAGTGAATGATTTATTTATTTATTCATTTTGAGCATTCAAATGTGCAACCACTTGCCATCACTCCAGCAATAGCTGATTTTTGGGGGATTTCCTACGTGTTAAATTAGAGAGGAATTGGATGTCATTATTGAAATAAGATCATGAACATGAACCATGTTCTATACAGAGTGTCGTCGTTGCCGAAGCAATTTCTCGGTTTATAATCCTGGACAGGTTGCCACTCTGACGCAGGACGTCAGGACAGGAATTTTTAATTTGGCAAGGATGCTGGTGATATCTCATATACTCTGAAGGGCACCGTGGGATCTTTAACGTCCACCAACTAATGGATGCACAGCTGTGCTGTTGATGCAGTGGCCCCTGTGGATTAGATCATGAATTTGTATTTTGTTCAAGGATGTATGAGGAGGTGAGCTGTCGAAGAATAGGTGAGCAACAGCTTGCCTGTTCCTTGCTAAGAACACTGTGATCTTTAACCTCCACCCACTAATGCCGGTAGACGGGACACCCAGTGTAACGTCTAGGCCATCCTGCCAGCCCTTGTGTCACCACTGGAAGTGTGAAAGCTATTTAAAATTCAATGAGGTTGGTGCAAGGTGTGCACCAATTATTGACCTCACATTTGATCAAAGGGCAGCCCGTGTGGCCATTGTAACTCCGAGAGCTCCCGGAATGCTACCAGGACCGCCCAGAGATGATCTCAACGAAGATTTGGATGTCATGAGACCATTGTCAATCATTTCCTGGTGGTCAAAGTGAGCCAGCATGGTGTGAAGACATTCATAGTTACCACCACCAAAACTTGCCAAGGTTTAGCTATCAACTGGAAATCTTATGGCATGAGTATTTGGGTACCTTAAAAGTTGCAGTTGCTTCAACACGAGGAAACTATCGATGTACATACAGTGCAACAGTAACTCGCTACGCAATTAAATTCAATGAGATCGGTAATACGCAGATGATGTCCTGGTACAGGATGCTGTTTCAGGGCATGACCTCCATTGGAAGGTAATTATCGCCCTTGCATGCCAAATGTGATGACCACTACTCTGGTAGAGAGAGGGGCTGGGAAGTTCATCCCACACATTGATCACACGTGTAAGCTTACGATTTTAATTGATCTGTTACTACTCAACGTACACCTGGATGTCATTAATGTTTTGAATCGTAAAGACCTCAAAGCACATGTCCTGAATGGCTGTGTACTGATCCCGAAGATGTTTACACAGATGGCATCATATTTTCTCAAATCAGGCTCTGTCGTTCTTGCTTCGCCTTTGTCTGCCATACTCAGTCTTCCCTTTGCCTTTGGCTGCCTCCTCTCTGCATGGAAATCGGCAAACATTACTCATGTCCACAAGATGGGTGCAGAAACAGACCCGACCGACTATAGGCCAGTGAGCTTGCTTCCAATTATTTATGCAGTCATGGAATCCATTATTGTTTCTGATGTCATGTCTTTCCTATTTTTCAAACAATCTGATCTCTGAGCATCAGTTTGGATTCTGTCCCAGTTACTTAACTCTCGACATTCTTCTACTCCTCTTTCTCAGCAATGGTTGGAGGCCCTCATTCTCAAACAAGTGGTTAAGACAATCACTGTGGGCATATCTCAGGAATTTGATACAGTCTGACTGACACAATGCTTTGCTTGCCAAGCTCTCTGCCTGAAGCATAGAAGGCTTACATTAATAATTGGTGCTTTCATTTGTGGATTTCTGACTTGCCTGACTCATACAATCAATGTGGTGCCATCAATGGAACCCCCC
>CM068952.1:50823909-50836471 GCA_035128595.1 Eptatretus atami
CCCCTGCTGCCCCATTAGAGGCTGGATGTCCCCAAGACAGTGTTTGTGCCCAGTCTTGTTTCTCATTCTCCAATGCTCTTGAAAACACTCTCTTCCTTTTTGCGGATGACTCCATATTACGTCGTGCAGTACCACATCCCTCTGCTTTGGAGACAGCAGCTGCGTGGGAAAAAGTTGCTTCCACAGGCGGTTATGTGACAACTCCACACTACTCGTCTCAACTAACTTGCCAACCTCAATCGCACCTCTGCTTTAAAAAGCAGAGGTGTGATTGATTGAAGCTTGTTTGTTTTTTTACTGCAGAGGGAGTACATCCTGTAAGTTTCGACATTCATGTGTATTGTCACCACCGTTGATGTGAGCACAGTTCGATGGTGGGGAAAACTTTTTAAGAGTGGGTTACGCAGCGATCGTCATGACACCAGAAAACGAGGTCCGAGTGAATGAGCTCATTCAAAACGATCGGCACATGACCACACAGGATTTGTGTGAAGCTATGGGTGTCGGAAAGCCAGCGATCATAAGCGTTATTGAGGATCTCAGGTCCTCGAAGGTCTGGGCTTCATGGGTGCCCCAAATACTGAAGGATGTCCACAAGGACAATCGGAAGACCATCTGTATTGAACTGCTCAAGCATTTTGAAGCATTTCTTCCACGCATCACGACAGGAGACGAGATGTGGGTATACGTATACCATTTCCAACCAGAAACCAAGTGTCAGTTAATGGAGTGGCATCGCAAAGGAAGTTCAAAACTCAACCCTCAGCCTGAGATGTACTAGCCACTGTGTTTTAGGACAGGGGAAATGTTTTGCCTGTCAAGGTTAGCCGGAGTGGCACTATAATCTCTGAACTGTATATCAAGACATTGATGAAAGTGAGAAGGACAGACATGGAGCCCATTCTCATTGCTACATGTCCGATGTGATGCTTCATCATGACAGCACCAGGCCGCTCGTCAACCTGCACACCACTGAGACAATTGCATCTCTCGGATAGACTGTGCCGCCCCCATCCCGCTTACAGCTCTGCTGGATATTGTCCTTTCAGACGACCGTCTCTTTGGCCGACTGAAGGATTTCTTGTGTGAACACCACTTTTAGGATAACATTAATATAAAGGAGGCTGTCTGCAATTAGCTAGGCAAGTTTGACGAGTAGTTCTACAGTGTGTGTGTGTGTGTGTGTGTGTGTGTGTGTGTGTGTGTGTGTGTACGTACATGCTCTTGTTCAATGTTGACAGACGTCCGTTGATTGTGACAGAGACAATGTGGAAAATAGCAGGCATTCAGTAAACATGTATTACTCAAGGAGGCTTTAGGCCTCTGGTGTGCTTTTGAAACTTTCGTACAATCAAGATGACTGCTGAGTTTATGTACATTAAAAAGCTGAACGTGTTGTCCAACATAAAAGAACGAACGGTACGTTTTGATTACAACCCTTGCAGAGGAAAGAATAGGGCTGAATTGTGTGCAAATACAGGATCTATAAACAAACTATATTTCATATGTGCATGGACATGTAATTTACATATAATGTGGTGTAAATAATCATACATGGCAAGTTGGAGGTGACGAAAAGCATGTTTTATCTTTATTTATTTATTTATTTATTTTACCGCGCTTTTTGAGAGATTGTCAGCGACACAAAATACACCAGAATACTGAGATAGCCGTTTATTGACGAGTCATGATAAGGAGGTTCCAAGTAAGATGATGAAACGGAAGACAAAGAAGGAACCCGAAGAAGTAAAGAGGAAAGATGGAGTCATCGGGAGGAACCTGGATGGGATTCGGGTTTCAGATACTACTCCACGACCCTCAAACCCATCCAGGTGCAGCCAAGTGAGCTTTACAGAAATTTTTTTTTGCAAGAATTCACTTTTTCAGGAGAGAAGAAGAGAGAGATAGAGAGATAGAGAGATAGAGGCAAGAATTAGACTTCAAACTTTAAACTCGGTGATCGGTGGTGACACAAATATTACATATGTTATTATGATCAACGCAAGAATGCCATTTCATTTCATGAGTGGGAGAAGGGGGTACAGAGTTGGGGTTTGTGGAGTAGAGGTGGGAGGGTGAGCGAAGATGGGACAGGGGTGGGAAAATGGGGGTTGAGGGACTTTCAGTGGCTACGGGTGGGAGGGATTGAAGGCTTCAAGTTGGGAGGGGGATGTTGAGGATTTGGATTTGTGAAGGGGTGGGGGGGGAGAGGTTGAGGATTTGAAGTCACAATTTACATTGTGCAGATGTTCTGCGGGTCCCTGCGAGTATATTACTTTCATACCAAATCTCTCGTACAATATGGGGAATTTTAACCTATGATCGCAGAATCATGCAGTACATTTCAAACGATAACACCATTCAGGCCAACCCAAAGTATGCAATAAATAAAAAAACATTTTTTATAAATGCAAGGATGCAGGGAATAGGGATGTTCCTCCAAAAAGTAGGTAAACAATGTCGGGAACCATCCATCCATCCATTGGGACCATACTCTGTGCAGAGCATTGGTGCTGCCCTAAGCAGTCTCCTTGGCTATTGGGCACATCCTGGACGGGTTGCCACTCCGACACAGATAACCAACAAGCTGGCACTAATTTTGCCACCTCGGAAGGATGACAGGCAGAGTCAACCCCACCTGGTATTAATTCAACAGCCAAGTGGGATTTGAACTCAGGATCCTAGGATCCCAAACCCACCACCCTAACCATTAAGCCAACACCAGGCATAAGGTAGGGATGGTCATGAGAAATGATCAAGTGAAACCATCCCCACATCTTTCTTTGAATAATGGTTGTGCGTGCGTGCGCGCGCGTTCTTTCGATATAATTTTGCCTTTTCGATGGATGATACTGAGGAGGAAGTCAATGTGGGATGGAATCGGCAAAATGTACCAAAGAGCCAATGTTATAGCAAATACCTATTTTGGGGGGCAACCCTGCCCCCCCACTCCCTCACCCTCCCGGGTGGAATGTGTTGGGTACAGAAGGTAAATTTGAAGTGGAATACAATCTTTGCTGAAGCTAATTAAGTGACTAAATTGATATAATGGAAATTTCTGGTTCTAAAGTGTTTTGCCAAGAGTTGTGATAAGATCGCCTTTATTACCTCCACCACCGAAAGTGGAGGAGGTTATGTTCTCACCTGTTTGTTACTTGCAAAATCGAAGATTTTTCAAGTATATTGGTCAGTTGATTTTTGTTATTCTGTCTGTCTGTCTGTCTGTCATTGTCTTTGTCTGTCTGTCAGTCACCTACAGGTCACAATTTAAAACCGATCTTCATGAAACTTTACCAAGTTGTAGAGGTAGTCTCAACTGAGAAGCCTATTGATTTTGAGATCTTCGGTCAAAGGTCATCTTGAGGAAAAAATTCTAAAATCGTCATTTGTTTCATCCGATTTGACTTGAAAATTTGAACAAAGATTGGCATATGACGTCACTGAATTGGGAAACAAACTATTTTGGAGATCAAAAGGTCAAAAGATCAATCAACTCAAGATCTAAACTTCTAAAATACATCAAATTTCAATCGTGAAAAATAATTATTCATCCCATTGAGCCTAGAACTTTGATGTAAGATTGTCAATTTTTAATCTATGATTGAAACCGGACCAACGAATTTGATGTATCGCATGGCAACCCTTTTAAGAGGCGGGGGATTTTGCAGAATATCGTGCTCTGCAATGACACGTCTTGTTGTTGTTTGTTTTGTGTTTTTTTAGGGCGTTTTTTTGTATACCATTGTCGAGGCTCGTATGAGAGCTAACACGCACATGCAATGGCGACGAGGGCATAAGACCAAGAGGGGCGGAAGCTGGGAAGGACAAAACCAGTGGGAACAGAAGACATTAGGAGACTCTGTGGAAGGCGAGAGGGATGGGGCGGGAACACGGGGTACACAACGAATGACATACAGGGACTTTCAGAAGGAACAGCAGGAGTTTAAGAGATGGTTTGCGGTGGATATAACGGGGTGTAGAAAAAGCAATCGAGGTTTGGCATGGGGGAAGATCAGAGGTGGTGGTGAACAGCTGTTTTGAGGACCTGGAGGGAAGAATGGGATTGAACAGAGAGTGGGAGTTTATTCCAAAGACGGGGAAAAAGGAATGAAAGAGTGAAGGTGAGCAGTGATTTGTGGTTTTGGTAGTTTTACCAGAAGGGGGTTGTTGGCGGACCTTGAGCGCCATCCGGAAATATGGTGGGGACAAATCGCAGACAGAGCAGGGGTCGAGACCGTATAGGAGACAGTAGAAGACAGTAAGGCCACCGACCTGCCTGCGGTGAAAGAGTGAGAGGCCCAAAGACTCAGCCTCATTGCGGGAGATGCCAATGATCTGAAATGTCTTGGTTTCCACAGCGTGAAGCTGAGAAAGGTTGGAGGCAGGAGCACCAGCCCAGAAGGGAGAGCAGTACTCCATCAGGCTGCGGGCGAAAGCTTTGTATGTGGTCAGGAGCTCAGGTGGGCTGAGGAGTTTGTCTGTTTGTGTGCAGGATACTTCAAAAAGTTGTGGATGGATTTGTATTAAATTTGGTAGGTAGGTTGGGTGTGTAACAACAACAAACTGATTAGATGTTGCTGAAGATCCGGATCCGGCTGCTTGAAATTTTAAGTGATTCTTCACCATTGAGAGATGGGGCCAAAAACGATAAATAGCACGGTATCTCAAAACGTTGTGGACAGGTTGAGTATGTGACAAGGAAGAATTGATTTGATTTTGATGAAAATCCGAATTCAGATCCTGATTCGAGAAATATTTACTTTTTAAACAATTATTCACCTTTGAGATATGGGGTCAAAAGTGTTTATATAGCATGATGTGTCAAAAATTATTTGGCCTGATATGTTCTGCTGGATCAGTTATTGTGTGGCAGAGGTATGCCCTCCTCCGTGTGCCCTTTTAGTTAACTATGTTCCACTGCTAATTTGCAAATGTTTTAGTTCAAACTTTATCGACGTGCTCACTTTGTAATGATGCTGTACATACTGTGCCGGTCAAAAGTTTTAGAACACCCCCATTTTTCAGTTTTTTACTGAAATTGAAACAGTTCAAGTCCAGTGAATAACCTGAAATGGTACAAAGCTAAGTGGTAAACTGCCAGAGGTTAAAAAAACATTTAGGTTACCAAAAACTGAAAAATAATGTAAATTTCAGAGTTGTTAAAAAGGCCCTTTTCAGTGAACAAGTAATGGGTTAGCAACTGCAGCTGTTCTGCAGCAATGGAAGTAGATCAAGCCTTGAAAGTTGATGCAAACAATTCCTACAGGTGTCCCAACTTTTGTTGATTAGTTACAAACCCTCTGTCTGTATAAAAGTAGTGTTGGAACAGACTGTGTTGCTACGTCCTCTGAAGCATTATTTGGACAATATTGCACTGCAGGAAGTAGTATATTGTTATCATAATGGCAAGAAAAAGACAATTAACAAAGGAAGACAGACAGACCATAATAACCCTAAAAAGTGTAGGTCTTTCCTTTAGAGAAATTGCAAAGTAAGCCCTGTCAGTGAGTACAGTTTCCGACACCATCAAAAGGCACTTGGAAACTGGAGGAAACTCTGACAGAAGAGTCTGGCAGACCCAAAGCCACACACAATCAGAAGAAAGTTTCTGAGAGTTAACAGCTTGCGTGATATGCGGCTCACAGGACAGCAGCTTCAGGCACAGCTTAACACTTGTCGAAGTGAGGAAGTCTCAGTTTCAACTGTGAAGAGACGACTTCGAGCTGCAGGTTCGACAGGTCGAGTGGCAGTAAGAAATCCATTGCTCAGATGGCAAAATAAGAAAAAGAGGTTTGCCTGGGTCATGAAGCACCGCCAGTGGACTACTGAAAACTGGAAGAAGGTCTCATGGACCGATGAATCAAAATTTGAAATCTTCGGTTCATTACGCAGGGTTTTGTACGCCATCGAGTAGGCGAAGGATGGTTCCTCAGTGGGACACCAACTGTCAAACATGGAGGAGGAAGTGTGATGATCTGGGGCTCTTTTGCTGGATTCAGAGTCGGCGACTTGCGCAGAGTGACTGGCACTCTGAACCAAAAGGGCTACCACAACATTTTGCAGCGCCATGCAATACCCTCTGGTCTATGCCTAGTTGGTCAGGGGTTCATCTACAGCAAGATAACGACCCAAAACATACCTCCAGGCTATGTCAGAACTACTTAGAAGAAAAAGACAACACGGTCGGCTTCAAATCATGGAATGGCCAGCAGTCTCCAGACTTAAACCCCATGGAGCTGGTTTGCGATGAACTGGACAGAAGGGTGAAAGCAAAGCAACCTACAAGTGCAACACATTTGTGGGAATTTCTGCAAAAGTGTTGGGAAGAACTTTCCGAACAATATTTAATTTCCATTACAGAAAGAATGCCACGAGTATGTTCGGCTGTTATATCTGCAAAAGGTGGCTACTTTGATGAGTCAAAAAATTATATTAAATTTTGTTCAACAAAACGATTCCATGATTTTTTTTTATCTGCAATTGTTTATTTGTTCTATGCTTTAATTTCAGAGTACATTGAAACATTAAACTGCTTAAATTTCAGTAAAAACTGGAAAAATGGGGGTTTTCCAAAACTTTTGACCGGTAGAGTACGTTATAGAAGATCTTACATTCTAAATAGTACATACTTTATTGAATGTGTGCTGTTGCTGTTGTGTGTGCTGTTGCTGTTGATTGGCCCTGTGCCTGCCCTGTACAAACACAGCAGCGACACGGAGACAGTCGATCGACCTCCCACGAGCGAACCAGAGATTCCTCACATCCAAGATGTTAGGGTGGGGTGGGGGAGAGGAAGAGTAGTGGGTGGAGGGAATGGGCTGCTTCATGGGGATGGATCAGCGCTATGATTGTGACTGCGCTTCCCTGATTAATCTGGGCAGCTGGGAAGAATGGGGAAGATTTGGCCCCTGACTTCCATTGGGGGATACAACCGTCACGAAGAGGCATCCCCGATAGTTCACGCACGTGTATTATTAGTACGTACTGTATCGAGACATACTCTCATTCTTGGTAGCACATGTTTTCATATTATGTATTTTATTGACACACAGCAATGATTATAATACTCCACTGTTAACCACACCCATATAGGTCTGATTGGCCCTTGGGCAAATATGTATCATGGCCCCACCCCCATCAGGTTGATTGACAGTTGTAGTCACACCCACCCCTCTGTTGCCTTCCCATTACTTTACAAAGGAATGCAGTTTTACATACTTTTCGTGGAATCTTTTCAAGTTATTAAAATTACGATAGCAAAGGATGCTGCACCAAGTAAAACTCTATCGATTGGTACCAGAGTCATTGCCATTGAGAGAGGCAGCTTGGAAATATGCCGTCTGAAGGTGATTATCCCCGTATTATTATTATGATGATGAAGAAGAATATATTCTGGTTTTGACCGATCTCAGTTTTTGCTTTTTTTGGCTTTGACCATGGTCTGGAGTACTGAAAACTGATCCCTGCCTAGACAATCAGCTGTACAGACCAGATAGGCTCTCGTATGTAGCCTAAGTGACTTTTTAGAGAAGATACTCCAACTTTAGTTTTGTGCGTAGTAAATTGGACTGACATTTTTTTTCCATGCCATCCCTACATCGAAAGTACTAGCATACTTTCTGATTGATCAAAGCTCTTGTGGTCCCAATCATGATCGCTACTAAAAGTAATGTGAATTAGGATTTGAGCGTTGGTTGGCGAGGGGTGAGGAGGGTGGGGGGGAAGGCATGTTTGAATTTGTGCCAAATAACATTTGAGGATGCTTGTCGACTATCGAACTCAACATTGCTTCCACTGACCTGGTATAAGATGCCAAAATCCTCGTGTACTTGCAAGCAAACCCTCCTCCAATAGATGTAGCTATTGTTTGCTTCATTGCACAAATAGCAACATCCTTATGACTTTATTATCATAGATTACATGTCCCATTTTTCATTGATAATAGTCTCCTGTTCAATTTGTTGGCAATTTGTTGACTGTAAACGGCGATGACATCATGCTCATCTCTTCTTTGGCAATTTGAACCTTGTTTTTATATTATATATATTTATTTTTTTTCCTCTCTCTTTTCAAAGTTCAGATCACTGAAGCTTGGTACATTTTGAGATGTAGCTTCTTGAGGATACTACTATATCCATGCTAACTGGGTCTTAATGGAGTCTACTTGTGTTACAAGTGCTGTTACCTCGGCTCTCATTTCTTTAATGTTATAATTGGGTTTAATTGACTGTTGAGAAACAAAATTCATCCAACACAGGTAGGAGGTTCAATGAACATCATCCTTATCTGATATCACCCATTGACAAACAGTGAGGGTTATGCCATTCATTATTTTTCCACTCGGTATCACCTTTCCGTAGAGCAGATTCAAGCCATTTAATAATACAATCGGTTGTCGGAAATGCACGGAGAAAAATGGAAGAATAATTACAATAAAAATTTGTTCCTGAAGACAATAAACATACTGAAGACAAAAAGATAATGTGGCATACTATACGTTGATGTCGAAATATCACACATGAAGATTAAATGTAGTGTATAAAGCTAACAACCAGTGGAGTAATTGTAAATCAACTCATGGAATGCATTGTAAGTAAAAACTAGAAGGGCGCTCTTCGACGTCGCGACGTCACCAGATATGCCTCCATCCACATTATTACATCAGTATACATACTTGTGCCAAGTTTGATTTAAATCTCTGAACCCAGATTCAAAATATTAAATAATTCTGGCTGCCAGACTATGTGTCCAATCAGATTGACATTTAAAACATACATTCCCCATGACCACGAGATCATAACTGTGACGTTTCACGTCGATTGATGAAGCGGTTCAAAAGAAAGAAAAAATTTTTAAAGATTTTTTCGTCCAATCCAATATGACTGCCTGACCATGTGACCTATTAATTATTATTTGTGAACACCATGATTTCTCCAAGGCTTGGGGAACATGTGGGTGCAGTTTCCTCTTGATCTGTTAAGCCATTCTGGAGAAGATTTTTAAAGTTTATGCTTTAAAAATAAAATCATAGCTGCCAAACCATGTGACCGATAACATCATAAGTGGAGAACTTTTTGTTCCTCATGAATAGGCAATCATACCTCTGAAGTTTCAATTCAGCCGTTTCAGAGAGGAAGATTTTTGATGTTTTTATTTTTTATGTTAAAAAAAAAAAGGCTGCCGAACCACATGACCGATGACATCAATTTCCCCCATACAATTTAGCCATAGATGACACTCAAAAATTTTCATACTGATCGGATAAAGCGTTTGACATATGCAATGATGACATCATAACAAAGCCACCCATGACATCATCAAAAAAAACATACTTATTTCCCATGGGAGGTACTTGACATGTGCCAAGTTTCAATTTTTTCCACGTAGCGGTTTCGGAGATGGAGGTCCACCGTTGTTCTTTTTTTTCCAACATGGCTGCCACACCGATGACATAATTATCATTAAGCATTCTACATGAGTGGTCGCACATATTGTGAAAATTTCATGTCAATCGGATAAGCGGTTGCAGAGAAAACAGAGAAAATTAGCACCGACGGACGGACAACCCGAAAACATAATGCCTCCGGCGACTTCATCAGCAGAGGCATAAAAAATAGTGTATGTCGTTACCTGAATGGTGCACAGGTAATACACACATTGATTAGCCAACCAATGTAAATAACCAGGGCTTCAACCAATCCAGGCCATCCTGTCAGCCCAATAATGTTCTTGCATTGCATGTACAGGTGAATGATTAATCTTTGAGTAGAGATAGAACAAAGTGGATACTTGACCGAAGTACGATATCTTATTTATGTGCAGTGCTACATTCATCTTCACCATGTTATTTTTGCCCTCTCCGCACCCTATTTTATCGATTATTTTGATGTGTTTTACTTTATTTTCCTCCAACCAGATTTATTATTACATGGTTGGAATTAACGTGTAGGTGATACTATAGACATGTAGCATACTACAGAGCGCTTGCTCTTTTCAACAAGAACTGACCAGCCAATGGCAATGTACGAGTCGGTTACACCTGATAAAGGCAACCAGAGGTGAATATCATGCCGGCTATCAAAATGGCCTTTTTATCACGATATAAAGGCTGGAGAACTGGTTGGCCAGACTTGATACTCAACTGGAACTGATTTTAGAGCGAGAGATGAGAAGGGTTTAAACTTATGTCTGAGGCCATTAGGTTCAATGGTATTTTGTGATAGGGCTATCGATGGAGTTTATAAAAACTGATGTATTTTAGGCACAATGCCGCCTGGAGACCCACAGCACAGGGTTGAAGTTCACATCCACCTCTCGTTCTGGGTGAACACCGGAACACACCAAAGGGAGCCAAAATCAATCAAAGTTAGCACCTTTCCCACTTTTCACACATCATCGGCATCTTTTTAGATGCAAAATGTAGCATCATATCTAATAAATAATAATTTTTCACATTTTAAATGTTTTCATACACTATTGTCATTGTCCATATTTCTCATTTAACCAATACGATTGGTTCAGATAAATTTATATCGATGGTTCAATAACAATATTCAGTTTAATCAGAATCTCACTCAAAATCTTCAGGTGAAGAGCTGTATGTTTATTTCTCTTCCACTTCATCAACTGCCGTGAGATCGTCATCCATGTGTTGACAGATGTCATGCGGGATGAAATCCCTTTGAAACCATGAAATTTGTTATCGACCTCTGTGAAGCTTCCAGCCATTCTCTGTGTGTTTGTACATGGCTGGAGCACAATTGTGGGCATTTTTCCAAATGGAAGTGACATAATTTGTGCGCTTGCTCTTTTCAACAAGAACTGAACTGCAAGGTCTTAAAAGGCTTAAAAGGGTAAGCCTGGGTTCCTTTTGCATAATCATGTCGAGGGGACACTCCTTAATTCTGGGTGAAATGGCTTTGATGGAACAATACAACACTTGACAACTGGTTTTCTATAGAGCGCACAAACAAATGCTTCCCTGCTGAAGATAATATCTGGTAATGCGTAGCATGAGTCACATAGAGCTTTGCGAAGGCATCCATGCTGGCTTCGTTGTTTTTTCATCAATTCCTGGGGATGTATTTCTCCTTTCTGTGCAAAAGATGTAGTGTAATCGCGTGCTGAAAAACCATGTACGGTTGGAAGGGCAGAACATTGTTTAAGATCCAGAGACTCGACAAGGGCAGAAATATGGACAGACCTCTGAGTTTTGTCTGTTCTTAGTCGCCGACAACCCGACCATGGAACAGGTTTGTACAGGTTTACATGATACTTGTAGCAAGTCACAGATCTGATCTGGCCTGACCTGACAATAGTAGTGATGATCGAGTAGTGTTGGGGAATAGATGTTTTAAATTTCAACTTCATCAGATGCATGGTCTGGCAGCCAGAATTATTTGATTTTTTGATCTGGGTTCTGTTTTTTTGTTGTTTTTTTTGTATCAGGCTTACTTGGCTGTGCTTGGATGGCGTTGAGGGTAGAGGAGTAGCAGCTGAAATGTGAATCCATCTTTGCTTTTTGCTTGTTTGGGTTCCTTCTGATTACTCCAATGCAGGACTGTACCTATTTGGTCTTCCGTTTGATTTGAATTGAATTAATTTTAATCCCATTCTGAATTCAATTGAATAGTAATAAAATAAATATCCGTCATGAGTCAGGGTCAGGTGTCCAATCAAAGTGGGACGTTTTGGTACCCGCTCATCACTGCCAGCAGTTATAAAGTGGCAGTTCTAATTATGTCTCTAATTACGTAACACACCAGCACGCAAACGCCACACAAAATACACCACTCAAAACTACACGAACACCACACAAACCAAGTCCTGGCGAGGGTCTGTAATCTCTGATTGCTCTTTTTGTTGTTGTGCTTGTTTGTTTGTTTATCTGGGTGATATCTCAGCCATCCTTTGAGCTAGGAAGCTGAAATTTGAGCACAATAGTGAGCAAGTGCTTTGACAAAAAAAGAGAATTTAAAAATAAAATTATTCAGTGATTAATTGATTAATTACGTAGTTATTATCGATTTATTAATTTCTTATTTATTTTCTTTCTCATATGGACAATATTTCAGGCACCTTTTGACCGAGGAAGCTGATATTTGGACGTGACAATGACCAAGTGATTTGGCTATAAAGGGTATTTTGGATTTATTGATGAATCAATTAATCGATTAGTTAGTCAATTTTTCTCTTAATTTTCAAAAAGTTACAGATTCGGATGAAATTGTGGTGGTTTAGGTATGCTATTAGCCAATTGATGAAGAAATTAGTTATTTTACAATTATTATTTTAACTAGCAGAGTACCCGCCCGATGGGCGATCTTGTTCAAAGATGCACACTTCTGAGCATACTTTCATTTGGGCGGTGTATAGGTAACTGATAGCTCTGTATACAAAAAAAAATAACCCATGAAGTTATGTGCATGAAGTAAAAAATACTACTGCTTATAATTCAAAACACCTCACTGCACTGGACAACGTGGGGACAGGAATACTGTCCTGTAAATGGTGAAGACTTGTAATACCCTCCCCCATTTGGAGGTGGTCCATTATGATACAC
>CM068952.1:50844094-50868924 GCA_035128595.1 Eptatretus atami
GTGTTCTCTCGATGAGGACTTGCATCCTTGTTTTTTATTTATTTAGTTTCCTTGGTAAAGCTATGTTTGGCTGCAACATGAATGCCTTCCAGGCAGCACTTAAATTGAAGTTCACACCGTGAGTGTTTCCTATTATTTAGAGTAGTGTTATCACACAGTAAGTGCAGTGGTTCCTATTTTACAAACAAAAGCAATGTACCAACCCCATAACTAAAGTTTTTATTGCAAACTTCCCTCCCTTTTTCTTCCACTTTATAATTGGTAAGCACAATTCAGACTGGCTCATACTCTTCTTCCCTTCTTAATCTGGGTGGGTATGTCCTTGTGCTGCGTGTATTCTCCGTACATACCTTTCCAGTTTACATGAGTTTTGATGTTGTTTAAATACCAAAGGCATTCTTCTGTTCATTCCCAGTGGACGGAGGTTATGTTTTCACCTCTGTCTGTTTGTTACTTCGCAAGTTTATTGGTTGGTCTGGTCTGTTATTCTGTCCGTCTGTCTGTCTACGTCAGTCACCTGCAGGTCACATTTTTACTCCGATCTTCATGCAACTTCACCACCTGGTAGACGTAGTGACAAGCTGGAAACCTGTTGGTTTTGAGGTCAATGGGTCAAAAGGTCAAGGTCACATACATCCTCAATTAACAACTGATTTCACTTGATATCTATGTATATACAGTGTATAAAAACTGAAAAACACGGGTGGATGGTGAACCCTCGTCGAGGTGAAATCTTGGTCGACCCCTGCGAGTATGTCTATTAATTACGTACTGTTTGAAGTTGAGTTGGACTGTGAGTGTGTCCATTAATTACTTATAATTGCACCTTGACTACGTCTATCAATTACCTCTGTTAATTACGGACTATTGGAACATACCTTTTGGAAATGTAGACCTTCAGAGCCCTTGCACCTTTTAGACCTCTTTTGACCATTTCAAACCTTTTATATTATTTACACCTTTTAAGACCCTTTTGAACCTTTAGACCCCTAAGGTCCCCAATAACCTTAGGACCCTTTCAACCCTTCAGACACCTAAGATTCTTTAGACCTTTTATAACCCTTCAAGACCATCATGATCCCTAAAACCTCGAAGACCCTTTGGACCCTTTTTAAACCGAAGACCCTTTAATACTTTGAATACCCTTTCGGACCCTAAAACCCTGGAGACCCGTTAGACCCCATTGGAACCCTCCGTCCTCAAAGATCCTATAGACCCCTTTACACCTTCTGTCTGATGTCCTTCGACAACAACACTTGAGGTTCACCAGTCGGCAAAAGTTCACCAGTCGGCACCAGTCCCGCCCATTGGGAAACCACCTCGGTACCAATATAAGAGGGTGCATAATATAATTTCTTAATTGAATTTATCTTTCTGTTTTTTGTTAGGTTCTGCTCATTTTGGTTCGTGGCGTAGGGAAAAGTCCCACTTGGAATAGAAAGCCCCACATGGCAAAGAGAAAACAGTGTTCGTGAAAACAAGACACAAACGCCGCCTGGACATAATCACCTCGAGAGGGAAGAGAGATGTGTGGGAGGGTGCTGCTCTGTATTAGGCGGGGGGCAGAGACAGAGACAGAGACATGTGGGTGGAGGGGAGTTAGTGGAGTGAAAATGTTATGCTTTTTGAACACCACACACCGCACAACACACACACACACACACACACACACACACACACACACACACTTATTTGTATAGATTTGTGTGTCTGTGAGCAGAAAATCTCAAAAAGTTCTGGATGGATTCAGCCCAAACTTGGTGGACAGGGTGGGTGTTTGACAAGGACAAATTGATGAGATATTGGTGAAGATCCAGATATGGATACGAGAACTTTTAAATTCATAAGTGATTCTTCACCATTGAGAGGTGGGGCCAAAACCAATATATGACACCATATTTCAAAAAGTTATGGACGGATTATGAGAAAACTTGGTGGAGGAGTTGGGTCGGTGACGTGAACAAGCTGATCAGATTTTTGGTTAACGTTCAGATGCAGATCCGGCCTATCAGTGGGATACAAAATGTAAACTGTTCAGCCTGGTGGAGGTATACGCTCTACCGAGTACCGTTCCAGTTTAAATTGCAGCATAACATGAAGGGGATGTAAAAGTGGTTTTCTTTTTGTATTCATCTTCTCTAATGATACTGTTGCGAGGTAGTGGTAATGCATGAACATCCATAGATTGGACAGAGTAAGTTCTTGAGCAGCAAATTACATTTTCAATCCTCAACTTTAAGGGGCTTTGTGTAATTGTAAACTTTTTGTGATCGTGTTTAGTGTACACATGGGAGGGAAGGGTTGGCATTCCCTGAATACTTTCTGTAATCATGATAAATATTTGCCTACTTTAAAGAAAATAAAACCTCATTTGAACAGAAAGTCAAGAAACCTAGCCATGGAGGAGGTCGAGCTGTTGTGTAATGCTGACCATGACCACGTAAACCACGACCACGTGTTGTTTTCTCAAGTCTGGGGCTCTTAACCATTTAATTTTTTTTTTTTTCATTTGTCAAGATCTTTTCTATCCTCGTTAACATTCTCAAAATACTCCTCCCTCATTTGCAGGTGACTGTCCTTCTTTTTCATTTTCTCTTTTTCTGATCGTTCACGCCCTTTCTTGTCGTGTCCTCGTGTTGTGCTGCTTCCCCACTCTCGGCATGTTATCCAACGTCGCCTTGTTCTTCGTTGAGCCGAGATTTTGCAAACAAAAACCATGCACACTTATGAAAAAAATTGATAGTGTCGTGGAAATGTGCAACAATCAGCTTTTATCAATGAATATGTGCAAACACAAAACATTATACATACATTATACATTCACATGGGAGGAAGGGTGAGCATACACGTGTGTGTCAGTAACATCCGGGTGATGTTCTGTTCTTGTCTCTTAAATTTCTCCTTCCTCGTTAATAATAAATGTGTAAAATCATGGCATTTCATCTGGAAAAACCTGTGCGCGTGTATTGTATTTGCACTGGGGTTTTTAATTATGGGGATCACATGGATTTAAAGAATTACTGCTTCATTTGCTGCTTTATGATCGTTGTTTGCTACTTGAATGCAATTTTTGATAAATGCAATATAATTAAAAGGCTAAACCGTCCAGCTATGTGCATGCTGCACAAAGCGGATCCTGCTGTTCACTACAGCCCCCCTACTAGATCGGTCGTACTGAAGTATCAAAGACATGAAAATAATTATCCGCACGCTTTTTGAAAAAACGGAGGCATATTGGAATTGGCTCTGTCTGTCCGTCCGTCCGTCACGCTCTCACCTCCTCAACGGTTGTGTAGAAATTCACCAAAATGGGTCGTCATGATCACCACACAGCACGAAGGTGCGAGAGCAGTATCATTTTTGGCCCCACCCCCTCGGGTGAGGTCAAAAGTTCAAATAACCCAAAAGGCAATTACGGGCACATTTTTCAACATTTCTTCATGAAATTTTGAATATGCGATCAACATTGTGGTCGCATGAAATATGTAACGGTTTTTGGATTTGACATTCGGTTCATGCCCCATGGGGTGGAGACTTATGCTCACAGGGGTCAAAACGGGAAACAATTTTTTTAAATTTAATATTTGATAAATTGTGTCATTCCTGGTGGAACGTTTTGCCATCTTTCAACTTTGCTTTAGGTGGGAAGCATATAGGGATTTGCGATGACGCGCAAGCGACTTCACAAGGAGGGGTAACATCCGTGAACATGTTTCTGGACAACTGGCCATCATCACTGCTGAACGAGCTGGCCATGCCTCCTTGAGGCTTTCCATCAAATGTAAACCCCTTCACTGCGATGCTCCCAAGGAACTGTTATGGCACAATCGCAATTGCCTCGGGGATCCTGGCCAACGGGATGTCTGCCATACACCATCCTGTCTGTGGTTCACAATGAATGGAACAGTTCCATCGAGTTCAAAAGATCCGGATCTGGCAACCAAAATTTTTTTTATGCGATTCTTCACCATTGAGAGATGGGGCCAAAAACGATTACATGTTGTTGTATTAAACTTCCACGTACTGCAGTTGAGATTTTCCAGAACCCTCAGTTATTTGCACTATTTGCAAATTTATTCTCAAACGGAAAGTATTTAGTTGAACAGTTTGTAAACAGTTCTACTTGCAATTTCGCATCAAAACGTAACCGATGGACCATTGTTGGAGAGTAGACGCTAGTTTATTTTGGATGGCTGTCGGAGAAGATCTTTCACCCAAAGTGGCAAATGTATGGAATGGTGTGTCTGCAAGGATACTGACGATAGAGTCAAGGGATAGATATAAAATTGAGTGGAATAGCTATTCGGAAATAGTGGCGAGTGTGGGCAGGGGGTACCAAGCTGTTGGCATGATTGTTCAAGCTTTTTAAAGGGGCACAATGTTTATGTAGAAAAGTAAACAGAAAAAGATGTGGAATTTTTTTTTATAAAAGATTCATAATTGATTTAGAAAAGAGACCAAAAAAGTTTAAATGTATTAAACTTAATAAATCTTACTGGCAATTCAAAGAGGTTTGATTTCTTAGTTTTCATTCAAACTGCCAAAAACACAAATCAAACTAGAAGGGCACACGGTAGAGCGCATACCTCCGCCACATAATGCCTGATCGACGAGAACATATCGGGCCCAATACATTTTTGAAATATCCTGATATATATATATATATACATATATATTTATATCGTTTTTGGCTCCATCAATGGTGAAAAATTACTTCAATCAATGAAAAAATTAAATAATTCTTGTATACAGATCCAGATTCGGACCTTCACCAAAATTGAAACAATTAGTCGTTGCCACACACCAAATCTGTCCACCAAGTTTCGTCCGAATCCATCAACAACTTTTTGAGATATCCTGTACACAGACAGACAGAGAGGGGTGAAAACATAACCACCTTCACCGTCGGTGGTGGAGGTAATTAGGAAGCCACAGGCACAAACATCAGTATTAACGGGCAAAATACCTGTTAGCAAGAATTGAAAGGTTCAGAGGAGAAGGTACGGGGGAGCTTGAAATACTCATGAGATACCGTCATAAATGGCTAAAGTAAAGTGTTGCCGTTGATCCTCCTCGTGCCGTCACGTGCATTCGGCTGTTGAGACGATTTCATTGGCTAGCGGTTACAATCCTGGATGGGTCACCACTTGGACACAGGGTGTTCAACTGGCTTGTTCCTGGCAAGCTGGTGCTCATTTTGCTGACCTTTGAAGGATAACAGGCTGAGTTAAGACCCTCCTGGTGTTATTTTGACACAAATGGGACTTGAACTCAGGACCTTAAGATCCTTCGGTAATCACCTTAACCGTTAAGCCATCACCAAGATTATATTGAAAAGTGTAGATGTGGTACATGAACGCCACGAATGGGAGCAAAGGGGGACGGAAGATCATAGCTATTTAAGCAAAGCCAGAAATGAGCTCGGGGGGGCTTTGTAGGCCATGAGAGCATTTACCAGAAGCAATTTACAGTGAAACATTAGAGAGGCCTGTTTTACTTTGGCCTCTTAATTAATAGTGATTTTACTCGAAGCTTTTTGTTACATCACTTCCAGATGTACAGTGAAATTAATACACTCAAATACTGGATACAGTAGTTTGTTTTTCAAATGATTGTGTGATCTGTAAAGTTGTTCTTGAAGGACTGTGTCAAACATGGAATTCATTCTGGCTTTATAATGAAGCTGAGAAATGCGGCCAATCCATGAGGTGTCTATAATGATGAGGTCCCATGGTCTCAGTGGACCACTTCTTCCAGAGGGTAGTCACAGGAAGATCTGAGAATTTGCGAGGCACTCTTTCCACTGCGACGCACAAGAAAAAAGTTACTTGTCCGAGTTAAACTTGGACCTCGGGTTAGACTTGCGACGTGTTAGATTTGGGTGTTTCAGATGTCAAGGCAGCTTTTGATGATGTGAAACATGATGTAGCTCCAACTTGTGCTCTTTATTGATTGAGAGAGAGAGAGTCTTTGCCACAAGGTGAAAGCAGAGAAATATAAAGCATTCCATGGAGCCAGTGAGGTTGTCTGTGCACATCGAGAACAAACCTATTGTAACTAGAAGGGCACTCGGTAGAGCGCATACCTCCGCCACGTAATGCCTGATCCACGAGAACATATCGGGCCCAACACATTTTTGAGATATCGTTTCTGGGCCGATCTCTCGATGGTGAAGCATCACTTTAACAATTAAATAAATCTCGGATCCAGATTCGGATTCGGATTCGGATCTTCACCAAAATTGAATCAATTCGTCATGGTCACACGCCCAACCTGTCCATCAAGTTTTATCCGAATCCGTCGGAAACTCTTTGAGATATCCTGCACACAGACAAACAGACAAACAGGACAGAAAGGGACGAAAACCTCACCACCTCCAACTTCGGTGGCGGAGATAATAAATTCTGCTTCTTGAAGCGTCTCCGACTCCTTTGGTGAGAAGGAAACATGTCATCTGGAGCATATACATGGCTTGTTGTGTCGAGGAAATCTGCTAAGCAGGTGAGAAGAGGGCGTTACGTACTGAATAGAAAAAAATGATAAACAAAGCACGATGGCGATTATAATTGTCAAATCATCTATTGGCACACATGCATTGCAGAGCAACAGGATGGACGTGTTGTTGTGGCCAATTGTAGTTTGCTTTGTATGAGACATCTTTTATTATTATTATTATTATTATTATTCTTATTATTATTATCCCCACGCTTCTTGAAAAAAAAGTGAGATATTGTAATCGGCTCCATCTGTCCATCTGTCGCGTTATGTCCTCATAAACTGTTACGCAGAAATTCACCAAACTTGGTAGTTATGATCACCACATGGCGAGAAGGTGTGAGAGTGGTACCGTTTTGGGCCGTACCCCCTGGGGATATAAATGGGCCAGGAGGAAAATAATTTTAAAAAGCAATTACGAGCACATTTTTAAACATTTTTAAATGAAACTTGGTATATGCGTTGGTGGACGCACAAAATATGTAACTTTTTTTGTGTGTTTGACCCCTGGGTTCATGCTCCAGGGGGTGGGGACTTCGGGTCACAGGGATCGAAACGGGAGAAAAAAATGTTTTACTCAAAATTTCATCCTGGGTCATTAATTCCTGGTGAAACGGAAACTTTTTGCCATCTTTCGACTTTGTTTCAGCTTGGAAGTGCGGGGATTTGCCATGGCACGCCAACGACTTCGCTTTGATGATTATTACTATTATTATTATTATTTTCAAGTAGTGTCTCTATATATCCGAAGTTTGCTAATCATGGATCTCCATTCTGTTACTTCCCGAACGAGGTAATCCCCTGCTCGAGACAGCGGCCCCATTAACGATCGCAGAAGCTGTATCAGCCCATTCCCTGGCTTTCAGGTCATCGCTCTGACTGCAAAGTGCCATTGGCCAGAATTCTGATTCATTTGACACTTGCTTGACTGAAAGGCTGTTGCTACTTTTAGTAGTCCTGCACCATGGCAGTCATCACCACTGCAGATTCTCCAGCGATCACCTCTTTCAGTCGCCTCTTACAACATGCAGGGGTTGCGCAGTGAATCCATTCTAACCGAGAGCTCACACGGGATGAGCAACCTGTTTAGAGCGTGAGACACCTGCTGCTTTCACACCTTCCGCTTTGGTGAGTAACACGTCCGCCATGTGAAGGTAGCGGATCGGAGTTTGATCATGAGAGGCTATATGAGCCACACGCTATTGAGAGTACTTTATGGTTGTTAGGGGGTTCATCCTTAACTCCACCCTCGACATTCACAATCTTTCAGGGGGGCATTATTATTAATCAATCAATTAATTAATTAATTGTTCGTGCTGACTGCTTCCTTGCCTGTACTCGTGACGGCCGCGAAGCTGCCCTTTTGTAAATGTAGAACATTTACCCTCGTTCCAACCAAGCCATATGAATGAGATTGTACGAGATAAGATTGTTAGTCATTTATTCCGGATCAACTTGCCAGACAAATATTTGGTTATCTTGTTTCAGTTGAACTTTAAACAGTAGCTCAGTGCATTAACCATCAACTTGATACAGATACAGACAACTCCACAGAGATTATTGGATGGGAACCCACTGTTTGGTTTGAAATGTGGGATCAAATAACGCCACGCATCTACAACCCACATCAAATAATAATTTAGTCTGGTATAAAATATGGAGCTTCGGATAAACTGTTCAATCCATGCGTGAGAATCGTGCGTTTTTCCACCCCTTCTCTCAGGCCTTCCCTGGGCCTCATCCCCATCGGTGTTTTCATACACGACCCTTTCCCCCTCTCTCTCTCTCCTTAGTCCTTCCACACTCAACTGTCCTACTTTTTCATTCCTATCCTCCCCCACTACGTCATCAATCGATGATCCTCCTGGTCACGTCACCATACGGTCTCACCAAACCGAAGTTGTTTCGAACACGTCACTAACATCAGGGCATTTCATGTGTGTTGTTGAAGTCTTCAAGCAGTGATCATTATCTTCTGACTGAACTTTGTTTGAGCTGGCAGGTAAAGTTTTGTAACAATGTTTGCTGTACTCCACACCCTTTCCACTGCTTCCTGCCAACATTCCTTTAGCCATTGCTCACACTTAAAACACGTTTATTTTTCTCCTTTCTGAAATCCCTTGTCCGCCAACATTTGTCCTATCACATCTGCTTCAATCTTTTGAGGTACTGTCGGACCCCACGACTCGCACAGGATACGTTCCTGAAAAATGCTCTGAATGTTGGGGGCGTTGTTTTTTGTTTTTTTAATTTTTTTAATGGTCTAGGCTCATGGAAGATTGATTATACAGGACACAACATAACGAAGGGAACAGCAGGAGAAAGGGGGAAACACCGACAGCAGGGCGGAGGGAGAAAGTAGACGGAGATAGACAAACGAGGGATGCAGGTGATGATGAGGGAGGGGTAAGGGAGGACACAACTTGACTAGTTTGTGATTTTGTCAAGGTCTGAGGAGAGGGAAGAGGCTGTTGCCTGTCTGTCTGTCAGAAGATTGAAAGATGATATGTCGCTGAGTGCAGTCATCAGCAAAGAGATAAAGAGGATTTTTCAGAGAGTCAGTGAGATCACTGATGAAGATTAGGAATAATATGGTGCACAGAACACTGCCTCTGGGTACTCCAGCCTTGACAGGGAGAGGAGATGAAAGGGTTCTGTTGAGAGCCACACGTTGTCGAGGAGAGTGGGGGGAGTCAGAAAACCAAGAGTGCAGTTTGCCTTGGATTCCATAGGCAGACAGTTTGGAGAGCAAGGTGAGATTCCAGACCGTATCAAAAGCTCGAGATATTCCAGAGACGGCCCTTATCTCGTGTCTGACATTGAGGTCCTCAACTATTGTTGGGAGAGTTGAAGCAGCATGTCCTACGTAGAGTGATCAGGTCTGAATCCGAATTGATGATCTGAGATGAGGTTGTTGGAGAAAAGGAATGATTTTAGGTCAACTGCGATGATGGATTCCATGACCTTGCTGATGATTGAAAGTACAGGAGGCTAATTGGGCTGTAGTTAAGGAGATCCGTTTTGCATGTTTTTAGCTCACCTGGAACATAGTTCCAGAGAGCTTTTTTGATGGTGTGTCGTCAGTCTGTCTGTCCGTCTGACCACAAATACTTGCAACTTATCTGAAACGACACATAAGATTTTGATGAAACTTTACCACAACGTTCGTCACCGTTTATGTACCGAAGTTTGTTCATGGCGTTAAAAAAAATCGGGCCCTAAGGGGGTTAACAGGGGGTTACCCCCCAAATTTAATATTTGCTTTCTTCTCTGAAACTACATGCACAATTTCAATGAAACTTGACCACAACCTTCCATCAATTCAGACCATAATCTGGAGAGAGCATCGGTGCTGCCAACGCAGTCTCCTGGGTTATTGGGCACTATCCTGGACGGGTCGCCACTCCGACGCAGGATACTCGAATGGCTCAATCATCCCGGTAAGCTGGTACTCATTTTGTCCAACCTCAGAAGGATGACAGGCTGAGTCAACCCCGCCTGGTATTAATTGAACAGCCAAGCAGGATTTGAACTCGGGACTCTAGGATGCCAAGCCCACCACCCGAACCATCAAGCCAACACCAGACATTCACCACAACCTTCATCACCCGTGATGTACCAAAGTTTGTTCACGGCATTAAAAAAACATAAATCTATCGGTGTTTATTTTCTTCTCTGTTACATATCTTGTGGGTCATCCATGCCTACCAGTGGCTCCCTGGTTATCTTGTCCAGCTGCTGCCAGCTGAGCGCCATGGGAATTGCCCCATGTTTACCCTCACCGAAGCAGAGGGTATTGCATTTGGGTCTGTTTGTTTGTCTGTCTGTCGGCACAGAACTGTAGTGTTTTTCTCCGCAACCGCTCGTCGGATTGAGAATAAATTTTCACCATAGGAGCGACTACTCATGTAGAATGTTTTATTTATTGATAATTATGATGTCATAGGTCACATTCTCATATGTTTTAAAAGAAGCACTTTTTTTTTACATTGAATCAATGATATTGCTTTCGTTCATGAATACATCCCGTCCACTTACTATCATTGCCTGGAAGAGGCCATTGTTCGCCAACATCCATTAACTTGCACAACTTGTGGCTCTCTCTCTGCATTAAAAAAAAAAAACAATCTCCATTGCCCGACACCATTATATTAAATGGGAAAAAACCACAGTCGTTTATGCAACAGAGGTTGGGTGTGGACAAATCTGGACACTAATGAATAATGGGTAACTTGCTGTCCATTATCATTGTTAACAGAAGTTTAGGGTCAGGTATCACATCTGTTGGATTAATTTTGGCACGTGCTTCAAGAGTGCAGACAGTAATTATAATGCAGTGCTTGTAGACGTGGATGAGGAGCTGCTGCCCCAGCCAGGGGGTGACTCGATGCAGTCAGTGCTTGGAGAGCGATTTGGCTTGAGGCTTCCAGGAGTCTTGCGAGGATGGCTGCACATTGTTGGCAGGGAGACAGAGTCATTTTATTAAGAACAAATTCCTTTTGCCATTTTTTTTTTTCCTGTGCAGAAATTTGAGGTCCAATGGAGTTTTCATGCAGGACACACAAATTCGACCTTCTGTTGTCAAATGATGTCCTAACGGCTTGTCCTTAAATGCTTGAGTAATGAGATCAAACGACGATGTTCGTTTGATCCCATTACCCAAGCCTCTCGAGTTGTATGTTCAAAATGTTCTGGTTCTCTGCTGGCTGAATGGCTGCTCTTCCATGTTTTCACATCAACCCTGGTCTCTGCGGTTCACAATGCCAATGCCATGATTCCTGTAACTGCCACATCCGCCGATACTCCGGTCTTTCCATTGACGCTCATTTCTCGGTGTTTAGAGTAAAGAGTTGAGGAAGATGAATTGATCAAAGACAAGCATTTGTCTTCGTTAAAGATCAGTTCGTTTGTTTCATGGATACGTGTTTTTGAGATGTGATCATTCGGTTGATGCGCCGTTTACTGATGTAGCATCCCGGAGTGAGGTGGAGTGGGGTGTGGGATGGTGATGTGTTTGGTTTTGTACCATTAACTTTTTTGACATAATCATTTTTTGTTTTTTTGATCTATACCCATTGATATACATTTTTCTTCCATATTCTGTTGCATTAGCAAAGATATTACCTTCAAAGCCATCCAAAAATGGTCTTCAATGCCATTTCAACTCGATTAAATTCAACAACGGGCAACTGCTCAATTAACTATATTTTATTTGAAAACTAGCAAAGGTACCCAGCGTTGCTGGGCAACGCCAGGTCCCTCCTCCCTTCCCTCCCTCATCCCACCCCTCCACACTCATACCCACTCCCCTTCCCCTCTCTCCTCCCACAAAGGAATTTTCGCAGGGTGTATATTAAAGTGCACGTGTACATAATAACTTCGAAAAAAATAAGTAAAAATAAAAAAATCTCTCGCCAATTTCCCTGTTGGCTTCCCGACTAATTAATTATATTATAGATAGCTGAGTACGCACATTCCGGGTGGGTCGAGTTTTCACATTACTTGCTGAAAAAATGCAGTCTGTGTTTTGTACGAAGACTATAGTCTGTTTGTGTGGTGTGCGCTTAAGTTTATAGGTGGTTTGAGGGGGACGTTCCAATTGTCGTTAGCGTCAAAGGGGTCGAAAGGGTCGAAACTCTCAAGCATGTAAAAATGGTCTAAAAAGGTCTAAGTGGTCTAAAGCACAAAATGGTCAAGTGCCGAAGCTGTCTAATCTGTCTGAAGGGTGTAAGGGGTGTTAAGGATATTAGGGGTCTTTGGAGTCTTCAGGGTATTTGGGGTATTGAAGGGTCTTTGAGGTTGTAAAGAGTCTTATGGGCCTTTGGAGTCTTACAGGGTCTTCATGGGTCTTAAGTGTCTTGTAGGGTTTGAGGGGGTCTTCAGGGTCTTTAAAGGCTGAGGTGGTGGATGAAAATACTCTTAGGACAATCCCCGAGTTGGGCTTGGTCTGTGTGCCAAATTTGGTGATTGTCGGCCCAGCAGTCTTTGCAAAAAAACGCGAACGTACAGTACAGTACAGACAGACAGTACAGACATACAGTACAGACAGACAGACAGACAGACAGTACAGACATACAGTACAGACAGACAGACAGACAGACAGTACAGACATACAGTACATACAGACAGACAGTACAGACGACCAATTTTATTTACTAGTGGGGCACCCGTGGGAAACCCCCGGGCATAGACATGTCTGACATTTGGGAATCTTGAGTTAGTTTCTGCACGTAGAGTTTTACAAAATTGGTACAGGTATTCATCAGATCCAGAAATGATGTAATCTCCACAATTCATTTCCTTCACATCATATGTGTGAATACATGTCCATGCACATGTCAAATACAGTTTGTAATGTGTAATTCCACGTGATGTAAAATGTGACTTTAAGACCTCAATTCTCCCCCCGCCACACTTGCTACCCCCTCTCTCTCTCCACCCTTTCACGCACACCGCCCAGGGGAGATTAGGAAGGAGGGGGGGTAGAGTGTGAGGGGTGGGAGAAGGTGTGGAGAGACTTCCTTTTGCCTCTACTTGATTGACTTGGGACGATTGACTTGATTATTATTCTTCTTGCGTATGGAAGCTTGACTGCCGGGTAGCTATTATTTTGATGGGGTGCGACGATGCCGCTGATGCTGTGCTCCTATACCAGTACATCGGTACTCATTACACCGACCTCGGAAGAATGACAGACCGAGTCAACCCCACCTGGTGTTAATTCAGTGGACAATGGGGCTCAAACTCGGGACCCGAAGATCCCAAGCCAGCCACCCGAGCCACAAAGCCAACACCAGGCTATTGACTTGATTGACTTGACTTGAGAGGGGTTTGAACCTGCCTTGACTGACTTGCATCGAATACACTTCACTTCACAAATTATAATTTCCTTAAAACCAAACATCTACTCGTACACTAATAAACCACAGTGTGTGTTGTGCGTGCGCATGTGCTACATATGGGATTTCAGAATGTGGAACGGAGTCCTCCCAGGGTGGATTCAAACTATCCACCTTCATTTTGGTAAGGGGTCACATTCACGGACAAGCTGTGAAGTTTTTTTGTATATGCGGGTTTCAGAATGTGGAACGGATCCCTCTCAGGTCTCGAAGTATCCACCGTCGGTGTGTGTGTGTGTGTGTGTGTGTGGTGTGTGTGTGTGTGTGTGTGTGTGTACACCTGTAAGTTGCTGCTGTTGCTTGCTATCTCCACATGTGGGTGGGTTTCAGGAGGTGAAACAGAGACCTGCCGGGTCTCAAAGTGTGTGTGTTTGTGTGTGTCGTTGATTGGTAAGCATACGAATCGTGCTTCCCCATCGTCTCGGGTCGCTCAACTGCATTTGATTTTTTCATTTATTTATTACCTCCACCACCGAAGGTGAAGGAGGTTATGTTTTCACCCCTTTCTATCTTTGTTTGTTTGTCTGTTTGTCTGTGTGCAGGATATCTCAAAAAGTTGTGGACGGATTCAGATGAAATTTTGTGGACAGGTTGGGTGTGCAACAAGGACGAACTGATTCGATTTTGGTGAAGATCCGGATCCGGATCCAGATACGAGAATTATTTAATTTTCAAAGTGATTCTTCACCGTTGAGAGATTGGGACAAAAACTATATAATACTGTATCGCATGATATTTTAAAAATGTATTGGGCCCGATAGGTTCTCGTCAATGAGGCATTACAGGGTGGAGGTATGCACTCTACCGAGTGTCCTAGCTTAATTATATTTTCATTTATGGATGTTGTCCGATGATTCTGTGATTTTTTTTTTTCCATTTTACCAGCTTCGGATGTCCATCGGCACAAAATTTCAGCTTTCTCCGTCACCCGGAAGGTACCGATCTTTAATATCAGTCAATGAGTCAATCAGTCAGTCAGTCAGTCAATGAATCGGTGTTGAGAAAGAGATTATATAATATATATATATATATATAATATATATATATATATATATATATATATATTATATATATATAATATCATGGATTATCAAAATGAATAGGCTAATGCTTACCTTCATGGGTGGCGTGATTTGTGGTAGCAACTTTTGTTTAATATAAATAATAATAATAATAGAACAAGAAGCGAATACTTCGATATCGCGTGGCTGGGGCAGTAAAAGTCTAGGTTAAGAATGATGAAATAATTTTGCAGTTATAAAATTTAAATGTAGACACGGTGAATTAGCATGTATGATGGAAGAGTTGTGACGTTGGACAAATTTCTATTATAGCCCTCAGATCAAAGGGACGTACGCGGCCATAAGTGTGACAGAAGACGTGACAGAAGACACAGGACAGAATAGCCAATTATATAACAGCGCGATGTCACCGTGCTGTAACAACAAGCCGGTAGGCGGCGATGGGTCTCCGAGCATGGAAGCTATAAGATATAGAGCAAAATGGATGTCATATAGCGGATAGAGCATCACCTGTAGATCATTCGTGCCAAATTTCATAACCCTACGTGGGATAATGGCTTTCGGAATTGGATTTCGCGTGAACGGTACCGATTTTGAAGTGTTTTCGGTTGTTGTTGGGGAACCAAAGCGTCCTAGCAACCATCACAATTTCCAAGCACTAGGTCTAAGATGTACCTACCACCCGAGTTTTGTCAAAATCCGCCCACGTTTACTACCAATTATGCTGATGACAAACGAACAAAATCCAAACAAACAGACAGAATTACTGACAATAAGGGTCACCTATTTCGGCGACCCAATATAATATGAGTTCCCTTGCAAGGAACTTCACGAAAGGAGGAGGCCATGAGACCCATCAAAGCTTGTGCTAGTCTTACCAACCTATGGTTGTTTGTCTGTGCTCTATCCTTTTTAAATGATGAGCATCAAGCAAGGAAGCAGCACATACCTGACTGTGCAAAGTGCCATTGGATGTTAACACAATGCGGTGCTCATCCAGCTCATGGCTTGTCCCTCAAAGATACTCATTAATTTTGTGCATATAAAAAAAAAATCTTCTCTTCTGAGAGATTTGTCCCCGATAATGGCAGAGTTATCCCGTCTGTAAGGACGGCTTCTTATCTCGTCTCTCAGTTGCCCACCCACATTGTCTTAAGTGAGCTTAAGAATGGCGAAGCATCGTTGACACTCAATGATTGGCTCATCTCATCAGTAGTGTTGAAGGGAGGATAACTTGGGAAAACTAGTATGTTGATTGCAATGCCATTTATAGGGCATGGACACGGTGCTTTCAGACTGGACAGTTCATAATTTTACGAGTGATTTGCAAGGTTTACAATCCTCTGGAAAGGTTGGTATCTTGTCACCTTCGCCAGAAGGAGCTCTGCTTTCAAGAAAGAGGAATTGCTCCCTGCTCTATCCTCTAGATACTCAGCAATAAGTGTGGAAGCACTACGTAACATTTCTAAAGTCTTTGGTATGACTCGGCCATGGTCAAAATCAAACTGCTGACTACCTCATGAGTCAGAGAAGATGCTCCAGCCACAATGCCACTTCTTCTTTGTGCCTTAATCCCAACAGTTAGGAGTCAGCCACTCTTGTCCATCTTCTCCATACCCTTCTGTCCTCCCCATCTTCAGACAGTAACCACGATGCCACTGAGTTTGGTCTAACCGTAATGCCATTCGAGTTTTGTCTAATTCCGAAACCATAATGCCCTTGTAGTTGTATTTGAGTTTATCATTTAATATTTTACAAGAATGCCAGTTCTGAGGTGTGCCCCTCTTCTAATTTTCATGTATGGTTGGTTGAAGATTTAATACTGAAATATAGAGGCTGTTTTTAGGGTTTGACTGCAGAGTGTACTCAGGCAGTATTATTAGGTTAGACTGGCAGGATAGCTTTGAGGCAGCTCATGAAACTCTCGGTGTCTATCTTGGGTTGGAATGTCCACCCGGCTATATACTGTCATCCTGGTGTTCTGTATGCAAGATCGGACATCAATGTGTGTGACGTTAAGAAAGATCCCACGTTTTCTTTCGTGAATATTAAGTGAGCTATTGCCAGCACCATGGCCAAGTTATAAATTACTGCTCTAACTTATGGTGGGCACTGCATCAGCGGCACCGCTGCGCCCCTGCCAGAACTGATGGGGACTCGCAGCCATGTGTGTTATACGAACTACGACACCGATTATTAGGTCGTGAAAGACTAAGTTGTCATGCATACTTTAATTGGATGGAGTAGTTGGAAGTGTTGTGGTGGGGGAAGATGGCTTGAGTGTTTGGACCAGTGCCTAATTAAATTGGAGATGGTTGGGGGAGGAGGGAGCGGGGCAATTTCCAACATATGTAATAAATACATTGCCCTCTAACATTATCGAAGCTTTGCGGAAAGATTCAGCTTGACAAAAATCAATCGGCGTGAAAGTGCAACTTGCACTGCTGTTAATGCCGGAGACAATCCTGCGAACAACATTGAGCAGTGCAATGCCCTACCTGCACCTGCTGCTTTCACAGCCAGGGAGGACTGACAGTCCATTGGTGTTGGACTACTGATGCTTCTCACACCAGCAGATCGCACTATTGAAGCAATTGTAGAACACAAAGAGCAAGCTCATTATCAAGTTCAGCGGCAAGAGAGCAAGCGATGAAATCGTACGCAAGTGTACTGTTTCAAGAGGACGACCAATACAAGGTGTGGCTCAGTCCAGTGTAGGATTTGTGAGAGATGGTTCCTCAGCATGGGATGTCCAGCGCTTTCAGAAAGTATTCACACCCCTTGACTTTTGCCACATTTTGTTGTGTTACAGGTTGAATTTAAAAATGGATTAAATTTTTTTTTAAATTGTCACTGATCCACACAAAATACCTCATAATGACAAAGTGAGAATGGGTTTTTAGAAAATTTTACAAATTGATTAAAAATGAAAAGCTGAAATGTCTTGTATCAAAAGTATTCAACCCCCTGAGTCAATACTTTGCAGAAGTGCCGTTGGCAGTGATTTACAGCATCGAGTCCTCTTGGGAATGTCTGTATCAGCTTTGCACATCTGGATTTGGGGATTTTCCCCCATTCTTCATTGCAGATTTTCTCAGGTTCTGTCAAGTTGGATGGGGATCTGTCGGTGAATAACAATCTTCAAGTCTTTCCACAGACTCTCAATGAGATTCAAGTCTGGACTTTGGCTGGCTCACTCAAGGACTTTCACTTTCTTGTTCTGAAGCCATTCCAGTGTTGCTTTGACTGTATGCTTGGGGTCATTGTCCTGTTGGAACGTAAATCTTCGCCGCAGACTAAAGTCTTTTTCACTCTGAAGCAGGTTCTTCTCAAGGATTTGCCTGTATTTGCCTCCATTCATTGTTCCCTCTATCCTTACAAGTCTGCCAGTCCCTGCCGCTGAAAATAATCCCCATAGCATGATTCTGCCACCACCGTGCTTCATGGTAGGGATGGTGTTAGATGGGTGATGAGCTGTGCTCGGTTTCTGCCAGACATAGTACTTTATATTCAGGCCAAAGAGTTCAATTTTTATCTCATCAGATCACAGAATCTTTTGCCTCATGCTCTGAGAGTCTTTCACGTACCTTTTTACAAACTCCAGGCATGCTGTCACGAGCCCTTTTCTCAGGAGTGCCTTCCGTCTGGCCACTCTTCCATAAAGCCGAGATTTGTGAAACGCTGCAGAGACTGTTGTCCTTCCGGCAGGCTTTCCTGTCTCAGACAAGGAACTCTGTAGTTCTGTCAGAGTGGGCGTTGGGTTCTTCGTCACTTCTCTGACCAAGGTCCTTCTTGCCCGGTTGCTGTTTGGTTGGACGGCCGGCTCGAGGAAGGGTCTGGGTAGTTCTGTATTCTTTCCATTTCCTAATGATGGAGCTCACTCTGCTCTGGGGAACTTTCAACACTCCAGAAATTGTTTTATCCCCTTCCCCAGATGTATGCCTCATCACAATTCAATCTCGGAGTTCTCTGGACAGTTCCTTGGACTCCGCAGTAGAGTTTTTTTTCTCTGACATGCACCGTCAACTGTGGGACCTTGTATAGAAAGGTGTGTTTCTTAATCATCGTCCAATCAATTGAATTGGCCACAAGTGGACTTCAATCAAGTTGTCGAGACATCTCATGGACGATCAAAGGAAATTGGATGCACCTGAGCTCAATTTGGAGTGTCACAGCAAAGGGGCTGAATACTTATTGACGCAAGACATTTCAGCTTTTCATTTCTAGTTATTTTATAAAAATTTCTGAAAACACGTTTTCACTTTGTGATGATGGGGTATATTGTGTCGATCGATCGAGACAAAAAATTTCAATATAATCCATTTTAAATTCAGGCTGTAACACAACAAAACGTGACAAAAGTTGAGGGGTGTGAATACTTTCTGAAAGTACTGTATATCTGTCAACAAGTGTGAACCTAACAAGAACGCATGATACCAGTATCCATGTCTTTCCATCATTCATATGATTTTCCTTGGCCCCCCTTCAGGGGGTCTCGTGGCCAGAAATATCAGCAAAACGTGTGTATGCATGCGTGCGTGTCCTTGGTTGTTATCTCCATATGTGGATTTCAGAAGGTGGAACGGAGCCCTCCCAGGTGTGTGTGTGTGCGTGTCTTCATTTTTGTGTCGAGTCATATACTGTTTTGCTGTAGGCTAAGGTGGAACTGGCTCCTTTTATGGGTTGCACATGTTGTTTTGTTTTATGTGTTAATTGTACGACAACTGACGAGGAATGGAAAAGGCCAAAATATGGAAATGTGCTGTTGAGGCAGCAACCGCAGAAGTCTGGTTTTACCTTTAGTAATCGGTGGTACACTTCAGATAAAAAACTGTTTCCAAGTCAAACAAACCTCACATATGTTTCACTGCAGAAATACTCACTGTACTGCGGTCGATAAACCGGTCATACTTTTCAAACTGGTTGATTATATTGTACTTGTGTACAAGTTAATTCTGGAAATTGGTGATACTTTTTCATTATTCCTCTTTAAACCAAGAAAGTAAATTTTGATAATCAAAATACAAATTTTCAGTACTGTATTTATTATTATATAATTTATACACAAACGATTTCCTGAGCAGGTGGCTTTAAAAAGCATTCTTCGTGCTCGTGGTAGCACGTAAAGTGAAACTTACACCTTTGTTGAGGCAATTCTGGAAGTTGGCAAAGTAAAGCCATTGAGAGGAAATGTTTACTACAACAACAGGATTCTTGCACAATTATAATAAATTTCTTAAAATATCACCTGGAATCATGCTTCCAGTCGGTAGGTATTACTCATTGGACCTGTGTTCGGTGGGCACGTCTGACTAAGGCGTTTTGCATTATAAACGATAGAAATGCCCGCTCCCTTCGAGAGCATTGGTAGGTAGTCTCCCCCCCCATTCGTGGGGGAGGGGAGGGGGTTGCCCTGGGTACTACCAACACATATGCAAAATTGGTCGAGATCAGGCCACCCTGTGTCTTATTTCTATGATTTCAGATGTACATACATGCATCAATTCACCCATACAGAGAATTGCTTTATCTATCTATAATTCCAGCTGCGTGTGTGTGTGTGGTGGTGTGCGTGCGTCGTGCGTTGTACCTGTGACTGCTGTTTCTCGACAACCACTGGTCCGATCTAATTGAAACTTGCCAGGTATATTGCTGGGACCTGAGTATGTGCCTTTTCAAGGTTTGATATTAATCGGACAAGTGGTTCCAAGTTATGGCCATTATTTACCAAACCAATGACAAGACACGTTGCTGCGTAGGCGTGGCCAATGGGGAAAGGGAGCCATAGTTACCGTGGTGTAGGAGTGGCAATGGTCAATGGCAGCGAATGTCATGGCAAGCAAAGACAGGGAGGTAAACTTGATTTTAATTTGGATTTCAATTAACTCTGTGTGTGTAAGTATCACAGCAGTTGTTACTTCAATGAAAGCGATAATTCGTGGAATGCATGTGAACATTCCGTACGGGCACGCACCACTTCCGGATAGTGATGACTTACTGTATTCTAATAATTTCTCGATTTCTTATGCACATTTATAGATAAACACAATGCCCCAATCTAGTCTCGTTTACGAGAGCGAAGGAACGGACTGTGTGGTTGTTTGAAAGTTTTTTTTTTTTTTGGTTTGCACGTACGGCCACGCATGTACGGGCACACGAGAGCGAAGGAACGGCCTGTGTGGTTGTTGTTTCTGCACGTGGATTGAAAGTTTTTTTTTTTGCACGTACGGCCACGCACTACGGCACGTACTAGTCTAATAAAAGTTGGATGAACATGTAAGCTGAATTTGAGAGAGACGTGGGATTTCGTTGAGGCTGTCAGCATTAATTGCATTAGAATATTGGAGTTATCCTCCGTTGATTTTGATTGATTGGAGTTAACTTCCCTTGATTTTGATTGATTGGAGATATCCTCCTTTGATTTTGATTGGAGATATCCTCCCTTGATTTTGATTGGAGATATCCTCCCTTGATTTTGATTGGAGATATCCTCCCTTGATTTTGATTGGGAAGTCGATTGCAAAGATTCCATTGTATTTTTTGATGAAGAAGCGACTTCATGAACATCTATGCACTTTGATTTCAGATTTTCCGATCACCTTATGGGCTCTCTTTATTTTTATTATTATTTTTTTTTGCTTCACATTACAGTGTCAAAAGGTGTTGGGAATAGGTGATGAAATGATTCTTTTAAAGTTTTATTTCTTGTTTTTTTTCTCAAAATAGAAGCACTCACTACCTTTGGGAGCAGCCTAGTGGGGGAGGAGGGGGGGTGGTAGTGGGGGAAGTGGAGCAAATGTATTTTGTACTGTGGCTTATAATCCCCCTGTCTGCAGCAGGGGTCAGTAAACCACTTGCAATGTGGCATGTGTCCAGGCGAAAATCATAAATCGTTCCACCCCCCTCACCTCGCAGATTTTTTTTTTGTGCCCATGACCTGACCGTGGGTACGACCCACACGTCTGCAAGTGCTAGTGGAGATCGACCCAGCACTGTTTTATTCCATGATTTTCAGACGTACATACATGCACACATCCAGAGAATTGCCTTATTTAATATAGTACGAGCAGAATGTATCTTTTTGACGTTTATAAACGCAGCCCTTTTTGATAAAAATTGACATCTGCATTGTTAAGTTTTGTCTGCTAGATACATGCAAGCCAATTATTCTGTCGGCTTAATGTTCCCAAACTATTCTGTTCCAGCTGCGTGACGTTCGAGTTTTCTGGCAGCCTGTTGGGAAATGTTTTTATACAATCTGGAGACGCCGAATAGATAGGATTCAAAACATTGATACGTATGGAGAAAAATTCCCTTGTGCAAGGTCTTTTTGTGTGAAGTTGATCACACGTGAAATGCATGACGTGAACAAGTCATTCAAAATAAATTTGATCAATTGAATTTTTACCTTTTATATTGGCTTTTCCCCATTGGTCATTAAAACTATCGATAGGTATGTATATTTTTTTAAGGAAATAATTATTTTACAAACTGTGTAATATGCTCTGCAATGGGGGTACTGAAGTGATAGTGGTGATTTCAAGTGGAATTCAGTGTTTACATTCAGTTTCCTCCAATTATATTTCTACAGTTTGTATATGAGCATTCTGCTTGTAAAAGCATGTACAGTCGTTACAGCTTGAGGCTTCAAAAGATTTCCCCATTTCTATGGGGATATGTGTACATGTATGTATGTATGTACTTGTGGGCTGGCAGGATTGTGGAGAGGTATGCACACACTCCTCTGAACTATCTGCCCTGGGTTCAAAACTCATCCCAGCGATAAACTGTCATCCTGGTGGTGTGTGTGTGTGTGTGTGTGTGTGTGTGCGCGCGTGCGTGCGTGCTCCATCCCTCATTTGAACATTAAGCTGAGAGCCCCATCAACAAACATTAATGAATGGATGTTAACTATCCCATGGTGTCTTTTGTGAAGAGTAGATGAGTTATCCCCAGCACCCTGAACAAATTCTAAATTTCTGCCGAAATCATCTTTAGTTGAACGTCAGGCCAACCGGTTCATGAAAGACTTGGGTCAAAAGCTTTTACCCGCTGATCCCACAAGAAGGTAGAATTATTTGGGCCTTTTATCATCGTAGTAGCAGTAGTAGTTTATGCTTTGTTATTGAGACAGGCATTGTGTGCTTCCACATTCGAGGTGCACTGAACAAATTGCATTTGCAAGGAAATTTGAGGAGCCTTATTCTCAGACGAGCAAATACCACCTGTCGCTTCACTGATTGGAATACTCAGGGAGAGGGATTCGGGGGGAGAAAGAGGAGAGGGAGGGTGAGTGAGGGGTGAAGGGTGAAGGAGGAGAGAGTGAGGGGTGGAGGAGGGAGGGGAGAGAGTTGAGAGTAGAGAGTGAGGATGGGGAGCGAGGAAGGGTAGAGGAGGGAGGGGAGAGTGAGGAGAGGAGAGCGAGGAGGGTGAGGGGAAGAGAGGAAATGTGAGGGAAGGGAAGGCAGTGTATGAGAGGGAAGCATGAGGGAAGGGAAGGCAGCGTGAGGGAGGTTAAGGAGAAGGCAGCGTCAGGGGAGGGTAAGGAGGCAGCGTCAGGGGAGGGTAGGGAAGGCAGCGTGAGCAGAGTAAGGGGAAGGCAGCATGAGGGGAGGGGAAGGGAAGGCAGCGTCAGGGGAGGGTAAGGGAAGGCAGCGTGAGGAGAGTAAGGGAAGGCAGCGGTGGAAAGCAAGGGGGGTAAGGGAACTGTCCAACTAAGTACTCAAGCAAGCATTCAAATGAAACATTTGATAAGGAACAGCTGGCTGGGTCATACTAAACACCATCCAGAGATGAACAGAGATGTCCAGAGTATTGAACAATGTGTGTATTGGACAAATGAACACCTTTTCTATCAGTGGAAACTGCTGTGAAACTCAAATCCGCAGCTTAAAATTTGAAATTCAGTTCAGGTGAAGGTATACTAGAGCTTATCACATTTCAGCTGTAATGCTTATAAACGTCCAGAGAGTTTTATGGGGATGGAGGGGGAGGGGGTTTGGAAGAGGAAAGCATGAGGTGATGGAAAGGGAAGTCAGACGTGCGTTAATTACGATTCATACCATCCATCCATTGGGACCAGACTCTGGTGCAGACGTTGGTGCTGCTTAAGCAGTCTCCTTGGCTATTGGGCACAATCCTGGACGGGTCGCCACTCCGACACAAGATACCAGCAAGCTGGCACTGATTTTGGCGAAGGATGACAGGCAGAGTCAACCCCACCTGGTATTAATTAAACAGCTGAGTGGGATTTGAACTCAGGATTCATACCGCATTAAATATGTAACGATTTTTGCGATTTGACCCCGGTTCATGCCCCAGGGGGTGGGGACGTTGGGTCATGATGATCAAAACGGGGAAAAAAATTTTTTTTAACTTAAAATGTAATATTGAGTCATTCCTAGTGGAACGTTTTGCCATCTTTCAACTCTGCTTTCGGTGGAAAGCAAGGGGGATTTGGGATGGTGCACCATCGACTTCGTTCTAGTTATTAGCCATTATTCCCTCCACCACCGAAGGTGGACGGAAGTTATGTATTCACCCCTGTTTGTCTGTCTGTTTGTTACTTGGCGAAAAAATTAATTTTGCGAAGTATGTTGGTCTGTAGCGTTTGTCTGTCTGTCTATCTGTCTGTCTGTTTGTCTGTCACACGATTTTTTGGCTACAGTTTTCAAGCAATCGTTCTGAAATTTTTTGAGTTTGTAGGTGACTGGCTAAGGACAGCAACGCTTAATTTTGGTGAAGATCCAAATCCGGATCTGAGAATTTTAAGTGATTCTTCACCATTGAGAGATTGGGCCAAAAACGATATCGAGCATATCTCAAAAGGTTATGGATGGATTCACACGAAACTTGGTGGACAGGTTGGGAGTGCTACTCGGAAGAAGTGATTCCATTTTGGTGAAGATCCGAATCGAGATCTGGATAAGAGAATTATTTAATTTTTGACATTCTTCACCATTGAGAGATGGGGCGAAAAACGATATTGCATGATATCTCAAAAAGTTGTGGTTGGATGTGGATAAAACTTTGTGGACAGGTTGGGTGTGTGAAAAGGACTAATTGGTTCAATTTTGGTGAAGATCCAAATCCGGATCTAGATACGATAATTTTTTTAAAGTGATTCTTCACCATTGAGAGATGGGGCCAAAAACTATGCATCGCACGATATCTCTAAAAGTTGTGAACGACTTGTAACAAAACGAGATATAAGAGTTGGCTCGGTGACAAGGACAAGCCAACTCGATTTTGGTTAAGGTCCGGAATCAGATCTGACCTATAAGTGGCACACAAAATTTAACCTGTTCAGCCTGGAGAAGGTATGCGCTCTACCGAGTGCCGTTCCATTTCACCAAGTGTCACTCTGGTTTTTCATTTGTTACTTACGAAATCTAAAGATTTTGTAAGTATATTG
>CM068952.1:50902058-50914503 GCA_035128595.1 Eptatretus atami
GGGTTACATTCTTGAAAATCCCCATGAACCGCAAATATGCAAACTTAGGAGGGAATTTGGAAAATAGGGTTAGGGTATTCAACTTTACTAGCCGAAACCCCGTCACAGACGGATTCCGTTCCATGAACGAAAAGTGTTTATTCTGCTTTCAGAGTTGAAAGTTGACTATTGCCACTATATGCGATGCACTCTTACAGGTACGAAGTTTCTTTCAGTCCAGGTCACAGTACCGAGAAACTGACGCGACCGCTAGGAGGAGCACAAAATTGGTCCTTCAGTATTAATATATAGATAATTTGTCCAAACTATTCCCTTAATTAACAGGTTTGTGCATTGGTTTTGTGCAATTTATTTTCTTGAGTTATTAAGATCATGAAACTTACCTTAAACTAGAGGGGGAGCACTCGGTAGAGTGCAAAACCTCCACCGCCAATACTGCTGGGTCACTTAAGTGAACTGATATCCTATTCATTGAGGTCAAAACGGATCAGACTCTACTGACCACGATTGAATAAACTAAACTAGATCGACGCGCGTGTAGAAATGCCAAAAAAATAAAATCGAATTTTTTTTTGAAAAAAAACTTGCAAAATTTGTTTTTTTTTTCTCTAACAAATTTTTTTGGGGTTGGAAATCACTTAAAACATGTAGAAATGTAAAAAAAAAAATTCAAATATTTTTCAAATAAAATCGAAATTTTTTGAAAAAAAAAATTTTTTTGGGACCAAGTCCAAAATCTAATGGCATGATCCTTGGACCATACCTAATCCCCCCACCAAGTTTCATCGAAATCCGTCCAGGAGTTTTTCTGTAATACTGTTCACAAACAAACAACAGACAGGGGTGAAAACAGTAACCTCCATCCATCTTCGATGGCGGAGGTTAATAACAATAATAATAATAATAATAATAATATAATGATGATGATAATATTGCTCCAACAATGCGATGGCGATGTTGATGATGGAGACGATAAAGACAAGTTGATGGTGATGGTTTTGATGATGATGATGTGGGGTTTGAAGGGGGTTATTGTGTTGACGGCCCGTGTTAATTAATTAGATGAATAAATGTAGAAAATAGTTTGCCAACCCGCGATTATTCGAGCGCATTGACCGCAATCCGCAAACCTCACCTCCATAAATTCATCGCGATATAGCGAAACCCGCAAAGCCTTCCTGTACTCAAATTCTTATAAAATAACTATTTTAAAGATCATTTTTAAAAATCCGAAAGTTTATCGCAACTGAAGCAGTCTTGAACACCAACCACCCTAACACACTGTAATAAAATGAGGTTGAGTCGTAATTTAGGAGCTAGAGGCTTTATTGATCGTACATAGCCATTATGGCGGCGTCTTCTTCACCCCGATACATATGCCACACCCTCTAATGCTATACATTGATATATTGTATGGCTTTTGGAAGTATTATGAAGGCCATTTGTGTTCTACAGTCTTCAGGTATATAATTAAATTTAAATAAAGATTTAACGAGGATTAAAGGCGTATAAATAAATAAATAAATCCAAGTTTTACCGCCATTTTACACCGCCCTATCTCAACCGTTACATTAGTTCTTCATGCCTGTTTTTTGTGTCATTTATAACATCCTTAAAAACAATAAGTTTCTGTTTGAATGATTTTCAATTTCGTTTGACTGCCAGGCAGGCACACAGAGTAAAAAAAAATATTATCACACTCTTCTCTGCGAATGTGAGGTCAGGACTAATTCAGTCAAGGTACGGTAAAACGACAGACTTGTCTTCCCATTCATGTTCAAAATATAGCATTCAATATTTAAATAAGCTGTTCCTCGATCTTAAGCTAAGACAGACCGACGGTCATGAACCAATTGCTCAACCCCTACCTTTCGCTTCGCACGTGCCGGGTAACAATGATGCAAAGAGCACCCAAATAGATATTCGACGTCTGTCTGAACTAGCAGTTCAGCATTTGAATATGCAAGAGAATAATTCTCACTTGTACAACAGGTTTTAAAAAAGCCTTGTGCAAATGTCCCTTGAAATTCCCACAGGAGTTTGGTGTGGGTTTTGGTCTGGTGATGCACTTTTTTTTTCAATGAGAATTTCACAAAATAAGATCTCATCAAATGTAGGAGCATAACTTGGCCCCACTGACGCTGCACCAACCTCCATTTGTGTGATGCCACAATTGAGTGGGAAGCTGGTTGGATGGTCTTAAGACGAACCTTGCTAAAATAATGTAGGTTGCTGGTGTCCTCCACCTCCCCCACTTACCCTCAAAGCATATGGCATGATCATGATTCATGATCATGATTCGTCCAGGGCAACTCATTCCGTTGAAATGGTGATGACACGAACAATGTAATCGTTTTGACTACGGCACCTGCACTCTTGTTGTCTGTGATGGCTGTTTTTTTTCAAACCACTGAGATATTCTATTTGCATTTTAGTCATCATATAAAAGAGGAAGGAAATCATCTGATTGAAATCGCTGGATGTTGCAAAGCAAATTTGTGCAGCACACATTAGTCTGTTGGTCGGTCAGTTATGTGATGAGTACATGATGATAACCACTCACTGCAGTCCACCTTACTTAGGACATCGATTTTATTTCAATTTTTTTTTGGTCTGAAAACGTTGTCTTCACATGGAGAATGCTGATGTATAAATATCCTGACGATGAAGAACTTGTACCTCCTGTTTGGTAGATGTGGAGAAAGCATCGAATCATGCTAAGGGAATTATTTGATGGAGCATGAGGAAGAAAGGAATACCAGAAATCTATAATGAGATAGTGCAAGCCATGTACAGGTGATGTGAAACCATGGTGAGGATGTTTTGAGAGAAAATTATCTCTTGCACATAAAGGTAGCAATGCCCAAGGGATTAAGCCCACATTGTTTGGTAACTTTGATCAATGGTGTATTCACGTGTCCCTCGTATAGATAATTGCCTTGGAACATGATGTTCGCAGGTGACGTCGTCTTGGAATAGAAACAAAGACGAATCGAATGTGCCCGACAGCACCGGCAAAATGCTTTAGAGTTTAGACCAAAGTGGATTGAAGCTTAGCAGAATAAAGACTGCACCGACAGTGTGCAACTTTGATAAAAACCCGCAGGAGAAGATGTAGAACATTATAGATCTCGAGGCAAAACAATTTCAAAAGCTCAAAACTTCAAGCAACTGCGACCTGTGGTTCAGAACGATGGCTAACTATAAAATAAGCCGGATAAACATAAAGAGCCGGATAAGCAGTCGAGTGGCGCCAAGTGAGCAGTTTTGCATGTTTTATTGACCATTTTTCAGCTTAACTGTAATGAATGCACCAAGTGAGATTTACAGCTTAACTGATCATGTGTAGCAGAAGGATGCCAGTTGAGCTGTGACTGTGACTTTGTGACTTTCACACCTTTGTGCCTGTGCATCATACCTTTGTAAATATCTTTGCCTTCCTACTCTACAGCCGCACATCACATGTTTGTGACTTTCAGTGACAGTTTGAACCTTTGTCTTGAGTATCGAGCATTGTATCGCCCACCCATGTAGGTGAACGGCCTCCCCACCCCCAGGCCGCTAAGTATGCGTGCCCGACTTGGTCGAGTTCAGATAACAAAACTAGAGGAATTTGGTAACAAACAGCCCTGTTATTTATTTATTTTTGAATACAGAGTCAAAGCACGTGGAAGAGGTGGTACTAGTACACTGAACGGATCAGGTCACAACAGGACCAAAGGAGCAGCGGAGAGAGGGGGGAAACACCAAGAGTACAGTCGAAAGCCAAGACAGAGGGAGGCGGACAAACAATGGGTGTGGGAAGGAATGGGGGGCAGGAGAGGATGCACAGAGTGGACAAGATTGATACAGAAGGGAACTCGATGCCTGGTGTTGGCTTAATGGTGAGGGTGGTGGGCCTTGGAATCCCAGTGTCCTGAGTTCAAATCCCGCCTGGCTGTTTAATTAATACCAGGTGGGGTTGACTCGGCCTGTTATCCTTCCGAGGTCGGCAAAATGAGTACCAGCTTGTTGGTATCCTGCGTCGGAGTGGCGACCCGTCCAGGATTGTGCCCAATAGCCCAGGAGACTGCTTCAGCAGCACCAACGCTCTACATAGAGTATGGTCCCAACGGATGGATGGAAGGGAACTCTTAGGAGGGAAAACTGGAAATTTGGAAGGATGAGGGATTGGGGTAAACTAGTGTACAAAAGATCATGATATTGGATTGGTGAACAGCTGTGTTGAAGACGGAGAGAAGAATGAGATTGAAGAGGACGTCGAAGTTGGTTCCACAGGTGGGGAAAACAGGAAAAAAGAGGAATAATGTTCGCACTTTATAACACAGCTTTAAGTTGGTACAGTTTTAAGTTTGTAGAGTTTTAACTTTATTGTACAAAATTTAAGTTGGTATTTTTTACCTCCGCCACCGAAGGTGGAAGGAGGTTATGTTTTCACCCCTGTCTGTCTGTTTGTCTGTGTGCAAGATATCTCAAAAAGTTGTGGATGGATTCAGATGAAATTTGGTGGACAGGTTGGGTGTGTGACAAGGAAGAATTGATTCAAGTTGGTGAAGATCCGAATCCGGATCTGGATACGAGGGTTATTTAATTTTTCAGTGATTCTTCACCATTGAGAGATCGGGCCAAAAACGAGATTGCACTGCACAGCATGATATTTCAAAAATGTATTGGGACCGATATGCTCTCGTGGATGAGGAACCGAGTGCCCTTCTAGTCTGGTCATGTTTTATATTCATTTTCCTTTGTAAATGTGTATACATCATTCTGAGACCCCCTTTTAACTCTCTCGACTCAGCAATTTGCATTTTCTTTTCTGGCTTCAAGAGAAATTGTTTTTTTTGTTTTTTTCATTGTTTAACCATTCAGGTTGAAAGAACATCACCTGTCAATGCGCCGGGAAAGAAAGGTGAATGCAGAGGAGAAAACTTCTCGTCCACCTCAACTTCCTGCTCGTATCGACTCCAGTCAGCAGGATAATACACCTGCCAATGTTGAAACAAACCATTCCAGCCGCAAGGTAATCAGCCGGTGGGAGGGACGCAGGGGGAATGAGGCCTTAAGGCAGATGATCATATCAACATAAGGCTGCAATAATCAGGATGTGAAACAGCTGGGTGAGACGTACTTTTTCTGTTTTGTTATTGCAGAAGCATGTCGAGAACTACCTACAAACATTACTTCGTATCCCGGTGTATCGTGACCACCCTTCTACGGTATGATATGCACTGTTGTCACTGAGCTGCATATATAACTGGAGCGAACCCCGCTATGGTGATGAATTGGCGACGAGTGGCACTAGCAACCCACCATCTTGGAATACCCGAGGAGGTAGGTCAGCTGCACTGGTTTCAGTGAAACAGCTGGTGTTCTGTTGTGCTTTTGGCTGCAATCATAGGCACTCCAGCGAGTTGAAATTGACCAAAAGCATCACTTTTTCACAAGTAAGGGAACTCTTTTATATTAAATATGATTTTGAATTGTTTAACAATGTTGTTATTATTATTATTATGTTATTATTTTTTGTCTCTCAGCGGTGAAGTTTCAACTCCATTGTATTTGCCTGATCAGAGTCCCAGATTCGGTTTATGTTTATACTGATGTGTTTAATTTATCATTTAACGTATGTTGTAATCACCAGCAAAGTGATTCACAGTGATATCGAGCCCCCCCCCCCCGTGTGTGTGTGTGTGTGTGTGCGTGCGTGCGTGCGTGCGTGCGTGCGTGCGTGTGTGCGCGTCTGTGCGTGCATTTTGTTTCAAGGCTTTAGTCTGTAAGGAACGTTGTTACGGACTGTGTCTGCAAGGAACGTTGTTACGGACTGTGTCTGCAAGGAAACGTTGGTTACGGACTGTGTCTGCAAGGAACGTTGTTACGGACTGTGTCTGCAAGGAACGTTGTTACGGATTTTGTTTGTGAGGAACATTGTTATGGATTTTGTTTGTGAGAAACATTGTTATGGATTTTGTCTGTAACGAACATTGTTTTGGATTTTGTTTGTAAAGAACATTGTTTTGGATTTTGTCTGTAAAGAACATTGTTATGGATTTTGTCTGTAAGGAGCATTATGGATTTTGTCTGTAAGGAACATTATGGATTGTGTTTGTAAAGAACATTGTTATGGATTTTGTTTGTAAAGAACATTGTTTTGGATTTTGTTTGTAAAGAACATTGTTTTGGATTTTGTCTGTAAAGAACATTGTTATGGATTTTGTCTGTAAGGAGCATTATGGATTTTGTCTGTAAGGAACATTATGGATTTTGTTTGTAAAGAACATTGTTATGGATTTTGTTTGTAATGAACATTGTTTTGGATTTTGTTTGTAAAGAACATTGTTTTGGATTTTGTCTGTAAAGAGCATTATGGATTTTGTCTGTAAGGAACATTATGGATTTTGTCTGTAAGGAACATCGTTTTGGATTTTGTTTGTAAGGAACATTGTTATGGATTTTGTCTGTAAAGAACATTGTTATGGATTTTGTCTGTAAAGAATATTGTTATGGATTTTGTCTGTAAGGAGCATTATGGATTTTGGCTGTAAGGAACATCGTTTTGGATTTTGTTTGTAAGGAACATTGTTATGGATTTTGTTTGTAAGGAACATTGTTTTGGATTTTGTCTCGAAAGAACATTGTTATGGATTTTGTCTGTAAAGAACATTGTTATGGATTTTGTCTGTAAGGAACATTGTTTGTAGAGAGATAAACAATGGAGTTAAACCTATCAATAGGGTTGATGAAGTGTGCATGAGGCACGATTTGATTATGGGAATACCACAACTTAGAAGAAAAGCATGAAGCCGATAGAGAAATGTTGTATAAATTTGTCTCTGATACAAATCCAACCTTGAGAGAAAAAGTTGATAGGTTCATCGTGAAGAAGATGATCAGTGTAAATTGAAACTTGGACTTGGAAATTCAAAAAACGTATAGGCTCTAATGATGTCATTAAGACTGAAGAGCACAATTAGCTGATGAATTACATAAACCAATTATCACAAAGTTTCAGAGAAGGAAGTTTATTCCAAGGAAGTTGATTATATCTGGTCTGCTGATTTGATTGAACTCAATAATGATAAGGGGTACAAGTATGCTTTAACGTTATTGATTTGAGGAGTAGATACGCATGGGTTGCCCCTTTAAAAAACAAAACAGGTAATACTCTTATGTTAGCCTTTCAACAGATATTTAATAAAAGTAAGAGAAAACCTAAAAATTGTGGACTGATGAGGTGTAGAGAGTTTTTATAACAAGACATTATGAATTTTCTAAAAAATAACAGTATTACATTATACAGTACCTTTAATGAAGGGAAGGCGGTTGTTGTTGAAACGATTTAATCGTACCTTAAAAGAGAGACTATATAAAAAATTCACACAACTCGGTTCACAACAATGGTCATCTTTTATTCAGGATATTGTGGATAAGTATATAACACGATTCATACGTCAACAAATATGAAACCATCGAGAAACATTTACAAATTAAAATATGAAAAGAGATTAATGTCAGAAAACCTAAGTTCAAAGTTGGTGATATCGTAAGAATATACAGGTGGAATCTCATTTGAAAAAGGTTTTCGTAAACGATGGACTAACGAACTTTTTAAAATTGTTGATGTAATAGATAGCGGTTCCTTGGACTTATAAGATATATGATTTGGAAGGGGAGAGAGATATTTAGGTTATTTTATTCACAGGAATTACAAAAGACAAACTAAGCAGATAATACCCATGGGAGCAATGGGTTGCCCCTTCCTCCTCCTACTATACACCTTTGTGGACACTAGAGGGCCAAGTCCGAGGGTGTATAACAGTATATAATGTGTGTCAAGGGGGGACGTTCTTAGATCTGTGAACCCCAAACACAGAATCCTCAACTGAATCGTCAAGTTAACATTTGTTTGTTGATGTGTGTGTGTGTGTGTGCGTGTGTGTGCGTATGTATGTATGTGTGTGGTCGTGTGTGTGCGTAGTGTGTGTGTGTGTGCTGTGTGTGTAGTGTGTGTGCGTGTGTGTGTTCGTGTGTGTGGTGGGTGTATGCGTGTGTGTATGCGTGTGTGTGTGTGTGTGCGTGTGTGCGTGTGTGGTGCTTGTTTGTTGTGTTGTGTGTGGTGCTGGTGCGTGTGCGTGTGTGTGTGTGTGTATGCGGTGTGGTGTGTGCGTGTGGTGTGCGTGTGTGTGTTGTGTGGTGTGTGTGTGTGGTGTGTGTGTGTGTGTGTGTGTGTGTGTGCAATGGGAGCAATGGGTTGGCGTTCACTCCTCTGCTATACACCATTGTGGACACTCGAGGCAAGTCGCGAGATGTTATAACAGTATATATGTGTGGTGCAATGGGAGCAATGGGTTGGCGCTTCACTCCCTCCTGCTATACACCATTGTGGACACTCGAGGGCCAAGTCCGAGATGTATAACAGTATATAATGTGTGTGCAATGGGAGCAATGGGTTGGCGCTTCACTCCCTCCTGCTATACACCATTGTGGACCTCGAGGGCCAAGTCCGAGATGTATAACAGTATATAATGTGTGTGCAATGGAGCAATGGGTTGGCGCTTTCACTCCCTCCTGCTATACACCATTGTGGACACTCGAGGCCAAGTCGAGGTGTATAACAGAATATAAGTGTCAAGGGGACGTTCTTAGATCTGTGAACCCAAACACAGAATCCTCAACTGAATAGTCAAGGCTTAACTTTGTTTGTTGATGTGTGTGTGTGTGCGTGTGCGTGTGCGTGTGCGTGTGTGTGTGCGTGTGTGTGTATGCGTGTGTATGCGTGTGCGTGTGTGTGCGTGTGTGTGCGTGTGTGGTGTGTGCGTGTGTGTGCGTGTGTGTGTGTGTGGTGTGTGTGTGTGCGTGTGTGTGTATGCATTTGTGTGTGTGTGTGTGCGTGTGCGTGTGTGTGTATGCGTGTGTGTGTGTGCGTGCGTGCGTGTGTGTGCGTGCGTGTTGTGTGTGTATGCGTGTGTGTGGCGTGTGTGTGTATGCATTTGTGTATGTGTGTGTGCGTGTGTGTGTGTGTGTGTGTCCCAACCCTCACATTCAAAATCTCAACCCCAACTCAATCCTCCCCAACACAATGTCTTTTTCAAAATGAGATTTCCACCTATATATATTTTTTACGTTTTTTTTTTCTCTTCTTCCAATTCTGTCTTTTAAGGCTTTCAGGTTTGATGACGTAGAAAGGGGAGTAAGCCTGCACTTTCTTCCCAGAACTTTCTTGATCTTGCTCCCATCAAGCACCATCCAACAAAGAACTACATCGATAGGTTTAGATCCAATGAGTGATAGCATTTCAAGTCTCCAAAATAAACCAACTTTCCAAGTCTCCAAGGTATAACTCTTTGGTTGGGTCATCAAGGACGAACTCGTTCTGTGGGTCTTGTCGCTCATGAGGTCTTCAACACAAGCAACAATTTCGCCCCAAGTTGTGGCAAAATCGGTATTTTCATATTGCATTTCAGATACAATTTCCTGTGAGAGAAAATAATAATGTATTAATTAAGTAATTTAATTTATTAAATGAGTCGATGCTTAAAAGGAACTGAAAATAGGAAAATAAAAATCTTACCTCAACAGATAAGAGTTTTGAATCCAATTCTTCAACTTGAAGGTTTAGTTCCATACAAATATTCGAACTGCAAACAGCTCATCCCATTCAAGGCCTAGCTCGTTCTGTGGGTCTTGTCGCTCATGAGATCACCAACGTATAACTCTTTGGTTGGGTCATCAGATCGAGCTCGTTCTGTGGGTCTTGGTCGCTCTCATGAGGTCTTCAACCAAGCCAACAATTTCGCCCAAGTTGTGGCAAAATCGGTATTTTGATATTGCATTTCAGATACAATTTCCTGTGAGAGAAAATAATAATGTATTATTAAGTTATTTAATTATTAAATGAGTCGATGTTTTAAAGGAACTGAAATAGGAAAATAAAAATCTTACCTCAACAGATAATAGGTTTGAATCCAGTACATCAAGTTGTAGGTTTAGTTCCATACAAATAGTCGATATCCAAGGAACCCCAAAGTCATCCCACTCAAGTCTAGCTCGTTCTGTGGGTCTTGGTCGCTCATGAGGTCTCCAACGTATAACTCTTTGGTTGGGTCGTCAAGGACGAGCTCGTTCTGTGGGTCTTGGTCGCTCATGAGGTCTTCAACCAACAACAACTTTCGCCCCAAGTTGTGGCAAAATCGTATTTTGATATTGCATTTCAGATACAATTTCCTGTGAGAGAAATATATAATGTATTAATTAAGTTATTTAATTATTAATGAGTCGATGTTTAAAAGGAACTGAAAATAGGAAAATAAAAATCTTATCAACAGATAATAGGTTTGAATCCAATTCATCAGCTTGAAATTTAGTCCATACAATAGTCGATATCCAAGGAACCCCAAAGTCATCCACTCAAGGTCTAGCTCGTTCTGTGGGTCTTGGTCGCTCATGAGGTCTCCAACGTATAACTCTTTGGTTGGGTCATCAAGGACGAGCTCGTTCTGTGGGTCTTGGTCGCTCATAAGGTCTTCAACCAAGCCAACAATTTCGCCCAAGTTGTGGCAAAATCGGTATTTTGATATTGCATTTCAGATACAATTTCTGTGAGAGAAATAATAATGTATAATTAAGTTATTTAATTATTAAATGAGTCGATGTTTAAAAGGAACTGAAAATAGGAAAATAAAAATCTTACCTCAACAGATAATAGGTTTGAATCCAATTCATCAGCTTGAAAGTTTAGTTCCATCAAATAGTCGATATCCAAGAACCCCAAAGTCATCCCACTCAAGGCCTAGCTCGTTCTGTGGGTCTTGGTCGCTCATGAGGTCTCCAACGTATAACTCTTTGGTTGAGTCATCAAGATCGAGCTTGTTCTGTGGGTCTTGGTCGCTCATAGGTCTTCAACCAAGCCAACAATTTCGCCCAAGTTGTGGCAAAATCGGTATTTTGATATTGCATTTCAGATACAATTTCCCTGTGAGAGAAAATAATAATGTATTAATTAAGTTATTTAATTATTAATGAGTCGATGTTTAAAAGGAACTGAAAATAGGAAAATAAAAATCTTACCTCAACAGATAATAGGTTTGAATCCAGTACATCAGTTGTAAGTTTGTTCATACAATATTCGAACTGCAAACAAGCTCATGCCACTGAAGGACAGTACAGTACACCAATTGCCAGCAAGAGAATGTTTAAAATGGAGCCTGGGCTCGAGACCTTGGATCGCAGAATAGTTCCTTTTTTTCAGCATGACGTGCGAAACAGTTCCTATTCATTACAGCGAGCCGCGTCGAAAAACACTTCCTCATTTTCACGGCACGGACTGAAACTTCGATGGTTATCAATTGAACAATGGAAAAACAATTTACTATAATCTCAAAATGATATGCAACTCAGGAGGTGGTCAGATGAGATCATTAAGAGAAGTATATCATTTCGTAATGGCACAAAAGGGTATCTTGAAAATATAAAGATTCAAATGTTTTGTTTTTAAATATTTTAGATGGGGATTATTGTACAAAGAAAATTAAACTATTGAAGGAATATGAGAATGAACAAATGTTTATAGGTTCAATGAGTGAGCTAAACAATATACATTGGTTATTTGAAAATGAGTGTCCCTAGGCTTACAGGTTTCAGATATCTCTTCAGAATCACCTTGAACAAACCACATTACTACGTTGCTACTTGAACCAATCTTTATCTTGTCGCAGTTGGTTATTTGAATAGAATGCCCCTAGGTTAAAAGGGGAGACAAACAAATATACCTTGGATAAAAAGGGGGTGTAATTTTAGGGGAAAAAAAAATGTGAATCGCTGAAAATCCCCCATTCATTTACATGGGGAAAAGTGAGCCAGAATCAGTATATCCACCCTCCTAACATATTTTTGGATTTTGTTTGTAAGGAACATTGTTAATGGATTTTGTCTGTCAAGAACATTGTTATGGATTTTGTCTGTAAAGAATATTGTTATGGATTTTGTCTGTAAGGAAGCATTATGGATTTTGGCTGTAAGGAACATCGTTTTGGATTTTGTTTGTAAGGAACATTGTTATGGATTTTGTTGTAAGGAACATTGTTTTGGATTTTGTTCTCGAAAGAACATTGTTATGGATTTTGTCTGTAAAGAACATTGTTATGGATTTTGTCTGTAAGGAACATTGTTTTGGATTGTTTGTAAGGAACATTGTTTTGGGTTTTGTTTGTAAGGAAAATTGTTTTGGATTTTGTTGTAAAGAACATTGTTATGGATTTTGTTTGTAAGGAACATTGTTTTGGTTTTGTTTGTAAAGAACATTGTTATGGATTTTGTTTGTAAAGAACATTGTTATGGATTTTGTCTGTAAAGAACATTGTTATGGATTTTGTCTGTAAGGAACATTGTTTTGGAGTTTGTTTGTAAGAACAATTGTTTTGGATTTTGTTTGTAAGGAACATTTTTTGGA
>CM068952.1:50919364-50932199 GCA_035128595.1 Eptatretus atami
GCAGAGGTTCTTTTGCTGATTGGGAAGTTACGAGTAGCTAATTGGGCTGTAGTCAGGGATCTGTTTTTGCACCTTTTGTATGTAGTGCTGTGATTTTGGGTGATTTCCAATTTCCCAGGTGGATATAGGAGACCAGTCCAGAAGTGTAAAAAAAATAATAAAATAAAATAAAAAATGGAAAATGCACGAATGTAGAAACAGGTCACACTTTAAGACCTGCGAATATGCGGGGTCCGCGAAAGCGAATATCGAAAATAGCAGGGTCCAGAGTAAGTAACCAAGCTGAATGTTTCTCCAAATTAGTTTGCCCTTTAATGCACGTTCGGCCGCCGACTCCGGAACCAAAATGAAAAAGAAGAAACTCTAACCAACTGTGTTTGGTTTGGGTCTATTCAGCAAAGGAAGTATGTGAACAGAATCTTTCACATCATCAAACTTGCCCACTTGTATTTTTTTTGCGGAAGCAACTCATTTCGACATTCAACAAAATTACTTGGCGAAAAAAGAAACACAAGTTTTTTCAAAGTTTTAGCGAATGAAATTCAAAAGCAACATGAACATTTAAATTACAAACAGATTATTACGGGTATGACCTCCCTTGCTGTGATGCACGTTGATGCACCGGTGCATGGACTGAATCAGCCTCCTCAAAGTCACCTGGGGAAGACGCGCCACTCTTCCATTAAAGCAGCGGCAAGTTATTGAGCTGTTCTAGGCACCACAGGACGTAACCGATGCGGCGATCGAGTTCATCCCACGCATGCTCGATGGGGTTAAGGTCTGGACTGAAACGCAGTGTCATGGCAGGAGCTCAATATGGTGGTCATCAAGATACTGGGTGATCACCCTTGCTGCATGAGGTCGCGTATTGTCCTGTTGAAACAAGGCTATGTTCGGATGTTCATCCCAGAAATGGCCTCACTACAGGCTCCAAAATTTAATCCCGGTATCTCTGGGCATTTGAGGTTACCATCGATGACTATCAGTTCAGTACGGGCATTTGCGTAATACCGGCCCATATCATAATTGCTGGCACCTCCCCACCTGTCCAGCTCCACGACATTACAGTCAAAAAGTCGCTCACCATGACGATGGTAAACTCGTACCCGTCCGTCATTATTGATTATGCGAAATCGTGACTCATCCGAGAACAACACCTGGTTCCACATTCTCTGCGTCCAGTCACGGTGCTGGCAGCCCATACCAAACTACGGCGCCGACGATCGACCGTCAGTGGGAGATCTCTTTTGAGGGCATCTGCTCCTGAGTCCTACAGAACGAAGCCGATTTCTGACAGTATGAGCACAAATCCTGTTGTTCGTACGCCCATGCGTCTCCTTTGCGGTGGTTTCTGCGTTGCGATGTCGATCACGGAGGTGCTTGCAAAACGATGTAATAATCCTGAATTGGCATCGTCATTCTCGCGGTCTAACCACTTCTCCGACGATCTGCCACACTTCCAGTGTCTCTTAAATGACGTCTGAGCCTGCTTATGGTTGATTCATGCACTTGGAGTGTGCGGCCACATCCCTAGCTGAGATTGCCCGCCATCAAGGCATTCAATTGCGTGGGCCTGGTCATACTGACTTAGACGTGGCATTGTCGTCTGCTGAGTGAATTCGGTTCAAGCCTCCATGGACCATAGACAACCACAGGAACATCAACATTCCTATGAAATTTAGCCTTGGAAGCCACAGTAAGTGATTGCTTGAAAATCCATTCAACTGATTGTGGTGGTTTCAGGTGAGGAAGGCTGCTCAAGAAATGTTGGTTGAAAATACAAGTGCTTAAAATGGGTATTACAATCTTTTGTCATTGATTATAATTTGTGCACACAATGCACATTTAAAAAATGTGTCTTGTTTTCTTTTTTTGCCAAGTATATATTGTAATGCCTGCCTTCAAAACCAAGACTGATCTGCTTCCACCAAGCCCATCAACTGCACTCCAAAAATAGTGTCATGTCCACCCCAGTTGAGTTAATTCCCACCCTTGACCCAGTTGTTGTGGATGGGGCGGTTAACACCGATCTGGATGGATAGCCAAACAATTTCCCTTTGAGGTGAACGCCGAGGTCCCTGGAGATTATGGCACACGTGGGATGGAGGGCGGCAAGGACGCGTAGCAGATGGAGGCACACAGTATTCTCGAACCCACAAACAAAATAGACAGACACAAGCTAATTTAAATCAACACAAATCAAATATTTATAGTGGAAATAAATCAATGCGTGATAAGAAAAGGTGAGGAAAACTAAAGCTAATTTTGAGACGTCTCCACACGGACTTAAATACAGAAAAGGGGAAAGATAAATAAAAGAAAATCCTCCCTTTATTCCTGCACTTAGCTGTGTGTCCAGAGATGGTCTTTTAGGAGCCTGGTGCCATCGAACACACGTCATCCTGCGTGGGAAACCACACCCAAAATGGCGCCAAGCGCTCTCTGCGTGGGAACGTACGTGAGGTAATTTGTGCAGCTGTATACAACGCCAGGGCTCACCAACCGCTGTACAGCTTCTTCTCATGATCGAACTTGCCACACCGTTCCTCTCTAAGCACTGAGTCTGCTCACAATCATGGCTCACCTTTTTCTCAAACATGCAATGGGATACACCGAGTTATCACTGAGGCATGCTCCTCTTCCTCTCTCTCTCTCTTAAATGTACAACTTCGCGACTCAGCCGAAGAGTAATGGCTAGCGTCTTGCTCCAGCAGCAGGCAAATTGACATAGCATGAACACGAAAATCACGCAGCCTTCTACGTTGTGTCGAGGAGAAGCCAGCCAGCGAGACCTCCATCTCAATCGCGTACCTCACACCAACTATCTCCTCACCGATCATGCCCACTTGTCTCACTTGCATCTTCTCATGTCCCCCGACCAATCATCAGCCTCGGGGGTGTGGCTTGCTGGTACCAAGCCGGAAGGTGGGGTTGCTTTTGCCTGCTCGGAAATGTTCGGCTCTGTTGTTGTTGAAAACGTGGTTCTTTTATTTCCGGTTTTGTAAATGCAAAACATAGGAAAAGGTCACAGGGGGCAATCACATACTTAGAGAAATTAGCCTTAAACCCTACATAATAACACAGCACCACTCCTCCCCCCCACCCCACCCCCATTTTGGTGCCACATAATCTTAAGCTGACAGTTTTCACAACTTAATTTACATCGAGATGTCTCCTGCCTGTCACGGACCATGCTAGACTATTTACTATGAAGTTTACCAATCCTACCTTTACTATGAAGTTCCTCCATATATCCGCGCAAACATAACAATAGTACCAAAATATAATTTTGAATACCAACCATGTAGATATTTATATTACTCAGAGTTATTTTCCAAACAAAACAACAGTCAAATGAAGTCACCAGCAATTCATAGAGCTGCTAACAGGCCGAACGATTCGATCAACAAGTGTTTTTTATCCCCAATTGTACAAGCATCCTGTGCCAGGCTTCAATTCCCCCCTCCCCCTCATGGGGGGGGGGGGGGAATGGGGGGGGAATTACATGACTACAATATATGTGAAACCTGACATCATTTTCATCATCTCACGATGATGAAAATGGCATTTGGTCTAACCATCTGCATATTGGTAGAAATGTTGCACCTAAGCATGGTATGCAGGCAACTACACTAGTTGGTAACGCCTATATTTTTGAAAATGGATCTCCCAACTACATCATTTTTTTTTTTTTACAAACTAGGGCATCATAAAGTTTTAATTATAAAACTGTCTATTTTATTGTCTCAAATGTCATGATGATCCAAAAATGTTCCTCAGATCTTAACCAACTCCAGATAACCAATCACTTTGTCACATTTGGATTTGTTCATCTGCAAAATAGTACACAGTACTCATTTCAAAATAATGTGTTGCAAAGAAAGACTTATTCAGTGGAAATAATATAACATAATTAAATATTTAACAATTTAACAATAACAATATCAGTTATTAGATATTATTCACTTAAAAATTGGGGCTGATATATATATATATAATTTATTTTTTTTAAAATTATTTTACGATGGTGGCTTCGCTGGGGTTATCAGTTTATCACTCCTGTTCATGCCTTCAAGACTAATGCTAGTTTATTCACTGGAAATGTTGAGATGAGTCAGTAGCTTGTTGGAGATGTATTGATGACTCCAGTTGTTTGTAGTAAGGTAAATTTAAAGTAACTTACAAAATAATATCATGCCTTTTAATTATGCATGGTCAGAGCTAAGTGCTCAGCAAATGCCTAATGCTCATACAAATGAGCATGGAGGCATGTTATTGGGACGGGCGTTTTGTATGCCCACCATTTGACAGGAATTGCATCCGTGGAGGTGCAAATGAGCCGAAGCGATTTCTCTTGCAGGTATGGACTTTTGTGGGTCTCTACAAACTCTTGCACTGACTTGAGCCACCACAGGGCTTGGCGGTATGAGGCGCACTTCACCGTCAATGTCCTGCAGCCATACAGTTGTAACACATTTCACAAAAAGACCATCTTAATCTGAAGAAAACTAAAATTTGCTCCAAAAAAAACATGTGACCCACTCAAACAATTGATCAATTAAGTGATGTAAGCAATCATACTGTGAGCAGTCCTACACCAAGACTCACCGAGACATTGTTCTCAATGACGATGCCTCCGTGCACCTCTGTAGCATCGGCCATGTGAACGTTGAAATGGCGGTCGAAAAGCAATACGAAGAAATGCGGCCTTCATCCTGCTTCATGTACAACATGAACGAGTCCTTCAGCACCAAGTACTGATGAAAGGAAGAAATGGATGAAAAGTGCAATCTATTCTCATGGAGAGCCTTGAGCTAAAGATTGGTTATGATTTACAGGTGACAGTGGACAGGAAGTTAAGCTGGTGAAACTAATTAATGAAATACAAAAAAGGCCATCATTTATGCCTTAAATAGTGGCACAATGCAATAACCGACATAATTACAATTTTTGTATTATCATTCAAATTTTAAATATTATCGAATAATCTGGTTCTGTCAAGTCGTGGCTGACTTCTAGCGACATTCAAGATCAAATTTCTGCAAATACCCTATCCTCATTGCTTCCCAAAACTCTGGCTAAGACAGTTTGGTTGCAGCCTTTACCCCATCCATCAGGCACTTACAAGGCTGCCCATTTCTCTTATTCCCTCAACCATACACAACAGCATGGTTGACTTCTCCAGACTTTCGATTTCTGCACGCTTAATATGTCCAAAGTACTAACAGTTCAGTTTGTTTCAGCATGAGCGCTTCCAATGTGTATGGTGGTCAAATCTTTTCAATTGCTGATTCATTTTGTTCTACTTGCAGTCTGTGGAGTAATTAATTATTAACATTTGTCTCCCTCCACCACATTTAAAAACTGTCAATCTTCTTCCTTTCTGTCTTCTTCACTGTCCATCACTCACATCCATACATTGTAACTGGAATACCCGAGCATTCATCAGCCTCCACCTGGTTTGTTTTGTCACATCTTTGTCTTTCCAGATCTATATATCCTGACAGTGCCGTTCTCCCCATACAAGCCATCTTTTAATTTCTCCTCCACATTCTCCACTCACTTGAAACTTAGAAACCAGGAAGATGAAACTTTCCACAACTTCCTCGTGATCATCTCCCAAGTCGATCTTTCAGTTACAAGGTTTTAATCTTTTTTAAGTTTAAATAAAGACCAGTTTCTTCATTTCCTTCTTCACTGTTTGTAGCAGTTTCATCCACTCCTCTTTACTTTCTGCCAACAGAGTGGCATCATCAGCATACCATAGATTGTTGATACATGTTCCTCAATCCTGACTCCAGCGTCAATGTCATCAAAGTTTGATTTCCTCATTATGTACTCACTACACAGATTGAACAAGTAAAGGGGAATACACCCCTGTCTGACCCCTTTTCCAATTCCAAACCATTCCCTCTCTCCATACTCTGTTCTGATGACTAGCTTTAGTGTTCAGGTTTCTTTTCAGATATATCAGGCACTCTGACATCCCTCTTTCACTCAGCATAACCACATCAATTCATGATGAACACACCAAAAGCTCATGATGTCAAGGCTTACGGCACAATGCCAGGCATAATGCATAACACAATATCAAAGCACAACAGCCAGTCCGACTCATAAATCACTTTGTTTCTTCCCAGTAGCCATTTGGCTACTTTCCAATCTGGGGTCTCATCATCCGGCACCATAGCAATATGGAATAGTAATGGTGAACTTGCACAGGAGACATACTGTATGTTAGTTGGACTAAGGAAAGGTAGTTAAAATGCACAACTGATGTAGTACATTTAGCTTTTAGTTCTGGATTTGATTCTTGCTCCAGCAAAATAACATCTGACTACAATATTCTCATTCTCATGTAACGTGAGCAGGAAGCTCAGAAATGGCTGCTGTGTCTGGAATCGCCCGTGGGCATTAACTTTTGCACAATTCGGACTCTAGTTCAGACTAACCATGCACGGTTCAATTGGTTAGTCAACAAGATAAAATAATAAGCAAGTAAAGTAAATCGGATTTGTGTGTGACTGATATAAACGTGATAAGCTGTGTAACATCTTCCAATGTCCGAGTTCGTTTTTTTGTAGAACAATTCTCACCGTTTGGACCAAAGGAAGCAGATATTTCCACAGCAGCGCTGCATAGTGTCCACCGGAGCGCTTGTTCACATTCCCTTCACTGAATCGCAACAGTCAATTATAAACATAGGACGTCCATATGTATACCACATTTCATAGCTGAAGTCACATTACTTTCTTCGAATGTTACTGAGATTATCATAGAACCGAGATTATCATACAATCGATATTATTATAATTTTTAGCGTCTACGATTATAGACTCATGGATTATTTTATGGACCAATTGAACTTTAACAAAAGGAATATACAAATGGAGTACACAAAAGGGGGCTGGCAGGAGGACATAAATGTATGCACACCCGCCTCTAAACTGTATCGCCGGGTTTTTAAACCGGTGCCGTCATCTCAGTGATTCACAGGCAGGGCCATTCATGTGTGTGCCGTCCCTCGGATGGCCGTTAAACAGGGCGTCCCATCTGCTGGCATTAGTTGGTGGACGTTAAGGATCCCACGGTGTCCTTTGCGAAGAGTGGGTGAGCCATTGCCGGCCCTTGAAGTAATTACAAATTCCTGCCCTGACTTCCTGAGCTTCAGTGGCGACCAGACTAGGATTGTAGCCTCATAACTGCTTCAGCAGCACCAATGCTCTGCATAGAGTATGGAGATGACGATAAAATGCATTTAAAAATGTTAAACCAAATCATCTTCTTAAATATGATTAGTTCAATGTAAATTTTCAAATCAATGTTGTAAAGACCAACATTACAAGAGAGCTATATTTGCAAATTGGATAAAGTAACAGAAAGGATTCAGCATGGCAAGTTGCAGGGAATTTCCAAAAGAGAATGCTGCGCCAGTCTCAGACTTATTATTGTGGCTCAAAAGGCATTAAAAAAAAGGATGTCCAAGAACAAGTTACTTGAAAAAGTTGGAACGTGATACTGGCATTATGAAAGAATATTTAGTGATTTTAATGAAGATGGTACTGTTTGGAGCACTCTCTCTAAAACTTCGACAAATTATGTTGAGTGATGATGATGATGTGATTGCTTTGAAATAAAGGTCCCCTACCGGTCCCAAGGAATGTTCGAGAGATAAAAATTAGTTAGCTTTAATGCACACTCAGGCCGATACCGGACCAAAATGAAGAAGAGACTCTGTAACAAACTGTGTTTGTCTTTGTGGCAAAATTAGAGGAAAAACAATTTTCATTTGCGATTTATTCTGAAGACTAGAAACCAATAAGAAACAAGGATAACAAACAAAGATAAAATTTGTTTGCGTTTAACACACGCTCGAGCCGATACCGGAACCAAAATGAGGAAGAAGAAGAAATTCTCTAACCCACCGTGTTTCGTTTGTTTCTAGGCTCCGCTATTTCATATTAAAAATAATCTCATGTACATACATGAAGCAAAAACATGTGCATGGCTAATGTGCATATAAAATATATCATGATTATTGTCATGTTCTATAAAGCTACCGCCACGCGATGCGCAGTGTGCGCCTCCCTGGAAATAAAACGTGGAGCTTCGACTTAAATGTAGTCTGGCCTTTCACCCACAATCCTTCGGATATGCCACAATTGGCGACGTGTTTAGTGCTTTGCCAAGTTGACAATTGCTCACTGTGGCGTCCGTGGGGATTCTGGTGGAGTACCAGCCAGATGAGGACTGGGAAGATTTTGCTGATCGATTGGGAAATACTTCATCGCCAACAAGATGGCAGTGGCAGAAGATGCTGATCGTCGCCGGGCCGTTCTGCTCACAGTGTGTGGCAAAACAACATATGCCCTGATGAAGGATCTGGTGACTCCGATAAACTGAAGGAACAAACTTCGATGAACTGATCGAGATTGTGGCCAGACACTACAAGCCAAAACCCGGGAAAATCGTGTCCCGGTACAAGTTCTACACTGATGGGAGGAAAGAAGGTCAGTCGGTGTCCGAGTTTGTTGCTGACCTTCGCAGATTGGCTGAATATTGTGAATTCGGTGCCACGTTGGATGAGATGTTAAGAGATGTTTTCGTTATTGGCATCGATAAGGAGACGATCCTCCGGAAATTGTTGGTTGCTCCCGATCTCGATTTGACTAAAGCTGTGTCAATCACAACTGCCTGCATGACTACGGATGATGGGCTGCGTGTTATCAGCGGCAGAGAGCGAGACTCCCAGCCGAGTTCATGCAATGATGGACAAACTGAGCTCATCATCATCAGCTGTGAAGCCCAGCAATCCTCAATTTCACAGATCTGCTCAACACATCACCTTGTTTTATAATGTGAGCTCGTCTGTGCCAAAGCAGAGCAGTGGATCGTCGGGTTCTCCAGCAGGTAAACCGTGTTGGTATTGTGGGGGCAGGCACTTACCCCACCGTGTGTCGTTTCAAACATTGCTCCTGTTATAACTGTGGAAGCTTGACCATCTATGCAAGATGTGTCGCCAGACATCCCAACACGGTACGAATCACAACATGATCGGTTTGGCCATGCCAGTGACCGGTGGTGAAGCAATACCTCCTGCTTCAAAGGGGCATGATTTCCTCAGGATGTCGGATAAAACAAACCCATTGTGGTGGATGTCAGGGTGAATGACATTGCCGTGGAGATGGAGCTGGACACCAGGGCCAGCCAGTCAATCATGAGTTTTGAAACTTCCAATAGGCTGTTTAGCCAGGAGACAGTGAGACCGGTACTCAACCGTGAACGCCAAGTTGCGAACTTACACCAATGAACTGATACTGTGATTGGTAGTGCGGAGGTAAAGGTCACCTACAATGAGGTGTCACGGAAACTGACCTTGTGGATCATGTGGAAATGGGCCGACATTGTTTGGGCGGAATTGGCTTGAATTCATCAAACTTGATTGGCCTGTGATCAAATTGATGGCTTGTGATGTTAATCACAATGCCATTCTTGACAAATCCCCTCATTGTTTGGAGGTGGTGTCGGCACCTTGAAGGTGTTAAAGCCAAAATCTATGTGGATGAGAGTGCTAAGCCAATTTTTTTGTAAAGCGAGGTCTGTACATCACATGATGCGCTCCAAAATCGAGGCAGAGCTCGACTGCTTGCAGATGGAAGTGTTATCAGTCCTGTTGAGTTTGGTGATTGGGCATATCCAATTGTTCCTGTATTAAAGTCAGGTGGTAGTGTTCGGATTTGTGGTGATTACAAAACAACAATCAACAGGTATTCGAAACAGGACCATCATCCTCTGTCCAAGGCAGATGATTTGTTCGCTACGCTTTCTGGTGGAAAGAAGTTTAGCCGCCTGGATTTGGAATCTGCTTATACTCAGATGTTGCTTGATGAGGACTCCAAGAAGTATACATGTTGTAACACTCACAAGGGGTTGTGTGTTTATAACCGCTATCCTTTTGGAACAAATCAGCTGCTGCTATATTTCAACGCAATATGGAGAATCTGCTGAAAGCAATTCCAAATTGTTGTAGTGTTTCAAGATGATGTATTGATCACCCTGCAATGATGCTGAACATTTGTGTAACCTTGAGGCGGTTCTCAAACATCTTGTTGAAGCCGGTGTTGAGGTGAAACGTGACAAATGTTGATTTATGATACCGAAGTGGAATTTCTCGGTCGTATTGTCAGTGCTGATGGCATCAGGCCCAGAATGTCCAAGACGGAAGCTATCAAGGATGCTCCGACTCCTGCGAACACGACCGAGCTCAAGCTTTCTGGGTATGTTGAACTATTCTGTAACTTTCTTCCGAATCTGAGCACCGTCCTTGAGCCTCTCCACAAACTCCTTCGTAAAGGTGTTGAATGGTGATGGTGTACGCAGTGTAGTAAGGGCGTTTGCTGAGGCAAACGGTTGCTGTGTTCATCTACATTCTAAAGTGTTGGTGAACTACGATACTGCTAAACCTTGGTTCTCAGCTGTGATACCTCATCTTATGGCATTGGCTGTGTGTTACAGCAATGTAATAAGGTAATCTAGGGCCGTAGCCTATGCATCATGCACATTGTTAGCAGCAGAGCGTAACTTCTCCATTGTTTGAAAAAGAAGCTCCTGCTAACAATGTGCATGATGCATAGGCTACTGGCCCTAGTATACCGTTATTACATTGCTGTAACACACAGCCAATGCCATAAGATGAGGTATCACAGCTGAGAACCAATGGTTTAGCAGTATCGTAGTTCACCAACACTTTAGAATGTAGATGAACACAGCAACCGTTTTGCCTCAGCAAACGCCTTACTACACTGCGTACACCATCACCATTCAACACCTTTACGAAGGAGTTTGTGGAGAGGCTCAAGGACGGTGCTCAGATTCGCGAAGAAAGTTACAGAATAGTTCAACATACCCAGAAAGCTTGAGCTCGGTCGTGTTCGCAGGAGTCGGAGCATCCTTGATAGCTTCCGTCTTGGACATCTGGGCCTGATGCCATCAGCACTGACAATACGACCGAGAAATTCCACTTCGTATCATAAATCACATTTGTCACGTTTCACCTCAACACCGGCTTCAACAAGATGTTTGAGAACCGCCTCAAGGTTACACAAATGTTCAGCATCATTGCAGGGTGATCAATACATCATCTTGAAACACTACAACATTTGGAATTGCTTAGCAGATTCTCCATATTGCGTTGAAATATAGCAGCAGCTGATTTGTTCCAAAAGATAGCGGTTATAAACACACAACCCCTTGTGAGTGTTACAACATGTATACTTCTTGGAGTCCTCATCAAGCAACATCTGAGTATAAGCAGATTCCAAATCCAGGCGGCTAAACTTCTTTCCACCAGAAAGCGTAGCGAACAAATCATCTGCCTTGGACAGAGGATGATGGTCCTGTTTCGAATACCTGTTGATGTTGTTTTGTAATCACCACAAATCCGAACACTACCACCTGACTTTAATACAGGAACAATTGGATATGCCCAATCACCAAACTCAACAGGACTGATAACACCTTCCATCTGCAAGCAGTCGAGCTCTGCCTCGATCTTTGGACGCATCATGTGATGTACAGACCTCGCTTTACAAAAAATTGGCTTAGCACTCTCATCCACATAGATTTTGGCTTTAACACCTTCAAAGGTGCCGACACCACCTCCAAACAATGAGGGGTATTTGTCAAGAATGGCATTGTGATTAACATCACAAGCCATCAATTTGATCACAGGCCAATCAAGTTTGATGAATTCAAGCCAATTCCGCCCAAACAATGTCGGCCCATTTCCCTGAATGATCCACAAGGTCAGTTTCCGTGACACCTCATTGTAGGTGACCTTTACCTCCGCACTACCAATCACAGGTATCAGTTCATTGGTGTAAGTTCGCAACTTGGCGTTCACGGGTCTGAGTACCGGTCTCACTGTCTCCTGGCTAAACAGCCTATTGGAAGTTTCAAAACTCATGATTGACTGGCTGGCCCTGGTGTCCAGCTCCATCTCCACGGCAATGTCATTCACCCTGACATCCACCACAATGGGTTTGTTTTTATCCGACATCCTGAGGAAATCATGCCCCTTTGAAGCAGGAGGTATTGCTTCACCACCGGTCACTGGCATGGCCAAACCGATCATGTTGTGATTCGTACCGTGTTGGGATGTCTGGCGACACATCTTGCATAGATGGTCAAGCTTCCCACAGTTATAACAGGAGCAATGTTTGAAACGACACAGGTGGGGTAAGTGCCTGCCCCCACAATACCAACACGGTTTACCTGCTGGAGAACCCGACGATCCACTGCTCTGCTTTGGCACAGACGAGCTCACATTATAAAACAAGGTGATGTGTTGAGCAGATCTGTGAAATTGAGGATTGCTGGGCTTCACAGCTGATGATGATGAGCTCAGTTTGGTCACATCATTGCATGAACTCGGCTGGGAGTCTCGCTCTCTGCCGCTGATAACACGCAGCCCATCATCCGTAGTCATGCAGGCAGTTGTGATTGACACAGCTTTAGTCAAATCGAGATCGGGAGCAACCAACAATTTCCGGAGGATCGTCTCCTTATCGATGCCAATAACGAAAACATCTCTTAACATCTCATCCAACGTGGCACCGAATTCACAATATTCAGCCAATCTGCGAAGGTCAGCAACAAACTCGGACACCGACTGACCTTCTTTCCTCCCATCAGTGTAGAACTTGTACCGGGACACGATTTTCCCGGGTTTTGGCTTGTAGTGTCTGGCCACAATCTCGATCAGTTCATCGAAGGTTTTGTCCTTCAGTTTATCGGGAGTCACCAGATCCTTCATCAGGGCATATGTTGTTTTGCC
>CM068952.1:50971096-50982438 GCA_035128595.1 Eptatretus atami
GAAATAACTGATCTCCGGGGAACCTGTATGATGTTTTGTGAATTTCCACATCCGCAACAATATGTATAGATAGTTATACAGTAATCCCCCGTTTCTCGCGGGGGTTACGTTCCAAACCTCCCCGCGCTAAGTGAAAATCCGCGATGAATGACGCCTCACAAAGAATCGATTCGACTGGTCTGGTCGGTTTGGCAGTGATTGGGTTTGAGGTGCCGGAGATCGATTGGTCTGGTCTGGTCGTTTGGCAGTGATTGGGTTGAGTGGGCCGAGATGACTGGTCTGGTTGGTCGGTGGCAGTGAGTGGGTTGAGTGCGGAGATCGACTGGTCTGGTCTGGTCGGTTTGGCAGTGAGTGGTTTGAGGTGCCGAGATCGAGCTGGTCTGTCGTTTGCAGTGATGGGTTGAGTGCCGAGATCGACTGGACTGGACTGGTCTGGTCGGTTGCAGTGAGTGGGTTTGAGGTTCCGGAGATCGACGCTGGTCTGGTCGGGTTGCAGTGAGTGGGTTTGAGGTGCCGGAGATCGACTGGTCTGGTCCGTTTGGCAGTGATTGGTTTGAGGTGCGAGATCGACTGGACTGGTCTGTCGGTTGGCAGTGAGTGGTTGGGTCCGGAATCGACTGGTCTGGTCGGGGTTGGCAGTGAGTGGGTTTGAGGTGCCGGAGATCGCTGGTCTGTCTGGTCGGTGTTGCAGTGAGTGGGTTTGAGGGCGAGATCGACTGGTCTGGTCTGTCGGTTGCAGTGATGGGTTTGAGGTGCGGAAGATCGACTGGTCTGGTCTGGTCGGTTTGGCAGTGATTGGGTTGAGGTGCGGAGATCGACTAGTCTGGTCTGGTCGGTTTTGAGGTGCTGGGTATGAGCAATGCTCGTCCACGCGGCAAACCTTTTTCCTTCCCGACATATATCGAGCACCTTTACCTTAACCTTCTCCTGGAGCGTCCCAGGACCTTCCTCTGGCGCTTCGGTCCTTGCCAGAACACGTCGAAGGGCAGGGCTGGGCGCCATTGTGGGGCTTGGAGAAAAAAGAGAAATATTCGAAGTTCACAAGCGAACTTGCCGTGGCGTGTGGTGACTGTCGGCACCACGCGTTAATAATTATTGCTTAAATAATTATATTTTAGCATATTACCGTCGTGACCGGGGGAATCCGCAGAAAAATTAGTTACGTTCCAGGGAAAACCCGGATGAACCGGGGGCGATAGTGAACCGCGATAAGCGGGTGTTGACTGTATATATATATGTATATATATGTATATATATGTATAGTATATATATCGGTATATATGTATTATATATATCGGTATATGTGTGTGTGTTGTGTGTGTGTTGTGTGTGTGTGTGTGTGTGTGTGGGTGTGTGTGTGTGTGTGTGTGTGTGTGTGTAGATATATATATGTGTAGATATTATATAATATATTATATATATATATATATATAATAATATATATATATTTATATATATATTAATAATACAGTGGGAGAACAGTATTGATACACTGCCGATTTTGCAGTTCCACTTACAAAGCACGTAGAGTCTGTAATTTTTATCCTAGTACACTTCAACTGTGAAAGACGGAATCTAAAACAAAATCCTGAAAATCACATTGTATTGATTTTTAAATATTAATTTGCATTTTATGCATGAATAAGTATTTGATCACTACCACAGTAAGAATTCCGCTCTCAAGACCTGTAGTTTTTTGTCTTTAAGAAGCCCTCCCATTCTCCACTATACCTGTATTAACTGCACCTGTTTGAACTCGTTATCATAAAAGACAGCTGTCCACACTCATCATCAGACTCCAACTCTCCACAATGGGCAAACCAGAGACTGGTAAGGAATCAGGACAGAATTGTAGACTGGCACAAGGCTGGATGGGTACCGGACAATAGGCAAGCAGTTTGGTGAGAAGGCAACAACTGTTGGCGCATTATTAGAAAAGGAAGAATTCAATAACAGTCAATTCTCTCGGTCTGGGGCTCCATGCAAGATCTCACCTCGTGGAGCTCAAGATCATGGAAGGTGAGGGATCAGCCCAGAACTACACCGCAGGATCTGGTCAATGACCTGAAGAGAGCTGGGACCACAGATCAAAGAAAACCTAAGTAACACACTACGCCGTCATGGTTAAAATCCTGCAGTGCACGCAAGGTCCTTCTCAAGCCAGCGCATGTCCAGGCCGTGCTGAAGTTTGCCAATGACCATCTGGAGATCCAGAGGAGGAATGGAGAAGTCATGTGTCTGATGAGACCAAAATAGAGCTTTTTGTTTAAACTCCACTCGCCGTGTTGGAGGAAGAAGAAGGATGATTCAACCCCAAGAACACCATACAACCATGAAGCATGGAGTGGAAATCATCATCTTTGGGATGCTTTCTGCAAAGGGGACAGGACGCATGCATTGAGGGGAGGATGGATGGGGCCATGTATCGCGAGATCTTGGCCAAAAACCTCTTCCCTCAACAAGAGCATTGAAGATGGGCGTGGCTGGGTCTTCAAGCATGACAACGACCCGAAACACACAGCCAGGGCAACTAAGGATGGCTCCGTAAAGAAGCTCTCAAGGTCCTGGAGTGGCTAACCAGTCTCCAGACCTGAACCCAAATAAAAACTTTGGAGGGAGCTGAAAGTCTGTGTGCCAGCGCAGCCCGAAACCGAGGATCTGGAGAAGATTCTGTATGGAGGAGTGGCCAAAATCCCGCTGCAGTCTGTGCAAACCTGGTTAAGAACTATAGGAACGTCTGATCTCTGCAATGCAAACAAAGTTCTGTACCAATATTAAGTTCTGTTTCTGATTCAAACTACTATTTCATGCAATAAAATGCAAATTAATATTTAAAATCATACAATGTGATTTCAGGATTTTTGTTTAGATTCCGTCTTCACAGTTGAAAGTGTACCTATGATAAAATTACAACCTCTACGTGCTTTGTAAGTGGGAAACTGCAAAATCGGCAGTGTATCAAACTTTTCCCACACTGTATAATATATACATATATGTTAATTTAAGGATTCAGCGACGGAGGGATTCTCAACCCACTCGGCCTTCTCCGGGATCTATAACCCGGCCGGCTCAGCACAGGCCTCGGGTCATCTTCCTTCAATCGCGATACCAACGTAATCCTTGTACCTTGCCATTGGGGAAATAGAACCCCTGGTTACAGACTGGTTGGTCAGATGCCGAGTGTTTCTTGCCAGTCTGTAAACCATTTTGGTTTATATAGCCAATCGAACGGATCGTTCCTCGACGCGACACGAATAATCCATAGCGGCAACTTCATTCGAATTAACAAGATTTATTGGGAACATCGGGATCACAACACAAGCAAAATCACGACAATGTTTTTATAACAATCCTCAACCCGTTCTAACTAGGGAACACGGACTACAGTTTCGAGGGGGTCGCTACCGAAATATGCCTTAGAACAACGTCAGACAAAGACAGACAGCATGCATGCAAGACAAGACAAAGTACTTGGTGAGGTTTCATGAAGAGAGGACAGGTCAAAACACGAATGTCGCTCGCACAGGGCGGATGTCCACGGATTCGAACTCCCAGCCCTGAACGCTGCCGCTGTGCAAGATGGCGGCGCCGTACTCTCCTTCTCAAGTCACCGCATGCGCACGCCCTCCCCAGCGCTCCGGCCCGCGCAATTGTCGACGATGGGCCTCAGCTGATCTCTCTCACGGTCCAGCATACAAATCCAGGCCTGGCCTGTTGCTCAGACAAGGCCCAAATCAAGTTGCCAGGCTCCGGCAAACGTGTCGAGCCGTTGGTGTGAGCAGGGACCGTCAGAGGCTCCGGCGTCTCCTCTCCTGCCTTCCGCTTGAAGCCCGATTTCCGCTTCGTCTCTCTAGTTTCTCCTCTGCCGAATCACCTTTTTTTTCCTTAGAGTCGATCCGCGATTCGACGTGCAGCGCAGCCTTCTTACGTTCGCTCGCTTCGAAACACGAGCACCCTCTCGAGAGCGACTGTTCTCCAAACACTATTCTCTTTTCACGAAGCCTTCGTTCGCTCGCTTCGTTCGCTCTTTCGACACACGAGCAGCCTCTCAACGCCTGCAGTTTTCCAACGCCAAACTGAACTGAACCTGAGGTCTTCGTTTCCTCTCTCGACATACGAGCACACCTCCCTCGGCGAAGCTGAAAAACTCTCCCCTTAGCTCCCACCTCTCCCCTTGGCCCACCCTCCAGCCGACTGGGCGGGGCCTATCGTCAGAGGGGAGGAAGAAGAGGGGGCCCTTGTTCCACCACCACCGCTCAGACAACAAAACAGCCTCTTACACCTCCCGACACACATTTCACGTCCACTTTTCCAAACAACCTAGCTATACATGCATTTAATGGGGGAACTGAGCTAATCCTGTATTTAGTAGTCCATTAAAGGCCATTTCCGTAACAATATATATACATATGTAGATATATACATATGTAGATATATACATATATACATATATACATATATACATATATAGATATTGGGGTAATGCCATCTGTCTGTCTGTCTGTCTGTCCATAAAGCTTGCAGTGTTGGTGTGAGGATATTCAAAGACTCAATAGCTCAGTGGGCTGTCACTGCATAAGTGAAGAAAGGTCCTTGGGTTTGAGTCCCGGGTTGAGTAGGAATTTTTTCACACTAGTCCCATGCAGGAATTTATTCCTGTTTTTCTACTTTTATATGTAGATGGGTCTTTCGTGAATATATTATTATGATACCTCAATAATTTTTCAAGATGTCAAATTGAAACTTTTAAGAAGCTTATTTTTACATATGTGCAGTGTATGTGAGTAAAGTTTGGTCAAAACAAGGCAAAGATCAAGGTCAAGGTTATTCAAAGCATGTAAAAACACCGATTAGGCCACATTTAGAAATTGTATCAGCTCAATTTGTTATGTATTACAATCAACCAGGGAAAACACTTGATAGGTCAAATCTTCAAAATTACCAAATTCCTGTTTCCATGGCAACTATTATTAAGTGTCCCTCTGTAGCACAGGGGAAGGCTTATTGCTGTTGTCAGGTTTGTTTCTACAATTAGTGCCCCCAATTTTTAATGGTAACACAGACTTTCTTAGACCACAAGTTGTACTAAACCACAAGTTAGAATTTTATTATTAATATTATTATTTATTATTATTATTATTGAACTCCCAACACTCAAACTTTCTGAACTGTATCAATTTTCAAGCTGTATCTCGGAGCCAGCAGAGACTTTCAGAATGAAAATTTTCATCAATAATGGGAACAGCAAGTACATGGGGTTGACATTTTTGACCTTGACCTAATTTTAAGGTCATGATTTAATTATGGACATTTTAACATTTTTCACCATAACTTGATTAAGGTTAATCCGATAGGAATGAAATTGCCCTTGCTAGATAGCCTAGACAAAGGCGCATTTACGCTTCATTTACATCGTACCTCTCTAGGTTAAAGGTCAAAGTCTTACATCCATAAGTGTATTAAACCACCATTTAGGTTTTCTCCCAATGTCTGAAGACTTTCGGAATTAAAGTTTGCATCAATAATCGGAATCGAAGTATGTGGGGTTGACATTTTTGTTTGACACTGACCTAATTTTAAGGTCATGACCCAATTTTAACATTTTTCACCAAAACTCAACGAAAGATTGTCTGATCAGAACAAAATTTCCCTCCAGACAGCCGAGAGCAATGCACATTTATGCTTAATTTACATCATACCCCTCTGGGTTAAAGGTCAAGGTCAAATGGCAGTCTGAAAAATAAAATGCGTTTTTTGTTATTCGCTCAATTTTGCCGTTGTGGAATCTCAAAGACCGCTTGGCCTTCCAAGATATTCTTGCATCATGCACTGAAGTTGTGCACCTGATATTTACTTTGTGTCCTTGACCTACTTTTTTTCAGATTGTGACCTAATGAACAATAAAACACCTTTTTGATCATAACTTGAGTAATTTTCCTCCGATTTTTATGATGTTGAGTTTTATGGAAAGATTGTAGATGGGGACACATTTTCTTAATTTTCACCCTATCCTTAAATGCTGAAGGTCAAGGTTGTTATGATGGTCCAGGACAGCACACACGTTGTGCTGTGGTTATTTTTGCACCCTTGTTGTAGACAGGTGTGATATTTGCTGACTTCTGGGGGAATTAAATTATCCATCCTTGATTCTGGGATGATTGAGCCACCATAAGGACTGGCTCCTCACTCGTGTACACCCTTGGAAAATCCTGGGAATTCACCGAAATTTCATTTGTTACTTCATTGTGGAAAATTTCCTTTTTCTTAATTTTTATTTTCCACATCAGGAAGCATTTTCTCAATGGTAAGATCTTTCACTTGGGTTAATTGTACATTGTTGTTTTTTCATCTTTTTTGCATTTTCTTAGTCTGTGGTTGAACCTCGCTGGCCGTTCCTGTTACACGGTGGCCTGTTGTGAGATGTGCATCTATATTAGCACTGTGAGGTCCTGGTTCAACCATCCCATTGACAATACTCTCAGTCCAACTTTTGCACTGGTACAAACTTTGCATTTGGTTGTAATCCATCAACTGTGCACCACAACCACCTCAGGGTGGTAGCTTTGTGACAGGTATACAAGGGTTGGTAACTCTGCTTTATACTTAAACAAGGAAATGACCAGATTAAAGATTGTAACATTTATTACTATTCAGTACTGTTTTGGATTTGCACTTCATCCAATAAGTCTCCATCATGTAAACTTTTCTCCTGGTTCTCAAACACTCAGCAATGATTTTGTCCATGCCTTTAACGACTTGTTCATGGATGCTTTGAAATATGAAATAGTCAGAAGCTGTAAAACCTGCAGTGAACGGGCCAGTAGTTTGAAGCCCCATATCTATTTTGGTGGATTCGTCTTTAATCACTTGTAGGCCTGAGTGGCACATATTTCTTCACAGTGGGGAGATGGATCTTGTTTGTGAAAACGTTTTATAACAGCATATTTAATGGATGCAGGAAGTTTCAAACCAACTGATGAACTACTGCTGCTGCCTCTTTCATATGCAATACATACATGGCTGTGGGTAGCATCCTTTTCTGGGGCCACAACTGTGCCGCTGATTAAGTGAGCCCTGTAGATGAGAGCAGCAATTTGGAATTTGTTCAGGGTGCCGGAGATAACCCGCCTATTCTTCACGAAGGACACCATGGGATCTTTAACATCCACCAACTTATGCCGACAGATAGGATGCCCGATTTAATGTCCATTCAAAGGGACAACACACACATTGATGCCTAACCCTGTCTGCTGCTATTACACTGCTCAAATTTCTCACGCATCGTCATAGAAAATGAGATAACTGTTTTATCATGTGAGCCAGCGATGGGGTAGTTTATTCACAGCAATCCTTTCAAAAAACAAAAAGGTTTTATTTTTATTTTTTTGAGTTAGTTTTCAAAGGGGAAAATCCTCACCATGCATTCTTGTTGCTGCCTCATTATGATAAGTGTGGGATTGTGGTAAGGTTGGTGTTTGCTTGTTGAGCAAGAATTATTTCAATGGATAGAAAGTGAGATAGGAGATTTTATGTGAGAATGGTGAATCCATCCATGCATCCATTGGGACCATACTCTGTGCAGAGTGTTGGCGCTGCCTAAGCAGTCTCCTTGGCTATTGGGCACAATCCTGGATAGGTGGCCACTCCGACACAGTATACCAGCATGCTGGCACTCATTTTGCCGACCTCGGAAGGATGACAGGTCGAGTTAACCCCACCTGGTATTAATTCAACAGCTGAGTGGAATTTGAACTCAGGATCCCAGGATCCCAAGCCCACCACCCAAACCATTAAGCCAACACCAGGCATAATAGTGAATGTGAGGGAGATTAAATAACAAAATGTTTTTGGTGTTTTTTTTTGTTTGTTTTTTTTTACAGGAAGCATCCCCAACACAGGAAGCATCCCCATCACAAGAAACGACCTCACAAGATCCTTTGAACTCTCCAAGCAACAGTGAACAGACTCATTCCCAGGATGAATCAGTGACAGGCAACACAGAGTTGACAGATGGGGCCACATCTGAGGTGGAACCAAATTCTGTTCCAAGAATATCTGCAGTAGGTGCACAAGGCTGGAGTCGTTTACGGAAGGTGTACCACACGCAAGAGTCTGTTCTGAGGGACAGTACCAGCGATCAACAAGATGCTGCTGGTGATCGGGTTGATGGGAAGGATGCCAGCAGCTCCCTCGAAGGCATTGTACACAGTAAGCTGGTCTTTATGTTCTCATTTGACCCGCTGGACAAAATCCCAATTCTCATTTTGTTTTTACTTTGTCCTTCCATGACTGGTGATAATATTCTGAGCTGGCTGTTCAAAAACATTGGCAGGTTCATATATATTAAGACTGGCAGAGTATTTTAGTGTTAGCTGCACACTTACCTCTCTTTGGGATCTGATGCGTCAAGTCTATCCCAATCAAATTTCATCCACCAAAGATTGATTGGGTGCCAGAATGGGAAACTCTTTGGAAGCATTCCATTCTTTAAATGCATTCAGCTTGAGTTCCCTCCACTTTAATTCAACTGTGGACTTAAATCACCCCAAGGCCCTTACCTTTTAGCCAGTTCCAAGGCAAAATGCTAAATCCCTCTGATAGGTCGAGCATCTTGTTGATAAATGGCAAAAGTTCAGTGTGCTATCAAATCATATGGATACTGTTTTATATATTTATTATTTTAATATTGAGATTTCTTATTAGAGCTTGCTAATAAGGTCACCAAGAGGTAATAAAAATTAACATATCACAAATTTATTTTGAAGCTGTATGTCCATGTATAAGGGTGACGATGGTTGCTGCGTTCACTTCACGGTGCGCAGGAAGACCCGATACATTTTATGCTAAACGTTTTGAAATCTCTTTCCGTGTCATCATCAGTCTGAAATTCTCCAATAAACAGCTGAGCTTGATGCGTACTTTACTCCATTATGAGAGCAATTCTTAAGATCCATTTTGGCATAAAATTGATTATCTGTGCCCATTTTTCCCTTGCTCGTGCCTGCAGGATGGCGAGACGTTTTGAGACAGAAACTTCATCGTGAAGATCCACAAAAGAACAACTTAAAGAAACACAAGATGGACATCTGGGAGGGTGAGCTGCAGCTTCGATTGAGTACAGGGAATGACTAAAGCCCTTGAATGTGCAGTTTGTAAGAAAGGCTCAACCTCTTGTCTGGCACAACAATCGAGTGCGATGTTGAAGTTTGTCATTTCACCATGACTTTGGCTTTGTTTTAATTATTTTTAACAGCAAATAATTGTGTAAATAATTATTTCCAACATGGAGAAAAATCAAGGTCAATATTCAAGCTTTCGTTTTTATTCGCCTCGACCATTCCCGGATAGACGGGAGAGGGTATTTCCATGTGGGTGTGCTCATACGTGTGCCGGTCAGTGAGTCTACATGCGAACCACCTTTACTATTGTGATCCAAGCAGCCTTAAGCACAGTTCGACAAAGTTGTCTAATTTAAGCATAACATTTCTGCATTTATTTTAGCCATAAGTTAATTTTATACCTTGAATGTTGATTACGTCAAGGTTTTTCTTGCCCGTTCCCAAGGGTGCGTTTATGTGTGTCCACAACGCCCATGGTTTTAAGGGTGCTGCAAGGCCTCTGGCCTCGACCTGCAATCTCAATCGGCTTTAGGCACAGTTCAAGCTGGCTCGTCAAGCTTGTTGTTTCACTTCAAGGCACATGGGCTCGACTTGCATGCCCGGGTGGTTTTATGCACAGTTTGACAAAGTTGTCTATTTTAACCAAAAGGTGAATCAATAATCCGCCTTTTCTTCTTCAAAAGACACCGTGGGATATTTAACTTTCAGCAATAACCAATGCTGGCAGACTTATCCGCAGCTTGATATCCAATTTGATGAATGGCATATTCTTTTGATGAATTCCTTGCTTGCGAAACAGCAGTGCTGTGGCTTGGAGCAAGGTCAAGGGCCCAACATAGCTCAGTCGGAGTGGATAGTTTAGAGATAAATGTGCTTCTTCTGCACCATCCATTCAGATTTGTTGTTACTCTCAATCTGCATTTGTTGTCGATCTTTGTCGGCATTCATATTGTTACAGTTCTGCGAAACCGGAACTCCCCCAAGGCAATGGCACATGACATATTGCGGTCCCGAGACCTATTTCATTTGTATTTGTCTTAGATGGCCCTTCCCTTTGTGTAATGGGTTTGTGGGACAATATGCATTGTGTGGGTTTTAGGTGGTGTTTTTCTTTCATTATTTACACGATTTTACTTCGCTGTACACGACCTTTCTTCATGCAAGCATACAGAGCATATCAGTCTCAATAATAAACAGCAGTCACGGTGTTCGCGCACCGTTTCACATTCAAATCGCGTGCCATTATTCAACAGATGTTACACCTCAGACTTCACCAGACTCGAACCCTAACATTGCAACATTTCATACAATACATTACACATCACAACACGCCTTTATAAAAATCACCACGCCTCGGACAACAACCCAAACTCACTTACCTTTACCATTAACAGCCACAACGAATGACCAATCACCTCAATCACGAATCACCACAGACACACCATTGCCATTGGCTCAACCACCATCACTACTGATGTCACACCACCCTCTGGACCGAGCAGGAGATGGGGGTGCCAACACGCCATAGTAAATACTTTGATCGGGACGTTCTGGCATATAACTTGGGGCGTGAGCATGCGCGAGACCCCATACAACGTCAAGTAAGTTGCCCTGATGCTCCGCTCAATTGTGGCCTCTCATTGCATGTTTGGAGCGCGTTGAAGGTGAGGCAGCAACCAAGTATTTCGCTCCATGTTGCGAGGGCTGAAAGTAAATGGTGCATTTCCGGTGCCGAACCATCGCATGAGTGGGGCCAACGACACGGAATCGTCCGTACACCACTGAGGATGCTGGAAAAACCCATCGCGTCCACCTGTCTCGCTCCAAGCACCGCCTCCCACAAGGGGATTATAAAGGGCTGAGTGTCCGGCACATTAGGCTCGCTTGGTTGTCTGGCTGCGTAGTCTTGCGGTCACGGACGGGGAGGTGAACAACGGAGCTTGATTGAGCGGTCGGATTGAGCAGAACGGAGCGCATGGAGCAGAGTGTGGAACAAGCGGAAGAGCCAGATGCCAAACTGAGTGCAGTATTAGTCCATTAGTATTTATACGTTCAGACCTCTTTACACTTCGCTTTAGGAGTGTCTTGTCACAGGTTCTTTGCTTTATTTAGAATCCCCCTTGATCCACATATTTACACCTTCCTCTCTACACTTCACCTGCAAATCACCATCTGCTTGAGCACCGGCATCCAGAACAGTCAGGCTTTACACCAAAGAGGTCA
>CM068952.1:50982448-50994285 GCA_035128595.1 Eptatretus atami
GTATCCTTGCTCTTCGGGTCCTCACCGAACGCAAGCGAGAGTTTCTGCAGGGGCTGCTTGCAGCCCATGTTGATCTCTGTAAAGCGGTCGATTCAGCGAATCGGGATGCTCTCTAGAGGATTCTTGGTCTTCGTGGGGTGCCACCAAAACTGGTCAACCTGATGTCTGAAATATACTCTGGTACTGAGAGTGCTGTGAGATGCAGTGATACCATCTCTGTGATGATGGCAGTGGATACCATCTCTGACTTATTTCCAGTTGTTACTGGAGTTCGTCAGGGGTGTGTATTGGCTCTCACACTTTTCAGCGCTTGTATGGACTGGATTCTGGGGAGGATGTCGGAGAGATCAAGCTGCGGTGCATCGTTTGGGAATGTCAATATCTCTGACCTTGATTTCGCAGATGATGCAGTCATCTTTGCAGAAACTGGATATCCTTTTGGGGCCCTCAAGGTGCTGAATGAGGAGTCGGAGCCGCTGGATTACCGGTTTCCAGGGTCAAAACTAAGATTCAGGCTTTCAATGACATCTTGGATGCTGCTATCTTGTCTGAACCTGTTTGTGGCGAGGATGTTGAGGTCTTGGAGAGATTCACTTACCTTGGCAGTGATATTCATGTCTCTGCTGGTTGTGAGCGAGAGGTCCATAGATGTCTGGGTCAAGCCTGGGGAGTCATGGATTCACTGGATCATGGGTGTGGCACTACAGTACTGTGCAGGAGGATGAAAGTTGAGTCTTCAGGTCCTTGGTGCTTCCAGTCTTGCTCTCCGGATCTGAGATGTATATATATATATATATATATATAAAAATATATATGTATTAGGGTGGTCCAAAAAAGTCGAAAAAAATAGAATGTTGCTCCACAAGCTTAAAATTATTCTAATATGATCCAATAACGCGCATAATTTTTTTTAGCTTATCGGAGGTGATTTAGAGGTCGCTCCATATGACGACTTTTAGTCTCATGACTTGAATAAATTAGGGTATGGTCAGGTACGATTACGGGTACTTCTGGATGTCCGAGGTGGAAATGGAGTGCATTTTCGAATCTATGAGGTCGATTTACTCTAAGAATGACTGCACCGACATTGAATTCAGTACCATTTCGAAAATATGACCTACAAACAAGAGTTATATTACTGGAGTTGAGTAACTAATCCAACTCATTTCGATATTTTTCTAATCTATAATTAATTTGTTGTCCGTCTAAACATTTCTTAGAGTAAATCGACCCCACTGAGTTCGAAAATGCAGTCCATTTTCACCTAGGAAGTTCAGAAGTGTACGGATTCGCATCTCACCATACCGCCGGCGTTTCACTCGTTTCCACTCATCGTTTTGGTTCACTCACCTGCATGAATTTTTTTCATTTATTTATGTTCATTTATTTTTCTTTTCATTGTGATGCTTTCCGACGGTTCTGTGATGTTATTTTCCTTGTGTATCGGCTTCGATGTCCATACGGCACGCAAAATTTCAGCTTTCCCAGAAGGTACCGACATTTATATCAGTCAGTGAGTCAGTCAGTGGGTGATTGGAATGAGCTTTATATATTAGATAATATTTTGAAGGTCGAATAAATGTTGTTGTATGTATGGAAGAAATAACACCTCGTATTCAAGCACAGAAGTCAAAAGCCATATGCACTGATGCCACGCTATAGGCATGCTGGCATTCGCTTTATCTGTCTCTGCCTGGTTTATTGCCTATAATTTTGCAGATCGCATTCATCATGCAAGTCAAGTGTCAGGCCAAATTGAGCTTTCTCCATATGAACATAACTAATCAAACATGCCACTTGGAGAATGCATGCTTTGTTTTTTTAACCAAGCAGTGATGACGTGTTGGTAATACAGGTGTTATTGATTATGAGAATGCCTCGCAGATAGTTGTACCAACTCTCACTTTTACATTTCAGATTACGGTACAGTCCGTCCGTCGAGTGTAGAGCTGTTTGGTGAGGCACGATTCTGGCATGGGAAAGACTACTGCAACTGTGATTTCAAGGATTGGGTCCAGCTCGACAAGCCACTTGATGGTAAGAGATCATGAACGTTGTGATCTCTATGTTATGACTGTCTCATTAATACTATAATGTTCTGGTTATTTCTAGTTTCGTTTATTGCTATTATTCCATTTTCATAGCTTATTCTTGTTCCGACTCAGTGGTGTAATGGTTCGAGTGGCTATTCTGAGTCTGGGAGGTCGGTGGTTTGAATCCTGGCTGTCCAACCGAAGACTTTTCAAATAGCATGTGCTGCTTCCTTGCTTGATGCTGAGTATTTGAAAGGATAGAGCATGGAGAAACAGCCATATTTGGCACTCATAGTGCAGGCTTTGAGGGCTCAATGGTCTCCTGCATTAACGTCGCTTAAAAGGGAACTTGTGTTATAATTATAATTCTTATTTTACTCGTCACAAAATGGGAGTAATGCTTTATAATGCTCAAATGGAAAGTAAATTGAATTTCAAAAATGGGCAATTACTCTAGCTTATCGTTATTGATTTTTTTTTTTTTTTACTTTGGATTATTCAATTTGTAAAATATCACGTTTTTCACAACCAGGCATATTAACTTCCTGATTGTGGATATTTTCCCCCCATTTAATGTTGTCGATTTCGAGTAGTAATTACTGGTAAATACTATATGTAATAATGAGTTTGTAATTAAGTGGAACTTATTTTTCGAAATGTGCTGATTGGTTCTCCTTTTTTTTTTGTTGCCACGTCCCCGATGGTTGAGCTTACGTAAAGTGTCTTAAAGCTCGTAATTATAACAGTTCATCGCTCGGCTTCCTTGTGATTGAATCACAGCGAGGAGGTAATTTTTGCATCTTGACAGGGCATATAATTTGTTTTGGATAGTCAATTGACCCTCTGGGACCATGCCAAGACCGGCTGGTTTCGGCCCTCTGGTTGCAAGTGGAAGTGCCAATTAATAATTATCTCAATGTTTTATGAACGTGGTTGTTACATCTTGACCATGATTTATTTGAGTCGAGTCGATAATTTACTCCTGCAGTGTTATATATGTTCGGTTTGGAGTTGATGCATCATAGCCTCCTCTCCTTCCCCAAGCCATCCAGAACGCTGCAACAGGAAACATATCACCTCTTTATAACTTAATAACAAGGAATTCAATCAAATGTACAAGCACAGGTCTCTGGAGCCCCTACCCATGTATGCAAACTGTAGGAAAGTAGCATGTCACATTGGAGAAGGATCTGGGGGTGGTAATTGATATGGGGTAAGCAGGACAGTACGATGCCAGGTTGCTCGAGGTAACGCAAACAGGGTTTTGGGTTAATTCATAGGGGGTAATTATAAGTCAAAGGAGGTTGTTTTAACGCTGCAGAGGAATTTAGTGAGGTCTCACCTCTAATATTGTGTCCAGTTTGGGTCAACACAACTCAGGAAAGACATAGCTACATTGAGAGGTACAATGTTGGCTACGAGATTAATTCAGGCTATTGCTTGACACGGCTACAGTGGCCTGGAAAGTATTACTCCTACCATTAATGCCACATTTCAATGGAATTATGCAGAAAACATTTTCCAAATGAATTTTTTATTCATACTAAGAGACTCAAACTAAACACGTTATAGTTTGAAGAGGTTAAAGTGTCAGGATACCTGCAAAAACATGTACAAATCAAATTCATTGGTTGCAAAGGTATTCAGCCCCTCAGGTCACTACTTGGTGAAGCACCTTTTGCAGCAATGACTGTGAAAAGTTTTTTTTTTTGAGTAGATCTCTAACCAGCATTGTCCAGGGAGATGGTGAAATCTTTGCCCATTCTTCCTGAGAAATTTGCTCTGTTCTGCAAGTTTGATGGGGATCGTCGATGGAGCTGCAATCTTCATCTCGCATAAATGTTCAATTGGGTTCAAGTCAGGATTTTGACTGGGCATTCAAGAACATTTTTATTTTCTTCTTATTCAGCCACTCCAGTGTGGCTTTAGCTTTTACTTTGGATCATTGTCCTGCTGAAATGTAAATCTCCTACCAGTTTCAGATTCTTGGCTGACTCAAGGCAGGTTTTCACTCAGGATTCTCCTGCACTTTGCACCTCCACTGTCCCTTCTATCCTGACAAGCTTGCCAGTCCCTTCTGATTAAAGCAGCCCCATAACATGATGCTACCACCACATGCTTGGCAGTAGGGATGGTGTTGACTGAGTGATGTGCAGTATTCGGCTTGGACACACATAATGCTTTGAATTTAGACCAAAAGTTCAATTATTGTCTCGTCTGACCACAAAACTTTTCTCCACATGGCCTGCAGTATCATTAAGATGCTTTCTCGCAAAGTCCATATAGCTCTTAGATGCGTCTTTTTCAGTAATGCTTCTTTCTTGCCACCTGTCCATAGACGCAAGCTTTTGAAGGGAACGGGATATTGCTGATTGATGAACACTGACCTCCATCTTGGAACATAGAGCCTTGCAGATCTTTCAGAGTCATTGTTGGATTTATAGTGACATTCCAAACAGTTTCCTGCTTGAACAGCTGCTGAGTTTGGATGGGTTGACCTGATCGGGGTTGAGGCTGGGTGGTATGATACGTCTTCCATTTGTTAATGATGGATTTCTCCATACTCATAAGGAATGAGTGACTTTGAAATGTTCTTATAACCCTCTCCTGAACGGTATACCTGGTGTTGGCTTAACGGTTAGGGTGGTGGGCTTTGATCCAAGGGTCCTGAGTTCAAATCCCACTCAACTGTTGAATTAATACTAGGTGGGGTTAACTCGACCTGTCATCCTTCCGAGGTCGGCAAATGAGTGCCAGCATGCTGGTGTACTGTGTCGGAGTGACGACCCGCCAGGATTTGTGCCTAATAGCCAAGGAGACAGCTTAGGCAGCACCAACACTCTGCCAGATTATGTCCCAATCTCCTCCTCCTGATTGGGCTTCTCCACCACTTTATGTCTGACTTTCTTTGGAAGCTCCTTGGTCTTCATGTTTGCTTTGTTGGTTTTACCAAGTGAGATGCACCTTAAACTCCTTGGATGAGTGGGGGAGCGTAATTTGTTAATTAAAACCACTGATTACATCCAGGTGAAACCTATTACACTTATTTCTGATTTTTCTTATTGTCATCTTGATAATATGATCTTATCATTATTATCATAATGATCTTATTATCATCGGTTTTCTCTGTTAATCTAACTTGTTCATATTTTATCTGCATTTTTAGCTTTATCACTTTGGAGTAGTTTGTGAAGACTCTATAATCTGGACCCCTACATTCATTGTTCGAACAGTCGCAGGATTCGCGTATTCGCGGTTTGATAATTTGCAACATGCTCCTACATTCGCGGAAATTGCCCCCGTATTCGCGGTTGTCGCGGCGATTATTTTTTATTCTTTTTTAAATGTTTTTTTTCCCCACGAGCCACGGCCATAACACATTCTAAAGGATATCTTCCAAGAGCCACACACAAAGCGAGCTGGATGTCCGTGCAGTACGACACTGTACGTATGCAAAAACATCTTCCACGAGCCGCGAACATGACCTGCTTCTGTACGTGTATTGTAGCTTCGCGGGATAAACATAATTTTGTGGATGTCTCACCAGTGTAGCACGTCATTCCTGTGATGCCATCCCCATGAGTTACTTATAGATAAAACACGAACAGCATCTCTCATGCATGGCAAGTGACCGGATTTCATGGGTTTGACCTGTTTTGTTTTGTGAACCAGCAGACCCGTTTTAGTGTCGTCAAAACCCGTATTGGATGGAAAGTTCAATCCATTTTTAAAACGCAATGTTTCGCTTCCATCCCACTCCGCAAAGATTGACACACACTGTTTAGACTGGATGCGTCAATAAGCAAGTTTTCTTGTAGAGCGCTCACAAGTGGCTTAAGCACTCAAGCAAGCATTCCACCATTCGACACTGTTGATGAGGAACAGCCGGCTTGGCAAGCGACAGCAGCTTATTGATAATGGACACACAGGGGTCTGTTCATTACCAAGCAGCCGGCGTTTCGTTGGGGTGCTTGCTTGATTGCTTAAGCACTTGACAAGCACTGGACAAGATGATTGGTAATGGAACACACACACCCCTGGAGCGGCCTGCAACCGATACGCAATGTATCCTCGAGTCGATTGCTTTGTGATGTCATGTCATGAGCTTTCTCTCACGCGAAAGGCAGTCACCATCCTCCAGGATTCCACACGTAGTATCACTTCCCAATCATGTCTAATAAATAAAATCTGGTTTTGATTCCACCAACCCGTTTTTTGTCACCTCCAACTTGCCATGCATGATCTATTGATGTATCCAGTAATTAGCAGGTCGCCACATATGGGCATTACACAATGGATCCATTCAGCACTCATAATGCAAAATCACCATGTTGCTACAAACAGAGCACCACTGAAGCTGTTACATTTTAAAACGCTCAGCATAATCTGCCTGTAGATAGGAAGACGTCATGTCCTGTGAGTTAAAGAATGGAAACATTCAGCATATACTGTAATATTAGTGTAATTAGCAGCGACATCTGGACCAATTACCTCCGCCCCGAAGTAAAGGAGATTATGTTTATTATGTTTCACCTCTCTGTCTGTTTGCGTGTTTGTTACTTGCAAAATGGAAGATTTTTCAAGTATGTGGTCAATCGATTTGTTATTCATTCATTCTGTCTGTCCTGTCTGTTTATTGCCCACATGTCACAATTTTAACTGATTTTCATGAACTTCATCACATGGTTGAGGTTATCATAAGGAAGAAGCCGATTGTTTTTTGAGGTCAAAAGGTCAACAGAGACCAGAAAGGTCCACCACTGCTGAGATTTCTAAAATCCTCAGTTTTCATCCGCTTGACTTGAAATTTGAAGAGAATTTATATTTCAGGTCACTGAATTCAACCAGCCAATTTTTTTGAGGTCAAATTTGTTTTATGGATTTTGCAAGTATCGTGCTCTGCACGACGTCTTCTTGTTTGTTTGTTTGTCTGTGTACAGGATATCTCAAAAAGTTGTGGAGGATCGCGATGAAATTTTGTGGGCAGGTTGGGTGTGTGACAAGGACAAACTGATTGGACTTTGGTGAAGATCCAGATCCGGATCCGACTAATAGAATTATTAAAGTGATTCTCACCATTGAGAGATAGGGCTAAATGATATATAGCATGCTATCTCAAAAGTTTGTGGACAGATTCGGACGAAACTTGGTGGACATGTTGGGTGTGAGACAAGGAAGAATTTTCATTTTTGGTGAAGATCCGAATCTGGATCCGATAATTTTTTTAAGGAGTTCTTCACCATTGAGAGAGGCTAAACTAATATATGGCAATATCTCAAAAAGTTGTGGAGCGGATTCAGATAAAATTGGTGGACAAGTTGGGTGTGTGACAGGAAGATGCCTGGTGTTGGCTTCATGGTTAGGGTGGTGGGCTTGGATCCAGGTCCTGAGTTCAAATCCCACTCAATTGTTGAATTAATACCAGGTGGGGTTTGACTCTGCCTGTCGTTCTTCGAGGTCAGCAAATGAGTGCCAGCATGCTAGTATACTGGTGTCGGTAGTGGCGATCCGTCCAGGATTTGTGTCCAATAGCCAAGGAGACTGCTCGGCTACACCAATGCCCTGCGAGTGTGGTCCTGATGGATGGATGGATGGATGGATGGATGGATGACAAGGAAGAAATGATTCGATTTTGGTGAAGATCTTAATCTGCACTGTAAAAGAGAATTATTTAATTTTTTTAAGTGATTTTTCACACATTGATAGAGCCACAAGGATATGTAAGCATGATATTTCAAAAATGTATTGGGCTCGATTATGTTTCGTGCATCAGGCATTGCGTGGTGGACGTATGCGCTCTACCGAGTGCCCTTCTAGTTGCATAATGACATCACTCGAGCAATCTATTATTAACTGCCCGAATACAGCATCACCCGTAAAAATCTCCCACAAACTATGCGCAGACTACTCACTGTCCGCAGTTACCCACAATGCACGGCGTCAAGCTCATAGGAGAGTGTGCGTCCGTGACATGACGTGGCCAAGGCGTTCCTACGAACTCGGCGAGCCTCATCAAGGAGAAGGGCGTACTTGCCAGAGCAGGAACTTTAATGGTGATGAGACAGGCTTGTTTTGACAAAAGGTGCTGGCAGAACATTCATCTCACACGCGAGAGCAAGCAGCCGGCTTCAAGGCCGCAATGACCGGGTTAATCCCTTCTCCTCTGCGCAAACGCCGAAGTTGACTTCATGGTAAAGCCCATGATCGCACTACCCATTCCGCCGAACACCGCGTGCGATGAAGAACAAAAACAAGCAGTGCTGCTGTGTACTGGAGGGCAAACAGGAAGGCGTGGGTGACGTTCCTGAACTTTTTATATACTGGATCCAATACCTTGTTTCGTTCCTCAGGTCGAGAAGTACCTTGCAGGAAAGAATCTTTGTTCATGGTACTCCTGAAAACACTCACAGATTTTTCCCCCACACTCGTGGATTTTACGCCCACAACCGTGGATTTTACCACCGACACTCGGGATTTTTTACCCCGACACTCCGCGGATTTTTCACACTCGGATTCCACCTCGTGGATTTACCTCCGACACTCGTGGATTTTACCGCCGACACTCGTGGATTTTACCTGCGCACACTCGGGATTTTTTACCCGCGACAACTCGGTTGGATTTTACCCCGACACTCGCGATTTTTACCCACGACACTCGGGATTTTACCACTCTTTACCCGACACTCGTGGATTTTAATCCCGACACTGTGTTCCAGACTGTGATTTTACCCCCCGACACTCGTGGATTTTCCCGACACTCGTGGATTTACCTCGCACACTCGGTGATTTTACCCCGCCGACACTCGCGGATTTTACCCCGACACCGCGGGAATTTACCCGCCGCACTCGGGATTTACCCCCGACACTCGCGGATTTACCCACACTCGCGGATTTTACCCGACACTCGCGGATTTTACCCCGACACTGTCCGCACTCGCGAGTTTAACCACGACACTCGCAGATTTTACCCGCCGACACCCGCTGGATTTATACCCCGACACTCGCGATATCCGCGACATCGTTTACCCGACACTGCGTCGGGATTTTTACCGCGAACCGGATTTTACTCCCGACACGCGGATATTTTAGCCAAGCCGACCTACTCGCGGATTTTACCCCGACACTGCGGATTTACCCCGACACTTCGCGGATTTTACCCCGAACTGCGCGGATTTTACCCGACACCGCGGATTTTTTAACCCCCGACACTCGCGATTTTACCCCGACCTGCGCGAGATCCACTCGCGGATTTTACCTGACACTCGTGGATTTTCCTGGTTCGGGAAATCCCCGGAACCTATCCCACCATTTTCCCTTTGAACAATGCTCCAGATTTGTGGGGTTTTCCCAGAAATGTCATCCCCATGAATTGCAGGGTCCTGCTTGTTAAGTTTGATTTGAAAAGCATCATGAAATAAGTTCAGGTGGCAATCATAATGTGAAACTTTGGAGGGGGTGTTGTATGACTTTTGCAGGCCACAGTTGAGGAGCAGCTGAAAGAGACAAGACTTTATCATGAGAGAGGAGGCAATGCAAGGGGCCTGATGAGATGTTTTAAGATAATGAAGGGTATAGACAAAATACGTGCGGAAAATGAATTATTCAGCAGACTGGACACTGACAGAACAAGGGGCCAGTTTAAGAATTAAACAGATAATTAGGATGGTAGTGAGGAGGGTCTTTCACGTCAGTGAGTGGTGAATGCCCTGGATTGGCCTCCCTGTAAGTCGTGACAGCAGAAACAGCAGCTTAGTTAAAAAAAAATAAATTGGTTATATAGTTATATATACGCAAGTTTGGATGTGAGAATCTTATATGTTGGCCATGATTGGTGCAGGCTTTGATAGGCTAATGGCCTCTCGCTGCATGAAGTTCCTTTGCAAATCCCCCTTGTAAAGTTTGATTAAACCACATTCTATCATATGCCTGCAAGTGAAATATGTCCTCTGTGCGTTTGCCTCACACTTAACATGACCAAGCATCTGCACCCTGTTACTATATTGGGCACAACATTCCATACCGTCACAAAACTGTACAGTTTAAATATCCAAGCTGTTTGAGCACGTCTTACCGCTGAACCCCTCGCCGACTGTGCGAAGCAAAACACGAAAGTTATATGAAGTGAGACATGGCTGCAATTTTTTTAGTGGATGCCCTGATGTCACATGATTATTTGATGCTTCTCCTGGCCCAATCAGTGGAAGAAAATCATCATTCAAGAAGTCAACCCATGTTGATGATAAATATTTTTCAGAAGTGCATAAACACCACTGTCACTCTCTAATGATGTGGGACTAGTTTTCATTCTTTGGTGTGCTGGCTTCTTTTTATTTAGTTACTTGCTTACTTACGTTATTTATAACTTATAGCTTGAACATGTTGCTGCGTTTCAGCCTGGAGAGTGAACTGCTGAATCTATCTGTCCGGGTTCTTCCCCGACATCTTTGTTCTTTTATCCTTCTTTCTACTTTTTCACGTTTTTTTCTTTATTGATATCAATTCTTTGTTTATATTTTCTTTTTTTCTATTTTGCTCTCTATTCCTCTCTTTCATTATCCTGGCGCACTGGATGGTTTTGCGGGTTGTGGAGTAAGTGGCTGAAAACCCGAATCCTATCAAGGTTCCTCTTGTTTGACCATTCCATCTTTGCTCTTTTACTTATTCGGGTTTCTTCTGATGATTCCAAATGCAGTATTGGTTTTTCCGTTTGATGATCTAGCTGGTGTCATATACAAATGAAGATATTAATTGCAAGTTGTAAATGGAAATGGTTATTTAAAAACATCATACGACATGATCGTTATAACCAAGAGCCTGTTTGCATATCTTTTTGCTTTGTATTCATGTGAATATGGACACATGTTGAATGAAAGCTTAAGAGCAGGTTGCGGATCCAACCACATGTTCTGAAAAAATTTATCAAATATGATTATTTGTGCATTAAATACGTTCGAATGCAAACTATTGTGGTTGCCTAACTATTGGAAAATTGATGAAATTTACCTCCGACGTTGTTATTTTCCTCGAGGCCTGTTGAAAAAACAGCTGTGTGCTCGCATATATGGATGTGACGTCCACGTTCTCACAAAACAAAGCGCAACGCTCCATTTGCTCATTGAAGAAGTGTCCAGTTCAGCAGGCCGTTCTTTCGCTTATTTTGAGCGCTTGCAACTGTCTATATTGTTTACGAATTCTGGCCCGCCTTGGCGTGGCGAGCGATTGCGTAACTTCAATCCGCAACCGCGTCGCGCCACCGGACGGACATTCAGTCGTGACCCTCCTGGACTATCCGCCAGGAGGTCAGTCACGGGTGGGGGTTTAACCTCACCAACACGATCGTGCCAATTGCCCACTCCGCGCAGGATAGGGTTTGCTCGCCAAATTCGAGACCACCTAAGTACCTGCGCAGTAGTCGACCGGGCGATCGTCCTCGCCGCGGTTGGCCAAGGACACGAACCGGCTTAAGGCGGTCCGTTCTGTGCTACAGTGATAACCGAGCGGTGTTATTCGCCAACCTAGGACGGATGTGATTCTGTTTACCGGCGTTCCAAAACCCTCTACTAATTTATTCCGCGATTCAAGATGGCACTTTCCAAAAGGGAAAAGACGACGAACGGGAATACATTTCACACAAGGACATTTATTTAGCACAATATTGCAACCACACTCAACACAAAGCAAGGCAGTCATGCAATATACAAGCAAGAAAATAGAAACAAGCAATACGACCGGACCTATAAGCCAAGGATCAATTTAACATGCACAGTTACTTAGCAACAGTTTCTACTTGGCAGGACACGGCGG
>CM068952.1:51032587-51064046 GCA_035128595.1 Eptatretus atami
ACGGTTAGCATAAAATTTGGTAAATTATTTTTCGATCATTTCATTTTATTCATAATCGTTTTGACTGGCAGTGGCACGTGTTGACAGTGCCCCCTAACGGAATCTTGCAGATGTACATTCTTCAGTGACTCACAGAACAGACATAAAAGAAACAGCACATGGAAGGTGTCAGTGCTGTGCTTCCAGTTTGTGAAAGTTTCTTTTACCAAAAGTATAGAGACAGGCTTCGCCAAATTTTAAAATTAACCCTTTCAAAACCTGCAGGTGGCATATTTTCCCCACATACACTGGGTTTGAAAAAGAATATTGAGGGAAAAACACTTCCACTCCTGAAAATACAACGACCACAATTCATATTACAGGCATATATAAAATTCAACGTTGTGAGTTTGACTTGTATTGCACTCCGAAACCGCTGGGACAATTAGTTGAAATTTGGTTGTTGTACTTATGGTATGGCCTGGGAAAGTTGAGCAATTAATTAAAAAATTCATTCATCATGGGGTTCTGGAAGGGGGGAAGGCAATTGCAGATCTCTATGAAAATGTGTAATCTGTAGCGCTGCTCTGGTGGGAGGGTTGTATACAAGTCCACGGTTTTCAGTATTACAATAGTATCTCTGTATGACAACCGTATAGAATCGGAAAATTCCTTGTCCAATTTACATACACGCTCTTTATTTTATGCACCCCTAACCGCTGGACGGAAATATTTGAAAAGTTGTGATTGTACTCAGGAGTGCACATTGGAAATTTCGTACTAAGATGAGATGGCCACCTCCACTTGGTTTTTACTTTGATGTTAACGTGGGGATTATCATAAGAAGTGGTATGAATTACCATACCTTGCTCATTGCATTTTCTTGCACGCTGAACAGAATGAAACTTGAAAATGGATGTTATTGTTTAAAAAATAAATTAAAACTCCTCGAAGATGTACAAAATCATTCTAAAAGTATGCCAATTTCTCTTTGATATAGTAAATAAGTACAAAGTATGGTTTAGAGACGTAGTATATATAATCAGCCACCCACAAGGCAAAAGTCATTAACAGGGAAACCAAACAGGAAACAGTAAAATTACCAACAAAAAAATTACCCAAAACAATAAAATAAAAACCACATACCAAGATTTGACTCTTTATGGTCGATGTTGTCCTCAACATTAATAGGTGGTTGAGTTCAAAGGCAAACCCCCTCATTATGCAAATGCTTTTGCAAATTTCAAGTTCAATCAGATGAAAATGAGGATGTAAAAATTGGCCCAAATTTTGCCTTTGGCAATGTTGAATCTCAATAAAATTAATTGCTGCTTGAATTCAGCGACTGATATGCAAATGGTCTCAAATTTCCAAGTCTATCGGATAAAAATTGACAAATTTACAAACAATTTAAGAGGTTTGGCTATTTTGGGTTGACCTCATGGGCCATGTTGACCACCTTTTGCCCAAGGGATAACTTCAAGTATAGTGCGTTGAATCACTGACCTGATATGCAAATCCTGCTTCAAATTTTCAAGTCAATCGGATGAAATTTGAGGTTTTTCGGAAAAAACTTGGCTCAATTTTCGAAAAACTTGGCCTATTTGGCCTATGTTGACCATATTGGTCAAAACAAATTTTATAAGAACTTCAATGCTGGACCGTCGCAGGGTCGGTGACATTGAATCTCTGAAAAATTTCAGAAACGGTTGGGTTGAGCGGTTTTGGGCTGGAGGCGTGCGACATCAAACAAACAAAGCAGTCATTAGACTGGTACTTACGAAATCGTCAACTTGACCCTTGACCTTGTCAATAAAAGCTGTCTCTAGAGAGGTAGCGACGCAAAACCAGAAGTTTCTACGATGATTCTGTTACCAAACCATCAAAAATCGAATGTTTGACCTCCACTGTCTGACCTTGACCCTTTGACCGATTTTTGACCAAAATCTAATCAGCGCTAGCCATTCACCCTCCTGAATCACGTGGTGTTAATTGACATTGGTAGCTTCTTTCCGTCTCGGAGTTATCGTGCCTAACAAACACAACACACAAAACACACACACACACCACACAACCACACACACACACACAACACACACACACACACAACACACACACACACACACACACACCACGACGGAAGTCATCAATATAACTTACGAAATCTTTTAGATTTCGTTAAGTAACAAACAAACAAACGGAGCGCGATCAACATACTTTGTCAATTTTTTTTTTCTTTTTTGCCATGTAATAATTGGATCCAAAAATTTTTAAAGTGATTCTTCACCATGAATGATGAGTCAAAAAAAAGATAGTGTAACACGATATTTCAGAGTTGTGGACGGATTGGTATTAAACAAAACTTGGTGGATGAGTTGGGAGGTGACCGAGAACAAGGCGATTAGATTTTGGGAGTGTGACAAGGACGAATGGTCTCTGTCATTATATTGTTGCGAATTTCGCGCCGCTTGGCGTGCGAAACGGCCACGTAACTCAAATCGCCGGCACGTCGCCCACCGGGGACAATTCTTGTCGTGACCCTCTCGGAACAACGCCGGCGAGCTAGTCACGGGTGGGCCTTTTCGACCTCACCACCCAATCGTGCCAATCGGCCACCCGTGAGGGATAGAGTTGTTCGCCAAAAACTCGACCCTACCTAAGTACCCATGCGGATGGTTTAAACCGGTCGATCGTTACCTCGCCATAGGCCGACTCCGGACGGACGACCGCTTTGGGCGGCCCGTCCGTACTTCGATAACGACAGATTATCTCGGCCTGGACGTTCAGCATTAATTACCGGGATGTTGCCACCCACTACGAACCCCTTACGTTGATGCAAGATGAGATCAAATGGAGAAAAGACGAAGCGAAAACGGGCACAGTTCAACAACAAGCATTTATCAGCGGCACACGGGAACAGCACAATATATACAGCCATAACAAAAAAAGGCAAAGGCAATGAAGAAGAAACAGTTTGACACCGACCTAACGCGTACACATGGCAAACACTTATACAGTTTTACTTTCACAGACGGCGCCAACACACATTTACACAAAAAGCAAAAAGAAGGAAGCCACCCTCACAGACAAGAGGCAGACAGGCCCGTAGGCCAAAATGTGTCGGGGACTAGAGGAGCGGCCCAGGTTCCGCGAGACCGGGGAAGTCTACCCGCGTCCTTCGTGACCCGTTGGCAGGCAAGCTGCAAAGTGTCCGCGCCGCTGTGCCCGACTCGTGCCCTGCGCGTGCTCGTTGGCACCACGTTTTGGAATGTGGGGAGGAACGCGAGGCCCCCCTTTGCACGATCTCAGCGGCAGGGATAGGGAAATTTTTGATAGCCCTGGGGGAGGGGAGTGGTGGGCTGCTTGGTGGTCCCGCGAGAGACGAGCGATTCCCCCACACCGCAACTCGTTGCGACCGCTGGCCTCCTTGCCTCGGGACCCGAGCTTCCTTGCCCCGACCCGCCCTGCGGCTCCACCGCCCCGCCAACTCACCTCTTCCGGCTCAACTCTCAACGACGCTCTCCAACGCTCAACGCTCCAACTCACGCTTAAGCTCCACCAGTTTCACACTCTCCTCGTGAGTCGCCTTGCGCTCGCACCTTTATAGCTCTCAGGAGGCGCTGACATGCAAATCCCGGATTCAGGACGCGATTGGAGGCGGGGCCACACCACCCCCCGGTCAGCCCATTGGTTGGGTAAAAATGGCGTGAACCCCCTTTGATCCTAAAATTTGCATAGACGGACCTAGACGAATTCACCTACACCGCCTTGGAGGCCGGGGCCAAGCCGCCTCGCGCCTTGCGCCATTGGACGGAGGAGGAAGTGGGCGTGAAGCATTCCTGATCCACGGATCGACGCGTTCGGCCTCCATGGCCGAACGGCTCCGGGAACACGACGTTTGGTGTTTACTGGTGGTGTTTGGGAATGGCCGTAGAAGCGATGAGTGTGGGATGAAGTTGTGAAGGTAAGGCGAGGTGGTGGTGTTTGCGAATGGTTATAGAAGCGATGATGTCGGTAGCGTAGATGTGACGTGGCGTGGTTGTAGTGTTGGTTGGCGCTGTGATGGGGATGGCGTGGTGTTGAGATGCTGTTTGTTTGAAATAAAAGATAGAGAAAAAAAAACGACGAACTCAAAGCGTCGCAGCCCGGATGGATCACATAAATTCCCTCTATACAACGGGTTTGGGCTAACTACACATGATGTACCTATCGAGATATCTCACCTGCGGGCCGTTTATGGTGTAATGCGAATTTCCACAGCCGTAACACTATGTTTAAGCCTGGCGGGAGGTATGCACTCTATCGAGTGCCCTTCTAGTTGATGCTGTAATAAAAAGCAAAAGGAAAGCAAATAAAATTGCTGTAAAGATCCCAATACATAAAAACTATAAGGATCCCAATTACTTTTGTCAGATATAATATATATTATAACATATGAATTTAGAAAAATACTGGTGTGACAAAGAAAGTGGAGGAAATACATATAGTAAACACATATAAAAAAACAACCCTGGGGATTCCTTTGCTTGCACAAAGTGTAGGCAGGTGTCAGCAGGCAGCGCGGTTACATTTTCTTTCTTTTTCTCCTCAATCAAGCTGAACACAACTCTCTGACAATGTAGGCGAGTGATTGATGGCTTGCTGTTATTTGCAGGAGGCAAAACAACATAAAATTCTCTTGTCTGTAGAGAATCCGAGAATTTTTTTTAAAGGAATTGGACATCTAATCATGGTCAACAGGTCATATGTAAGGACACAGCCCATTTGCGTTTTCAACGAATGCTCGGTGCGTAGTCGTGTCATCCATTCAGAATTCACACTCGTTGAAGCGCAACCAAACTGTGCTTTGACACTGCAGACTGCAAACCTGAGGCTTGTTACCACAATGACCAAACCTACAAATCAAACAAGCAAACCACATGACTTAATTTGTATCCATTTCTGATGAACATACCTGTAAGCTGATGATTCTGTTGGTAATGGCATCTCCGATGCCATTGAAAATCGTCTTATCATCTGCACAACTCACAAGAAACTGATTCTGAAAACACAATGAGAACAATAAAGATTTACTTACGTGACAACAAACATGCATGAACCTTGTAAGCAATGGGGAAAGAAAACTATAATGCTTTGCCTCTAATAGATCATGAAACAAGTTGGGTGAGGCAGAAGAACAAAGTTCATTTTTAAAAAGATGCTTAAAGAAAGGTTTGTGAACTCTCATTGATAAATGAAGAAAGGAGCTCATCTATGTGTTGTAATCATAAACTACTAAAAAGCAGAATATTGCAATGTCACATGACTCAGCCAAAAATTGCATCGTACATCCAATGAGAGCACAGTGACAAAAAAAAATTCTCCATAACGGACCAACAAAAGGCCAACACAGTAATTAAACTGTAGCAAAACTACAAGGCAATGTGGAACTGTCTGAATACACACCAACAATGCATAGGATCAAGACATTCATATTTTACATGAAACAACTGCAATGGCTTGATCCCAAGTGGCAGCATTCAAGTAAGAGGTTTTAAAATAACAAAGAATAAAGTTTCATAAAAACATTTTATTGTCATTGTTCAATGTTTTAATGGACAAGTACAATAATCATGCAAAAAAATGAAAAAAGATGATAATATCCATGGGCCCAGGCATATATCGGTACCATCTGGGAAACGAAATATTCGGGCTACTAAGTTATTGGTTAGGGACTATATGATTATTTCAATATGTGATAACCGTTCCAGAAGAGCAGCTTAGTGTATGTATTTTGCATTTTTACCATTTTACCATTTCTGAGATATTGACGTTTTGGGGAGAAATCACACAATGGACTATTGACACATCCCATGAAGGTAATATCATCAATAACAGCTCAGGATATCCAGATTTGTTTGCCTTTTCGCTTTCATTATGCGGAGGGTGGGTACATTCCAGAGATGATAACTACCAATAAGCTGCCAGTCTGCAATGGTTATCACATCAAAATATGATCTATATATATATATATACACCAATTCAAAAAATCATAACTAGGATTGGTTTCCTTAGATGGTACCGACAAGTGGAATTTCTGGCCGGGCCCATGGACTATAAAGGCAATCAGAGAGTGCAGACCCTCGCCAGGAGTTGTTTGTGTTGCCGGAGTGTTTGTGTGGTGTGTAGATGATGCATGAACGATGTAAGTTTATGTTCATACAGCAGAAATACAGATGTTTTCGTTTTTTTTTATATTGTATAGATTCACGTTCCAATCGTATGAACCGTCTGGACGTACACACATTCTGTACTTTCGAGACATATGCACGTTCTCAATAGAACGTACTTTATCGATGCACTCGCCAACTTAAAACATTGTGTAATACTGCCTACCACCAGGTGGTGCCTATGGCCTACATTGGCACAGTCATGTGCAGGACAGACAGACAAAACAAGCGGCCACAGACAGGTACTTGCAAAATCAGTCGCTGTGACTTGTCCTTTTGACATCAAAACAATTAGTCCATGGGCCAGAACAGATGTCGGAACCACCTGAGGTGGCAAAACTTCATTCGTGCCAAATGATTTGTCCAACCCCAACGAGTAAGAAAACGTGTGGAATAACCTTTATTAGGAGTAGCCGTAGTCTCGTCACTTTGTTTTTAAGTGTTTTTGAGCAGGACAGTGGAATGCTTGTCATCGTCAACAGAGACCTCGTAGCAGCAGAATGGCACGATTATAGCTCATGCTACAGATTACAGAGAAGGAGAAAGTTGCCAGCAGTGTGACTCGAGACAAAGACCACAATGATGAAGCCTCTGTTTGAGACGGCTCCAAGTCACTCACACAATGAGATGCTCATATCTATCAGGAATGAGCTTTTCACCAACACCCAGGTGATAGCGATAGCCGATCTCACATCGAAACCTGTTGCATCAATGAAGTATATTGCATTGACCAGGTGAAGGACTTATCGAGAAAGCACCTCTGCTCAAAGCAAGAAAGTGTGTTTGGTGAAGCCCTCCACATCTTCCCCAATGAGAAAGGGAAAATTATTCTCTATCCTGACAACCTGTCAATTACTGAACTTGCGAAGGCCAACCAGACACTGAAAGCGGAGCTGAAGACCCTGAAGTCTCTCACTGCAGAATATGTTTCGTGCACTGCCCTGCAGATTAGAACAGACGTGAAGAAGCAAGCATGTACCCAAACTTGGCCATCACATGTAGCAGAAGCAGAGGAAAGTGGACCAATTATCCCAGAGTCTGCCAGCTCTTTCTCTAATATTTGCTGACAGGTACCAAGGACCAAGGCGATGCACCCCAAAGAGTTCAAAGGCTTGCGAGCTCATTTGGTCACAATCTGGTATATGGTATAACTCGTGCAAGACAAAGCCACCCAAACACATCCTTCTGTCATTTGCAGTCAAGTCTATGACTGGAAATGTAGAGCTCATACAAACCCTCAACAGACTTCGCCATAGTGTATCTTGCTCTCAGATGGAGGAGATTGTCTACAAGAGCCCTTTGTCTACAGAAGCTCTCACTGTCAGAAAATGTCACCCTCCCAGAAAAAACATCCATCCCAGAGTCGTTACGACCATAGCCTGGGACACCATTGACCGACTTCAGGAGACTTAAGGAGACTTAAGGAGATTAGTGGTGGAGGGACATCCCACAGAGTCAACGGAATTGCTATTCAAGCCAAAGCAGTTGACCAGCAGCCTGTGAAAAACACTGCCTCCTGTTGACAAGGCAAAGTTGGAAGCATCAGCGCTTCACCAGTGATGCTCCCCACTTACAATGTTGAGCAAAGGGAAGGACCAACTCAAACTAAAAGCATCGAGGTTAACTCCACCATTGGTCAGTCTGCAAGACATAAGAAACTTGTCTGGGGTTATAGGCCGCATAGCAGAGGAAGCATCCAAACAATTAGCAGCTGGACTGGCTTCAACATCCTGACTTGAGGTGATGTCACAGTCCTTCAGCACAACTTTGGATATCTACCACCATCAATGCTCCTGCAACACAAATCTCTACAATCAACAAGGTTCTGAACCAGTCACTCAGTATTATGCAGTCTTTTGACTGTCCAATATTGTATGCATGTTTGACCAGGCACGATATGCAAAAGCTGCCGATATCGTTTGGAACATCCTGATAAATTTAAGCACACCATCACCAGGATAGGAGCTGCTTTCCACACCATGTGTGCACTCATGTCAAGCATTGGAAAGCATTTCCAAGATGCTGGATTGCAGGATTTAAGCATCGAGTCTGGTGTAATTGCCGAAGGCTCTATTGCCGGTGTGATGGATACAACAGAGCAGCAAGGCTTCGTAAGCTGGTTTATGAAGCACTGTGAGGCTCGTGTGGAAAGGTTTCTCTCCTGGTCAGAAGCCCTCAGGAGGAAGACATGATTTGCCTGGATGAAACACTGAAGTACATCAGCAACATGTGCAAGGAGGTTTCACAAGCGACGCTGAAGACCATGCACCCGTATTATTGAGCGTTTTGAAGCCTACTTGGGTATTTAGGGTAACCACTACTAAGCTTACCTCTCAGCAAAGGTTATCATATCAAAATATCCTATAGACATCGACTAATTAAAAATCAGTCAGATTGTGCCTCCAAAGTTGGTTCCAATAAATGAAAATTTCTGGTCTTTGGCCCGTGAACTAAATGGCTTCTTGCTTTCGACTACCTCTACCAGTGGTTAAGTTTCATGAAGTTTGGTGTGGAATTAACAACAGGTCAGTGAATTGCATATATACAAACCAGATAGACAGAATAACAGACCAGCACCAACTAATATATTTTGAATCTTCAATTTTGCAAAGAATAAACGAACAAAACCCAATGCAATACCCTCTGGCGAAGGCAAAAAATGTAGATATGAGGGGGGAGGAGAAGAAAAAACAGTTGTTGTTTTCGAAGTTTACCTCGATGTAAATGAAATGCTTGCTGTTATTGATGGTGTCGATGTAGGCATCATGAATGGACTTCTCAGGCTCCTTAATTCCAGCTGACCAGTCAGAGGCAGATCGCAGCAGCCTTTGAGTGGACATCAAAAGGTGGACAATCGAGTGTTAGAAGCATCGGTAGTCGGCTAGGTTCATATCACACAATCACAAGTTAACGAAAGCATGATTAAAGGCTATTGGGACCCTTAAAGCATGTGCCTTCATCAACAACCCAACAAATTCTCCAGAGTACCACCGCACAATGGGCTACTTTTTGAAAGGCTACCACTGCACAGCGGCGGGCTACACCCTTGGATATTTAATGTCCACGACCCGGATTTAGATGGAAAATGTACAGCTTAGCATCCCGATTTGAAGTATGACATACTCCCAGACGCAGCACCCCCTTGCCGGCACTGCACCAAAACTGCAGATTTTTCAACGAAAGTCCAATCTCATCAGAGTTCGAGCCCAGTTGAGACAATACAGTGTAGGCACGATACAAGAGAGTTATCCTGCCACCACAAAACACAACTGGTTATCAGCTATTGTATCACAGGGAACACAACAATGAGTTGAAAATAAAGATATTATTTCAGCCAGAAAATATTCTACAAAGGCAACAAGCCAGCATAGCATAAACACTGGGTCACATTGAAATGTTTATTTGACGAAGCTTTGGTGCAATTCCCTATTTTCTACCTACAAGTTGCACCAACATACAAAGCCCCAATTATTGACCTGCAAATTATCTCCATATGTGTGGTTTCACATCTTCTACCTGTTCCACAATCCTGCGTGAGCTTTGTTCAACACACTTAAGTGAATGATCGATGAGACCAGCGGTTCCTAAACCCAGGGCCATGACCCGAACTTGAAACCACCTCAAAATCCCAGTTTGTAAGTACCGGTATCGGTGCCATTTGGGACGCAAGGCGAACGTATTTCAAATTTTGGGCCGTGCACAAAAAAGTTTGAGAACCACTGGCAAGACCCTTCGAAGCATTGAAAACAAGAAGGAAAGAGCGAAAGTCGATGGCACGTTCATCGCAAATCCTCACGCTTTAAAGCAAAGTTTGACAGATGGCATAAGTTCCACCTGGATTGACCAAATATAGCACATTGTGAGTTTAGAGAAATTCCCCCTGGGGCATGAACCGGGGGTCAAATCCAAAAATCGTTAACAAATTTCATGCGTCCACCAATATTCCATGCACATACAAACTTTCATTAAAAATGTTTACAAATGTACCCATATAATTGCATTTTTTGGAATTTGGCCTTTTGATCCCACCCCAGGGGAGGGGCCAAAAATGATACTACTCTCGCACCTTCCTGCCATGGAGTGATCATAACTACCAGGTTTGGTGGATTTCTGCACGACCGTTTAGGATGAGATAGCATGACAGGACGGACAGACGGACAGACAGACAGACAGACAGACAGACAGACAGACAGACAGACGGACGGACGGAGCAGATTACAATATCCCCTGTTTTTTTTTTCCAAAAAGCATTGGGAAAGAGTAACAGTAAAGAAGGCAATAAGAGGACAATTTATTTTGAAATTGTGAATACCCAGATCACGTCGTGAGCTGAATTACACTTGAAATTACTTTCAGCTGGAAAACCAAAAGTGAAGCATCAATATGTACATCTTAAACACAAATACCGTTTTAAATTCATTGGAATTTTTGATTTAGCGGTTTCATTGGGGCAACAGTGTATAACTGTTCGGATACATTATTTTAAGAAAGACATTCCACATTTACAAACAATATTTAAAGCGAGGAAATCCTTTTAGATTTGTAGCTGTGTTGAACAGCGTAAGCTATTATTCAACCACCGGCCTTCAGAGGGTTTCAGGTGTGTGTGTGTGGTGTGTGTGTGTGTGTTGTGGTGTGTGTGTGTGTGTGTGTGTTATTGGTTATCGTCTCCATTTGAGGGTTTCAGAAGGTGGAACGGAGTCTTCTCAGGTGTCGAAGTGTCCAGCTCCATTTCAATAAGGGGTACAATTCATGGGCCAAGCTGTGAAGTTTTCTTGTTCTCAGACTTGTGTTCCAAAGACTCCTCTTCAGGATCGTCACTGAGCCCAGGACAGCTTTCAACTGCTGTTCTTTTGTGGTCATATTCCCAGGATTGTTTTTTTTTAATATGTGTGGTTTAATATGTCATTAATATGTGCTTGTTATAATATGTGCATTAATATATGTGTGAGTGTACAAAACAAGAGGGATGTATTGAAGGTCTTTTAATCAAAGTTTTTCAGTAAGACCATCATAATCACTTCTCTGGATACTAAAGAAAGAAAGAAAAAAATGCAAACCAGCAATCATGTTTGGTGTGAAGGATGTGCTGAAAAGAGTTTGGACTGATACCTGGACATTGGCTTTAAGGAAGCCTTTCAGCTGGACTGAAGGCGCGTTGGAACACTCAGAGACTTTGGTAACAGCTTTGGGAATGTCATTATGGATTTCTTCTTTTTCTCAGTCTGAGGTCATATCGGATAACAAAAATAGCAACTTTAGATGATAAAATACCAATATAACTAGCAACATGACTCCAATTATTCATGATAACTTCTCATCAATAAAACAAAACACCATCGTTGTCATTATCAACATCGGAAATGAGAAAATTATGCAATTGTGATATTTACAAAGGCTATTGTGGCTGCAAAGAAAAGCGGAACGTAGGCACAAAAAGAAAGGGGGGATATCTCCACAGGGCCATTATCATGGCAGTAACACCCAAAAGGGGCAGGGTGCAATGGTGACCCTGTTTTCATAAATTCACATTTAAACAAGTCATGAACAGAGCTGGCTCTGCCTTAGCAGCTTCATAAGCAAGACAAAGAATGGGCGTATATGGAACATGTGCAAACAAGCCCTTGCCAATACATGTATGTGTGTGTATACATACATATATATGTGCACACACACCACACACACACACACACACACACACACACACACACACACACACACACACACACACACACACAACCAGTCCTTACAGGTCTGCCAGTCCTGCCACTGAAAAGCATCCCCATAGCATGATGCTGCCACCACCGTGCTTCACGTAGGGATGGTGTTAGATGGTGATGAGATGTGCTCGGTTTCCACCAGACGTAGCGCTTTACATTCAGGCCAAAGAGTTCAATTTTCATCTCATCAGACCACAGAATATTTTGCTTCATGCTCTCAAAGTTTTTCACGTGCCTTTTTGCAAACTCCACGTATGATGTCATGTGACTTTTTTCTCAGGGAGGGGCTTCCGCCGGGCCACTCTTCCATAAAGCTCGATTTGTGAAGTGCTGCAGAGACTGTTGTCCTTCCTGCAAGTTCTCCCATCTCAGCCAAGGAACTCTGTAGTTCTGTCACAGTGGTCATTGGTTCTTGGTCACCTCCCTGATCAAGGTCCTTCTTGCCCGGTTGCTCAGTTTTGGTCAGACGGCCAGCTATAGGAAGAGTCTGGTCGTTCTGTATTCTTTCCATTTCCTAATTGATGGAGCTCACTGTGCTCTTAGGAACTTTCACACTCTAGAAATGGATTTTTACCCTTCCCCAGATCTTTACCTCCTCACAATTCTATCTCAGAGTTCTACGGACCATTCCTTGGACTTCATGGTGGGAGTTTCTGCTCTGACATTGCACTGTCAACTGTGGGACCTTATGTAGAAAGGTGTGTTTCTTTCTAAATGATGTCCAATCAATTGAATTGGCCACAGGTGGACTCCAAATCAAGTTATCGAGACATCTCAAGGATGATCAAAGGAAATTGGATGTACCTGAGCTCAATTTGGAGTGTCACAGCAAAGGAGTTGAATACTTGTTGATGCAAGACATTTCAGCTTTTCGTTTTTAATCAACTTGAATAATTTCTAAAAACACGTTTTCACTTGTCATGATGGGGTATTTTGGGAGATCAGTGACAAAAAAATTTAAAAATGATCCATTTTAAATTCACAACACAACAAAATTGAAAAAGTCAAGGTGTGTGAATAACTTTCTGAAGGTACTGTACCTCCTCCCAAACTCCCTCCACTCCCCAGTTCCCCGTCCTCTCTCCCCCATTCTTCTCGCTCCCACACCCCTCCCAGAAAGTATAGTGACGTTTGGTGAGGCGTCGCTCTCCCCACCCATTCCCATCCTCTTTCCCCTCCTAGCTCCTCCACCCCTCCTAACTCCCCTTCCTCACCCCACCTAACTCCCCTCTCCTCACCCACCTTCCCTCTCTCTCTCCTGCCTCTTTCACCCCCCCCCAACCCCTAATATTCCCATTCAGCGAAGTGTTGGGTTGCATTTGCTGGTGAACAATAAGCTAAAGTTACAGTAGATCTAGGCTGCCAGCTAGATTCCAGTAAACAAGCATCCTCAGGAACAGGCATAGCTAACCTGTATGTAATCAAAATCAATGTGAATTCTAATTCGTTCCCATATTCTCCGTTTGTGGAATTGTCTCCCTGTATTCCGGTGTCACCCCCCCCCCCCATTTCAGTCTTTCAAATGCACTGACAATCACTCCCTCATGCACTCACCAATGCAAATCTATGAACTCTTTATACACACTGATCTTTCATATTCTGTTCCTCTATCGGCTACCAAGCTCTCGGCCATTCTACTCAATTATGAATTTCTCTTTTCCTCCTTGTGTATGCCCATGAACCCCCCCACCACCACCACCACACCACCCTCCAATATCCTTTGGTACTTTGTCGAACTTATGGCGAACCAGACCAGCAGTAGAGACTGTAGAGCTTTGCTGCGAGAACACTGGCTTTATGAGCCAGCTAAAACCGTGCCTAAACGCTAGCCGGCTGCACTAGCCGAGCCCGTAGCCTTGTAATGCTCTCAAACCGCGCAGTGCAGAAAACTTAGAAATGGCAGGGCTAATGCTGCCTAGGGACACTATTATTGTTATAGATTTCCCCCGTCGGCGTGCGAACGGACCGCGTCCAACCAAATAGACGGTCGCTTCGCCCACCGAACGGACAACCAGTCGTGACTTCTGGAACAACGCAAGAAACCAGTCACGGGTGGGTTTTAATCCCACCACGGCCCAGTCCGTATTCTACCCGCGCGAAATAGGGTCAATCGCCGGATATCGATATACCTAAGTACCCGTGCGGGTAACCTACCGAGGACCGTACCTCGGCGAAGGCCTGCTTGGACACGAACCGCTTAAGCGGTCCGTTCCGTTCTGGGATAACCGAGCGGTATTATCGCCAGACCTCGCCGGACCCGATTCTATTTATCGGCTATTTAAAAACCCAAACTATATTCGAGTGCAAGATGGGGAGTTCAATGAGGGAATGGACGCAACGAACAGGTTTACATTCACACAAGGACATTTATTATAATAAAGCACGTATGCAATTAAAACAAGGCAAAACAGTATGCAATTATACAAGCAACAAAAGTACGACAAAAAGAACTACAACCGTCTCTACTTATTATGTACAGTCACTTGCAATTAACAGCAGTTCCTACTTATTAGACGGGCCCACGGACAACACGTACGCACACACACACACCCAAGAAATGTGCAGAGGCCTTTAATAACGAGCTCCAGCTCAGAGACAGGTGAGCTGAAACCCAGAGCCTATCTCGAACCTCTCCACCTCATGTGGTCTTCACAGTTGTTCGGACCCGGGCTCCAGCGAGAGCGAGCTGGATCCAATCGCCGTGCTCCTTCCCGAGCTCCCACGAATCTTCCCGAGCTTCTCAACACGTGCTGGAGACGAGGCGCCGATCCTTCCGTCGATGCTTCGCTTCCCCGAGGGAACCACCTCCACGAAGAGTCGATGAGTCGTACCAAGCCGGGAACCAAAATGGAGAACAAAGAGCTCCACAAACCAAGAAGAAGAAGCACCACTCGCAGCTCGAGCGAGCGACACGGCTTAACTTCCTTCCAAACAGGCAGCTTGAAGCAAAAAGCTCTCCCGAGCCAAGCAGGAAGCCGAAGCTCACGGAACCATCAAAGCAAAGACCCTCCAAAAGCCTCCTCCCGAGCCAGGCCTCAGCCGAAGCTCACTGAGCCCAGCCGAAGCAAAAAGCTTCGAAGGCCTCAACCCTAACGCAAGCCAAGCAGGACCCGACGGTCTGCTGAACGACTACTTCTCAACTCCCTTCTTCCACTCTGCCCTCTCCAACTCTGCCCACGAACAAAAAAAAAGATCTCCTCTTTATCCTTCTCCCGCCCTTCCCCCACTCCCTGGCTGGACTCATGACTCATGCCCTCGTGCTCCATCCCCCGCTCAGCCCACGGGGATGGGAGGAGTTGTTGACATCATGCAGTCACGGGACGGCAGGGTGGTTCTTCCTCTTCGCAGTAAGAGGGGAGGATGTCTCCCATTGTTCGTTTCCCTAACTATAAATCGATCCGTCAGCGCATCTAATCGATTTCTGAAACATTTAAACAATGGAAGGTGATATCTAGGACCGCACTTATCAACATAGCTGACTAAAGGAACCTGTATGTTGTGTGCAATCGAATTCAAATTCGTAACACTACCCCCTCCCCTTTTACAGACTCGCCGAGTCGTCAAATTTTCGTGTGACCAGCATGTGTAAGTTTTCCCCTAGTACGTCCTACCTTCGATACCTGAGTGCAACATTTCTTTATACGTGTCCGAAAAAATACCTAATGCGCTGCGTAATAACTAAACAAACTCTCACAGACTCATTCGGCCAACTTACTAAAATTGCCGGCGCTAAAACAAACATGCAGGTGGGGTTCCACGTATTTACAATTATCACTCAACTTATCCATTACTTAACCATGGCCAGACTTGTGATCTGTTGAAAGGGGAGAAGGTAAAAGTCATATTCAAAGTCCATTGATGCAGGGGAATGGATGAGATGGTCGCAAAACACAAATGGCATGATGGAATGCATGGGTGCCTACAGGCAGTCCTTGCAAATCTGGACGGTCCTGGCGCACATGGTGATGGATGGACACAGGGGCAAACGCAAACAAGGCTAGCAGGCATGGGTCATGAGAGGCAGGCAAACAGGCATGGCAGAGGCAAGTCCTGCAGAACAGGCGGCTGCAGCACAACAGGCGGAATGAAGCTGGCGGCCTCTGGTGTGGTTCCATAGGTCTGGAGGGAGTGCGTGTGCCGGCCGCTCTGAAGGCGGGCTCGGACCTAGCTACTGTCTCCCCCCCACTCTATCGCCTTTGCCTGTCTCTTCCATACCCACTTCTTTAATTGCCACCACAACAACAAAATTTCGCCCTCTTATTTTTATTTCCCTTTTATAATTTCTCCCTAACCCTTTATCGTCATTGTCCGCTAGCCTATCATGTCCACCTAGCCGACTCCCAACCCCTACGTTTCCCTTCTCTGGAGGCGAATAGGGAGACTAGCGCCTGTCTCGAGGCCCAACAAAGCCTCAGAAATGGCCTCCTGAGAGTTCAGCGATCTACCAAGGTGAGTCCAGCGGCCTACAACGAGTGAAGGGATGGATGGTGCGAAGGGGTACATCTCCTAAACTACCCTAACATTTATTAACCTGAAATACCCCGGGGATTTCAAAAACGCATCACACCTTTTTAAACTATCGGTTCTAAAAACCATGATTCCCGTCGCCTGTGTTGGTGTCCATTTATAAATTTGGGCTCTTGCCTCAAATTTTCATTCGTGCCCTCGCACAATTTCCTGGCTGGGCAGCGTGGCTCAACTGGCAGGAACTCCCCCATGCCGAACTCTAACCATGGCACCCCCAAGCCCGCAGGCTGCCTCCGAGCCTAGTGCTCCCTACAACACGGGGGTTGCCCTCTCTGGCATTGCCCCCTCCGATGCCCACGTGGCGTGTTTGATGCCCCCGGTTCGCTTTCCGAGGGTCGCCCCGTGCCACTACACTGCCCCCGTGGCATTCTGGCGCTACGGGTCCCGTTTCCGACGGGTCTCCCTATGCCCACTACACTATCCCGGCCCCTCTTGGGCCCTTGGCTACTCTGGCCGACTTGTCCGGTGCCCGGGTGCCCACTAAACAAAAACTCACCTTTCCACAGCCACGACTCCCAGCCGTTCGGGTGAGGAGAGGGGAGTTAGGAGGGGTGGAGGAGCTAGGAGGGGAAAGAGGATGGGATGGGTGGGGAGAGCGACGCCTCACCAAACGTCACTATACTTTCTGGGAGGGGTGTGGGAGCGAGAAGAATGGGGGAGAGAGGACGGGGAACTGGGGAGTGGAGGGAGTTTGGGAGGAGGTACAGTACCTTCAGAAAGTATTCACACACCTTGACTTTTTCACATTTTGTTGTGTTGTGAATTTAAAATGGATCATATTTAAATTTTTTGTCACTGATCTCCACAAAATACCCCATCATGACAAAGTGAAAACGTGTTTTTAGAAATTATTCCAAGTTGATTAAAAACGAAAAGCTGAAATGTCTTGCATCAACAAGTATTCAACTCCTTTGCTGTGACACTCCAAATTGAGCTCAGGTACATCCAATTTCCTTTGATCATCCTTGAGATGTCTCGATAACTTGATTGGAGTCCACCTGTGGCCAATTCAATTGATTGGACATCATTTAGAAAGAAACACACCTTTCTACATAAGGTCCCACAGTTGACAGTGCAATGTCAGAGCAGAAACTCCACCATGAGTCCAAGGAATGGTCCGTAGAACTCTGAGATAGAATTGTGAGGAGGTAAAGATCTGGGAAGGGTAAAAATCCATTTCTAGAGTGTTGAAAGTTCCTAAGAGCACAGTGAGCTCCATCATTAGGAAATGGAAAGAATACAGAACGACCCAGACTCTTCCTATAGCTGGCCGTCTGACCAACTGAGCAACCGGCAAGAAGGACTTGATCAGGGAGGTGACCAAGAACCAATGACCACTGTGACAGAACTACAGAGTTCCTTGGCTGAGATGGGAGAACTTGCAGGAAGGACAACAGTCTCTGCAGCACTTCAAAATCGAGGCTTTATGGAAGAGTGGCCCGGCGGAAGCCCCTCCTGAGAAAAAGTCACATGACATCATACGTGGAGTTTGCAAAAAGGCACGTGAAAAACTTTGAGAGCATGAAGCAAAATATTCTGTGGTCTGATGAGATGAAAATTGAACTCTTTGGCCTGAATGTAAAGCGCTACGTCTGGTGGAAACCGAGCACATCTCATCACCCATCTAACACCATCCCTACCGTGAAGCACGGTGGTGCAGCATCATGCTATGGGGATGCTTTTCAGTGGCAGGACTGGCAGACCTGTAAGGACTGGTGTGTGTGTGTGTGTGTGTGTGTGTGTGTGTGTGTGTGTTGTGTGTGTTGTGTGTGTGTGTGTGTGTTGTGCACATATATATGTATGTATACACACACATACAGTTATTGGCAAGGGCTTGTTTGCACATGTTCCATATACGCCATTCTTTGTCTTGCTTATGAAGCTGCTAAGGCAGAGCCAGCTCTGTTCATGACTTGTTTAAATGTGAATTTATGAAAACAGGGTCACCATTGCACCCTGCCCCTTTTGGGTGTTACTCCATGATAATGGCCCTGTGGAGATATCTCCCCCTTTCTTTTGTGCCTACGTTCGCTTTTTCTTTGCAGCCACAATAGCCTTTGTAAATATCACAATTGCATAATTTTCCCATTTCCGATGTTGATAATGACAACGATGGTGTTTTGTTTTATTGATGAGAAGTTATCATGAATAATTGGAGTCATGTTGCTAGTTATATTGGTATTTTATCATCTAAAGTTGCTATTTTTGTTATCCGATATGACCTCAGACTGAGAAAAAGAAGAAATCCATAATGACATTCCCAAAGCTGTTACCAAAGTCTCTGAGTGTTCCAAGCGGCCTTCAGTCCAGCTGAAAGGCTTCCTTAAAGCCAATGTCCAGGTATCAGTCCAAACTCTTTTCAGCACATCCTTCACACCAACATGATTGCTGGTTTGCATTTTTTTCTTTCTTCTTTAGTATCCAGAGAAGTGATTATGATGGTCTTACTGAAAAACTTTGATTAAAAGACCTTCAATACATCCCTCTTGTTTTGTACACTCACACATATATTAATGCACATATTATAACAAGCACATATTAATGACATATTAAACACACATATTAAAAAAAAACAATCCTGGGAATATGACCACAAAAGAACAGCAGTTGAAAGCTGTCCTGGGCTCAGTGACGATCCTGAAGAGGAGTCTTTGGAACACAAGTCTGAGAACAAGAAAACTTCACAGCTTGGCCCATGAATTGTAACCCCTTATTGAAATGGAGCTGGACACTTCGACACCTGAGAAGACTCCGTTCCACCTTCTTGAAACCCTCAATGGAGACGATAACAAATAACACACAACACACACACACACACACACACACACACACACACACAACACAAACACACCTGAAACCCTCTGAAGGCCGGTGGTTGAATAATAGCTTACGCTGTTCAAACACAGCTACAAATCTAAAAGGATTTCCTCGCTTTAAATATTGTTTGTAAATGTGGAATGTCTTTCTTAAAATAATGTATCGAACAGTATAACACTGTTGCCCAATGAAACCGCTAAATCAAAAATTCCAATGAATTTAAAACGGTATTTGTGTTTAAGATGTACATGATGCTTCACTTTTGGTTTTCCAGCTGAAAGTAATTTCAAGTGTAATTCAGCTCACGACGTGATCTGGGTATTCACAATTTCAAAATAAATTGTCCTCTTATTGCTTTCTTTACTGTTACTCTTATCCCAATGCTTTTTGGAAAAAAAAAAACAGGGGATATTGTAATCTGCTCCGTCCGTCCGTCTGTCTGTCTGTCTGTCTGTCTGTCTGTCTGTCTGTCTGTCCGTCTGTCCGTCTGTCATGCTATCTCATCCTAAACGGTCGTGCAGAAATCCACCAAACCTGGTAGTTATGATCACTCCATGGCAGGAAGGTGCGAGAGTAGTATCATTTTTGGCCCCTCCCCTGGGGTGGGATCAAAAGGCCAAATTCCAAAAAATGCAATTATATGGGTACATTTGTAAACATTTTTAATGAAAGTTTGTATGTGCAATGAATATTGGTGGACGCATGAAATTTGTAACGATTTTTTGGATTTGACCCCCGGTTCATGCCCCAGGGGGAATTTCTCTTAAACTCACAATGTGCTATATTTGGTCAATCCAGGTGGAACTTTTATGCCATCTGTCAACTTTGCTTTAAAGCGTGAGGATTTGCGATGACGTGCCATCGACTTCGCTCTTTCCTTTCTTGTTTTCATGCTTCGAAGGTCTTGCCAGTGGTTCTCAAACTTTTTTGTGCACGGCCCAAAATTTGAAATCACGTTCGCCTTGCGTCCCAAATGGCACCGATACCGGTACTTACAAACTGGGATTTTGAGGTGGTTTCAAGTTCGGGTCATGGCCCTGGGTTTAGGAACCGCTGGTCTCATCGATCATTCACTTAAGTGTGTTGAACAAAGCTCACGCAGGATTGTGGAACAGGTAGAGATGTGAAACCCACATATGGAGATAATTTGCAGGTCAATAATTGGGGCTTTGTATGTTGGTGCAACTTGTAGGTAGAAAATAGGGAATTGCACAAAGCTTCGTCAAATAAACATTTCAATGTGACCCAGTGTTTATGCTATGCTGGCTTGTTGCCTTTGTAGAATACTTTTCTGGCTGAAATAATATCTTTATTTTCAACTCATTGTTGTGTTCCCTGTGATACAATAGCTGATAACCAGTTGTGTTTGTGGTGGCAGGAAATACTCTCTTGTATCGTGCCTACCACTGTATTGTCTCAACTGGGCTCGAACTCTGATGAGATTGGACTTTCGTTGAAAAATCTGCAGTTTTGGTGCAGTGCCGGCAAGGGGGTGCTGCGTCTGGGAGTATGTCATACTTCAAATCGGGATGCTAAGCTGTACATTTTCCATCTAAATCCGGGTCGTGGACATTAAATATCCAAGGGTGTAGCCCGCCGCTGTGCAGTGGTAGCCTTTCAAAAAGAGTAGCCCATTGTGCGGTGGTACTCTGGAGAATTTGTTGGGTTGTTGATGAGGCACATGCTTTAAGGGTCCAATAGCCTTTAATCATGCTTTCGTTAACTTGTGATTGTGTGATATGAAGCCTAGCCGACTACCGGATGCTTCTAACACTCGATTGTCCACCTTTTGATGTCACTCAAAGCTGCTGCGATCTGCCTCTGACTGGTCAGCTGGAATTAAGGAGCCTGAGAAGTCCATTCATGATGCCTACATCGACACATCAATAACAGCAAGCATTTCATTTACATCGAGGTAAACTTCGAAACAACAAACTTGTTTTTTCTTCCTCCCCCCCTCATATCTACATTTTTTGCCTTCGCCAGAGGGTATTGCATTGGGTTTTGTTCGTTTATTCTTTGCAAATTGAAGATTCACAAAATATATTAGTTGGCTGGTCTGTTATTCTGTCTATCTTGTTTATATATGCAATTCACTGACCTGTGGTAATTCCACACCAAACTTCATGAAACTTAACCACCTGGTAGAGGTAGTCGAAAGCAAGAAGCCATTTAGTTCACGGGCCAAGACCAGAAATTTCATTTATTGGAACCAACTTTGGAGGCACAATCTGACTGATTTTTAATTAGTCGATGTCTATAGGATATATTTTGATATGATAACCTTTGCTGAGAGGTAGCTTAGTAGTGGTTACCCTAAATACCCAAGTAGGCTTCAAAACGCTCAATAATACGGGTGCATGGTCTTCAGCGTCGCTTGTGAAACCTCCTTGCACATGTTGCTGATGTACTTCAGTGTTTCATCCAGGCAAATCATGTCTTCCTCCTGAGTGGCTTCTGACCAGGAGAGAAACCTTTCCACACGAGCCTCAACAGTGCTTCATAAACCAGCTTACGAAGCCTTGCTGCTCTGTTGTATCCATCACACCGGCAATAGAGCCTTCGGCAATTACACCAGACTCGATGCTTAAATCCTGCAATCCAGCATCTTGGAAATGCTTTCCAATGCTTGACATGAGTGCACACATGGTGTGGAAAGCAGCTCCTATCCTGGTGATGGTGTGCTTAAATTTATCAGGATGTTCCAAACGATATCGGCAGCTTTTGCATATCGTGCCTGGTCAAACATGCATACAATATTGGACAGCTCAAAAGACTGCATAATACTGAGTGACTGGTTCAGAACCTTGTTGATTGTAGAGATTTGTGTTGCAGGAGCATTGATGGTGGTAGATATCCAAAGTTGTGCTGAAGGACTGTGACATCACCTCAAGTCAGGATGTTGAAGCCAGTCCAGCTGCTAATTGTTTGGATGCCTTCCTCTGCTATGCGGGCCATAACCCAGACAAGTTTCTTATGTCTTGCAGACTGACCAATGGTGGAGTTAACCTCGATGCTTTTAGTTTGAGTTGGTCCTTCCCTTTGCTCAACATTGTAAGTGGGAGCATCACTGGTGAAGCGCTGATGCTTCTCAACTTTGCCTTGTCAACAGGAGGCAGTGTTTTTCACAGGCTGCTGGTCAACTGCTTTGGCTTGAATAGCAATTCCGTTGACTCTGTGGGATGTCCCTCCACCACTAATCTCCTTAAGTCTCCTTAAGTCTCCTGAAGTCGGTCAATGGTGTCCAGGCAATGGTCGTAACGACTCTGGGATGGATGTTTTTTCTGGGAGGGTGACATTTTCTGACAGTGAGAGCTTCTGTAGACAAAGGGCTCTGTAGACAATCTCCTCCATCTGAGAGCAAGATACACTATGGCGAAGTCTGTTGAGGGTTTGTATGATCTTACATTTCCAGTCATAGACTTGACTGCAAATGACAGAAGGATGTGTTTGGGTGGCTTTGTCTTGCCACGAGTTATACCATATACCAGATTGTGACCAAATGAGCTCGCAAGCCTTTGAACTCTTTGGGGTGCATCGCCTTGGTCCTTGGTACCTGTCAGCAAATATTAGAGAAAGAGCTGGCAGACTCTGGATAATTGGTCCACTTTCCTCTGCTTCTGCTACATGTGATGGCCAAGTTTGGGTACATCTTGCTTCTTCACGTCTGTTCTAATCTGCAGGGCAGTGAACGAAACATATTCTGCAGTGAGAGACTTCAGGGTCTTCAGCTCCGCTTTCAGTGTCTGGTTGGCCTTCGCAAGTTCAGTATAGTTACAGGTTGTCAGGATAGAGAATAATTTTCCCTTTCTCATTGGGGAAGATGTGGAGGGCTTCACCAAACACACTTTTCTTGCTTTGAGCAGAGGTGCTTTCTCGATAAGTCCTTCACCTGGTCAATGCCAATATACTTCATTGATGCAACAGGTTCGATGTGAGATCGGCTATCGCTATCACCTGGGTGTTGGTGAAAAGCTCATTCCTGATAGATATGAGCATCTCATTGTGTGAGTGACTTGGAGCCGTCTCAAACAGAGCTTCATCATTGTGGTCTTTGTCTCGAGTCACACTGCTGGCAACTTTCTCCCTTCTCTGTAATCTGTAGCATGAGCTATAATCGTGCCATTCTGCTGCTACGAGGTCTCTGTTGACGATGACAAGCATTCCACTGTCCTGCTCAAAAACACTTAAAAACAAGTGACGAGACTACGGCTACTCCTAATAAAAGGTTATTCCACGTTTTCTTACTCGTTGGGTTGGACAAATCATTTGGCACGAATGAAGTTTGCCACCTCAGGTGGTTCCGACATCTGTCTGGCCCATGGACTAATTGTTTTGATGTCAAAAGGACAAGTCACAGCGACTGATTTTGCAAGTACCTGTCTGTGGCCGCTTGTTTGTCTGTCTGTCCTGCACATGATGCTGCCAATGTAGGCCATAGGCACCACCTGGTGGTAGGCAGTATTAACAATGTTTTAAGTTTGCGAGTGCATCGATAAAGTACGTTCTATGAAGAACGTGCATATGTCTCGAAAGTACAGAATGTGTGTACGTCCAGACGGTCATACGATTGGAACGTGAATCTATACAATAATAAAAAAAAACGAAAACATCTGTATTTCTGCTGTATGAACATAAACTTACATCGTTCATGCATCATCTACACACCACACAAACACTCCGGCAACACAAACAACTCCTGGCGAGGGTCTGCACTCTCTGATTGCTCTTTATAGTCCATGGGCCCAGGCCAGAAATTCCACTTGTCGGTACCATCTAAGGAAACCAATCCTAGTTATGATTTTTTGAATTGGTGTATATATATAATATATAGATCATATTTTGATGTGATAACCATTGCAGACTGGCAGCTTATTGGTAGTTATCATTCTGGATATGTACCCACCCTCCGCATAATGAAAGCGAAAAGGCAAACAAATCTGGATATCCTGAGCTGTTATTGAAATGATATTACCTTCATGGGATGTGTCAATAGTCCATTGTGGTGATTTTCCCCCAAAAGTCAATATCTCAGAATGGTAAAATGGTAAAAATGCAAAATACATACACTAAGCTGCTCTTCTGGAACGGTTATCACATATTGAAATAATCATATAGTCCCTAACCAATAACTTAGTAGCCCGAAAGTTTCGTTTCCCAGATGGTACCGATATATGCCTGGGCCCATGGACTTATTATCATCTTTTTTCATTTTGTTGCATGATTATTGTACTTGTCCATTAAAACATTGAACAATGACAATAAAATGTTTTTATGAAACTTTATTTTTGTTATTTTAAAACCTCTTACTTGAATGCTGCCACTTGGGATCAAGCCATTGCAGTTGTTTCATGTAAAATATGAATGTTTGATCCTATGCATTGTTGGTGTGTATTCAGACAGTTCCACATTGCCTTGTAGTTTTGCTACAGTTTAATTACTGTTTGGCCTTTTGTTGGTCGTTATGGAGAATTTTTTTTTGTCACTGTGCTCTCATTGGATGTACGATGCAATTTTGGCTGAGTCATGTGACATTGCAATATTCTGCTTTTTAGTAGTTTATGATTACAACACATAGATGAGCTCCTTTCTTCATTTATCAATGAGAGTTCACAACCTTTCTTTAAGCATCTTTTTAAAATGAACTTTGTTCTTCTGCTCACCCACCTTGTTTCATGAGTCTATTAGAGGCAAAGCATTATAGTTTTCTTTTCCTCCATTGCTTACAAGGTTCATGCATGTTTGTTGTCACGTAAGTAAATCTTTATTGTTCTCATTGTGTGTTTCAGAATCAGTTCTTTGTGAAGTTGGCAGATGATAAGACGATTTTCAATGGCATCGGAGATGCCATTACCAACAGAATCATCAAAGCTTACAGGTATGTTCATCAGAAATGGATACAAATTAAGTCATGTGGTTTGCTTGTTTGATTTGTAGGTTTGGTCATGTGGTAACAAGCCTCAGGTGTTGCAGTCTGCAGTGTCAAAGCACAGTTTGGTTGCGCTTCAACGAGTGTGAATTCTGAATGGATGACACGACTACGCACCGAGAGATTCGTTGAAAACGCAAATGGGCTGTGTCCTTACATATGACCTGTTGACATGATTAGATGTCCAATTCCTTTAAAAAAAATTCTCGGATTCTGCTACAGACAAGAGATCTTTATGTTGTTTTGCCTCCTGCAAATAACAGCAAGCCATCAATCACTCGCCTACATTGTCAGAGAGTTGTGTTCAGCTTGATTGAGGAGAAGAAAGAAAGAAAATGTAACCGCGCTGCCTGCTGACACCTGCCTACACTTTGTGCAAGCAAAGGAATCCCCAGGGTTGTTTTTTTATATGTGTTTACTATATGTATTTTCCTCCACTTTCTTTGTCACACCAGTATTTTTCTAAATTCATATGTTATAATATATATTATATCTGACAAAAGTATTGGGATCCTTATAGTTTTATGTATTGGGATCTTTACAGCAATTTTATTTGCTTTCCTTTTGCTTTTATTACAAGCATCAACTAGAAGGGCACTCGATAGAGTGCATACCTCCGCCAGGCTAAACATAGTGTTACGGCTGTGGAAATTCGCATTACACCATAAACGGCCCGCAGGTGAGATATCTCGATAGGTACATGTGTAGTTAGCCCAAACCCGTTGTATAGAGGGAATTTATGTGATCCATCCGGGCTGCGACGCTTTGAGTTCGTCGTTTTTTCTTTCTCTATCTTTTATTTCAACAAACAGCATCTCAACAACCACGCCATCCCCATCACAGCGCCAACCACACTACAACCACGCCACCGTCACCATCTACGCTACCACATAATCGCTTCTATAACCATTCGCAAACACCACCACCTCGCCTTACCTTCACAACTTCATCCCACATCATCGGCTTCTACGGCCATTCCCAAACACCACCAGTAAAACACCAAACGTCGTGTTCCCGGAGCCGTTCGGCCATGGAGGCCGAACGCGTCGATCCGTGGATCAGGAATGCTTCACGCCCACTTCTCCTCCGTCCAATGGGCAAGCGCGAGGCGGCTTGGCCCCGCCTCCAGGCGCTGTAGGTGAATTCGTCTAGGTCCGTCTATGCAAATTTTAGGATCAAGGGAGGTTCACGCCCATTTTTACCCAACCAATGGCTGACCGGGGGGGTGGTGTGGCCCCGCCTCCAATCGCGTCCTGATCCGGGATTTGCATGTCAGCGCCTCCTGAGAGCTATAAAGGTGCGAGCGCAAGGCGACTCACGAGGAGAGTGTGAAACTGGTGGAGCTTAAGCGTGAGTTGGAGCGTTGAGCGTTGGAGAGCGTCGTTGAGAGTTGAGCCGGAAGAGGTGGAGTGGCGGGCGGTGGAGCCGCAGGCGCGGGTCGGGGCAAGGAAGCTCGGTCCGAGGCAAGGAGGACAGCGGTCGGCAACGAGTTGCGGTGTGGGGGATCGCTCGTCTCGTCGCGGGACCCCAAGCAGCCCAGCCACTCCCCCTCCCCAGGGCATCAACAAATTTCCCCTTCCCTGCGCTGAGATAGTGCAAAGGGGGGCCCCGTTCCTCCCCACCCAAACGTGGTGCCAACGAGCACGCCAGGGCACGAGTCGGGGCACAGCGGCGCGGACACTTTGCAGCTTGCCTGCCAACGGGTCACGAGGACGCGGGTAAGACTTCCCCGGTCTCGCGGACCTGCGCTCCTCTAGGGTCCCCGCACACATTTTGGCCTACGGGCCTGTCTGCCTCCTTGTCTGTGAGGGTGGCTTCCTTCTTTTGCTTTTGTGTAAATGTGTGTTGGCGCCGTCTGTGAAGTAAAACTGTATAAGTGTTGCCATGTGTACGCGTTAGGTCGGTGTCAACTGTTTTCTTCTTGCCTTTGCTTTTTTTGTGTATGGCTGTAATATATGTGCTTTCCGTGTGCCGCTGATAAAATGCTTGCTTGTTGAACTGTGCCCGTTTTCGCTTCGTCTTTTCTCCATTTGAATCTCCATCTTGCATAACGTAAGGGGTTCGTAGTGGGTGGCAACATCCCGGTAATTAATCTGAACCGTCCAGGTCGAGATAACTCTGCTCGGTTATCCCGAGAGTACGAACGGGCCGCCCAAGCGGCTCGTCCGGAGTCGGCTATGGCGAGGTACGATCGCCCGGTTTACCATCCGCATGGGTACTTAGGTAGGGTCGAGTTTTGGCGAACAACTCTATCCTGCGGGTGGCCGATTGGCACGATTGTGGTGAGGTCGAAAGGCCCACCCGTGACTAGCTGCCGGCGTTGTTCCCGAGAGGGTCACGACAGAATTGTCCGTCCCGGTGGGCGACGTGCCGCGATTTGAGTTACGTGGCCGTTCGCACGCCAGCGGGCGCGAATTCGCAACAATATCAATGACAGGACCATTCGTCCTTGTCACACTCCAAAATCTAATCGCCTTGTTCTCGTCACCTACCCAACTCATCCACCAAGTTTGTTATAAATCCGCTCACAACTCTGAAATATCGTGTTAACTATCGTTTTTGACTCATCATTCATGGTGAAGAATCATTTAAAAATTTTGGATCCAATTATTACATGGCAAAAAAGAAAAAAAAAATTGACAAAGTATGTTGATCGCCTCCGTTTGTTTGTTTGTTACTTACGAAATCTAAAGATTTCGTAAGTATATTGATGACTTCCGTCGTGTGTGTGTGTGTGTGTGTGTGTGTGTGTGTGTGTGTGTGTTGTGTGTGTGTGTGGTGGTGTGTGTGGTGTGTGTGTGTGTTTTGTGTGTTTGTTTGGTAGGCACGATAACTCGAGAACGGAAAGAAGCTACCAATGTCAATTAACACACGTGATTCAGGAGGGTGATGGCTAGCGCTGATTAGATTTTGGTCAAAATCGGTCAAAGGTCAAGGTCAACAGTGAGGTCAAACATTCGATTTTTGATGGTTTGGTACAGAATCATCGTAGAAACTTCTGGTTTGCGTCGCTACCTTCTCTAGAGACAGCTTTTATTAACAAGGTCAGAGGTCAAGTTGACGATTTCGTAAGTACCAGTCTATGACTGCTTTGTTTGTTTGTATGTCCGCACGCCTCCAGCCCAAAACCGCTCAACCAACCGTTCTGAAATTTTCAGAGATTAATGTCACCGACCCTGCGACGGTCCCGCATTGAAGTTTCTTAAAATTTGTTTGACCAATATGGTCAACATAGGCCAAATAGGCCAAGTTTTCGAAATTGAGCCAAGTTTTCGAAAATCCTCAAATTTCATCCGATTGACTTGAAATTTGAAGCAGGATTTGCATATCAGGTCAGTGAATTCAACCACTATTACTTTTGAGGTTATCCTTGGGCAAAAGGTGGTCAAACATAGGCCATGAGGTCAACCCAAAATAGGCCAAACTCTTAAATTGTTTGTAAATTGTCAATTTTTATCCGATAGACTTGAAATTTGAAGACCATTTGCATATCAGGTCGCTGAATTCAAGCAGCAATTATTTTTGGAGATCAACATTGGCCAAAAGGCAAATTTGGGCCAAATTTTCTACATCCTCAATTTTCATCTGATTGACTTGAAATTTGAAAAGCATTTGCATATGAGGTTGCTGAACTCAACCACCTATTAATGTTGAGGACAACATCGACCAAAAAAGTCAATCTTGGTATGTGGTTTTATTTTATTGTTTTGGTAATGTTTTGTGTATATTTTACTGTTTCCTGTTTGGTTTCCTGTTAATGACTTTTGCCTTGTGGGTGGCTGATTATATATACTACGTCTCTACCAATACTTTGGTACTTAGTTTACTATATCAAAGAGAATTGGCATACTTTAGAATGATTTGTACATCTTCGAGGAGTTTTAATTTATTTTTTAAACAATAACATCCATTTTTCAAGTTATTCTGTTCAGCGGTGCAGAAATGCATGAGCAGGTATGGTAATTCATCCACTTCTTATGATAATCCCCCACTTAACATCAAAGTAAAAACCTAAGTTGGAGGTGGCCATCTCATCTTAGTAGAAATTTCCAATGTGCACCCTGAGTACAATCACAACTTTTCAAATTATTTCGTCCAGCGGTTAGGGGTGCATAAAATAAAGAGCGTGTATGTAAATTGGACAAGGAATTTTCGATTCTATACGGTTGTCATACAGAGATACTATTGTAATACTGAAAACCGCTGGACTTGTAATACACCCTCCCACCAGGAGCAGCGCTACACGATACACATTTTCATAGAGAATCTGCATTGCCTTCCCCCTTCCAGAACCCCCATGATGATGAATTTTTAATTAATGCTTCCAACTTTCCCAGGCCAACCATAAGTACAACAACCAAATTTCAACTAATTGTCCCCAGCGGTTTCGGAGTGCATACAAGTCAAACTCACACGTTGAATTTTATATCCTGTAATATGATTGTGGTCGGTTGTATTTCAGGAGTGAAGTGTTTTCCCTCAATATTCTTTTTTCCATAAGCCAAGTGTATGTGGGGAAAATATGCACCTGCAGGTTTGAAGGGTTAATTTTAAATTTGAGCGAAGCTGTCTCTATACTTTTGGTAAAAGAAACTTTCACAAACTGGAGCAAGCACCTTGCACACCTTCATGTGCTGTTTCTTTTAGAGTCTGTTCTGTGAGTCACTGAGATGTCCATACTGCAAGATTCCGTTAGGCACGTCAGCACGTGCCACATGCCAGTCAAAACGATTATGAATAAAATGAATGATCAGAAAAATAATTTACCATTTTATGCTAACCGTGAGACTGCGGTTGGCAGGGAGAAACAACATTTCCGAGTCTACGTGGTTGTGCCTCTTCGCCTGGCTTTGAGGTTGGACCTCACCACGCGTGGAGGAAATCATCCAAGCAGTAAATGCATTTTAACTACAGGTTGGTTTTTGTCCTAAAATCTGGTTTCTGAAAACTTTGGGTACAGCCACTCAGAATGCATTATGTGTGTAATGTCTTGGTTGTGGGTTTATGCCTTCTTGAAGTCTTGTCCTTTTCTCTTATTACAAGGACAATTTGTCCGTGGGAAAATATTTCCATTGTGGAACGTCCAAGGTTGAAAGTGAGTGCTTGAAAACATTTCACTATTTTTTATCTTCAACAGGTTGCAGATTTTTGTTCTGTTTCTGATATTTTCTATTGTGATGATAGTGACAATTATTCCAAACAAAACATTTTCCAATCTCCTCGGAGCGTGGAGCTTTGGAACTCTGGTAGGCAACTATTGCCTTGCATTTATTTCCTCCCGCCTATACAGTGTTAAATTGTTCATGCCGACTGAGTGTCCCTAAAACAAAACTTTCTTTGTTTTCCAAGTGGATACAATGTGGGTGCAGTTAATCTCCTTCTGTAAGCCTTCGGACTCATGCAGAACTGGGTGGTGTCCAACACAAGAACTCATCTATGTGGACAGCAAAGATGCTCCATCGCTGATGATAGAACCGTCCATCCATCGGTCAGGATTTTAATTACTTTTTTTTTTTTTTTTTTTAAAATATAAAAATATATAATCTTTTTCGAATTTTTTTTTGTTTTATTATTATTTTACAAATCAAAATCATACCCATACAAACCAGTTTAACCATGTCTTTTGCAAACGAACAGCAATGTGGAACTAACTCTCGTGTCTGCCTCGTGCTGTTTTTTTTTTTTTTTTCCTTCCACTTTTTGAAGACGACTGCCCATTCATGCATTAATAAATGGTTATCCTTTTCTGCATTCAAATTTATTCTAACTTCTAAACCCCACTCCTTCCCAATGCCACTCCTCTTCTTATACTCCAATGGTGTTTGTGCGTTTTTGTTTTTTTTTGCACATTCTCTCATTTAGTTCCTCCAAAGCTTTATTTATATGGATTAATTAAATGCAACCCATAAATCCTGTAAACAGACCAAGCCAAATTTCAAAACCGTACCATTGTTCGTACATCATTTGGGAAAATTGGCAAATTTCTATCAACAAGTGTCTTGCTCACATTGGCTTTTTACTACCTTTGTTGAACAGCTTCTGTATGCTTGTATTCAACAAAACGTGCATGCACGCCAAGGAAAGAGGGGCTTCCCGTTCAGAAATGTTTCAACAGCAGTGTATAATGAAACCTAATACTTGCAATATGAACTGGCAATTACATCTTTTGTGAGCAATGAAACAACATCGCACCAGATATACTATGTGGAAAATAAAGGAAATTGTTGCAATGCTAAACTCAAGTTTAAGCATGAATGACTTTGGATTTTAATTCCCAC
>CM068952.1:51073780-51090719 GCA_035128595.1 Eptatretus atami
TAATAAAAGCTGTCTCTAGAGAAGGTAGCGACGCAAACCAGAAGTTTCTACGATGATTCTGTACCAAACCATCAAAAATCGAATGTTTGACCTCACTGTGACCTTGACCTTTGACCGATTTTGACCAAAATCTAATCAGCGCTAGCCATCACCCTCCTGAATCACGTGGTGTAATTTGACATTGGTAGCTTCTTCCGTTCTCGAGTTATCGTGCCTACAAACAAACACACAAACACACACACACACACCACACACACCAACCACACACACACACAACACACACACACACACACACACACACACACACACACACACACGACGGAAGTCATCAATATACTTACGAAATCTTTAGATTTCGTAAGTAACAAACAAACAAACGGAGGCGATCAACATACTTGTCAATTTTTTTTTTCTTTTTGCCATGTAATAATTGGATCCAAAATTTTTGAAGTGATTCTTCACCATTGAATGATGAGTCCAAAAAACGATATGTTAACACGATATTTCAGAGTTGTGACGGATTATAACAAAACTTGGTGGATGAGTTGGGTAGGTGACGAGAACAAGGCGATTAGATTTTGGAGTGTGACAAGGACGAATGGTCCTTGTCATTGATATTGTTGCGAATTCGCGCCCGCTGGCGTGCGAACGGCCACGTAACTCAAATCGCGGCACGTCGCCCACCGGACGGACAATTCTGTCGTGACCCTCTCGGAACAACGCCGGAGCTAGTCACGGGTGGGCCTTTCGACCTCACCACAATCGTGCCAATCGGCCACCCGCGTAGGATAGAGTTGTTCGCCAAACTCGACCTACCTAAGTACCCATGCGGATGGTAAACCGGGCGATCGTACCTCGCCATAGGCCGACTCCGGACGAGCCGCTTGGGCGGCCCGTTCCGTACTCTCGGGATAACCGAGCAGAGTTATCTCGACCTGGACGGTTCAGATTAATTACCGGGATGTTGCACCCACTACGAACCCCTTACGTTAGCAAGATGGAGATTCAAATGGAGAAAAGACGAAGCGAAACGGGCACAGTTCAACAAGCAAGCATTTTATTCAGCGGCACACGGAAAGCACATATATACAGCCATACACAAAAAGCAAAGGCAAGAAGAAAACAGTTGACACCGACCTAACGCGTACACATGGCAACACTTATACAGTTTTACTTCACAGACGGCGCCAACACACATTTACACAAAAGCAAAAGAAGGAAGCCACCCTCACAGACAAGGAGGCAGACAGGCCCGTAGGCCAAATGTGTGCGGGACCTAGAGGAGCGGCCAGGTCCGCGAGACCGGGGAAGTCTTACCCGCGTCCTCGTGACCCGTTGGCAGGCAAGCTGCAAAGTGTCCGCGCCGCTGTGCCCCGACTCCGTGCCCTGGCGTGCTCGTTGGCACCACGTTTGGGTGGGGAGGAACGGGGCCCCCCTTTGCACTATCTCAGCGCAGGGAAGGGGAAATTGTTGATGCCCTGGGGGAGGGGAGTGGCTGGCTGGCTTGGGTCCCGCGACGAGACGAGCGATCCCCCACACCGCAACCTCGTTGCCGACCGCTGTCCTCCTTGCCTCGGACCCGAGCTTCCTTGCCCCGACCCGCCGCCTGCGGCTCCACCGCCCGCACTCCACCTCTTCCGGCTCAACTCTCAACGACGCTCTCCAACGCTCAACGCTCCAACTCACGCTTAGCTCCACCAGTTTCACACTCTCCTCGTGAGTCGCCTTGCGCTCGCACCTTTATAGCTCTCAGGAGGCGCTGACATGCAAATTCCCGGATCAGGACGCGATTGGAGGCGGGGCCACACCACCCCCCCGGTCAGCCATTGGTTGGGTAAAAATGGGCGTGAACCTCCCTTGATCCTAAAATTTGCATAGACGGACCTAGACGAATTCACCTACAGCGCCTGGAGGCGGGGCCAAGCCGCCTCGCGCTTGCCCATTGGACGGAGGAGAAGTGGGCGTGAAGCATTCCTGATCCACGGATCGACGCGTTCGGCCTCCATGGCCGAACGGCTCCGGGAACACGACGTTTGGTGTTTACTGGTGGTGTTTGGGAATGGCCGTAGAAGCGATGATGTGGGATGAAGTTGTGAAGGTAAAGGCGAAGGTGGTGGTGTTTGCGAATGGTTATAGAAGCGATATGTGGTAGCGTAGATGGTGACGGTGGCGTGGTTGTAGTGTGGTTGGCGCTGTGATGGGGATGGCGTGGTTGTTGAGATGCTGTTTGTTTGAAATAAAAGATAGAGAAAGAAAAACGACGAACTCAAAGCGTCGCAGCCCGGATGGATCACATAAATTCCCTCTATACAACGGGTTTGGGCTAACTACACATGTACCTATCGAGATATCTCACCTGCGGGCCGTTTATGGTGTAATGCGAATTTCCACACGCCGTAACACTATGTTTAGCCTGGCGGAGGTATGCACTCTATCGAGTGCCCTTCTAGTTGATGCTTGTAATAAAAGCAAAAAGGAAAGCAAATAAAATTGCTGTAAAGATCCCAATACATAAAACTATAAGGATCCCAATACTTTTGTCAGATATAATATATATTATATACCATATGAATTTAGAAAAATACTGGTGTGACAAAGAAAGTGGAGGAAAATACATATAGTAAACACATATAAAAAAACAACCCTGGGGATTCCTTTGCTTGCACAAAGTGTAGGCAGGTGTCAGCAGGCAGCGCGGTTACATTTTCTTTCTTTCTTCTCCTCAATCAAGCTGAACACAACTCTCTGACAATGTAGGCGAGTGATTGATGGCTTGCTGTTATTTGCAGAGGCAAAACAACATAAAGATCTCTTGTCTGTAGCAGAATCCGAGAATTTTTTTTAAAGGAATTGGACATCTAATCATGTCAACAGGTCATATGTAAGGACACAGCCCATTTGCGTTTTCAACGAATTGCTCGGGTGCGTAGTCGTGTCATCCATTCAGATTCACACTCGTTGAAGCGCAACCAAACTGTGCTTTGACACTGCAGACTGCAACACCTGAGGCTTGTTACCACATGACCAAACCTACAAATCAAACAAGCAAACCACATGACTTAATTTGTATCCATTTCTGATGAACATACCTGTAAGCTTGATGATTCTGTTGGTAATGGCATCTCCGATGCCATTGAAAATCGTCTTATCATCTGCCAACTCACAAAGAACTGATTCTGAAACACACAATGAGAACAATAAAGATTTACTTACGTGACAACAAACATGCATGAACCTTGTAAGCAATGGAGGAAAGAAAACTATAATGCTTTGCCTCTAATAGACTCATGAAACAAGGTGGGTGAGGCAGAAAGAACAAAGTTCATTTTAAAAAGATGCTTAAAGAAAGGTTTGTGAACTCTCATTGATAAATGAAGAAAGGAGCTCATCTATGTGTTGTAATCATAACTACTAAAAAGCAGAATATTGCAATGTCACATGACTCAGCCAAAATTGCATCGTACATCCAATGAGAGCACAGTGACAAAAAAAATTCTCCATAACGACCAACAAAAGGCCAAACAGTAATTAAACTGTAGCAAAACTACAAGGCAATGTGGAACTGTCTGAATACACACCAACAATGCATAGGATCAAGACATTCATATTTTACATGAAACAACTGCAATGGCTGATCCCAAGTGGCAGGCATTCAAGTAAGAGGTTTAAAATAACAAAAATAAAGTTTCATAAAAACATTTTATTGTCATTGTTCAATGTTTTAATGGACAAGTACAATAATCATGCAACAAAAATGAAAAAAGATGATAATAGTCCATGGGCCCAGGCATATATCGGTACCATCTGGGAAACGAAACTTTCGGGCTACTAAGTTATTGGTAGGGACTATATGATTATTTCAATATGTGATAACCGTTCCAGAAGAGCAGCTTAGTGTATGTATTTTGCATTTTTACCATTTTACCATTCTGAGATATTGACGTTTTGGGGAAAATCACACAATGGACTATTGACACATCCCATGAAGGTAATATCATTCAATAACAGCTCAGGATATCCAGATTTGTTTGCCTTTTCGCTTTCATTATGCGGAGGGTGGGTACATTCCAGAATGATAACTACCAATAAGCTGCCAGTCTGCAATGGTTATCACATCAAAAATGATCTATATATATATATATACACCAATTCAAAAATCATAACTAGGATTGGTTTCCTTAGATGGTACCGACAAGTGGAATTTCTGGCCTGGGCCCATGGACTATAAAGAGCAATCAGAGAGTGCAGACCCTCGCCAGGAGTTGTTTGTGTGCCGGAGTGTTTGTGTGGTGTGTAGATGATGCATGAACGATGTAAGTTATGTTCATACAGCAGAAATACAGATGTTTTCGTTTTTTTTTATTATTGTATAGATTCACGTTCCAATCGTATGACCGTCTGGACGTACACACATTCTGTACTTTCGAGACATATGCACGTTTTTCATAGAACGTACTTTATCGATGCACTCGCAAACTTAAAACATTGTTAATACTGCCTACCACCAGGTGGTGCCTATGGCCTACATTGGACATCATGTGCAGACAGACAGACAAACAAGCGGCCACAGACAGGTACTTGCAAAATCAGTCGCTGTGACCTTGTCCTTTTGACATCAAAACAATTAGTCCATGGGCCAGACCAGATGTCGGAACCACCTGAGGTGCAAAACTTCATTCGTGCCAAATGATTTGTCCAACCCCAACGAGTAAGAAAACGTGGAATAACCTTTTATTAGGAGTAGCCGTAGTCTCGTCACTTGTTTTTAAGTGTTTTTGAGCAGGACAGTGGAATGCTTGTCATCGTCAACAGAGACCTCGTAGCAGCAGAATGGCACGATTATAGCTCATGCTACAGATTACAGAGAAGGGAGAAAGTTGCCAGCAGTGTGACTCGAGACAAAGACCACAATGATGAAAGCTCTGTTTGAGACGGCTCCAAGTCACTCACACAATGAGATGCTCATATCTATCAGGAATGAGCTTTTCACCAACACCCAGGTGATAGCGATAGCCGATCTCACATCGAAACCTGTTGCATCAATGAAGTATATTGGCATTGACCAGGTGAAGGACTTATCGAGAAAGCACCTCTGCTCAAAGCAGAAAAGTGTGTTTGGTGAAGCCCTCCACATCTTCCCCAATGAGAAAGGGAAAATTATTCTCTATCCTGACAACCTGTAACTAATTACTGAACTTGCGAAGGCCAACCAGACACTGAAAGCGGAGCTGAAGACCTGAAGTCTCTCACTGCAGAATATGTTTTCGTTCACTGCCCTGCAGATTAGAACAGACGTGAAGAAGCAAGATGTACCCCAAACTTGGCCATCACATGTAGCAGAAGCAGAGGAAAGTGGACCAATTATCCAGAGTCTGCCAGCTTCTTTCTCTAATATTTGCTGACAGGTACCAAGGACCAAGGCGATGCACCCCAAAGAGTTCAAAGGCTTGCGAGCTCATTTGGTCACAATCTGGTATATGGTATAACTCGTGGCAAGACAAAGCCACCCAAACACATCCTTCTGTCATTTGCAGTCAAGTCTATGACTGGAAATGTAAGAGCTCATACAAAACCCTCAACAGACTTCGCCATAGTGTATCTTGCTCTCAGATGGAGGAGATTGTCTACAGAGCCCTTTGTCTACAGAAGCTCTCACTGTCAGAAAATGTCACCCTCCCAGAAAAAACATCCATCCCAGAGTCGTTACGACCATTGCCTGGACACCATTGACCGACTTCAGGAGACTTAAGGAGACTTAAGGAGATTAGTGGTGGAGGGACATCCCACAGAGTCAACGGAATTGCTATTCAAGCCAAAGCAGTTGACCAGCAGCCTGTGAAAAACACTGCCTCCTGTTGACAAAGGCAAAGTTGAGAAGCATCAGCGCTTCACCAGTGATGCTCCCCACTTACAATGTTGAGCAAAGGGAAGGACCAACTCAAACTAAAAGCATCGAGGTTAACTCCACCATTGGTCAGTCTGCAAGACATAAGAAACTTGTCTGGGTTATGGCCCGCATAGCAGAGGAAGGCATCCAAACAATTAGCAGCTGGACTGGCTTCAACATCCTGACTTGAGGTGATGTCACAGTCCTTCAGCACAACTTTGGATATCTACCCACCATCAATGCTCCTGCAACACAATCTCTACAATCAACAAGGTTCTGAACCAGTCACTCAGTATTATGCAGTCTTTTGAGCTGTCCAATATTGTATGCATGTTTGACCAGGCACGATATGCAAAGCTGCCGATATCGTTTGGAAACATCCTGATAAATTTAAGCACACCATCACCAGGATAGGAGCTGCTTTCCACACCATGTGTGCACTCATGTCAAGCATTGGAAAGCATTTCCAAGATGCTGGATTGCAGGATTTAAGCATCGAGTCTGGTGTAATTGCCGAAGGCTCTATTGCCGGTGTGATGGATACAACAGAGCAGCAAGGCTTCGTAAGCTGGTTTATGAAGCACTGTTGAGGCTCGTGTGGAAAGGTTTCTTCTCCTGGTCAGAAGCCACTCAGGAGGAAGACATGATTTGCCTGGATGAAACACTGAAGTACATCAGCAACATGTGCAAGGAGGTTTCACAAGCGACGCTGAAGACCATGCACCCGTATTATTGAGCGTTTTGAAGCCTACTTGGGTATTTAGGGTAACCACTACTAAGCTACCTCTCAGCAAAGGTTATCATATCAAAATATATCCTATAGACATCGACTAATTAAAAAATCAGTCAGATTGTGCCTCCAAAGTTGGTTCCAATAAATGAAATTTCTGGTCTTGGCCCGTGAACTAAATGGCTTCTTGCTTTCGACTACCTCTACCAGGTGGTTAAGTTTCATGAAGTTTGGTGTGGAATTACAACAGGTCAGTGAATTGCATATATACAACAAGATAGACAGAATAACAGACCAGCCAACTAATATATTTGTGGAATCTTCAATTTTGCAAAGAATAAACGAACAAACCCAAATGCAATACCTCTGGCGAAGGCAAAAAAATGTAGATATGAGGGGGGGAGGAAGAAAAAACAAGTTTGTTGTTTCGAAGTTTACCTCGATGTAAATGAAATGCTTTGCTGTTATGATGGTGTCGATGTAGGCATCATGAATGGACTTCTCAGGCTCCTTAATTCCAGCTGACCAGTCAGAGGCAGATCGCAGCAGCTTTGAGTGACATCAAAAGGTGGACAATCGAGTGTTAGAAGCATCCGGTAGTCGGCTAGGCTTCATATCACACAATCACAAGTTAACGAAAGCATGATTAAAGGCTATTGGACCCTTAAAGCATGTGCCTCATCAACAACCCAACAAATTTCCAGAGTACCACCGCACAATGGGCTACTCTTTTTGAAAGGCTACCACTGCACAGCGGCGGGCTACACCCTTGGATATTTAATGTCACGACCCGATTTAGATGAAAATGTACAGCTTAGCATCCCGATTTGAAGTATGACATACTCCCAGACGCAGCACCCCCTTGCCGGCACTGCACCAAAACTGCAGATTTTTCAACGAAAGTCCAATCTCATCAGAGTTCGAGCCCAGTTGAGACAATACAGTGGTAGGCACGATACAAGAGAGTATTTCCTGCCCCACAAACACAACTGTTATCAGCTATTGTATCACAGGGAACACAACAATGAGTTGAAAATAAAGATATTATTTCAGCCAGAAAAGTATTCTACAAAGGCAACAAGCCAGCATAGCATAAACACTGGGTCACATTGAAATGTTTATTTGACGAAGCTTTGGTTGCAATTCCCTATTTTCTACCTACAAGTTGCACCAACATACAAAGCCCCAATTATTGACCTGCAAATTATCTCCATATGTGGGTTTCACATCTCTTACCTGTTCCACCAATCCTGCGTGAGCTTTGTTCAACACACTTAAGTGAATGATCGATGAGACCAGCGGTTCCTAAACCCAGGGCCATGACCCGAACTTGAAACCCACCTCAAAATCCCAGTTTGTAAGTACCGGTATCGGTGCCATTTGGGACGCAAGGCGAACGTGATTTCAAATTTTGGGCCGTGCACAAAAAAGTTTGAGAACCACTGGGCAAGACCTTCGAAGCATGAAAACAAGAAAGGAAAGAGCGAAGTCGATGGCACGTCATCGCAAATCCTCACGCTTTAAAGCAAAGTTGACAGATGGCATAAAAGTTCCACCTGGATTGACCAAATATAGCACATTGTGAGTTTAAGAGAAATTCCCCCTGGGGCATGAAACCGGGGGTCAAATCCAAAAAAATCGTTACAAATTTCATGCGTCCACCAATATTCTTGCACATACAAACTTTCATTAAAAATGTTTACAAATGTACCCATATAATTTGCATTTTTTGGAATTTGGCCTTTTGATCCCACCCCAGGGGAGGGGCCAAAAATGATACTACTCTCGCACCTTCCTGCCATGGAGTGATCATAACTACCAGGTTTGGTGGATTTCTGCACGACCGTTTAGGATGAGATAGCATGACAGACGACAGACGGACAGACAGACAGACAGACAGACAGACAGACAGACAGACAGACGGGACGGACGGAGCAGATTACAATATCCCCTTTTTTTTTTTCCAAAAAGCATTGGGATAAGAGTAACAGTAAAGAAAGCAATAAGAGGACAATTTATTTTGAAATTGTGAATACCCAGATCACGTCGTGAGCTGAATTACACTTGAAATTACTTTCAGCTGGAAAACCAAAAGTGAAGCATCATGTACATCTTAAACACAAATACCGTTTTAAATTCATTGGAATTTTTGATTTAGCGGTTTCATTGGGCAACAGTGTTATACTGTTCGTATACATTATTTTAAGAAAGACATTCCACATTACAAACAATATAAAGCGAGGAAATCCTTTTAGATTTGTAGCTGTGTTGAACAGCGTAAGCTATTATTCAACCACCGGCCTTCAAGGGTTTCAGGTGTGTTTGTGTTGTGTGTGTGTGTGTGTGTGTGTGTGTGTGTGTGTGTTGTGTGTTATTTGTTATCGTCTCCATTGAGGGTTTCAAAAGGTGGAACGGAGTCTTCTCAGTGTCGAAGTGTCCAGCTCCATTTCAATAAGGGGTTACAATTCATGGGCCAAGCTGTGAAGTTTTCTTGTTCTCGACTTGTGTTCCAAAGACTCCTCTTCAGGATCGTCACTGAGCCCAGGACAGCTTTCAACTGCTGTTCTTTTGTGGTCATATTCCCAGGATTGTTTTTTTTTAATATGTGTGTTTAATATGTCATTAATATGTGCTTGTTATAATATGTGCATTAATATATGTGTGAGTGTACAAAACAAGAGGGATGTATTGAAGGTCTTTTAATCAAAGTTTTTCAGTAAGACCATCATAATCACTTCTCTGGATACTAAAGAAGAAAGAAAAAATGCAAACCAGCAATCATGTTGGTGTGAAGGATGTGCTGAAAAGAGTTTTGACTGATACCTGGACATTGGCTTTAAGGAAGCCTTTCAGCTGGACTGAAGGCCGCTTGGAACACTCAGAGACTTTGGTAACAGCTTTGGGAATGTCATTATGGATTTCTTCTTTTTCTCAGTCTAGGTCATATCGGATAACAAAAATAGCAACTTTAGTGATAAAATACCAATATAATAGCACATGACTCCAATTATTCATGATAACTCTCATCAATAAAACAAAACACCATCGTTGTCATTATCAACATCGGAAATGAGGAAAATTATGCAATTGTGATATTTACAAAGGCTATTGTGGCTGCAAAGAAAAAGGAACGTAGGCACAAAAGAAAGGGGGAGATATCTCCACAGGGCCATTATCATGGAGTAAACACCCAAAAGGGGCAGGGTGCAATGGTGACCCTGTTTTCATAAATTCACATTTAAACAAGTCATGAACAGAGCTGGCTCTGCCTTAGCAGCTTCATAAGCAAGACAAAAGAATGGCGTATATGGAACATGTGCAAACAAGCCCTTGCCAATAACTGTATGTGTGTGTATACATTACATATATATGTGCACAACACACACACACACACACACACACACAACACACACCACACACACACACACCACACACACACACACACACCAGTCCTTACAGGTCTGCCAGTCCTGCCACTGAAAAGCATCCCCATAGCATGATGCTGCCACCACCGTGCTTCACGTAGGGATGGTGTTAGATGGGTGATGAGATGTGCTCGGTTTCCACCAGACGTAGCGCTTTACATTCAGGCCAAAGAGTTCAATTTTCATCTCATCAGACCACAGAATATTTTGCTTCATGCTCTCAAAGTTTTTCACGTGCCTTTTTGCAAACTCCACGTATGATGTCATGTGACTTTTTCTCAGGGAGGGCTTCCGCCGGGCCACTCTTCCATAAAGCCTCGGATTTTTGAAGTGCTGCAGAGACTGTTGTCCTTCCTGCAAGTTCTCCCATCTCAGCCAAGGAACTCTGTAGTTCTGTCACAGTGGTCATTGGTTCGTTGGTCACCTCCCTGATCAAGGTCCTTCTTGGCCGGTTTGCTCAGTTTGGTCAGACGGCCAGCTATAGGAAGAGTCTGGGTCGTTCTGTATTCTTTCCATTTCCTAATTGATGGAGCTCACTGTGCTCTTAGGAACTTTCAACACTCTAGAAATGGATTTTTACCCTTCCCAGATCTTACCTCCTCACAATTCTATCTCAGAGTTCTACGGACCATTCCTTGGACTCATGGTGGAGTTTCTGCTCTGACATGCACTGTCAACTGTGGGACCTTATGTAGAAAGGGTGTTTTCTTTCTAAATGATGTCCAATCAATTGAATTGCCACAGGTGGACTCCAATCAAGTTATCGCAGACATCTCAAGGATGATCAAAGGAAATTGGATGTACCTGAGCTCAATTTGGAGTGTCACAGCAAAGGAGTTGAATACTTGTTGATGCAAGACATTTCAGCTTTTCGTTTTTAATCAACTTGATAATTTCATAAAAAACACGTTTTCACTTTGTCATGATGGGGTATTTGTGGAGATCAGTGACAAAAAAATTTAAATATGATCCATTTTAAATTCACAACACAACAAAATGTGAAAAAGTCAAGTGTGTGAATACTTTCTGAAGGTACTGTACCTCCTCCCAAACTCCCTCCACTCCCCAGTTCCCCGTCCTCTTCTCCCCCATTCTTCTCGCTCCCACACCCCTTCCAGAAAGTATAGTGACGTTTGGTGAGGCGTCGCTCTCCCCACCCATCCCATCCCTCTTTCCCCTCCTAGCTCCTCCACCCCTCCTAACTCCCCTTCCTCACCCCACCTAACTTCCCTCTCCTCACCCCACCTTCCCTCTCTCTCTCCCTGCCTCTTTCACCCCCCCCCCAACCCCTAATATTCCATCAGCGAAGTGTTGGGTTTGCATTTGCTGGTGAACAATAAGCTAAAGTTACAGTAGATCTAGGCTGCCAGCTTAGATTCCAGTAAACAACATCCTCAGGAACAGGCCATAGGCTAACTGATGTAATAAATTCTCTCTCTTAGACAAGGTCAGAGGTCAAGTTGACGATTTCGTAAGTACCAGTCTATGACTGCTTGTTTGTTTGTATGTCCGCACGCCTCCAGCCCAAACCGCTCAACCAACCGTTCTGAAATTTTCAGAGATTAATGTCACCGACCCTGCGACGGTCCCGCATTGAAGTTTCTTAAAATTTGTTTGACCAATATGGTCAACATAGGCCAATAGGCCAAGTTTTCGAAATTGAGCCAAGTTTTCGAAAATCCTCAAATTTCATCCGATTGACTTGAAATTTGAACAGGATTTGCATATCAGGTCAGTGAATTCAACCACCTATTACTTTTGAGGTTATCCTTGGGCAAAAGGTGGTCAACATAGGCCATGAGGTCAACCCAAAATAGGCCAAACTCTTAAATTGTTTGTAAAATTGTCAATTTTTATCCGATAGACTTGAAATTTGAAGACCATTTGCATATCAGGTCGCTGAATTCAAGCAGCAATTATTTTTGAGATCAACATTGGCCAAAAGGCAAATTTGGGCCAAATTTTCTAACATCCTCAATTTTCATCTGATTGACTTGAAATTTGAAAAGCATTTGCATATGAGGTTGCTGAACTCAACCACCTATTAATGTTGAGGACAACATCGACCAAAAAGTCAATCTTGGTATGTGGTTTTATTTTATTGTTTTGGTAATGTTTTGTGTATATTTTACTGTTTCTGTTTGGTTTCCTGTTTAATGACTTTTGCTTGTGGGTGGCTGATTATATATACTACGTCTCTACCAATACTTTGGTACTTAGTTTACTATATCAAAGAGAATTGGCATACTTTAGAATGATTTGTACATCTTCGAGGAGTTTAATTTATTTTTTAAACATAACATCCACTTTTCAAGTTATTCTGTTCAGCGGTGCAGAAATGCATGAGCAGGTATGGTAATTCATCCACTTCTTATGATAATCCCCCACTTTAACATCAAAGTAAAAACCTAAGTTGGAGGTGGCCATCTCATCTTAGTAGAAATTTCCATGTGCACCCTGAGTACAATCACAACTTTTCAAATTATTTCGTCCAGCGGTTTAGGGGTGCATAAAATAAAGAGCGTGTATGTAAATTGGACAAGGAATTTTCGATTCTATACGGTTGTCATACAGAGATACTATTGTAATACTGAAAACCGCTGGGACTTGTAATACACCCTCCCACCAGGAGCAGCGCTACACGATACACATTTTCATAGAGAATCTGCATTGCCTTCCCCCTCCAGAACCCCCATGATGATGAATTTTTATTAATGCCTCCAACTTTCCCAGGCACACCATAAGTACAACAACCAAATTTCAACTAATTGTCCCCAGCGGTTTCGGAGTGCATACAAGTCAAACTCACACGTTGAATTTTATATCCTGTAATATGATTGTGGTCGGTTGTATTTTCAGGAGTGGAAGTGTTTTCCCTCAATATTCTTTTTCCATAAGCCAAGTGTATGTGGGGAAAATATGCACCTGCAGGTTTGAAGGGTTAATTTTAAATTTGAGCGAAGCTGTCTCTATACTTTTGGTAAAAGAAACTTCACAAACTGGAGCAAGCACCTTGCACACCTTCATGTGCTGTTTCTTTTAGTGTCTGTTCTGTGAGTCACTGAGATGTCCATACTGCAAGATTCCGTTAGGCACGTCCGCACGTGCACATGCCAAGTCAAAGCGATTATGAATAAAATGAATGATCAGAAAAATAAATTTACCATTTATGCTTAACCGTGAGACTGCGGTTGGCAGGGAGAAACAACATTTCCGAGTCTACGTGGTTGTGCCTCTTCTGCCTGGCTTTGAGGGTGACCTCACCACCGGTGGAGGAAATGCCATCCAAGCAGTAATGCATTTTAACTACAGGTTGGTTTTTGTTCCCAAAATCTGTTCTGAAACTTTGGGTACAGCCACTCAGAATGCATTATAGTGTAATGTCTTGGTTGTGGGTTTATGCCTGTTCTGAGTCTTGTTTCCTTTTCTCTTATACAAGGACAATTTGTCGTGGAAAATATTCCATTGTGGAACGTCTCAAGGTTGAAAGTGAGTGCTTGAAAACATTTCACTATTTTTTATCTCAACAGGTTGCAGATTATTTTGTTCTTGTTTGATATTTTCGTATTGAGTGATGAAGTGACAAGTTATTCCAAACAAAACATTTTCCATCTCCTCGTGAGCTGGAGCTTTGAACTCTCGGTAGAGCAACTATGCCTTGCATTTATTTCCTCCCGCCTATACAGTGTTAAATTGTCATGCCGACTGAGGTCTCCTAACAAAACTTTCTTTGTTTTCCAGTGGATGACATGTGGGTGCAGTTCATCTCCTTCTGTAGCCTTCGGACTCATGCAGAACTGGGTGGTCGTCCAATCACAGAACTCATCTATGTGCACAGCAAGATGCTCATCGCTGATGATAGAACCGTCATCATCGGTCAGGATTTTAATTACTTTTTTTAATTTTTTTTTTTAAATATAAAAATATATAATCTTTTTCGAAATTTTTTTTGTTATTATTATTTTACAAATCAAAATCATACCCATACAAACCAGTTTCACCATGTCTTGCACGAACAAGCCAATTGTGGAACTAACTCCTCGTGTCTGCCTCGTGCTGTTTTTTTTTTTTTTCCTTCCACTTTTTGAAGACGACTGCCCATCATCATTTCATGGTTACTCCTTTCTGCATTCCAAATTTATTCTACTCCCTAACCCCCAAACCTCCTTCCCCCAATGCCACTCCTCTTCTTATACTCCAATGTGTTTGTGCGTTTTTGTTTTTTTGCCACATTCTCTCATTTAGTTCCTCCACAAGCTTTATCTTATGGATAATTAAATGCACCATAAATCCTGTACAGACAAGCCAATTGTACCAAAACTCGTACACCATTGTTCGTACATCATTGGAAAATTGGCATTCTATCAACAGTGTCTTGCTCACATTGCTTTACGTACCTTTGGAACAGCTTTCTGTCATGCTTGTATTTCACAAACACGTGCATGCACGCCAAAGGAAAGAGGTGGCTTCCCGTTCACGAAATGTTTCACAGGCAGTGTATAATGACAACCTAATACTTGCATATGACCTGGCAATTACATCTTTTGTGAGCAATGAAAACAACAGTCGCACCAGATATACTTATGTGGAAAATAATAGGAAATGTTGCAATGCTAACTCAAGTTTAAGCATGCAATGACTTTGATTTTAATTCATGAAAACCAACAAAAAAGCTCAAGTATGAAGACATTTTTACAGCGCGTGCGCTGTATACAATTGCACTGACTTTGAAATGTCCCCGGTGTCTACCACGTCTCCGGTGTCCCCTGTCCCCCCCCCCCCACGTGCCTCAAGACAGCCAATGACGGCCGTCCGGTAGATGCAGTGCGTAACCTAGACGGAAATAGCGAGAATTGACGGAAATACCCGAGTATTTCAATGGAAATTTGTGAAACTAATGTGTTATATATGTGAAAACCATTTAATTTATTGCTTGACGGGAAAAAACCAAGAAACACGCCCCCTCATGTACGAACGAACGAAAGACGTCATTTCCGCCCACCATCGCAATTTCGCGCCGAAAGACGTCATTTCCGCCCACCATCGCATTTCGCGCCGAAAGACGTCATTTCGCCCAACATCGCATTCGCGCCGAAAGACCGTCATTTCCGCCCACCATCGCATTTCGCGCCGAAAGACGTCAATTTTCCGCCCACCATCGCATTTTCGCAACGAAAGACGTTCATTTCCGCCCACCATCGCATTTCGTGCCGAAAGACGTCATTTCGCCCATCCATCGCATTTCGCTGCCGAAAGACGTCATTTTCGCCCACCATCGCTATTTCGTGCCGAAAGACGTCATTTCCGCCCACCATCGCATTTCGCGCCGAAAGACGTCATTTCCGCCACCATCGCATTCGCGCCGATCGCCGAATGCTGAAAGCTAAGTTCTTTCTTATGCTATCATTCTTTGTGGCCTCCTGCCACGCTGTATCGAACGATTTCATTCTTCTGTATATATAAAGGTGCTTATCCAATAATACAAGATTTTTACATTTCAAATATTAAGTACGCTTTTAATTGTTTTTCAACTGAAAAAGCATAAATTGCATATTTTAACATTAGTGTACTCATTTGCTTCACCACACGCGCTGTATTGAAGGATTTCACTTGTTACTAATACTACTACAACTTCTTTAACGACCATTTCCCCATATTTAGACGGTTGGTCAGCAGATGGCCTCTCTCCACTTAATCGTGTCAAAACCATCCTCCTCCATTAACTCCCAACAACTACATGTCTCCACTGATCACATCCTTTCAAGTCTTTTTCAGTCTACCTCTTGATCTTTTTCCTTCAACTACAAAACTCGTGACTTTCTTGACAGACTCATCTTCCCTTTTTCTCGCTACATGCCAAAACCACATTTATCTTCTACTTCTCAGCTCTTCCTCAATACTACTAGCTTTGAGCTTCTTTCTTATGTCCACACGAGTCTGCTTATCCTTCAGTGTCAACCCACACATCCATCGCATCATCCAATTAGCTCTGTCCTCTCTGTTCTTCTATCCTCATTCCCCATGTCTCACGGCCATACATCAAAACTGCTCTAATACAAGCTAAATATACTCTACTTTTTACTTTGCTTTGGATATTTTTGTTTGTGAAAATGACTTCACTCTCTGCACTTATTCCATGCTACCATTATCCTCGTTCTCACAGCTAACTCCGCTCCACCACCTGCATCAAACACATCTCCCAATTCCAAGTGACAAAAACTCGACCTTTTCCAGCTTAACTTCAAATCCTATATCCACTACCCCCGTATATCCACTACTATCCAATCGCCACTAACCATCAGTCTCCTCTTATCTAGAGTCACTTCAATCCCTTACACTCCATTACTTCCTTCCAAATATTCAACATCTCCTTCACTGCTAATTCTGTTTTTGCTATCAAGACCAAGTCGTCTGCAAATAACAATTCCCATCGGAATCCTACCCTCACTCCTTTTGTAAGCTCTTCTACAACGCATACAAAAAGCAAGGGGCTTAATAATGATCTCTGATATAAACGACTTTAATTCCAAATGGCTCTGAACCTCCTCCACTAGTTACCTCCGCTCCGCCACCCAAGGTGGAGGTTATGTTTTCACCCCTTTCTGTCTGTCTGTTTGTTTGTTTGTTTGTTTACAGGATATCTCTAAAAGTTTGGACGGATCTGGATGAAATTTTGTGGACATGTTGGGTGTTTGACAAGGACAAACTGATTAGATTTTGGTGAAGATCCAGATCCGGATCCGACTACTAGATTTTTTTAAGTGATTCTTCACCATTGAGAGATTGGGCCAAAATGATATATTGCACGATAACTCAAAAAGTTGTGGACGGATTCAGACGAAGCTTGGTGGACACATTGGGTGTGTGACAAGGAAGAATTCATTCAATTATGGTGAA
>CM068952.1:51115867-51133091 GCA_035128595.1 Eptatretus atami
CTAGTTAGGGTCCCGTCCCTCGTCTAGTGGGAATTGGATGTTCATGCGCTGCGGAGTTATTTTGATAGTCCGGGTTTTCTTTTATTTTTACATCAACTATAACTACAACGACATCTGCCTTTGCTTCCTTCCACCATCCTCCACCAGCACCATTGCACGCGTGCGTGTCAGCACGTACGTGAGCGGAGTTCGCGAGGACCTGACATCTCTCTCGCCCAATCAGGGAGATGCGAGCAAGGTTGCCGACGGTCGGCCAATAGGCATAGCCCACGCAGGACCGTATTCCTCTCCTCGTTTGAGGGGCGGTCGGCCGTGATGGCCGTCACCCCACCCCCTCCCCCGGTCCAATCAGCGGACTTTGAATCATTTTGCGGCCAATGGGCGATGAGCGAATCGCGCCCGAGAAGGGGACGAAGGAACGGAGAATAAATAACTGCGCCCGTCTGCTCGAGCGAGTCGTCCGTTCTCCGTCAGCTCGAGCGCGTGGTCTGGCTCTTGGATCGATTCTCGACGCTGGTCTGGCCTCGTCTCGTCGCTGGCGCTGGTCTAATCTCATCTCGTCTCGTCGCTGGCGCTGGTCTGGCCTCGTGTCGTCGCTGGCGCTGGTCTGGGCTCGTGTCGTCGCTGGCGCTGGTCTGGTTCGCTGGTCTGCGTCTGGCTGCCTGGTCCGTCTTTGGCGACCGGAGCTCGGAAGGGGTGGATGTCCAGCCGCGTGCCCGCGGCCAGGTAGCCAGCCACGTTCTCGTCCCTCAGCTCGACTTCCCTCCGAGCTGAAGGAATAATAAAGACCTCGAGGTCCATCTTTCTTTTTGGGTATTTGTGTGTGTGTCTTGTGGTCCCGTCTTTAAGTAGCAACTGGTTAAGTGCTTTTGCTGTACATTATTTACATCCTTTATAGTTGGTTTAACTCTGCCCTTTATGTGTTCCTTCCCCACCTAATGTAAATAAATATCCATTTGTTGAATGTTTCAGCTCGTCTTTGTCCTTTCCTTCATTGGCTTAGCACGGTGCGTGTTGGGGAATTAAAAAGGCCGTTGTTGCCGTAGTTGTGTACGTTTGGACTGACAGGACCTCGGTAACCATCCGCTCGGGTTACGCACGGGTCGAGCACGGTTACGGCTCATCCTGTTCGAGCTTCGTCGAGGGTGTGAATACTCCGTAGTTCGCCACGTGGGCCTCTAGGTATTTTGAAGTTTGGCAAATAACCCTGTGCCCACGCGGTTGATTTATTGACGATTCACGGTCCTGCAAGGGACCCGTACCTTCGGAGTTATCCGAGGGTGACGATCTGAATTCCGGGTGTTCGGTGGAGTCGACTCTGCAGCTCCATCTAGCGATCGCGCTCGCAGCGGATACCCGGCCCACAACAGTATTCGGATGGAGATCATGAATAAATCAAAAGAGGTGGTGTTAACATTGCACAGGAATTTAGTGAGGGCTACATCTGGAATATTGTGTGCAGTTTTGGTCACCACAACTCAGGAAGGACATAGATGCCACAGAGAGGTTTCAGCGCAGGGCGACACGATTGATTATGGGCAAAGCTAGACAGCTATGAGGAGCGGCTGAAGGAGACAGGGTTTTATTCACTCGAGAAGAGGCGGTTACGAGAAGATATGATGGAGATGTTTAAGATAATGAAAGGTAGAGATAAAATAAGTGCAGATGAATTATTCACCAGAGTAGACAGTGATAGGACCAGAGGTCATCACCTGAGAGTAAAGAAGAGGAGAGTTAAGACGATAGTAAGGCAGGGAACTTTTACTCAGAGAGTAGTTAATGCATGGAATGGTCTCCCTGGAAAGGTAGTGGCAGCAGAAAAAGTAAGTTTAAATTAGAAGTTTAAATTAGAATTAGATGGGTACCTGGAAGTTATGGAGGTAGAGGGGTATGGGGATGTTGACAGGACTTTTCAGTAGTTTGAGCATTGATGGGTGATTGTGTGCATGTGTCCGGAGTGCTGTTGGTGGGGGTCTTGTCAAAGGGTGTTGTGTGGTTGATGTTATGTGTTTTTAACCAAGCCCATGCCCCCTCCCCTGTGGAGAAGAAATATAGATTTATTTTTATTTTTTACAAAAAAATACAAAAACTTAAAATAAATTGATAAATTTTAAAAACACTAATAAATAAATAAATAATAATAAATTTTGCATTTTCTTCTTTGGATCTTGTGTTGATAAATGAGGATTAGGCCATCAGCCATGGCTCAGAAAGTGCTTGAAAATCAAGTTTCGTTCCACACATCGGGGGGGAGAGGTAGACAAAACCTTGATAATATGATAGTATATTTCCAAATACATACGTATGCAAAAGTTCTCCACACACACTGCAGTTATTGTGTATTTTCATCTTGAAAATCGATGCATTCGCCGCGTTCCTCATTTGAACTCGGATCACGTGTGGGCCACGTGACGCCTCGACAGCCAATCGATCGGCTGACATCGTATGCAAATTACGTCAGACTGTCACGTGACCAGCTAAGTTGTCCAAGATGGAAGCTTCCTGCAGGGAGGAAATCACCGGCAGCTGATCGGTAATTTTTGATGAATATGGCGTGAGGACGCTCCCCCCGTGTATTATTCACCAGGACAATGGAGCGAACGAAGAAGTCAAACGTTTTACGTCTGTAACATGGGATAAATGGAGAGAAAGCGTCAAGAAATGGCTCGTCTTAGACGGTCACGAACGACGTTTAGCCGAGAGTGCCGTGTAAAGATTTCAAGTTACCCCGGAGTAGCTTGAAATCGATTTAATCCTACCCCCTACGATTTCAGATAACCCCCCTCAAAACATTTATTTATGTTGTTTATTTACAAAAAATAGTAATTTAATTGGTATTGAAACTAATTAGGAAACACCATTGACCACGTGACAGCCTTTAAAGAGTTTGCAATGAATTTTGATTTTATTATGAATGATTTTATTTTAATATTGTTATTAATTGAAATCAGTATTTCTCATACAGTTATAGTTTTTGCCATAATTTTTATGAAATCCTTCTTAGATATCGTTGATACAAATAGACATACTGGTTTATCTTTTTAACCAACTCAGACTATATTTACAATTATGGAAACAACGCAATAAAATCAATGTATAAGAAAGGCAATGAGAACAGCTTATTTTTAATTCACAATTTCGTTGTGGTGGTGGTGGTCGTATGGCAGCTTAGCTGCCGGGGTAGCTCTCATTTCTTGAAGCGTGACTGTGTCGCTGATGCAGTGCCCCTCTACCAGTACACACACTGGAACTGGTACTCATTTCGCCGACCTCAGAAGGATGACAGGCTGAGTGCGTAGCCTGGTGTTAGCTCAGTGTGTGTGTGTCTGTGGGCCCGTCTTTAAGGGTGGCGACTTGGGATCCTTGGGTCCTGAGTAGTGGTTAGGGTGGTGGCTTGGGATCCTAGGGTCCTGAGTAGTGGTTAGGGTGGTAGCTTGGGATCCTAGGGTCCTGAGTAGTGGTTAGGGTGGCGGCTTGGGATCCTAGGGTCCTGAGTAGTGGTTAGGGTGTGGCTTGGGATCCTAGGGTCCTGAGTAGTGGTTAGGGTGGTGGCTTGGGATCCTAGGGTCCTGAGTAGTGGTTAGGGTGGTAGCTTGGATCCTAGGGTCCTGAGTAGTGGTTAGGGTGGCGGCTTGGGATCCTAGGGTCCTGAGTAGTGGTTAGGGTGGTGGCTTGGGATCCTAGGGTCCTGAGTAGTGGTTAGGGTGGTGGCTTGGATCCTAGGGTCCTGAGTAGTGGTTAGAGTGGTGGCTTGGGATCCTAGGGTCCTGAGTAGTGGTTATAGTGGTGGCTTGGGATCCTAGGTCCTGAGTAGTGGTTAGGGTGGTGGTTTGGGATCCTAGGGTCCTGAGTAGTGGTTAGGGTGGTGGCTTGGGATCCTAGGGTCCTGAGTAGTGGTTAGGGTGTGGCTTGGGATCCTAGGGTCCTGAGTTCGACCCGTCGGCCACTGAATTAATACACCGGGGGTTGACTCAGCCTGTCATCTTCCGAGGTCGGCGAAATGAGTACCAGTTCCAGTGTGTGTACTGGTAGAGGGGCACTGCATCAGCGACACAGTCACGCTTCAAGAAATGAGAGCTACCCCGGCAGCTAAGCTGCCATACGACCACCACCACCACAACGAAATTGTGAATTAAAAATAAGCTGTTCTCATTGCCTTTCTTATACATTGATTTTATTGCGTTGTTTCCATAATTGTAAATATAGTCTGAGTTGGTTAAAAAGATAAACCAGTATGTCTATTTGTATCAACGATATCTAAGAAGGATTTCATAAAAATTATGGCAAAAACTATAACTGTATGAGAAATACTGATTTCAATTAATAACAATATTAAAATAAAATCATTCATAATAAAATCAAAATTCATTGCAAACTCTTTAAAGGCTGTCACGTAGTCAATGGTGTTTCCCTAATTAGTTCAATACCAATTAAATTACTATTTTTTGTAAATAAACAACATAAATAAATGTTTTGAGGGGGGGTTATCTGAATCGTAGGTAGGATTAAATCGATTTCAAGCTACTCCCGGGGTAACTTGAAATCTTTACACCGGCACTCTCGGCTAAACGTCGTTCGTGACCGTCTAAGACGAGCCATTTGTTGACACTTTCTCTCCATTTATCCCATCTTACAGACGTAAAACGTTTGACTTTTCGTTCGCTCCATTGTTCTGGTGAATAATACACTGGGGAGCGCCCTCACGCCATATTCATCAAAAATCGCCGATCAGCTGCCGGTGATTTCCTCCCTGCAGGAAGCTTCCATCTTGGACAACTTAGCTGGTCACGTGACAGTCTCTGACGTAATTTGCCATACGATGTCAGCCGATCGATTGGCTGTCGAGGCGTCACGTGGCCCACACGTGATCCGAGTTCAAATGAAAGAGCGCGGGGAATGCATCGATTTTCAAGATGAAAATACACAATAACTGCAACTGTTTGAGTGGAGAACTTTTGCATACGTATGTATTTTGATATATACTATCATATTATCAAGGTTTTGTCTACCCCCCCCCCCCCCCATGTGTGGAACGAAATTGCACGATACAGTTACGGCTGAATGGCCTCCACCTGTGTCTGATTTCCTTGTATTATCTGTAAGCGATCTCGGGAATCATGAAATGCCTTGGAATGAATTTGGGATTTTTGTATTCATAGATTGTAAGTCACGAGGCAAATATGTCAGATGACAACTGCATGATATTGGGACCAGGTCTGTAAGTCCGACCACTGTGCGTAAAATAGCAAAAGGTTTTTCTGTATCGACTTAGCAATCACCAGACTTTAATCAGTTAATTAATTATCTAACCTGTTATATCAGGCACGGATCAACAATCTTTTAGCAAGGCAATCAATGGAGATATGGCAGAATTAGAGACTCTACTCATCATCTTGAAGACTAAAACCCATGATGGTGTAATTGGGGCATTTCCTCACCCAGCACTGTAGATTGGTCTTGAACAGAGCAGCTATCCGACTTGAGTACAGAATTCCACTGCAGATTCACAACCCTGGACTTTAGCATCGTCAGGTGTACATTTTACACAGGGAGAAGCCATGTCATACACAATACTTGACTTTCGAAATGATGTAATCTGCCTAGAATTACATTATTTCGTTGGTACGAGGTACCTGGCCTTGCCAGACTAATGCCGGGTCCTTCCCCTCCCTCATCCCATCCCATCCTCTGCATCCTCCCTCCAGACTCCCACCCCACCCTTTCCCCTCCCTCCTCCTTCCTCCTCCCACCCCACCGCCCTCTCTCTGGACTCCCACCCCATCCCAGTGACAGGTGGTGTCTTGTGTGTGTGTGTTTATAAGTTATGAATTGTAAGAAAATGACTGCTTAAAACCCTTAGTAAGGTGCATCATAGTTTTTATTTAAAACATGCGATCTCGTGTTTTTTGTTGTGTTTAGTCGAGTGACATTGGCGTGCAGAGTGAACTGCGTACTCCAGCGCAGGGTAACGCAAGTGACAAATCGTCTCTGTCTGTCTGTCTCTGTCTCTGTCTCTGTCTCTGTCTCTCTCCAGCTTGGTCCATGAACCGTGATCCCTTATTGAAGTGGAGATGGATACTTTGAGTCCTGGGAGGACTCCGTTACAGCCGTAACACTCTGAAAACCTGCAAATGAGATACCAACAACACACACACACACACACACACACACATCTTTTATCTTTGTTTTTTGTCTGGGAATTAACCCTGTACCGTAGTGTCGGACTGAACGAACACAACACACACACCACACACACAACACACACACACACACACACACATTTATTAATTTTTTTGCCAGTGAATAAACACTGTATGTAGCGTGGGGAAGTGTACAGGACTAAACTGCATACATAATACCAGTCGTTCGCTTCACCTTACCATGTCGCTCACTCAGCACTGCCGCGTCATAAAAAACAAGTCAAACTAGAGGGGAGCACTCGGGAGAGTGCAAAACCTCCGCCGCCAATACTGCTGGGTCACTCAAGTGAACCTTATATCTTATTAATTAAATATGTCAACAGTGCTGACAGTTATAGTTCTTTTCTCCAACATTTTTTTTTGGGGGGGGGGGGGGGTTGGAAATCACTTAAAATGTAAAAATGCAAAAAAAATCGAAATTTTGTTGAAAAAAAAGTTGCAAAATTTTTTTTCTCTTAACAATTTTTTTGGTGGGGGGGGGTTGGAAAGCACTTAAACATGTAGAAATGCAAAAAAAAAAATTTTTTTCTTTTTCTTGGGGGGGGGGGGGTAACAATTTTTTTGGGGGGGGAGGTTGGAAATCACTTAAAACATGTAAAAATGCAAAAAAAAAAAAATTTTTTCTCTCAAACAATTCTTTTTTGGGGGGGGGGGGGTTGGAAATCACTTAAATATGTAGAAATGCAAAAAAAAAAATTTTTTTTTCTCTAAATTTTTTGGGGGAGGGGTTGGAAATCACTTAAAATATGTAGAAATGCAAAAAAAAAAATTTTTTTTCTCTAAATTTTTTTTGGGGGGGTTAACAATTTTTTGGGGGGGGGTTGGAAATCACTTAAAACATGTAGAAATGCAAAAAAAAATCTTTTTTGGGGGGGGGGTGACAATTTTTTTGCGGGGGGTTGGAATCACTTAAAACATGTAGAAATGCAAAAAAAAAAAATTTTCTCTAACAATTTTTTTTTGGGGGGGGGGGTTGGAAATCACTAAAACATGTAGAAATCCAAAAAAAAAAAATTTTTTTTGGGGGGGTACAATTTTTTGGGGGGGGGGTTGGAAATCACTTAAAACATGTAGAAATGCAAAAAAAAAATCTTTTTGGGGGGAGGTGACAATTTTTTGCGGGGGGGGTTGGAAATCACTTAAAACATGTAGAAATGCAAAAAAAAAAAAATTTTTCTCTAACATTTTTTTTTGGGGGGGGTTGGAAATCACTTAAAACATGTAGAAAATCCAAAAAAAAAACAAATTTGGGGGGGGGGGGGTAACAATTTTTTTTGGGGGGGGGGTTGGAAATCACTTAAAACATGTAGAATGCAAAAAAAAAAATTCATTTTTCTTCAAAATGGCCGCCATAGCGGCCATATTGGATTTTGGACCAAGTCCAAAATCTAATGGCATGATCCTTGGACCATACCTACCCCCCACCAAGTTTCGTCGAAATCCGTCGAGGAGTTTTCCGTAATACTGTTCACAAAAAACAAACAAACAAACAAACAGAAAGGGGTGAAAACATACCTCCATCCATCTTCGATGCGGAGGTTAATGAGCTAAGATCCTCGTCCTCTTAATGATGACGTCATAAAAACGAATATGACGTCATTGTGATGTATCAGGTTTGCGATAAATATCTGTGCTAATGCCCGGCTTGATTCCCGCAAACAAAATTCAAACAGCTTGCCTAGTTTCGGAATAATGGTAATAGGCGATTTCCATTAGCGGCGATATTATGACGCACTTTTTTTCTAGGAAGAATTTCCAAAATCGGAGATGGTTACTGCTGCGCGGGGCTTTCTGCATATATGGCAAGTTTCACGAAGATCCGTGAAAACTCTGGTTGTAAACAAAAAATGTCAAAAAATAGGAATGACGTCATAAAAATTGATATGACGTCATAGTGATGTATCATATGAGCGGTAATTCATCTCTGTTAATGCCCTGTTCGATTCCCGCAACCAGAATTCAAAAAGCTTGCCTAGTTTCGGAGATAATTTTGAGGCGATTTCCATTAGCGGAGATATTTTGAGTCATAACTTTTTTCCACGGAGGAATTTTCAACCGGAGATGGTTACTGTCTGCAGGGTATTTTTACATATATACGCCAAGTTTCAGGAAGTTTCGATGAAAACTGTAGGCTGTGAAACAAAAAAGTCCACAAGAAGAAGATGAAGAACAACAACGTGAGTAAGACTTAGAGATCCTCCACGAGGATCTAAAAACGTGTATGAACACTGGGGCCGCACCGTCGGTCTCTCGAAATACCACCCCCGTCACTATCAAATACCACCCGTCACTATCAATACCACCCCGTCCCTTCACATACACCCGTCCCTATCAAATCACCCCGTCACTACAAATCACCCGTCCCTATCAAATACCACCTCCCGTCACTATCAAATACCACCCCGTCCACTTATCAAATACCACCCCGTCCTATCAATATACCACCCGTCCCTATCAAATACCACACCGTCCCTAATCAAAATACCACCCGTCACTATCAAATACACCCCGTCACTATCAAAACCCCTACCACCCCGTCCATCAAATACCACTCGCTATCAATACACCCCGTATCTATCAAATACCACGTCACAATCAACTACACATATCAATACCATCCGTCACTATCAAATACACTCCGTCCCTATACAATACCACTCCTCTATAAATACCACCCCACTATCAAATACACCCCGTCACTATCAAATACCTACGCCGTCACTATCAAATACCACCCCGTCACTATCAAATACACCCCGTCACTATCAAATACCACCCTCCTATCAATAACCACCCGTACTATCAAATACCAACCCGTCACTATCAAATACCACGCCGTCACTACAAATACCCCCCGTCATATCAAATACACCCGTCACTATCAAATACCACACTCCTATCAAATACACCCGTCACTAATCATACCACATCCTATCAATACACATCCTATAAAATACCACGCCGTCACTATCAAATACCACGCCGTCACTATCAAATACACCCGTCACTATCAAAACCACCCCGTCCCTATCAATACACACCCCGTCCTATCAAATACCACCCCGCCTATCAAAACCACCACGTCACTATCAATACCACCCCGTCACTATCAAATACACCTCACTATCAACAATCGCACCCCGCCACCACTTCACTACGCTCACTGATCAAATACCACCCCGTCACCAATACCACCCGTCACTATCAAATTACACACCGTCCTAAATCCCACCGTCCCTATCAAATACACCCGTCATATCAAATACCACCCGTCCTATCATACCACCTCACTATCAAATACCACCCCGTCACTATCAAATACCACCCGTCACTATCAAATACCTCCCTATCAAATACACCCCGTCACTATCAATACACCCGTCACTATTCAAATACACGACCCCGTCACTATCAAATACCACCCCGTCACTATCAAATACCACCCCGTCCCTATCAAATACCACCCCACCCTACAAACACTCACTACCACACCCTCCCTATCAAATACACCCCGTCACTATAAATACCACGTCACTATCAAATACCACCCGTCTATCAAATACCACCCGTCACTCATCAAATACACCGTCACTATCAAATACCACCCCGTCCTATCAAATACACACCGTCCCTATCAATACCACCCGTCTATCAAACAACCCTCGTCACTATCAAAATACCACCCGTCCTATCAAATACACCACGCCGTCACTATCAAATACACCCCATCACTATCAAATACCACCCCGTCACTATCAAATACCACCGTACAACTATCAATACCACCCGTCCTATCAATACGCACACTCGTCTCAAATACCACCCGTCCTATCAAATACCACCCCGTCACTAAAATCCACCCCGATCCCTATCAAATACCACCCCGTCCTAATTCAAATCCGACAGCCGTCACTATCAATACCCCCGCTATCAATACACGTCCTATCAAGTACCACCGTCCTATCAAATACCACTATCAAATACCACCCCGTCACTATCAAATACCACCCCGTCCCTATCAAAAAAACGCACCGTCCCTATCAAATACCACCCCGTCCCTATCAAATACCACCTGTCGCTTTGCTGAATATGGAGAAGGATCGATCTTCTTCTTTTTAAGTTTTCTGGCATTTTCAGAGCTGCGAGGCTCTTTGTTCGCCACACACCCAGACATAGCAGCGGTGAACGAAAGAGCCTTCAGGTAATCCACAACACCATATAGATTTCCCTCTCTTTAAAAACCTCATAAGCGCCTTGCATAGTCGGGAATGCTTCTGCTTCAAATGGCCAAAATTGTTCGGTAGATCCAACACCCCAATCCCCACTTCTTTAATACTTTGAAATAGACAATATCTGTCCATCACACAGAGGGAATTTTAAAAACAGACTAGCATAACCACGCTTCTGCGCGACATGTTGGGGTGGTGTGTTGAGAAAGGAACTGATGCAGAGTATCAGTAGTAATTTTACTTTAATGCAGTAAGTGGAATACAATGTTCAAAGTACTTCTTGATACACAATGTTTTGGGTTATAGCATTGTCATTGTGAACCCTGTTTGTAGTTGGTATAATTTGCACCGTAATGTTCGAGAACCGACGTGATCGTGAGAAGGCAACATATAGCTGACCGTGGCTGAACACCGGCTGTTGAAGATATAACCCAACTTTATCAAAGGTTTGGCCTTGCGCTTTGTTATAGTCATGCAGTAGCTGACTCTTACTGGAAACTGTGTTCTTTCAAGAATGAATGGCAAGTTCACATCTGATGGGCCAGTTTTATTCGTGGTATCAACACATAGTCACCTTGTTTGCCCAGTTAGGATCTCGGCATCTAGAACATGGTGTGGAATTCCTAACAATCAGTCGTGTACCATTACTAACCCTTTTTATATCTAGGTTACGTAAGACCATGATAATGACACCAGGCTTCAAGAGTAGTCTGTGCGGAGGCATGCCAGTTGGGTAATGGAGTTAAGAAATTCTAGAGGATATTGCTCAGCCTCTCGTGGATCTCGCAAATGACTTGGTCTGCCCATAAGTATACTTGATAGTGCCTGGTAATTGTGTGTGATGTCATCATTCATTCCAAGGGCATACTGATTTGTGGGTGTCAGGATGACAGTGTTTGACAGGAGTCGAGGGTTTTGTAGGTTGATGAACACTTCAGTTTCCAAATGTTCCTTGATGACTTCACAATCAGGTGGAATCTGAAGCAGTGGGAATATCGGGATGGTGTAGCGCAATTCCCATTGCCTAAGCGAAGTAACCACTGTGCGAAGTCTTGTAGGACACAAAGCCAAATGCAGTAACCGTTTTGGCACGATTTCACTGTTTCAGAACCATTTTATTTACTTTTTTTGTACCATGCACCTCATATGGTCTTTGAGATAATGTAGCCGATATCACTTACTCGAGCGCAGAACAAAGTCGAAGATAGCGCGACCCGAAACCACAAACTCGGAAATAATATATAAGATGGTTCAAAGATTTGAGTTTCCTACAAGTATCGCAGGTCCGGTAGAGTGACATCCATCCCCATGAGATATGAATTAAGATGACAGAGCAGAACGAGGAATGATAGCTTTTCTTCAATAAATAAATAAATATGCTTCGTTGTAAGAATTGCTGATTTCTTTAAATTTTCATTTTTCACTCCAGATTTCGACAGTTTTTAATCCACAAGATGCGGTCCTCAAATCCGAAGCCATATTTCAATTATTTACTTTAATTAGTCCGTGAGAGGCGATCGTGGTTCCAAGGCAAGGCATTTTTGAGCAGGCCAAACAAAATGGCGGCTAAAGAACCCAGCAATGTGACATAGGGCTGACCAAAATTGGGGGCTGCCATTTTGGTAAGGCTTATTTTGTGGGGTTTTTTTTTGTGATGAGCACTCCCTAAATTATTTTCAAAATGGGTGTTTAAATTTACCCAACCACCCAGTTTTCATTCATGCACTCCCGTGGAGTTCCCTAAATATGCATGCAAAGTTTTAGGTTGCTACGTTTCATGCTTTTGGAGTTATGGAGGAGACACACTGACACACTGACTGACACACACAGTGTGACATTTATTATTATAAGAAGATGAATCACAGGTCATTCCTAAAATCTTTTACGAGTCATGATTGTGGAATTGCAAAGAAACAAGGTGGGAAACATCGATTTTTGTTTATGGAAGTTATTTATTTATTTATTTATTTAATGACGAAAGAAAATCTGAAGTCCCATGCATCGAACCAGCTTTCAATTTCATGAATGGCTGATTGTATCCCTTGCTGGATGATGGTGAATTGACATCGGCAAGGCAATACCACCGAGATATAAGGCCAACTGAGCACCATGCACAGACTCAATCATGTCATTAATCACGAGATTGAAAGGATCAGGCTCAATTTCCTTTGAGGATAAAAGTTCTAATCCAGTTTAACACATTGCCTCTTCGACCAAGTATGTAGTTTTTTTTTTTATACAAGACCTTCTCACCATAATATGTCATCTGCTTTCTCAAGGTCAGTGAACAAACACAAGGAAAAACCATTGATGTCAATAAAAGCCTTCAAGGAGTCATTTTGCAAACGGAGTGCATGTTCAACAAAGCTATAACCTTTCTGGAAACAGCTATAAACATGAGTATAGACGTCATGAAATTCCAGACCCCATTGCAAAGGAATACTGATGAAAATTTTTTTTAAAAAGTCATGAGCTTTAAAATGCAAGAAAAATAATGCAGGGGGTTGCCAAGACCACATCAGTTTCCTGCTTGCTAAGTCCTTAAAAGGTACTAGCCGAGCATGACACCAGCAATTTGGTCTGGAGCCCATGGCGTGTTAAAAAGTATGAAGTCAGATTGTAATTTAATTGGAAAAGCATTTTAACAATTTATACAACAGTCCATCAACACCTACAAAGGAGTTCAGCAATAACAGAGAGCAGACTGGAATTCAGAATAAGGAGTATGGAGAGTCAAAAGAGTCCAGGTGATCTATGGACCGTTTTCACTTGCTCAACTAATCCGTTTTATTCACCTTACAAAAGGAATGCTTGCTCAGCTTGGTGCGTCAAAGCACCACTCATCAAGAGAAAAAATGTCAAAATGAGAACAGACATAAATCATCCTTAAAACCATTATCCATATAATCAGAAAGTTTTGACGACACACTGTGCAATATCTGTGCTCGAAGGATCATTTAGCAGAATGGATAATCTGTTGAGCAAAAGATATTTTATATTCTAAGAGAGCAGATGACATTTTTGTATCCTGCACCCTTCGTCTAGCATCATTGCGCTCTTTAATAGCCTTCTGCCAGCTTGAATTACACCATGGCAAAACAGGTTTGGGAATTCTACCTGAATAAAAGGAATGGAGATCGCAGCTGCTGCCAGAATTCTGGAGATTAAATCTCCTGGAGGATGGAGGTAAGGTTGCAAAGGAATCCAGAGTTTTCGGTATTTATTTCAATTGACTTTTTCAAAAATAGATCTTTTGCTTTTGAAGAGTTTGTGTGCTTTTGCAGTCAACGCCCGTTGGAGATGTGTGAACAATGAAATGGTTACCACTACATCTACATGATTCATTCGATCCATCTCGAGGTCTTGGCTGCCAAATTGCTAGAACAGTGTCATCACTTGGGTCAATTTGGAAAAGTAATATTTGTGGAAAGTACCTGAATCAACATTTAGAAGAACAAGTTATTAGTTGTCAATAAGATCCACCAAGACTATCTACCAAGATTCTCCGAGAGTGAATCGCACTACTTCAAAGAGGATGATGGACATTTCATGGACACAAAGCCAGACACCACAGGTTACCAGGTTCTCTCCAGAAAACATTTCTCCATTAAAAAGTATGAACAATAGGAATACCTTTGTTGTACATGTTGACAATATTTTAACAATTTACCATCCACATGAATAAATACTGTAACTGTTTCCACAAGGCAATTCAAAAATACTGTTATGTTCATGATGGGGTGGGATTGGGGGTTGGAGGTGGGGGGTAATCATGAAAGGTAAGGTTCAGCATGGTCTGTGTGCTATTGTAGTGTTTAGTTTCATCTCCTGTAGTAATTTGTTTTGCCTGATGCATTGCTGAAGTGTATGTTGTAAGTTTTTTAGTAGTCGGGGCTTGCTTTCACTGGGTCGGTCTAAACCAGTGTTAAACAAGCCGAGTGTTCGTAAAGACATTTGGGAGCTCCATGAGAGCCCTACGTTTATAGCTCCAGCGGATAAGACTGCTAATAATTTTGTTGTGGTTTGTAAAAAGTTTTATGTAGAGGTTTTATTAAGAGAGTTAGGCATTTATACAGTTACTTTCACTAAATAGGAAATAGTGTTGTGGGCAGGTCGTGGCGAGGAACGGCCGCCAGTGGAGCAGTACAGCCGTCTCCCACCGAACACCCGGAATTGCAGGTCGTAACTTCAGACAACTCCGAATGTCACGGTCACTTAAGGACCGTGGATCGCCAATTCTCTAACGGCGTGGGTAGGGTTAATAGCCAAATTTCAATATACCTAAGTACCCACGTCCTCAAATTACCGGGAAGTCACACCTCAACGGACTCTGTCGAACCGGGTCACTCTAGCGACCTCAGTCCCAACTGAGCAGAATTACCAAAGTCCGTCGGTCCAAACGACACTTACAGCCCAATCGGCTTTCGGTTCTCAAGCACGAACCGTGCTGGGTCAATAATAGAAAGCACAACAACGAGCTGGTACATTGAACAATTGGGGTTTATTTACCAGAATGGTGTCAAAGCCACCCAATGCTCGCCTGTTTATACATTTATCGTTTTTCGTTTTAAAAGACTAGTCTAATAATATTTTTTTATAAAGCATTGCAGTGAAGTCTGATCCAAATAATTTTAAAGCAATATATGTATTTGTATATTGTAATCAGTAAAAAATAGTGTGGTAGATAAAAACATTAGAAAGAAATAACTTGCACCAAAATTTTAACATTTTCACGCTCACGGTCACGCTGACGCTCACGCCGGTGTATTGCTATAGCTCTCTGTTCTTCGAACAGCGAGCTAATAATGGGGCAGGGAGCACAAAAGGCAGAGTTAAACCCGAATATGAGAAATGCAATTTATATACAAGCAAACACTTAGCAATTTCTACTTAAGGACGGGGCCCACAGACCACACAACACACACACACACACCCACACACCCACACACCACACACACACACACACACACACACACACAAAAGAATGGACCCCGGTCGGTCTTTATTCGTCCTCCAGCCGAGGAGGATAGTTCAGCTGGGAACAGAACCGGCCGGGTACCTTTCCGCCTCGTGCGTCACACGACTCCAACCCACCACGTGACTCGAACCCACTCCCGGAATCACTGAGCCACATCCTGCTGCTCGACCACCACCACCACGAGGAGCCTAAGAGCAATCGTGACGATGACTCCAATGACGCACACCAAGAGCAATGGCCACGATGACTGCTCTACTCTCTTCTTTTGCGAGGTCCGAGGGATTTCTTCCCCCTGGCCACTCACCTCCTCATTGGACGGGGGCGAACATCCCATCTGGCTGGGCGGGGCCGCCCTGACGTAACTCGTCTCTGGATTGGTCAGGGGCGAACATCCCATCTGGCTGGGCGGGGCCGCCCTGAGGTAACTCGTCTCCGGATTGGTCGGGTCTTCTGAGGTACTCCTATCCCTCATTGGTTGCGAGGCACACCCATCTCGCTGGGCGGAGCCGACTTCACCCCGCCTATGCCCGTGGCCCCGAACACGTGCGTAATGGCGATGATGGAGCGAAGGGGAGATTTAATGTAAAAAACCTGACTATAAAGAAACCCGCAGTGCACACATGAAATTAACCCATTAGACAGAAGGACGGGACCCTGACTATAAACACATACTTATCGAAATAACTGAACTGTGGGGACTGCTGTTTGTTTGTGTGCAAATGGCTGCCAGATTCGTAACAATAGCACAGATGGTCCTTGTCATAAGTCGCTCCAAGATGATATCTCTGAGAATGAGAAAGTGTTAGTTAATAATTTTGGTATTACAGGGAAAGAGGTAAATATTTGTATTCCTCAACTCTTCTGGATCCCTAAGCTTAAAAATAACTCATACAAGCATAGATTTATCGCAGGTACCAGGCAGTGTTCCACCAAACAGTTGTCAATTAATTATAGTTCACTCAGGTTTACAAGTTGTTAGGGAACAGTTCAAGAAATATTGTTTAGCAATTAAGAAGAATTCTGGTATAAACACTTTCTGTAACATTAATTCAACTTTAGAGTTCTTAGATAGGATTAGATTCCTCAACATCAAGTCAATTGAAGTTTTCGATTTTTCAACTTTATATCCAAATTTGGATTTCGTACTAGTGAGGGATTCACTCTTCAACGTGACTGACAAGGTTTTTAACTCTTTTAATAAGTTTTTATGTATCAGGGTTGATAGAGCATTCTTTTCTGAAAATAAATGGTACTGAAGTTTTCATTGTTTTGAGAAGCAGAAGTTTAATGATGCTGTTAATTTTATTTTATTTAATACTTTTGTGTGTTTTTGTTGGATAATGTTTCAACAGGTTAAGGGTATTCCCATGGAAGGGATTGCAGCCCCCCCCCCCCTACTCGAGGACATTTTTCTTATTTTCTGTGAATTTTCATTCATGTAGAAACTGATAAAGAAAAAAATAGGATTAGCTAAAATATTATCTCATACAAGTCGTTATGTAGACGATATTTGCGTGGTTTACTGTAATTTTTTTGATAAGCAGCTTCACAAGATTTATCCAGACAACCTGATTGTAAACAGGAGAGATAATGATTGTACAGTTGCTCCATATCTGGACATGTTGGTTAGAGTTGAACAGAATGGTTTTAGTACAAGTGTATATATCATAAAGTTGATGATTTCAGTTTCCCTGTAGTCTTGTGCAACTTTCCAGGTAGTAATGTACCAATTAAAATGGGTTACAATGTCTTTTCATCTCAGCTACTGAGATTTGTAAGAATTTGTTCAGCTTGATCGGTGCCCCAGCTCGTCCGGC
>CM068952.1:51155637-51177297 GCA_035128595.1 Eptatretus atami
TGGGACTCCAATCTTGTCATGAAATGCCAAGGACATTATGAAGACATCTGTGTCCTCTGAGCAGATCACTCCAGCCTGATAGCCCTTTCTTGCTGTATGAGCAGCATGGAGAAGTAGGTGCCCATCTGCTTCTTCCTGTTGGCACTGAAGAGCTGCACCTCTTCACTCTCCTGAGATGTGATTCTGTAACATTTGTCATTCACAGTTGCATGGAGAACCTTTCCTGTAGCTTTTCTGTATTCTGGTTTCCTCCATTCACCGACTAAGAAGGTAATGAGACTGGTCTTGTTATTAACTGTGCTCAGGAACCTCCTCCACTGCCTCACAATATGTGTGCCTGTGATGCTTTGCAGCTGATGGCCGGCCTCTCCACCTCATAGTGATCTCTCGCTGTTCTTGATAGAGTTCTCCCTGTATGTGTCAAACACAACATCTATTCTGTCATAATCAGCTCCTTCCCTCAGTGCCATAGACAAAACTGTCGTGGCAACATCTCCAAAAGTAACTTGATCACCTTTTACTCTTTGGAGTAAAACATCTAACTTAAAATATATTTTGCTTATTTAGTTTATGATTACTTTTTCAAATTCCACCGTTATTAAACATGTAATATGCATTTTAGGGTATGGGCAAAAAACTTCCGTACCACTTTTTATGAAAACAAAATCATATGTTCTGTAATGTATCAGCACTGGACTATCAGTGCCTGTAATTGCAAACACGAAATGCTCGGCTAGTTTTAACAACTGTTTTGAAAAGCAAATTACATGAGCTACGTGCCTAACAATTTTCAAGAAGATATAGCCTATAATAAGAGAGAACTTCGTTTAAATAGAATGTTTTTTCTGTCTTACGCTGGTTTCAGAAAAGTTTATTTTGGGATGGGGTTACGAAACGGATAATAACACACAAAAGGCTACCACCAATGCAATGCTATCAATAGTTTCTGACTGTAGAGATGTATACCTGCCAAAAAAAGTTTATTTTGGGATGGGGTTACTAAACGGCTAATCACACACACAAGGCTACCACCAATGCAATGCTATCACATAGTTTCTGACTGTAGAGATGTATACCCTGCCAAAAATTATGATGAGCATTATTCCCCTCGGATGGTACCGGTGGCCAAAAATTACCGGGTCTGGCTCATGGCCAACTACTCTCCCCATCGAGGGGGACATCAGACAATCGACAGTCACTCGGCCAAAACACCATTAGTTCATGATTTGACATCAATTTGAATGAGTTTTTATTGTAACATTGACCTTCCTTGTGTGAAAATAATGTGGTACAGCAATTTTTGGGGCAATTGGTCCAGGGATTTGGAAAAATTAGAAACAGACTCGTGTATATATATGTATGTATGTATGTATACAGTACTGGATATATATTTATACACACATACATTTACTTAAATATAATGATCCCTCCATCATATGCGTATTTGCCAAGTACACGAAGTTGGAAGAAAACAATCCCAGAGAAGTAAGGCTCTTGCTTTCATAACCAGCTCTCAGGTATAGTAATGGATCACGCTACTTGAGTGTGCCAGCTTGCCAGCGATTCCGCGAAGCATCCCAGATAAGGTTTGTCTGTGGTTTGTTTTGGCAGTGGATTCCAAGCATTCCATGCAACAGTTCATTGAAAAATGGATCCCACCCAGTTCAAGACGAAATCGTTTAAAATCATCCAAATTATTGTGAATATAATATTCTTTAACTTGACAATATCAGACATTACTTGTATCTCAGTTCATTGATAAACATGGCAGAAAGCACTTCAGCTTCCTTTTCACTTGCTTGAAGATTCTTCACTCGTTTTGGATCCATTTTAGATTTGTAATTCTGAACTATAATTATAATTTGCCTTTGAATTAACGATTGGACAGTAATCATTATAGCCTTGATTCATGGATTTTATAGTCATTAGGCATCTAAATGTTGGCTTTTCCATGCAAAAATTATTCCACTGCAAAAATATATAGCAAAGATGGTCTTTCCTTATATACAGTAGGTGAGAAGATGTTTTCTCATTTCCTCCACCACTATTATTATGCTCATGACTGCACTTTACACAACAATGAAATCATTATCCTTGTACTGTGCAATTAAGGATTAACATCAATCCTGTCTTTCAAAGGGAGTATTAAGCTGGCTGTCCTCTTCTTTCCCTTCTCAAGAAACCCTCTGTCATTATTTATTTTCCATATTTTGCGTACGTACTTTATTTTTTCTGTGTGCTCTTCTCTTTATGCACTCCTTTTCTACCCCCAGCCCAAACCTTTTATAAATGCACCCTCATTCCTTATCTGCCCTCAATCCTTCATGCACATTCTGTTTCAGTGTGATTCATTTCCCCATGTCTAACAAAGGCTGAAATGGCCTGATCCGCAGCCAATAGACGAGAAACCGTTTTTTTTTATTACTGTGAAACTTAAGCCTTTCCTCTGCTTCTGGTTTTCTGTGTCTTTGTCATGCTTAGGAGAGCAGCGTAATACGGCAACCTATGGTCTGACACAACCTCCTTTTTATGTACATACCGATAGGTTCTTCTCGGGTACCCGGCCAGAAGGCAGGAGACTGTGAGATTGCACAGCATTGACCTAGCAACTTGAGAACCTATGGTTTAAGTTGGGCTCCCTGTCCTCCCGTATTTTTGAATAACAAAAGCAATCTGATGGCTTGTCAGTCTTTGCAAGCCTTATTTCTGAAAGTTCAATGAACCAAGAAACGTGATCGTAGAATATACATAATCATCAATGGCCAAATACACCCAGGCCACAGCTCTTTGTTTTATATTTTCTTGGGTGCAAACTGTGGTAACACTCACCTTCTTGATTTCCATTCTATCTTTCAGGAAATGGAGCATCAGAAACTTTTTAAAGATCCCAATTTCCCAGCTCATCTCTCCAGCATTATGCCTGGCCTTGAACCAGCTTGGTTGGCTGGCTCTTCTGATCAAGTGCTGTGGAAAAGACCTCAGGTTTGTCCTGAAAATCATTATCTTCAGTGATTACCTGTATCAAAATCCTTTTTAGTATATTATCATCATGATTGTCATAGTTGTCAAGTCTTTTTTTTGTGTGTTACACTTGTCATGTTTTTTAATTGTTTGTAAGTGGGTGAGAAAACATTTAAATGTTTCTTTTTTTGTATACATAGTCGAGGCTCGTGTAAGAATTTGTACAATGAACAGATCAGGACGTAACAGACAAAAATAGGACGCAAAACACGCATGCATGGGGTGGACAAGATGGGCACAGAAGGAAACTCCAAGGAGGGAAAACTGGAAAATTAGGAGGGATTTGGATGGGGGTAACGAGGGTAGAAAAGATCATGGTTTTGGATTGTGGACGATCTGAGATGGTGGTGAACAGCTGTCTTGAAGACCTGGAGGGAATAGTGAGATTGAAGAGGATGTGGAAGTTGATTCCACAGGTGGGAAAAAGAGGAACAAATGAATGGTGGTGAGCAGTGATCCTGGATTTAGGTTGCTTCACCAGAAGGGGATTGATGGTAGACTATGTGAGCCCTGCAGAAACTTTGGGGAGGACAAAGCACAGAAAGAGCAGAGGGTGAAAGACCAGAAAGGTGGCGGGAGAAGACAGAGAGACCACCGGACCTATCTGCGATGGTGAAGTGATATACCCATTGATTCAGCATCAGCGCGGGAGATTTCAGTGATCTTGAAACACATATTTTGGGTCATTAACACAACAATCATGAATTATATAACTGCAATTTTCAACTTGTTCTTTCGTGTCATAAGAGTCATTAAGAGCTTGTGTATATATATATATATATATGTATATATATATATATATATATATATATATATATATATATATACTGTATATGTGATATATATATACTGTTATGTGTATATATATATATATATATATATATATATATATATATACTGTATATGTGTATATATAATATACAGTATATATATACTGTATATGTATATATATATATGTATAATATATTATATATATATATATATATATATATATATTATATATAACTAGCATATACCCTTGCTCCGCATGGAGTTTAATGGGTGGAAAAAGGTGGATGAGGCATAATAGTTGATGTTATGGGAAGCTGGGGAGGGTGTCATTCGGGATGTGATGCACTATGGTTACCTGTCCTTAGTTTTCTAAAGCACCTCCCTGTAGATGACATTTTGGGTGAGTGTCTTGTTGCTGAATAGTCCTTGTGAGGAATTATTGTCCACTTTGATAGATATATAGGAGTAACTCCTTGCACGTGAAAATGCAACATATAGTTGGCCATGGGAGAACACAGGGGCTGGGAGGTATATTCCGAGTTTGTCAAATGTTTGGCCCTGGGATTTGTTTATGGTCATCGAGTATACGAGTCTGACTGGAAATTGCATCCTCTGCAGTGTGACTGGAAGGTTGGCGTCTGATGGGGCAAGTTTAACATGATATTGGCCTAGCCCTAGACTGAACAGGAGCAGTGGAGGGTGACCGAGAATCAGAATGCAAATTTCAATGAATAGCACTTTTTGGCGCACATCCGACGATCGAACACCGCTTGGACGCTTTAATTTGAAGACCACACACGCAAGACACAACACAGGTAACGATGGCGGTTGATATTGACAATTAATGTAATGAACGGCAGTTGTTTGGGTGCATCCGACAATCGAACACCTCTTTAATTTGAACAGTAACACGCACGCATTCAAGGTACAGAATCTATTGTCGGACACCGCGCTTTCGAAGAACAAAGAAAAGAAGAGAATCCGGGCAATGAAGGGATGACCTCATACCCATTCCCTGGTTCCCCCTACCTTCAGATTATAGCCTTTGATGTTATCTGGACATAGGCCTATTGCAACTTATTTTCGGGTGTTTTTAATATGTCGTTGGATTTCAGACACAAATTGACAGTCTTAGAGGACGTGTTCAGTCCGGGAAAGAGCCAATCGGGGTACATCATGTTGGCAGAGCTCTGGCACTCATCGTTCCCCTCCTTTCACGCTGATTTTTAAAGCATGCCAACCATTCTGATGTTCTGAGCCATACTATTTATTATCAGTTGTGTTTATGTTCAGTGTTTGATGCAATGAGTACTCCCTTACTCGAGTTCATATTTTTGGATAGATGGCAGCACTTACCGGACAGCAGTTCAGCGATGGCGACCGAACGGAATAAATGGGCCGTCGATGGGTTGAAAATCTTGTTGAAGCCACATTGTCATCCAATTCCAGCTTAGAAATTTAGTGCATCGTCTTCGTCACATTAAGAAACCCTAGTATCTGGGAATGAGCACATTCCTGCCAGCGGTTTCGGAGGAGAAACGTCAAATTAAGCGCAGACGTTAACAGAAATAATATATTTTTAATTAAATCTTTACCTTAAATACAATGTTTCTTGTTACATTTTTGTGTCTAAATTCACCTTCTGAGGTAGTCAGCATGTGCAGAAGAGGGTTTTACATTGCAGACGCTGTTTTCGAGGAGTGGCATTACGCCTCTGGGTGGTGACGGTCTGTCGACAACAGACGTAATGACGTCAGCGAATGACCGATGATGTCATGACGGAATTACGCCTCTCAGCGGTGACGTCACACGTCGCCATTGCAAACGAATGTAAAAATTAGAAAATCGCCCAAAATTCCCAAACCTGTCCGTCTGGCCGATCTCATATAGCCCATGCTGTTCATTAGACACAGAGCACCCGCATGCCGAAAGTGGCGACAATTCATCCGGAAGTTTTGGAGGAGATACGTCAAATTACACGCAGACGTTAACAGAAATTTATATATATGATATATATATATATATACATATATATTATATATATATAATATATGTTATACCGTATATATATATATATATATATAATATATATACATATATACTAGCGATACCCGTGCACATGCACGGGATAGCAGTACAACATAGCTGGTAGCAGACGACAGACCGTACACCGGGACTGACAAAAATACGCATTGTGCAAAATGCAAGTGGTACTATGAACGCCAAGACTTCCCAAACATTGTCGGCATGTCCGCTAAGTGCCACAGCAATTCATGGATCGTGTGTGACGGCGAGCCGAATTTTTAGTGTGGAAACTTGGTATTATAATAGAGATGTATGTATATATATATTATTATATATATATATATATATATATATTATATTATATATAATATATATGCATCTTAAGCAGGACAAATCCACGTGTATTTACAGTGCTGTTAATATTTTATATTCATTTTTTTCCCATTGTGTTGAGATGAGAAGTACTTTCTTTTGTAATTCTTGAAATTAAGAGCTGGATCCCTCATTCAGTTTGATATTGGTGTCATCACTGTGGGTCGCCCTGTTTGATATTTCCGTCTGAATGCACAGCTCATAATACTTATACCCCACATTCTGTCCATTGCACTCCAATGTTGTTGTAGTTATGTAAAAGGACACTGACAGGATTTTCATTTTAAAAGATTTTCATAATGTTTTGAGCAGTGTATATTGTTTACAGCTGTCCACTTGAGCCCCATTCTCATGCAATGCATGACAAAACACCCGAATCCTTGCAATTTTTCAGGAGATCAGTGGAGATCCCTGCTTTTTTCCAAAGAAACATTGTGATGGCTGGCCAAAGCAAGGCATGCTGGGAGACTGTTGGTTGTTATGTTGTGCCCGAGGGGTATTCCAATTTCCTCATCTCCTCCAGCAGGTAAACAAACATCTGTATTAATGCATACAGATCATATAATGTGGAATTATGTGATTCGCTTTTTTATATACAGGAGTTGCGTCTGCTGTGCATGGAAGAGCAAGAAAACAAGGACATATATGAGCATATTGAGAAAGGAACAGATGAATAAGGGGGGCAAAAAACATACACAATCAGAACGGCACTCAGTAGAGCGCATACCTCCGCCAGGCTGAACAGTTTGTTTTGTGTCCCACTGATAGGCCAAATCTGGATCTGGACCTTAACCAACATCCAATCAGCTTGTTCTTGTCACCTACCCAACCCATCTACCAAGTTTTGTCATAGTCCGTCCATACCTTTTTGAAATATCGCGTTATGTATCGTTTTTAGCCCCATCTCTCAATGGTGAAGAATCACTCAAAATCATTTTTAAATTTCAGTATCTGGAGCTGGATTCGGATCTTCACCAAAATATAACCAATATTCCCTTGTCAATGTGATGGATTGACTTAAGAGAAAGGAAGGCACAAACAGAAAGATAATGGATCAACAAGAGAGACAATGTGAGACAGAGGTGTGTCACCACTAAAACTCTGGAGTTGAGAGCAAAAATCAATGGTTTAATGGAGATAATGCCACAAATGCTAAAAAATAAAAATAAAAATAAAATAAAGATGAGCTTTTTGAGCAGATTTGGGAAGTGTAATAACATAAGAATTGCTGCGTGAGCGCACATGGCTTTGCGGCACTAGGGAAAGACAAAGAGCAAAAAAAGGGCACTTGAGGCAAGATTAGATGAGTGTTGTGGCTGACCACAACACCAACATTTTTTCGGCAGTTGGAGAGATGTCTACAGGGCATTAACATGGTCCTAATACGGGTAGTGTGCAGTGTCACATGAATATTCACAAGCTCACATTGACAGTGCTGTTGATATCTTTGTGGCTTCATCAGCAAGATAAAAATTAGTTTTGATGAAATTTGTGAAAAGAAGCCCTCATAATTTAAATGACACCATGGATGCAGTGTGCTAAAACCACAAAAGCTTTTACTAGAAAAGAAGCATTGGCAGAAATAAATGTAGAAAGTTAGATGAAGAATAGAAAAAGAAAGAAGAAGGAAGGCCAACAAAGCAGTCACTGTGATTGGGCCTCCTGCCGAGAGATATCATTTACCCTTTGGGTATGGAATCTTAGATTCCTCTGTCTCTCAAGATGCAAAATACGAAACAGCAGCACCTGTCTACAGAGAGGAACTTCATCACACTATGGATGAAAGTCTTGTACAGTGGAAGGAGCTGATTACACCCAAGGAGACACTTAATTATGTGAAGAATTCCAAGGTGAATCCTGGCCCTGGAAGCCAGCTTGAAAATTTGATCGAACCATAATAAGTTACTGCAGATTGCAAGGGCAAAGAACTCTAAAACTGTACTTCTGTCACAGAATTGGATTCAAGGATTAGCCAAACAATCTACATGTAGAGACAGATGGAATATGAGGTGCTTTGACAATTAATTTGATTTTCCAGGTGATTGATCAATGCTTTATAACTTCTAGATCAGCAGTGAACAAAAAAAATCAGCTTTCACACCTGAAAATGAAAAGCTAACCCAGTGAAGCTGTAATGTATGACTGCCTGGATACTTGGCATCGAAAATAAGATGCCATCAATTTAGCAAATTATGTCAGCAACCAGCAGATCAGAGAAATGTTCCATAACCCTGTCCAAATCAAATTAGTCAAAAAAACTATTAGAAGTGTTGAAACTAATTGAAGAACATCCTTGTAAGAAACCATGGTGGAGCCCAGCTCACAAAACAAAACTGTTCTAAATCATTTTCAGCAATTGATGTCAATTTAACCATCCAACTCGATCCACTTCAAAGTTTCCACCATCACAGATGTCACCATCCGGCCATTTGATTCACCCGACACAATGTCGAGAAATGGCTGGATGCACTGCATACAACGAAGTCTGGGGGTCTTGCAACCATCGTAAGTATAATCCTTAAAATATGTTCCACAGCTAGCTGTCCCTCTGACCAAGCTGTTCCACTATACTTACAACATTAGCATTAACCCAACCATCTGGAAAGCAGCCCAGGTATGTTCTGTGCATAAGAAAAATTAAAAGTCCGATTCTGCCAACAATACCCACTAAGCCTCTTGCTAATAATCGGAAAACTATTGGAAGGCATCATCAATAACGTCAGAGATTCACCTGAAAACAAATGACCTGCTCACAGAAGTTCAGTTTGAGACCATGAAAATCGTTTTCCTTTGGATCTAGGTCATGTACACAAGGGTGAGGAGTGGGGTTCTACCTTTATCAAGGTAGCATTTTTATTGAGCCTGGCACCAAGGAGTCCTGCGAAAAGTAAGACTGATGCAAATCCACCAATCACCAGAATCATCTCTAACATTCTCGTGTTAGAAGAGACCAATCCTTGGGGAAAACAAAGACTTGTCTGTTCGCTGCTAGCTTGTCCAACTGGCCCAGCCCTTTCAAGGATAAGGATAAAGCAGCCGGGTTGAAGAGTTTTTTTTTTAAAAGATCTCGTTAGAACTTTTCATTTTAGCATTCCCATCTCCTACATATTCTTGTAATTCATGGAGAAGTTTACTGGTGCCTCACCATGGCTTTGTTTGACATGGTATGTGGAAAAGCTCCCTTATAATCTGAGATCACTTAAAAAATTAATATTTTGTTTTTTTCACAAAGGAGAATGGTCTAAAATTGCAACATAATAATTACACACATGTAGTCACTGAAAAACTGCATTTCTAACTTACCTCTTATTTACAACTGAACTCAGCTGTTTCCTGGCAAACAAACCATGTGGCCTGCTGCGAGTTATGATGGTCAATTCACCGTCAGACTGTGGGCCCATGGCACATGGTACGAGGTCTTGGTGGATGACAGGCTGCCCACAATCCATGGAAAACTTTGTTTCTCCTCCTGCTGCCAGCAAGATGTATTTTGGCTGCCACTCCTTGAAAAAGCGTGTGCTAAGTAAGCATTATGTTGGTCATTTTGCCCCACTTGCATTGTTTTGCTTCATGGTTCTGTTGGATATTGGTCAAACTATCAACTCATTCTAATTATCAACATTTTGTCATTGTCTTTACAGCTGGGATGCTGGAGGTCTTTCATTGTGTTGCCTGTTTGCCTGAAAGTTCTCCCCTTTGTCAGTGCATGCCCCCTGCTCTTCCACCCTTTTTCCTTATATTTCTTCCACTCTGTCCCCCCTGTTCTTTATTTATTTGGACCCTAATTATGTGTCAGTTTAAAAGCAGCTTCCTCTTTGATCTTGAGCATTATATGTTGGATACTGCCAATGGTGCCGTCACACCTTTATTTGTAGAGTACGTGGCTCCTACCAAGCCCTTGCTGCAGGGCAGATTCCTGAAGGATGGATGGAGCTCACAGGAGGATTTGCAGTGAAGTGGTATCTCAAACCTGGGCGTAAGTATCATAAGCCTGTAGTTTGACAGGTTATTCACTCAGTGAGTTGGTGTACCCTCTTTGACAATATATTCCTTTTAAACTAAATGCTCAATAAGACAAATTCCAATACTGTACAAAGTAAGCCAAACAGCACTTTAAGTTATCATTTTCATTAAGATTTTTTTTAACATGATCTAAGGCTCTTCGTGGAGTTGCCACACACACATTTCACACACATGGACATACAGATTAATATGCGAGACACAACGCAGGACTGTTAGATGATACAAACACAGCCACTGGGCTTGGGGGAAGTGCCATTACTTTCTGTGGCACTCTGAGTACCAGCGACCCCACAACAATGGCACCGCCTCTTTCACCGCCCTCAGCAAGTAATTTCCTAAGAAGGAATTTCCTCCTCCCCATGGATGTCAACCTATGGAGATTGTCCATGCTCTTATCCTTTTAAATGCTGAACGTCAAGCAAGGAAGCAGAACGTATCATCAGAACGTACTTTTTGGTGTGACTCTTTGGTATGCTGACGATCTCCCAGACTCGGAGCAGACAATCTAACTATGAAACCACCGAGACTTCAACAAGATGAACAGCATTTGGATTGAAAACATTGGCGGTATTCAGTTGCATATCACTCTGCTGTGTCTGGCTGCATTCAGCTGAATATCACTCTGCCCTTCCCATTTAGCTGTCGTGTTTGGCTGGGCTCAGCTCCACTCCACTCTGTGCAGAAGTAGTTCCATCGATTCAGTTTCCCTGTATTGGCCCATCTTTGTTCTAAATCACACGTGAATCACCTATTCATACGTCACTTTATGCTTTGCTTCTCAAATTAGTTTTTAAGTGGAAACAAAAGTCAAAGGTTTCATCATTAAGAGGAGAAGCTTGCATCTGTGGCTCGTGTGAAAGTCAATGAGTCAATCCATATCATGGCGCAAGACATTGAAGTGGGAGCTGCCAGCGTTGCTGAATCAAAGAAGCAGCAACACAAGTTGCTTGAGAGATACATGATAATAAAAGGGTTGAATGAGTGCTTGGAGCTCAGATAAGAAAATGGAAGATTTTCTACTTGTTTCGTTTCAGCTTCCTCGCAAATGGAGAACATCCCCATATTTAGGCCACTGCCTCAGCACAAAGCAGTAGAATTTTAATCGTCTTTCTGTTTTTTCCACTGTTGCTAATGCTTAGTCATCCTCAGAAAGGATTGAATTACACCAGCACAAGAAGTGTCACAGCCTCATCTCATGCTGGACGTTGGTGCAAGGAGAAAGTGTTAGCAACGACACGGCCACTATTTAACCATTTCAAGAGTTTGTCCAACTGTGCATGGAGTATTTATTGGAACAGATTCGCATTGAAGCTGGGCTGTTTTGAAAGAATATGCTGAATAAGACATGCCTGGTATTGGAAGAGACGTCTCCACCAGGATTTTAGTTCTCAAAGTGTCTATCACTTCTCTGTGTCTGCATTTCAGCCACAGACAAGCTGAAGGCTGTTGTTAAAGGAAAGATGAAATGCCTATTTCCATAACCATAATTTTTACTGGTCATCAAATCTCCTTCTCATTTTATTCTGTGTTCCTTTAAGGACAATGACATGCTGCATAAGGTATACGTAAGTACCTGTGTGCCATGAACTATGATTGCTAAGTTTATCTCTAATATTTATTGACTGCAGTTCATGACTTTAGTTTACTTCTGCTGCATATTTTATTTATTTTCATGCACATTACTGTTTCATTGTGTTTGCAAAGCTGCAGTTTCCCCAATATTTGGTTTATCTGCTTGCAACCTTGTCGGCAGTGTGGGCCTGCTTGCTTGGGCTAGGTTGCACTCACACAAACATCCTGTGACACAGATTCATTTAAACTGTAGTACCCACACGTATATTTATTTATGGTTCAAAATGTCTTTAGCAAGTATATGTTGGTATGTGGATTTTATTGTAAGGGTTTATTTATTTATTTACAAATTAAATCATATTATCATGACCTGCATAATAGATAGCCATAATTACCAAAATTAACATTCACCATACATCTGACATGCCTTTCGATTGTAATGTTGCAACCAATTTTGACTTATTTTTACCTGCGACATGTCGCAGTTGCACAAGAGCTTCACATTGCTGTTGTTGTTGTTGTTGTTGTTGTGGTTATTGTCGAGGGTCGATTTTTGAAATGTGCACCCATTGGTCGGACAGCTGCTGGACCACACCCACATCTGTCGCTTCACAACACCCACCATAGCACCCCAGACAAAATGATATGGCTGCCATCTTGGTTTTCTGGTGGGCCTAACACATTAGGCCTGTAGGCCTCGACTTCACTGTCCGGCTTTGTTGCATCAGATTTCCATTGGCTTTGTTTGGGTCGAGTGATAATCATGATGAGAGGCCCCGAAAAATCTAATTATATGTTGAATAAATATTATTAGTAAGGTTTAATCAAACCCGTACGTACCTCCCGAGAAAAAGTGTTATGTAATTTTTGAACGGCCCCATATTGAGGTTAAACGATCTGTGACCGTGTGATGAATCTGCTCGTTCTGACATAACTATGACGAATCAACTCTTTTAAGAGTGCTTTAAATGCGTGTTTCTCAATCGGCCCATTACGGGATTTGTAAAGCCAATTCACTTGCGCTTAATGGCAAGGTCCCATACCTCAAATGACTATGTTCAGGTTTTTTTTATGAACAAAAGGTTTATTACAACAGATGGAGTGGGAGGGCGGAAGAGAGGGACGCACACCCATACACACGACAAAACTGAGGTAACGGATGTAAAGGTAAATCCCCTGTTCGGGATCACAACGAATCTTATACTGTATATCTAATCTTATTTATTCACGTGGGACAGACACAGCACAAGGTTAACGAGACACATTGGAGAATGTAATCTGAGCTATGGGTACTGATTGCCTTTTTATTCTCAAACCCAGCTTTCACCACATAGACACGTGGGACATGAGCAAGGATGAGGGAGTTGAGTGGACAGAGGAGGAGAGAATAGATAAAACAAGAATGACCACACTGTGGTCACAACCTGCGACACAATATACGAGGTGTGTTCAAAAAGTATCCAACCTTAATTTTTCGTGCGTAAACAAATGAGCTGGGAGGCGTGTTTGGTGCACGTATATAGGCGATCCTAATTTGTATGCGTGAATATTTTCCCGCCTGCAGAAGCTGTCAGTCGCCGACAGACCGCCGATGAGTGAGGAAGTGTAAGTGAGCGCCGTCGGATTTTCGTTTTTGACAAAATGACGGATCACTGTGGTCTCATCGCCAGTGATCACTGTGTTGAAGAAGTTGGGATCGCTGTTCACAGTCTCCAGCATGTCCTGTGCGATCTCAAACGGAGTTGTTCTGCCCATCGTTAGCAGCTTTGGCACGAACTTCGCTGAGATTCTCCTTAAGCCCATATCCTCAGTCACAATGGAATGAACGGATCCAATGCTGACGCCCGCCTCTCTGCAAGTTCTCTGATCGTGATTCGACGATCCTGCATCAGCAGGGTCCTCACTTGGTGAATGACTATCTCATTTCGGGATGTTGAGGGCCTACCAGAACGTGCTTCACTTTCCACTGATGTGCGACCATCTTTGAAGCGGTTGTACCACTCTTTTATCTGTGTGGTGCCATTGCTTCGTTCCCGAAGGCCTGTTGAATCTTGCGGATCGTTTCCATTGGGAATCGCCAAGCTTTAAACAAAATTTGATTCAGTAGCGTTGTTCAAGTTTTTCCGACATTTTGTCAAAAACGAAAATCCGACGGCGCTCACTTACACTTCCTCACTCATCGGCGCTCTGTCGGCGACTGACAGCTTCTGCAGGCGGGAAATATTCACGCATACAAATTAGGATCGCCTCATACGTGCACGAAACCACGCTCCCTAGCTTCATTTGTTTACGCATGAAAAATTAAGGTTGGATACTTTTTGAACACACCTCTATATAATATATACATATATATATATATATATATATATATATATAATATATATATAGTATATATACTATATATATATATATATGTCATTCACAAGTCTGGCTGGTAGTTTTAACCCATGCATTATAGATTAAAATTTGGCGTGTAAAACAAATGCAGCATATAAACAATTCAAGCAACTCTCAGGGATGTCTCTTCGCAGTGGTTCTATCCCCAACGCAAGTTGCGCCAAATCATCTCTACTCTTCCCTGCTGCCTGGATTTGTCAGGGCAAGGCGGCCACAGTCAGAGCATTGATCAGTCCACATGGACTGGCCCACACCCTCTTGTCTCTGTCTCTTTTTCTCCCTCTCTCATGGCCCTGGTTTTTCGAATGCGGGGGGATACACTATCTTTGATGTGGGGAATCTCTGGGGCACTCCTGGGAGATCAATTGGCTGTCTTCATGCCACGGGCTTCATCGAGAGAACTGTCGGGGGCTACACAACAACAACAACAATTCGATTTTTATGGGTTTTCTTTGTGGGCAAGAGTTTTGCTGTTGCATTCCAGATTAAAATGTGAAAAGTGTTGACACTTTCTTCTCTCTGCTTGGTCGCTTGATGGCATGGATAGCGAGTAGTCAAAACGTCGTTACATGTCGACCTCGGGGCACTGCAGCGAGTGTACTGGTAACCCGAAGGGTGTCACAGCAGAAAATAAATAAAGACACTGACGTGCCCTTTCCATTGTTTTAAGGGTGAAACCAACACATGACAGGGGACAGAAGGGTAACTTTAAAAATAATATTTATGAATCCCTATTGTCTACCTAAAGCACAATAATTCTAATTAAATGGAACACTCAATAACTTTCCTAAAAATACCCAAATTGAATAAGTACAAACATCACAGACAACAATGCAGCTCTAAGTTAACTCACGACTCTTGATGTGGCAACTTATCTCAAGCAAGCAGTTCGTGCAGTAACTTCAGCGGGTCATAAATGGGTGAAAGGTCAGCACTGAACACGGTTTGAATAATCTAGTCCGGAGGATGCGCACAGGATGAAGCCGACTGGACAGTCACATTCGACAGGTCCTCAGAAGGTGGAGTCATCATATCACCGAAGCATGGAGAAGAACCCGAATCCACAGTTAAAGCTGCATCACAGATGATGAAGATGGGAACAACTCCAATCTGTAAAGGACAATGTGTTACTTGAAGGACAGGACAACTTGGGGGGGATGAATAAGCTCCAAGTGTATACACCAGTCAACCAGCCGTGTGCCTTCTCGAAAACGGCACATAAATTACCCGAAATGACGCCGACAAGGATATACAAGGAGTAGGTTTAAATCGTTGCCGAGATAACAGCAGTGCAATGTCTGACAGGTAGGTTCCACGAATAAAAGGAGTTCAGCAAAGAATACCTCACAGGGTATGATATAAAACGTGAAGCTGAATCTCCACAGACCAATGTACAGCAGGGTAAAGTAGATCCATCGTGGTCAGGGAGGAGGTGAGTCATTAAACCCTCCAGGTTCAAATGCAGAAGACCCCCCAATTCCTCCTTCACTGGGGATGTCAGTTTTAAAATGATATGCACCGCTTGAAACAGAGCGTGGCAGCTCAAGAGAAGGTGTCCATGCCTTCTCTCCTCCTTGTCCCTTTCCCCTTCTCCCCCTGCTCTCAAACTCCTTGCCTTTTCCCTTATGTTGTTGTTGTGGTGGCGGCGACTTAACAGCCAATATAACCTTCAGCAAAGCTACTGGTCTGTAACAACATGGATGAATCACCTTGATATCAAAGGCAGTGGTTGCTGTTAAAACTGGAGTTTCTATTTCAGTCATATGGTCACCATGCACCACCTTCATCAAGAGCACAAATAACTTGGTTGTTCAAGGTTGCTTCTTTAATCTGGCCTGGTGCCTTCACTGACTCTGCATATAATATCACATCAATCTCAGCCTCCTGGTACTGAATAAAGCTTTTAACACTGGGAATATTTGCCGCCCACACATCCACAAAGTACATATGTAGACGTGAAAGTATTTACGTAAGCCAAATATATATGGGGGTCACCACTCCTTCTCATATATATTTCAATATTAACACAAAGTAATAATGGAATATTGTTTTCAAAATTATCCAGATGTATTTGAAGCGGTTCTAATTTTTCAGACTTTTTTTTTTAATGCATTCATGAATGGCAAAACAATTCTTGCTTCTTCTTGTTATTCTTTCCAATGGTAGATGTCCGTGTGAATGAAGAAAAAGAGAATGAGACACGAGAATATCTGTTGCCGAGGCAATGGGCCGATCGATTACCACGGCTGATTGAGTGTGGATGGGTGATGTGTTGTCGCTATGGGAACAAAGGTGGTGAGTGAAATATTTCATTGTCATTGTAGATTTATGATTTTCAAGGATGCTCTGCCCTGATGTCTGCACAACAGTGGAAACCCTGCGCCTTGAAAACCTTTTGGTCTCATGGATCCGCAGTAAATTATTGCAGCCAACTGTTTTGCCAACTATTTTTGTTTAACAAGGACCACTGCTCACTGCCTTCTACGTATTATATATGCGAAAAAAGGCACAATTGTTGACCCTCCCCTTGTGTTCCCCTTCCTGCTTTGCACATTCATTCACCTACCTTTTCTCCCTTTCTCCCCTTCCCCCCTACCCCTTCTCCCCTCAAATCCTCTTTTCTTTTCTTTCTTGGTCCATCTCTCTGTTCTCTTTTTCTTAATTCTCCTCAGTCTCTCCACATAATATGGAATTGGCACAATCAAACAAACTTTACTCTGGAAATTGAGAAATAATCACTGGGCACATGTGGGCAGAAATTTCTTCTTTTTTCCACTCTAAGTAGTGTCTGGTTAGAAATCCTTAGACACAATGGAAATCTTTCAGACACAAATTTTTCATTGTCAGAGCATGACTTTGGTAGTATGGCAGCTTATTTTTGTATCTTTCTTCTCTTTGAGTTGCCTTGTCCTGGGTTTGATACCTGGAGAGAATAAACAATAAAGACTTCATCTGATAGTACACAAACAGGGTGTTGTATCTTGGAATGTGTTTTTTTTTCTGGAGGGATTGTTTGGCCAGTGCTTGGACCTTTTATCTGCTACCATGCTTCAAAAACATTTATTTTCATTTTCTGAAATATTTCATTATTTAATATTCATTGGTTCATAGATATATATAGATATATATACACATATAAATATACATATACATAGATGTATATGTATATACATATATATATATGTATATGTATATACATAAGGGGAAAAGAAGGGGAGAGCGACACCTCACCAAAAGTTGCGATACACTGCGAGAGATAGTGAGATAGAGAGAGAGAACATAAGTATTGTTCTTTAAGGACATCATGTTTGGATAATCTAGAACTGTGTTCAAGGAAACTCATGCCATGGTGCACCACCTGCCTGTCCTCCATTAACCTTCTCTTTCGCCGCTGATGTAATTTTCACAAAACTTGACAAAGACTTTCTTTCCAGTAGTCGTTGTTAGATTTTATGAGCTATTTTGACCCAACATGAAAAGTCTCCAACCCCTTGACCTCAGATGATCATTTTGACCCAGTGACCCCAGTTGACCCACTTAAAACGTGATCAAAGGTTTTAAAGAAGCCTTCTCTGCAATTACTTGAATCCTTTGGATGCACAGGCCCAGGTGGGTTGTTGGGTCATTGGGCCCTTTTAAACTCATAATTTTTAAATGACAGTGTTTGTGACATTTCCAGAGGTTATTCAACCCCTGACAAGCAATGGTAATGTGCTTGGGTTGTAGGGGCGTGTCAACAACATAATGTATGGTCCCTCAAAAACTGCTTTTGAACACAACTTTGTTTTTGTGAGTGAACTGATTTTTGTGATCAAGATGAAGGATGTCGTTTTTTTTCCTTTTCCCCATCATGTTTCATGGTGTGATATTTGCAGGTTTACGCTCTTCTCTTGGTACATATCATGCATTCGTTCTTGTGGGTGTGACCTGGGGGCTGCAGGGATCACAGTCAGGCCAAGGTGCAGTGGAAAAGTTCAACTTGTGGAACCCATGGGGTCATAGCAAAGTGGGGTGAGTGTTCTGAACATGCTTTTAAACAGTGCATGAGTCTAATATGCTTACAAAAAGTGAAATCATCTGTTAGCTCAATTATAGATACTAATTGCAACATCTTCACTGTTGTTTATACTCAAAACCCCGTATTTGTCCACACCATGATGATGATCAATCTTTTGCATTTTCAGTGAGTAATTTATCCAATAAGGATATATCACTGTGATATGAGTGTGACAAAACAGCCTGTAGTTATTACTGGAAACTATCATTGACATTACATAACCAGGGTTCCAGGACTCAGTAGCTGTTTACAGCAGAGATTTGTGCAGGATAATTCTGCACAGGGTCAAAACAATATGACCACAACTTGTGTCAAACATAGATAACTTACACTATGCCTTATATTTTGGAAATATTGTAGTTGTTGTTTTTGATCTTCCTTTTTTTTAATACAGGGGGTCCGAGGCTCAGGGAAGACAATGCAGGATGGAAGGTTGGCAACCTAATAGAAGGACAGAGAGGTGGATAAATGACAGACAAATTGGACCACAATGAGAAGGAGAGTGGATAGAGGTTAATAAGCAAGGACAGAAAGGCACACAGATTATCGGGGCAAGTTTGTTTATTTATTTCCCTGGTTTGTGGCTGATTGAGAAATTTTATTTCTAGATTCTTACTTCCTCTGCTGGCAATTTCATTAGTTGATGGAGAATGAAAATTGTGAAATTTAAATACATTTTACTTCTCCCAATGAGCTTTGATACATAAAGATATGGAGTTTAGAGAATTATGAAGCAACTCTTCAGAGGACTTCTATTTATTACATATACCAACTGGACTTGCACTGTGGAGTGATAACACTAAAATTGAGAAAGCGAGAGAGAGAAAAGGATAGCAGAGCAGGGAAGGAGTAAGGGGAGAGAAGAAAAATAATATGGGGAAAAGATGACAACAATAAAGACATAAGGAGAACAGCATATTGTTGGGTTATGGGGTGAGCAGGGGTGATAGGAGAGAGGGGATGGGAGGGTTGTCTTCAGAATTCTGCCATTATTCCACATGTAAAAAAAATTGCACCTCCATGCTTGCAGAGCTGTTTTTTCCTTTATTTCAAAAATATAATGATATTTAAGTAAGTGTTAGGATGGTGTGATATTTAAATGAGTGTTTTTGATATTCTCTGTAATAATAGTCTCATTTCTCTAATAATAACATATCCTTGCCATCAGAGAGAATATGGAACTGGATCGCAATGAGTTTGAAAAGGAGATGGATGAGATTGTTGTCACATATCCATACAGTGTAGCTGGCCACCTCCAGAGCATCACCACTGGCATGTGTACAACTTTCTTTCCTTGGGTGAAAAATATGAAACACCATTCTTCACTGATTCCATGACATATATGTATTACCTTCTGTAGCTTTTCTTGGTTGCTTTATGCAGCTTTCTTTGGTGAGAAGAGCATGTGAGTTAATATTATGTGAATGTTTGTGTGTGTGTGTGGGTGTGTATGTGTATGTACATATATATATATATATATATATATATACATACTCTCGCAAATACAACCCATTGCTTCGTTGATGGGGGTATTAAGGGGGGGGGAGAGAGGGAGAGAGGGGAGCAGAGAGGATGGAGGGACAGGAGGAGGGGAAGTAGGAGTGGGTGAAGAAGGGGAGTTGGGAAGGGGAGTAAGTTGCGATACACTGCGAGAGAGAGAAAGAGAGAGTGAGACAGACAGACAGGCAGACAGCGAGAGAGTGACAGAGGTGTTGGAAGAGAGCGCTGCATTTTATTTGGAGGGGGGGGGGGGAGCGAGGAGGGGAGAGAGAGAGAAAAAAGAAAGAAAAAAACGTGTCAGAACAGCTGTATACGCAACAACACAACGGAGTTTATTATGTAATCTGCTGGCACATCTGCAAAAACTTTGATATCTCAGTTCCAAATAATTTGTGTAAACATGAACCAAAAGGAATCACTGAAAACATGGAAGTACTGCTCACGTATGACCTCATGATCCCATCGAGCGTGAACATCAAAAACAAAGCGTTGCGACCAGACATCATACTTAGGTACAAAAAAAAGAGAAGAAGGCATTGCTGATTGAGGTGTTGATACCAGTGATGTTGGACTAAACAATGCAGAAATCAAGAAAAATGACCAAATAACAAGACCTCAAGAATGAAGTGAAAAGATCCAGGAAGCTGAAGAATGCTAAAGTTGTCCCAGTTGTAGTTGGAGCTTCGGGAATGATGATGAAGAACCTCATAGAGATATTAAAAACCATCCCTGGGAATATTACTACAAACAAACTACAGTTCAAAGCTGTAGTTCCGGCTCGGTGAAGATCGTGAAGAGAGCCCTCAGTGCAAGACTTTGAGAATAGAAAACTTCACATCCCTGTCAATGAATCGTGACTCCTTACTGAAATGAAGATGGATACTTTGAACCTGCACTAAGAGGACTCCATTCTACTTTCTGAAACCCGCATATGAAGATACCAATCAACGACACCCCACCCCACACGCATCGACGCACACACACACACACACACACACACACACACACACACACACACACACACATGCACACGCACACACACACGCGTGGATACTTTGAGACCTGGGAGGTCTCCATTCCACTTTATGGAACCCACAAATGGAGAATAACGATCAACAACACACACGCACACACTCATACGGAGGTGGATACTTTGACAACTGGGAGGGCTCCATTCCACTTTCTGGAACCCACATATGGAGATAACCAAACTGGCACACACACACACACACACACACACCCGCACACTCATACGGAGGTGGATACTTTGAGATCTGGGAGGGCTCCATTCCACACTCTGGAACCCCTACATGGAGATAACATCCAACGACCAATTACCAATAACACACACAACGGTGCCATGTGCCATTGTGGTAATACAGTTTATATACATACACACACGTGCAAAATGTACACACGCATAAAGTAAATAAAAAAAAATGACAAACACAAAGATTTACCTTGAAACAGCGTTCTTTGAGAGACAATGAGATTTAAAGTGGGAAATTTGCGAAATTCAATTCAAAAATGTAGCAAGCCACAGAACACAAAATGTCAGCCAATAATCTATGTTTTCACAGCTAGAACAAACATGGTGAACACCTGGTCAGATGGATCTCATTGCTCTTATATACAGTACCAGTCAAAAGTTTGGACACACCTACTCATTCAAAGGTTTTTCTTTATTTTTACTATTTTCTACATTGTAGAATAATTGTGAAGACATCAAGACTATGAAATAACACATGGAATTATGTAGCAACTAAAAAAGTGTTAAACAAATCAAAGTATATTTTATATTTTAGATTCTTCAAAGTAGCCACCCCACAATTATGGACTGTCATTTCTCCTTGCTTTGTTTAGTTGTTCTTGCCATAATATGGACTACAGTACAGACAAAATAATGGTCTTTTACCAAATAG
>CM068952.1:51215152-51228898 GCA_035128595.1 Eptatretus atami
GTGATTCTTGGGGTTTTTGGTAGTTTTACCCCAGAAGGGGGTTTTTGAAGACCCAGTTGGCAACACGCACTCCTGCCGAAATATGGGGCGGGGCAGGAGTACCCAGATCTCACATCAGATCCCGAGCAACCGGTCTTCAAGCCTTCTCTCTTCTCATTTTTCTTCATCTCATCCCAGCTAAACTCAAAAGTACTCCATCCACCTTCTCTAACACACTCTACTCCGCTTGTCAGCAACATTTACCATCTGGCAAAGGGGGGGCGCGGAGGTCCAAATGGCCGAGAGGAGATGGTAACGACACGACCGAAGCGACAACCCAAAAAAATACTGCCTAGTGGCTGAAGCAAAAAGTTGACCTGTACCTTAAAAAAACTCCTGCCCTTCATCCCAGGGAGATACCCACGAATACCTTAAAATGCCATTTGGTATTTCCGACAAGCGTGGAAAGCTGAGAGACCAAGGTGTGAGATCGTGGTCGCACCACTACGCCAGAGGGGAGAGGCAGTACTCCAATAAACGAACGTTACGACCCAATCAGTTCATTACTGATGTTCATTACCTTCAATCACTGTTGTTTTGAGTTTATACTGCGTTGGCTCCTTCCCCACGCTGTTAGGCCTTTGGGGTAAGTTCCCAATCAAGGATAGTGCTACTTCTTGCCAACCTCATTTACCCAAGACTTAAAACTTTAGTCAGCATCGTTGAAACCCATGCCAGGATAGTGTGTTATTTTGGAACGCCTTAGCCTTTCGCCACCATCTTCTTCTCCTCCCATTGCCCTTTGCGCGCCACTACTCTTTTTTTTCTTAAATAGCCATTTTCCATATTCTATCAGTTTCTGGGGCCCTTGTATGGTTCACTCCAACGGAGGACCATCCTGCCGTCAGATCATTTTCTTCATCTCAATCTGGCATAATTTCCAAGCATCTTCGTCTATATATACGCTTTTTATTCCGCCACACCTTCTTTCCTTATATACGGTTTTCAATGTACTTCCTCGTTCCATTTTGATTGGAAGCCATGACTTTATAAAGGTGGAGGCCTGTGGACACTGAGGGAAGCAGAACAGTCTGTAAGCAAATGGGGTCGAGAAGCTCAGAGGATGAGGAAGCAGAAAACTGTAAGGATCCCTGGAGCACTGTGAGCTGACCAGCACTGTACTCTGCATTGACCTGCCCACATCTGCGCTAACCTGCCCAATGCCCATGCCCACAGTAAAGGCAACAGTATTGACGAGTCTTGCACATTTTGTCAATTGTCAACCACAATCTCTCACCTTCCCATTTTATTCCCCGTTATTACCTCCGCCACGAACCCGCCATGTGGTTGCCCAAGTTGGTGCACTCTCAGCGCCGGTCCCAAGCCCGGATAAATGGGGAAGGTTACATCAGGAAGGGCATCCGGCGTAAAACCTGTGCCAACAATATATGCGGATCATAAACCGGATTTCCATACCGGATGGTCGAGGCCCGGGTTACCAACGACCGCCACCGGTACTGTTGGAAGCAGGCCTGTACAGTGTTTCAACTTCACATACCGGTGTTACTGCGGGCGAAGGAGAAGAAGGGGGAAGCATAAAGGCATTTCCAGAGGCAGTGGGAGAGGAGGAAGGGTAGAAGTGTGGAGGTGAGAGTTAGAACTTTGAATGTTTGTACTATGACTGGCAAAGGGCGAAAGTTGGCTGATATGATGGAGAGGAGAAAGGGAGACATACTGTGTGTACAAGAGACCAAGTGGATGGGGAGTAAGGCTAGGAGCAGGAGAGAAGATTCCAATGCAGATAGACAATTCCAATCAAGTTGAAATTTTAATTATACATGTATTCTTCATCAACTACTAGATCATAATTGGTGTAGTTTCACAGTGATTGATTCAGCAGTTCCAGGAAAATGTCATTTAATATTTTTCTTCAATCAGTATGGCTGGCTAAACATGTGACATTTCAATTAATATCCTCAAAAAACTTGTACACTCAGGATTGGGGGAATATTTTTTGTGAAAATTTCCTTCGATCTAGTGCGCAGCGTTTTGGAGAAGAAGATTTTTTTTATAGGTTTTAGACTAAATCCAAATATGGCTGTCAAACCAAATGTGACCGTATGATGTCATAATGTGTGGAAGCTTTTGTTCAACATGGATCGGTGGTCATAACATGGTAAAGTTTCTTCTTGCGAAGATCTTTTTCAGCCATTCAGAGAAGAAGATTTTTGATGTTAAAACAAAAACAACAACATGGCTGCTGAATCATGTGACCGATGACCGTCATCATTTTTTTTTCTGTGGAACGCAATTTTTTCCTAGATGATGTCCTTCAAAATTTTTTTCATACTGATCAGACCAATGTAAGCCTTTCTACATATGCAATAAAATGTCATAGCGAAGCTACCTTATGATGTCATAAAAAAAATCACATTCCCGCATGAGGAGTACTTGCCAATGTGCCAAGTTTCAATTTTTTCCTTATGCAGTTTCAGAGATCGAGGTCCAAAGTTTTTTGGTTTTTCGCAACATGGCTGCCACACCAATGAGCTATGAACGTCATAAATTATCAAAACCCAAACATTCTACAATAGTAGTTGCTCCTATCCTGAAAATTTTGGCTCAATCCCAAGTGTTGCGAAGAAAAATCACAAAGTTCTGTGCGAACAAACAAACAGACAGACAGACAGACAAATAAAAGCAATGTCACGCCCCAGGGTGACGCCGTATCTTGCCAAAATTGTGAACATGAGTGACTTATTTATTTCGATTAAAGTTACTCAAAGATAAGGGTTTCGTAGACCTTGGAATGCTTGACCTTTTTGTGAGCTTGACCTTTGACTTGACCTTTATATTTTTGTACGGTTTAATGGTATCTCTCCAGGACGCGTTGTACATGAATATATCAAGAGATTTTGATGAGAACTGAGGAAATAAAATTTTCATTTGAAAAATCCGTTTTTTTCGTCCATGACGTCAAATCAAATGACGTCATAGCGTCAACTTTGTTGTACAGATCTGGAAAGCACTTATCAGGCGCTTTCATATGAGGTATTACTACCGTATAATGGTATCTTAAGATTTCAAAATTTGACCTTGGGGTCAAAAACTTTCGAACGCTCCAGGCGCTAACCATGAAAGGTCAAGGCGCGATCGCCACCAAAAATTAATCAGCTGAGCGCCAGACCATGAACTATATTCGCCATGAAGTTTGAAGACGATCCGATTCAAAATTATCAAAAAATAAGGGTTTCGTCGACTCCGCCTGACTTTTGCGTACAAAAGGACCTTGACCTTTGACCTTGACCTTCGAAATTTTATGCGCGAAAAGGGACCTCTATAAGGCAATCTGATATGCGAAGTTAAAAACAAATTTTCCAATGAAAAAACTGTGCTGCTGCCAGATGAATCGATACAGTGTTACAAACAAACAAAAAAAAAACAAAAAATAAAAAAATAAAAAAAACATACAAGCTGACTAACATATCTTGCAAAACTTCGTTTTGGCAAGATAATAAAAACCAATTGTCCACCCGTTCTTAATGCTTGGCAAAAGGTGACCAAGTGTGACTTCTTTATAGGTCACACTGAGGTGAACTTAGAGCTGCTATCCACGCAGGAGCGACTCCTTGAGGAATATCTGCCTACGAGAGATTCCGATGAGAATGCGTTCTAAAAGCAGAGTACCAATTGAAAAATATGCGTTTGCCTCATAACGTCACCAAATGACGTCCATAATGTCTCAAGCTTGACATAATCTAAGAAAGCAACTCATCGAGGTGTTGCAATTTGAGGTTTATTAGCACGATATGGTACGCTAAGATTTAAAAAATTTTGACCTTGGGGTCAAAAACTTTCGACCTCCAGCGCTAACCATGAAGGTTCAAGGCCGATCGCGCAAAAAAATTAATCAGCTGAGCGCCAGACCATGAACTAATATTCCCATGAAAGTTTGAAGACGATCCGATCAAAATTACTCAAAAAATAAGGGTTTCGTGCGACTCCCCTGATTTGGCGACAAGTGACCTTGACCTTTGACCTTGAACCTTGAAAATTTTATTGGCTGAAGGGAACCTCTATAGGACTCTGATAAATGCGAAAGTTACAAAAATTTCCAATGATAACTGTGCTCTGCAGAGTGATTTTCATACGTGATTTACGACAAAAAAAAAAAAATAAAAAACATACAAGCTGACTAACATATCTTGCAAAAACTTCGTTTTGGGGCAAGAATAAAAACTGGACCCAACTGCAATACCCTCTCCTTCAGCGAGGGTAACTAGAAAGCAGCACTCAGTAGCGCAACCATACCTCCCCAGGATGAACAGTTTATGTTTTGTATAAACTCTTGATAGGACCCGACTCTGATCGGACCTGAACAAAATTTTTTTATCGTTTGTTTCCTTTATCACCTACGCCCAACTCATCCACCAAGTTTTTGTCATAACCTTCACAACCTTTGAAATATACTGTATATCGATTTTGGCCACATCACTCAATGATAAAGATCATTTTTTAATAATTCTTGCGATATGGATTCGGATCCTCACCAAAATCGAATCCATTTGTCCTTGGTCATATGCACCAACACGTTTGCCAGTTTTGTCTGAAACTGTCCCACAAAGTTTTTCAAATGTAAGACAAGATGTAGATGTATTTCAGATAATAGACAAACAAACAGTCAGTCAGACAAAGAAGTGAAAAATAACGCTCTGTCCACCTTCAGTAGCAGAGGTAATGACTTGTATGACATACTACGTTGAATTAATCAGTGTTGGGAATTGAATCCAGATCAAGACAAAGAATCGCTTGTCCTCTCAGTAGTCCTATTAATAACCATTGTTACAAATAAACCATGTTATAACAACAATGTTATCAAAGGAACAATGTTATAAAACATTGTTTTCCTTGACATAATTCGCGTGCTTTTGACCACCGGTCCTGGCAGCCCTGCCTGCTTCACCAAACTCTCTCCTCTGGTATCCAAGGCCATCTCCACTCATGACTCACGGACCTTTGATGTATTCTTCCTCTCCTGTCGCAGCAAACATGTGGCCACTAAATTGGAGTTCTCTCATCCCCCTCTTACTATCTGGGCTGAAGTTCCTCAATGCAGCGTTCTGGGCCCTGTTCTTTTTTCTGGTTTTCATCAATGATCTCTCCGACTCTCTGGAAAATCCTCGTTATCCTGTTTGCTGATGACTCCACCCTCCTCCGTACCATCTGTCATCCCTCAGACCGGCAAGGCAGAGCATTCTTCGCTCACTGCTAATCTGGATAAAATCACAAACTGTCCAACACGTGGAACATGTCTTTCCAATCCGACAAATCTCACACTCTCACTATGTTGCTTCGAAAGGACCGTTTAGAAGCCCCCCCCCGCGCCCCTTCGATTCCCACTTTCTCAACAACCCTCTGGACAGAAGTCCTTTCTTTCAAGCTTCTGGTGGTCTCAGCTATCCTGCCATGATCTTTCCCCGGGAAAGCCACATTTTCCAACCTGGCCTCCAAGCCAATCATCGACTGGGAATCCTCCGTCGTGCAAAGTCCTTCTCGGCCGCACCTGAGCTTCTGACGCAACATACAAAGCTTTCATCCGCAGTCTGATGGACGTAGCTGCTCTTCCCTCTGGGCTGATGCTCCCACCTTTCACCTTTTCTCGGGGCTTCACGCTGTGGAAATCAAGGCATTTAGGATCAATTGGTATCTCCCATGGTGGGGCTGAGACTTTTGGCCTCTCACTCTCTCACTTGCAGGCAGGTGGTGTCCTTTCTGTCTTCTACCGTCTCCTCTCTGGTCTCGCTGTCCACTGCTCTGTCTGCGATATGTCCCCAACCAATATTTCATTGGGCGCTCAAGGTCCGCCAGCAACCCCCTTCTGTAAAACACCAAATCACGAAATCAACTGCTGCTCACCTTCATTCTTTCATTCGCTCTTTTTTCCCACCTTTGAACAAACTCCCACACTCTCTCAATCGCCAGTCCTTTCCCGTCTAGGTTTTTTCAAGACAGCAGTTCAACCACCAACTCTTATCTTCCCCCATCCAAACCATGATCTTTTTCTGACCCCTATTAATCCACCGCCAAAACCACCTCCTTTAAATTCCCCTGCCTTTCCTTCCCTGAAAGTCCCTGTAATGTCCATTCCTTGTATCCCCCATGCGTCTCTGCCCCATGCCCTCTCCGCCTTCCACAGAATATCTAATGTCCTCTGTTCCCACTGTTTGTCGCTTCGCTCTCCCCACGCCCTCCTGTTCCTGCCCCTTGTTGTGCGTTTGTGTTCCGCTGTCATACGATCCTCGACGATGTATACAAAAAAAATATAAATTAATGAACGTATGAAAAAAGAAAAAATGCTGATTTTAACAGGGTAACTTGAATTGGCTGTTAATGATGTTCAGGCATAGGAACAGCTACAAGAAATAATGAGCGGTCACTTTTTTTTTGTTTTTTGATTTTAGGTTTTGTATATTCCAGTTCCACCCCTTAAACATTTGTCTTCATCTAGATCATAAACCTGCCTTTTAGAGTTTGCTAGGCAACCCCTTAGAATGTAGTCATAAGTTTTATTTATAACTTTTGAACTTTTTATTTTAATCATTACTCTAGCCTTTTAAACTGTTTAAATAAAGAGCTCGTTCTTGATTTGAAGAGTTATTTAGCTGCTTTCAAAATGCAAGCACAATCCACTTCCGTCAAACATTGCAACGGTGATGCAAGGTGGACACGGTGCAAATCACCCACCTGAAGGTGCAGCCAATTAGGCAACGGTAGTCTTTGGGACTGTAAAGTCTGCAGGAAATCCCAAAAATAATCTTTTGCTTCGGTTTCAATGCACAGTATCCTCTCATGAGCTTGTTCACCGACGGTGCGTTCGCCGGGCGGTTCAGATAGGATGGGGGCTTGAGCAAAGATTCTTGATGACCTGCCACATTTGTTCCCTCCGAATGAGGTTTTGGTGCCAATTTCAAAGCTCAACGGCTTTTACTCACTTTTGTGAGTGACTCACGGACTCTCGTGTACTCACGAGAGGTTATACGCCCCGGATTCGTACCGCACACCAAACCAACCAACTGGCAGATTTCCATTGAGGGAACAAAACAGGTTTAATAATTAATGGGGAATGTGGGAAAGCAGAGAGAAAGAGGACACCTCTGAGCAAAACAGCTGTATTAATATCCCAACGCATCTCTCACGTAATTTGGAACTAATCCATTAACATAACACTCACATTGCTCTCTCACACACACAAGAGATAGGAAAAAATGTGGGCAGGCCAAAAAGACCATTCCCCATGCGATGCTTGCATGTGGCTGGTTGTGGTGTCGATGGTGTAGGCTCCTCTTTCCGTTGACGTGCTGTGCTCCTCGCCAGACTTCGCGTGGGACTGGTTGTTGGTGTCTATTACGTTCTTAGTGCTCTCTTTTTGGTGACGTCCTACTGCAGTTTACATGTCGCTCAACTCGTTTCCCTCATACTTAACACATGCCACACCAACGCAACTGCGCACGCTTATTTTATTAAAAAGCCAAACAATTGGTTTTTCATTATTCACATCAAAATTATTTATTCAGACAGAAAGGAAACACTTAAATGCTCGCATTTATTTAAATGGAATACGAGTTCTACCTTATCTCCGTTACCCCCTATTCCATCCCCGCAATATGTATCAAGCCTTATATTTATTATGGACCTGCACATAAGGAAATGCAAAACCCAGTATCTTGTTCCAGTTTGCAAGCATGCCCGCACTCGCATGCTTAACTAGTTTTATTATGCCCTTGCTTGTGTTAACTTTATTACAAAATAACTGTTATTACCTGTGCACTCTAAGTGAAAAATGGGGCTAAGTAATTGGTTTGCATGTTGTCCGTCCAACCGTTGATCAGTTTATGATCGAAGGAAACAACTTCTTTGAAATTAAGGGTTATATTTTTGAACATGAATCAGAACTTAAACAGAAAGGCAAGTTTTCTCGTTTTTACTGTATTTGGGCTTTTGAATTTGTCCTGATCAGGCAGCGCAGAGAGGAGTGAGATTACATTTTTACTCTGTCTGCCTGCCTGGCGTCATGAAACAATTGAAATAACTAGTGCGGGCCCGTAGGTTGCGTATCCCCGTACACCCATCACAGATTTTGTAGTTTTTGCTTTTTGTAGTTCATGCCGTTACACCCATGCACAGATTTTTTGCAACAAAACAGATTTGAATGATCTGATGGATGACGTACCTATGGGCCTGCCCGTACGTGCGTGGCCCGTACGTGCGTGGCCGTACGTGCAAAAAAAAACAACCAAAAAAACCGTACGTGCATTAAAAAATTTTGGACGTCGATCGTACGTCATAGACCTGTGTCCTGGTCATTGGTTTGGTAAATAATGGCCATAACTTGGGAACCCGTCTTGTCCCGATTAATATCAACCTTGAAAAGGACACATCCACAAGGGCCCCCGCAATATACTGGCAAGTTTCAATTAGATCGGCCAGTGGTTGTCCGAGAAACAGCGGTCCGGCAGCCACACACACACACACACACAACACACAACACAGATTGCTGGAATTAATAGATAGATGAAGGACGTTATGGGAGACACAAAAAAACAGCACGAATAACTAATGTAACGTGTGGGTAGGGTGGATGTGAAAGGGTGGTAAAAACCGCAGAATTAATTATTTATATGCTGTAAAACCTATATTTTAAATTGAATTGCATACTTTGAATACTTTATAGCACAAATTGCCTCATACTACTTCAAGAATCATAACCATATATCTATATATAGCAATGAGAGGGCGTGACATGAAAGAGGGACAGTATTGGGGTGAAGAAGACTGTGCCAATATGGCTATGTAAGGATGAGTCGCAGTTCCGCAGTCGCACTAAACTCTACTGCAGTCGCACTAAACTTCCTGGATAATTTACGCCTCCAATCGACGAAACATAAAAAAATTATGTTTTCGGGTGTCCATTTCCGGTGTCGCGTCCGTCCGTCTGTCTGTCTGTCCGTTACAACAATAATTTTAAAAATGGCTGGAAAGGTTTTACAAGTCCAAACTTAGTGCAATTATGTATAATGATACAAAGATTAACTGATTGGTATGTTGGAGTCAAGAGATCAAAGGTCAGAAGGTCATGGTAGGTAAAACTTCTGTTATCCACGCTAAACCTGTGAACCATGATTGGATTTTGACCAAACTTGATGCAAGTACTGTGGAACCCCAAACATTTTGGGCGGGTTGGTCTTCGCAGACGATCCACGCATTCATGGTTTTCAAATGTGACACCCTGCTTCTACATTTGTGCTTCGTCATATCGTGGTTTATATTATTATGATTATTATTGTTATTATTATTTTTGTTTTTTTCCACTGTACTAATTTCCTCTGTACCTAATTTAGCCTGGGAATTCTTCCACAGAAACCTGCTCTCTCTCTCTTCTCTCTTATGCACAAATTCATCGCGCCACTCTTGTCTTCAATTTTCTGACCCATTCTCCGCACTCTTGGTTCTGATCCTGTGGTATATTTTTTGTTTGCAAGGGAACAAAACAAAAAAAGCTGAAAATGACTAATCTTTAGCTTATTCCACACGAGAAAATGCCAAAATGGCCCAGACAATATATTGGGCACCTTTTAGAAATTGTGAAGAAATTATTTAGATTCAAGCAGGTGATTCTCCTTTAGCTTTGGAATTGAACTCACCCTGTGTTGAGTTGCAGGTGCCTTGCATATAAAATCGCCATTCAATCACTTTGAAAAAGAGAAAGGAGTCATTGAGTCTTCTTGGCTGTTTTTTGTGTCACTGTGGTGGTACGCATAGCATGGAGAAAAGAAGGAACCTAAGAGAATTGGTCTGAAGAGGTCAGACACAAGATTTGTAGCCAAGCATGGACAATCTCAAAGGCTACAAATCCATCTCCCAGAGATCGCTTGATGTTCCCTGTGTCCACTGTACACAATGTTATCAGGAGTTTAAGGTCCATGGCATTGGAGCCAACCTCCCTGGAACGTCGGCTGCAAGAGAAAACTTGATCGAAGATTGCAGCGAAGGAGTGTTCGAAATGATGGAGAAAGCCCCAATCAACTGCCAAAACAGATTCAAGCTGACCTTCAGACACAGGGTACCGACAGTTTTCACTCTCACGATCCGTCGCCAACGTCATGAAAAGGGGGTCCTCTGTACAGGAGACCCAGGAGGGATCCCACTGCTGAGAGAGAGAGCATAAGAAAGCCTGACTGGAGTTTTGCCAAAATACAGCTGAACAAGCCAAATCCTTCTGGGAGAATGTCCTGTGACAGATGAGAACCAAATTAGAACTTTTTAGTAAAGCACATAATGTTATGTTTGACAGAAACAAAATGAAGCCCTTCAAAGAAAAGAACACCTCCCTACAGTCAAACATGGAGGAGGTTTCAGTGATGTTTTGGGGGGTGGTGGGTTACTGAGTGCTGCCTCTAGGCACTGGGGGTGGCCTTGAATGTGGTGCATGCATCATTAAATCAGGAAGAATTACAAAGGCATTTTGGAGTGCAATGTTTCAACCCCAGTGTAGAAAAAGCGGTCCTCATGTCGAAGGTCATGGGTCTTGCAGCATGACAATGACCCCAAAACACACTTCAAAAAGCACCCAGGAATGGTTCAACACAAAAACGATGGACTGTTCTGAAGTGGGCCCAGCAATGAGTCGCAGATCTAATCCGCATTGAACACCACGATGTAGGGAGATCTGAAACACAGCAGTTTGAGGAGAAGGTACCTCAATCTGGGAGAACTGGAGCAGTTTGCACAAGAAAGAGTTGGGCTGAACTGCCAGTAAAGATGTGTAGGAAGCTCATTCATGGCTACAGAAAGCGCTTGAAACTGCAGTTATTTTGTCCAAAGGCCTGTGCTAACCAAATATATAGTCGAGGCTGTCAATAATTTTTGTGCAATGCCATTTCTTTTAATTTTCTGATTTATAAGGATATATTATGTTCTGAATCAAAAACAAAGGTTCTGTAATATTAACAGTGAAATAAAGAATTGTGGAGACCAAAATCTTTGTCAATTTCAACCTTTTTTTTGAGAAAATTGTGAGTTTTTGAAAAAAGTGAAATGGTGCCAATATTTTTGGCCACGACTGTAGGAAGACCTAGTTCCTGAAGTGTAAAAATAAATTATTAATTAAAATAAATGAATACCTATCCCCTTTTTTCCCCATTGAGCAATGCCCCGACATTTTGGCGGATTTAACATTCCCAGTCATTTTTTCAGGAAGGTATCCCCAATAAAATGTTGGGTCGACATTTCGCGGGATACATTGCTGAAAAATGTATAATGATGTAAGAGGTGAATTGATTAGGAATGACATCTAGATGTCAGACGTCATGTCAGGTAAATGTGATACTTGAAACGAAACAGCTGAGGGATTTAAATCATACTTGGTGCAAAGTATGACAATGAATGTAATAATGTGGGTGGAAGAATTATTGTTCGCATCAGCTTTCCAGTTTTTTTTTTTAATGATCTCTAAAATCATTCACTGCACAAAAACATACACACCTCACAATAAATTATGGTTCAAGTAATTTTTGACATCTACCAACCCTATTGATTGAAAGATCAAAAGTTTTAAACACGACCACCTTTTACTTCCGTATCAATGAATGATGATTTTAGTTATTCTTATTTACTTAAATTGAAAGTATATATTGACACTGGCGTGGGGTATAGTGTTGCTATGAACTCTAGTTTGTCATGCATTGTTTTCTATTATTGCCTGCTTGTTGTTTTTATATAATTTATTTTATGCTCTTACCTGTGATTTCAAAATTTTTTTTTGATCTACCTTTTGAGAATCATTGTTCTTCTTAATTATTTTTTTTTCCATATCAGGTTCCTGATGGGTAACAGTGCTGGCCTTTTAACATACCTTTGTCCAACTCAATGCTGGGATTATTTACATCATATGTGAGACACTCTGCGTAGTTTGCGTGATTTTAATGTTTTATTTTTATACAATGTCAAGGCTGCGTATAAGGCCTAACAACAGAACGTACAAAGAAGGGAGCAGGAGACAAGAGGGTGGGTGAGGGAAGCACAAAATAGTGGGAACAGAGACATGAGGAGATCTGTGGAAGGGAGAGAGATGGGGCGGGGACAGGGGTAAACAATATGGAAACTCAGTGACTTTCAGGAAGTAAAGTCAGGGATATGCAGGAGGTGGGTTTTGGGTTGGATTAGCAGGGGCAGAAAAGATCATGATTTTTGGATGGGGGAAGACAGAGATGGTGGTGAACAGCTGTTTTTGAAGACCCTGGAGGGAAGAGTGGGGATTGAGAAAGTGTGGGAGTTTTTCCAAAGGTGGGAAAAAAGAGGAATGAAGAGTGAAAGGTGAGCAGTGATTCTTGGTTTTTGGTTAGTTTTTACCAGAAAGGGGGTTTTCTGAAAGACGCTGAGCACACTGCGGAAATATGGGGGGGACAGATTCACCTGAGCAGAGCGGTGGGGGAGGGGAGGCAAGGCCGGAGAGGAGATGGTAGAATGACAAAAAAAGACCACCAACCTGCCTGTGGTGAGAGAGTGAAAGACCTTAAAACTCTGCTTCCAATCGTGGGAGATACCAGATACCTAAAATGCCTGGTTTCCACAAGCGTGAAAGCTGAGAAAGGTGTGAGATGGGAGCACCAGCTCAGAGGGGAGAGCAGTACTCCATCAGTTCATACTGATGTTTCATAACTTCATACTGTTGTTTGAGTTCATAACTGTTGGCTCACTGCCACGGTAGGTGGGGTTTCATAGTGATGTGCTTCGCCACTTTTCAATACTTGTAGCTGTGAACACGACTGTGTATCTGAGTCCATCTCAATCTCCACCCCTCTTTTTCCCTTAATCAAGCCACATTTTTCAATGCTTCCATCAAAGTTTTCTTGGGGCCTGTTTCCCCAATGGGGGAATGATAGATTCCAAGCATTTGTCTAGGATATGCATTGCAGACAGGTTTTATAAAGTGGAGGCCTGTGGACACTGAGGGAAGCAGAAAGTTGTAAGGCAAATGGGGTTTGCGAGAAGCATCAGAGGATGAGGAAGCAGAAAAACTGTAAGGATCCCTGGAGCAAACTGTGAGCTGACCAGCACGTACTCTGCATTGACCTGCCCACACATCTGGCGCTAACCTGCCCAATGCCCATGCCCACAGTAAAGCCATGTATTGACGAGTCTTGCACACAATTTTGTCCATTGTCAAGCACAATCCTCTCACACCTTTCCATTTTATTCCCCGTTATTAATCCTCCGCCACCGAACCCAGCCATGTGGTTGCACAAAGTTGTGCACTCTCAGCGGCCGGTCCCAAGGCCCGGAATAAATGGGGAAGGTTACATCAGGAAGGGCAATACGTGCGTAAAACCTGTTTGGCAAATCATATGCGGATCCTAACCTGGATTTTCCATACCGGATCGGTCCGAGGCCCGGGTTACCAACGAACGCCACGGTACTGTTGGCAAGCAGGGTACGGTGGAAACTGTGTTACTGCTGGGGCGAAGGAGAAGGAGAGGAGTAAGGCATTTCCAGAGGCAGTGGAAGGAGGAAGGGTAGAAGTGTGGAGGTGAGAGTTAGAACTTTGAAATGGTTTGTCTATGAACTGGCAGGCGAAAGTTGGCTGATATGATGGAGAGGAGAAAAGGGAGACATACTGTGTGTCAGAGAAGAACCCAAGTGGATGGGGAGTAAGGCTAGGAAGCATTGGAAGGTGGTTTTCAAACTGTTCTACCAGGTGTGGATGGGACC
>CM068952.1:51232056-51249556 GCA_035128595.1 Eptatretus atami
GGAGACGGATGATCCACTGTGGCGACCCCTAACGGGAGCAGCCAAAAGAAGAAGAAGATTACGTCCACCACCGAAGGTTGAAGGAGGTTATGTTTTCACCCCTGTTTGTCTGTTTGTTTATGTGGAAGATATCTCAAAAAGTTGTGGACGGATCCCGATGAAATTTGGTGGACAGGTTGGGTGTGTGACAAGGACGAACTGTTTAGATTTTTCGGTGAAGATCTGGATCCGGATCCGGCTACTCAAATTTTTAAGTGATTCTTCACCATTGAGAGATAGGGCCAAAAACAATATATAGCACGATATCTCAAAAATGTATGCGGCCCGATATGATCTCATGGATCAGGCATTGCGTGGCGGAGGTATGCGCTCTACCGAGGTCCCTTCTAGTTTTATCTGTCCTTGCATTAAGTTTTTTTTTTCTTAATTTGTGAATCCCACAATCTCTACTGATCCTCCACCAGTCTTGCGACAATAACTTTAATTAAGACAAATCCGTGTTTCCTGTTTGTCTCGTCAAGGCTTCGTGCATGATTTGTGACCTAATATAAATATACTTGTGTGTTATTTATTTATCATGACTGTGCCGTGTTTGTTATATATTATTGCCATTTTTATGATTAAAACCGTGTTTGTACCTCATTATAGTGGAGGTGTTTCCCCTTTCCCCACCATCAGGCTATTTGGAACAATCATAAGAGCCATTATCAAGCACGGTTTCCTTCCTGCACTTGGCTCCAAAATTCATGAATCACCACTCGTTTATTTGTGTCCATGCCCCACATGTACATGCTCTGGAAGTTGCTGGAACACTTTCAGTGGAGCACAGTTTTGCACACACCATGCATGCGACAATGCCATACCAAAGTATTTTTGCCTTTCTGTTGATGTTTGTTTCATGTACTGTTAATCGTGTCATGAATCTGTTCCTGTGTCTTCCTTTTTGTATGTACTTGATACTGTTAAGAAAATAACAAATTTTGCTCCAACAAACACCATGATTAAAGAGGAAGAGAATACATAACAGCCAGCTCGACTGTGCATGCATTATTTCAGGTTGCAATCGGGTTTATATCTAAAAACTAGAAGGGCACTCTTCAAAGTAGCGATGTTGCGAGATATGCATCTGCCCACATAATTACGTCGTTACACATACTTGTTCCAAGTTGGATTTAAATCCCTGAACCAGATTCAAAATATTAAATAATTCTGGCTGCCAGACCATGCATCCGATCAGGTTGAAATTTAAAAAACATATTCCCCATGAAGACTAAATTATTACTATGACGTTTCACATCGATTAATGAAGCGGTTCAAGAAAAACAATTATTTTTAGATTTTTGTTCAAACCAATATAGCTGCCAGACCATATGACCGATTACTTATTCGTGAACACCCTGGTATCCCTAAATGACTTGGGGAACATGTGGGTGAAGTTTCCCCTCAATCTATTAAGCCGTTCTGGAGAGGAGATTTTTAAAAGTTTATTCTTCAAAATAATCAGAGCTGCCAAACCATATGACTTTTGACATCATAGGTGGAGAGCTTTTTGATCCTCATGGATAAGTGATCATACCTAGCCTGGTGTTGGCGTAGTGGTTAGGGTAGCGGCTTGGGATCCAAAAGATCCTGAGTTCAAGCCCCTTGGTCGCTTGAATTAATACACACCAGGAGGTTGACTCAGCCTGTCATCCTTCCGAGTCGGCGAAGTGAGTACCAGTGTACTGGGCCCAGTGTATGCCCCGGTTAAAATAGGTGTACCATATCCCTGTGTCATAAGAGGCGACCAGGGTTGCGTCAGGAAGGGCATCCGGCGTAAAACCTGTGCAAAATCACTATGCAGATCATACGGATGATCCGCTGGTATGATCCGCTGTGGCGACCCCTAACGGGAGCAGCCGAAAAAAGAAGTAGAAGAAGAAGAAGAGATAAGTGATCATACCTGCAAAGTTTTGCCTCAATCTGTTCAGCCGTTTCAGAGACTAATATTTTTGAAGGTTTTTATGTTAAAAACAATATGGCTGCCAAACCACTTTTTTTTAGGTCATCTCTACCGAGATGACCTAATAAAGCCGACCAAATGTCCGTACATCCGTACGTCCGTCAACAATTTTTCTTTCCGATCTTGATGAAACTTAGTATGTGGGTAGAGGTCGATGAGTGTTGCACAACGATATAACTTTTGTCCGGGTTCAAGGTCAGGGACGAGGTCACGTAAGTTATAAAAATCGCCATTTTCAAAACCTATCTAGTCTGCCATTCTACAAGATATCGGCAACTGTTTATTGATTATGATAGTAAAAAATATTATCTTGTATCTAACCGGACAGATTTTTTAATTTCCTTCCCGTTTGATCGACACGTGATCTGGAAGATGGCCAAAAAGGCCGATGCGATTCGCAAAGAAGGAAGGAAGGAGAAATGAAATATAAATATAAAACACATTTTTAGCCTTTTATATTTATACATTTTTCCGCCGAAGGTGCAAAAGTTTCAAAACCCGAAATGTAAAGTCGGCATTTATTTTCAAAATATAATTTCGTGCGCGCGCGCCAAAATGCCGAGTCATCTTTAACCAAACTGCACAGTTCGAGCTGCGCAGTGCAGTAGTCTTCGTCATAACTGAACATTGAGACTTGTGGTATTATAGAGATGACCGTCACCCCCACCGGGGGTAATTTTTTGTTGTTGTTGTCCCCCCCCCCTACAATTTAGCTCAAGCTGACCCTCAAAAATTTTCATATTGATTGGATAAAGCGTTTGACGTATGCAATCATGACGTCATAACAAAGCCACCTATGACATCAAAAATTACACTTGGGTTGTACTTCACATGTGCCAAGTTTCAATGTTTTCCATGGAGCAGTTTCGGAGATACAGAGGTCCAAAGTTTTTCCTTTTTTCCAACATGGCTGCCACACCTCATGACCTATGATGTCATAATTATCATTCACACATTTTACATGAGTAGTCACACCTCTGGTGAAAATTTTGTGTTAATCGGATAAGCGGTTGCAGAGAAAACAGAGACAATTTGCATGGACATATGTATGGAAAAACGGACGGATGGACGGACAACACGAAAACATAATGCCACCAGCGACTTTGTCAGAGGAGGAATAAAAAATTAGATTTGCATTCATTCCATTTTTACTCGTCATTAGTTCCAACCTATGAACTTTTCTTTATAGCAGATTATCAACATAACAAAACGCTTGTTTGTCTGTCCCTCCGTCTGTGTGTAACACTCCTTTCCGCACATTGGTTAGACAGCTGGCCTGACCCCATCCGCAATTGAACCTGAAAAATCATACCGCCACCATTTTTGTGCGATGTGAAGCCAAAGACATCTTCGGAGGTGTCATGTTCACAATCGCCATGCCCTCCCTATAAGTTTTTCCTTCAATGTAAAAAACCAAAGCAACTGTTAAAAGGATCATCAAATATTGAAAGGCTGGAGCCGAAAGGTGTCACAAGCCTTGATAAAGCCACAGCAAGTCTCGGCCTCAGGCTTCAGGCCTTTGGGGTCAGTGAATAGGCCAGTGCAATTGGAATCGATCTGAACTATATAACCACATTGTATTATATATGCACACAGGCAGTGGGCATATTTTGCTTCAAACCTGGGTTATTTTTAATTTTCGGGAGTGATTAAGGCAGCAGTCTGTTTCTTATACACCGTCCAAATAACTATGTTGCCATTCTCTATGTGCCACTATGTGTAAGGGCCTTTACTGTGGAGGTTCCGTAGATCCTTGCTATTATTCCCAACTATTTTCTCTTAAACGACTCAACCAGGGACCATAAAACCCATGTCATTATAAAGGTCTTTGTCTGAGGAGTTCCAGGAATCTCGTGAGATTATGAAAGAAAACATCCATCATTATTTACTTTTAATGATGTGTGTGTGTATATGCATTAGGGAGAAGATTATTGACTTCGGGTCATTTGTTGGCACAATTAGGCTGCTCCTGGTCATTTATGATTCGCAATTCCACGGGTTTTCACATATCTCGTGGGATTGTGAGTTGGACAAGCGACCGTGACGTGCCATGACATGTAGGAGCCATGCTTTTGCTGATTCAATCGTTTCTGTAAAGTTGTGAAAGCATAATAGGAGAGGGTAAAGAGTTAAATATTCTGCTGTTTTGATGAGGTAATGAAGAAATATGTGATGATCATTGTGGGAATGCCCTTTTGCTTTATGACCGGGAAGAAGGACTTGGGGTTGGAAGGGGGGGGGGTTGATGACTTGGAGCTTGTGATAGGGTTGGGGGTGCGGGGGGGGGGGGGTTGAGGACTTGAAGTCAACATTTTACATTGTGCGGATGTTCTGTGGGTCGCTGCTAGCTATTTTGATCAACAGAAAAGGTTTTCATGCACTGTAAGTGATACTCTTTTTGCTTGGCTTTGTTTTTGCAGTCCGATGTTTCTAACTGGAATTTTTCTATTACCTTTAATTTTGCAGTCCTGTACTATCACACCCATACAAGGTTGATGGAAGCACCAAGGAATGAAATCAAGGGCATAATTTTATCGCCATTGACTTCATGATCAGCTGAAAGAATTACACCAAGAAGTGCAATAAATCTCACTTCTGGTTGGTAACGGAGGTGATTTCCTGACCCCATTACACTGTTTGTTTTACCATTATTTAGTAGAATATCACCATGAACTTGTCTACATTTTTTTGCTTTTCATTGACAAAGAGTGGCAATCTTCTCTACAATAATTGTAATTAATTAAGCTAACAAATTCCTCAGCAGCCAGCCACCCAATTGGGCGGTGATGGTGAGCTGATAATGTTGCCAAGCAAGTACTTTAAAATTGAGCCATGGAATGTTTAACAGATAAGTAAGGCAGAATGTTTTAAATTTGTTTGTATAGGTTTGCTCAATGCTATGATGGAATATTAAATCTTACATCTATTTTATTTTATTTTGGGTAATTCTTAACTACATTGCCCCTAATTTTCCACTACACTGCTCACCGACTTCACATAAACCACTCCTTATATCTCTTACAGAATAAGTGAAATGGGTAGTGAAGAATGGCTGTGTAAACCTGAGGTTCATATTCTGTTTATAATTTGATATTGAAATTTAAAATATTTTTATTTTATTTTATTTTAAAATAATTTCTGGTGCAGAGTTTTTCTACTGTCTCGCACAAAGGCTCGTGAAATTATTCAACACTCTTATCTGCTGTGATCCGCTCAAAGGACCATTACGAACTCTGTGGAAATAACGGTGTAATCAGCAGACCACATTCGTAATTCACTCCCTGTCAGATATGTATTCATGAAATCATGGAAATCTTTGATTATGGCATAGCTAAGTTGTTTTATAACATACATTATGTTTTATTTTTTTTGTTTTCCATGACTTGTGTGGCCTGATGTATGCTGCATTGTCTGGATTAAAACTCAAATAAACTTTTCTTACATTTTTACGTGTTCATAAGATTATTATTTATAATCATGACATTCTTTTTCTTTCAAATCCACTGATTCATTTGAGTATTGATTTAGGCATGATGTCCTGTTGTACACCGCTCCTTCCCAATTCCGTATCCAAGTGATGCATGACGTCATCGCCGGGCGCCACGCCGAAGGAAGGGAGTACTCGGTTTTTACTCCGTTTGTTTGTTTGTTTGTTTGTTTGTTTGTCTGGGTGATATCTCAGCCATCCTTTGAGCTAGGAAGCTGAAATTTGGGGACAAAAGTGAAGATGTGCTTTGGCAAAAACAGTATTTTTAAATTAAAAAAAAAGTAAATTAATTACTTAATTATTATAGATTTATTAATTCCCTATTTATTTTCTTTCTGATCTGGGCAATATCTCAGGCACCTTTTGAGCTGGGAAGCTGACATTTGGACACGACAGTGAACAAGTGACGGCTTAAAAAGGGTATTTTTGATTGATCGATAATTATTTATCAATTAATTATTCATTTTTCGATGAATTATTTATTTTTCAAAATGTTACAAAGTCAAATGAAACAGTGGTTTTAGTTTGGTGTGGTATTAGCCAATAAATTAAGAAATTAATTATTTTACAATTATTATTTATTTATTTTAATTATGCAATTAATCAACCAATCAATCAATTATTGTACACCGCACCCTCCCAATTCCGTATCCATGTGCTGCACAGCGGCATCGCTGGTGCCCCAGCAATGTCGCGCGCTGGAGAATTTGTTATGTATTTATTTGGCATGGGGGCGGTGTACTTTGAATGTACCTCGACTTGTTTGTCTCTTTGTGAGTCATACAATTTACCACATTATGTGAAAATAATATTACATGATTCATGACATAATGTTACAGATTACAATAAATTATCTGTTGGGTTTTAAATAATTTGAGTGGAGTGGGGGATGGTTGTGGTAGGGGTATAAATCATTCAAATTGTTTAATTCATTAAAAACTACAATAGTTGCAATGAGTGTTTGATCATTTGATTGTAGTTGTATACATCAACTATGAAGCGGAATTTTTTTTAATGGAACAGCATCACGGAGTAACATTTAATGCAACCATATTCCATTCTCAATATGGAGTAACATGTAATACAATCATATTCCATTCTCAACATGGAGTACCATGTAATACAATTCATATTTCCATTCTCAATATGGAGTACCATGTAATAAATCATATTCCATTCTCAATATGGAGTAACATTATACAGTCATATTCCATTCTCATATGGATAACATGTAATACAATCATATTCCATTCTCAATATGGAGTACCATGTAATACAACATATTCCATTCTCAATATGGAGTACATGTAATACAATCATATTCCATTCTCAATATGAGTACCAGTTATACATCATATTCCATTCTCAATATGGAGTAACATGTAATACAATCATATTCCATTCTCAATATGGAGTAACATGTATACAATCATATTCATTCTCAATATGGAGTACCATGTATACAATCATATTCCATTCTCAATATGGAGTAACATGTAATACAATCATATTCCATTCTCAATATGGAATACATGTAATACAATCATATTCTTCTCAATATGAGTACATGTAATACAATCATATTCCATTCTCAATATGGAGTACCATGTAATACAATCATATTCCATTCTCAATATGAGGGTAACATGTAATACATATATTCCATTCTCATATGGTACCATGTAATACAATCATTATTCCTTCAATATGGAGTAACATGTAATACATAATATTCCATTCTCAATATGGAGTAACATGTAATACAATTATTCCATTCTCATATGGTAGTACCATGTTATACAATCATATCCATTCTCAATATGAGTACATGTAATACAATCTATATTCCATTCTCAATATGGAGTACATGATACAATCATATTCCATTCTCATATGGAGTACCTTAATACATCATATTCCATTCTCAATATGGAGTACCCTGTAATACAATCATATTCCATTCTCAATATGGAGTCATGTAATACAATCATATTCCATTCTCAATATGGAGTACCATGTAATACAATCATATTCATTCTCAATATGGAGTAACATGTAATACAATCATATTCCATTCTCAATATGGAGTACCATGTAATACAATCATATTCCATTCTCAATATGGAGTAACATGTAATACAATAATATTCCATTCTCAATATGGAGTACATGTAATACAATCATATTCCATTCTCAATATGGAGTACCAAGTTAATACAGTCATATTCCTTCTCAATATGGGTAACATGTAATACAATCATATTCTATTCTAACATAGAGTACAATGTAATACAATCATATTCCATCATATTCCATTCTCAATATGAGTAACATGTAATACAATCATATTCCATTTCAACATGGAGTACCATGTAATACATATATTCCATTCTCAATATGAGTAACATGTAATACAATCATATTCTATTCTCAATATGGAGTACCATGTAATACAATCATATCTATTCTCAACATGGAGTACAATGTAATACAATATTTCCATCATTATTCTTCTCAATATGAGTAACATGTAATACAATCATATTCTATTCTCAATATGGGTACCATGTAATATAATCATATTCTATTCTCAACATGAGTACCATGTAATACAATCATATTCATTCTCAATATGGAGTACATGTAATACATCATATTCCATTCTCAATATGGAGTACATGTAATACAATCATATTCCATTCTCAATATGGAGTAACATGTAATACAATCATATTTCATTCTCAATATGGAGTAACATGTAATACAATCATATTCCATTCTCAATATGGAGTACATGTAATACAATCATATTTCATTCTCAATATGGAGTAAACATGTAACACAATCGTATTCTATTCTCAATATGGAGTACATGTAATACAATCATATTCCATTCTCATATGGAGTACCATGTAATACAATCATATTTATTCTCAATATGGAGTAACATGTATACAATCATATTCCATTCTCAATATGGAGATCCATGTATACAACCATATTCCATTCTCAATATGGAGTACCATGTAATACAACCTATTCCATTCTCATATGGAGTACATTATACAACATATTCCATTCTCAATATGGAGTAACATGTAATACAACATGTTTCATTCTCAATATGGAGTAACATGTAATACAACCATATTCCATTCTCAATCTGGAGTACCATGTAATACAACCATGTTTCATTCTCAATATGGAGTAACATGTAAATGCAATCATATTCCATTCTCAATCTGGAGTACCATGTAATACAACCATGTTTCATTCTCAATATGGAGTAACATGTAATACAACCATATTTCATTCTCAATATGGTTAAGAAAAGGGAATGGGAAAAGTTAAAGGGCCAGCCTGGCACATGCAGTGCAGCTCATGTCAATCCCAACTGCACTGCCTCATATTTTGTTTCAACATTCATTGGAAAGGACTCGGGGGAGAGGGTGGGTGGGGAACAAGCAGAAATACAAGACAATGGCAGTGAAATGCAACGAGTGAAATGAAAAAAAATACAATTCTCCATTTGAAAGTGGCATGAAACAAGACAATTATTGTGGTCGCTGTGCAGATGAAGCTCATGATAAGGTGAAATTGTTGATGTGCAATAAGGTTATTGGGGGAGATACTACAGATTTGAGAGTGCGATTTATATTGTACAGTGCCCTGCCAGAATAAAATGAACACCCAGGCTGATTGTAAACAAGGTTTATTTTAACAATCTGTGACATGAACACAATCAATCAAAGAGAATATACAGTGGCGTCCATAAGTATTGGACCAGTGAAGTCAAATTTGTTATTATTGCTACATACTCAAGAAATTTGGATTTGAGATCAAACTATGAATTTGAGGAAAGAGGACAGAAGGTCAGCTTTTATTTCTTCATATTTCTGTTAGAAGGAATTACAAGGAAACTTTGCACAGGAAGAGGCCATTCGGCCTGCACCACACCAATACCAGATTTAATCCATCCATCCATTGGGACCATTCTCTGTGCAGAGCGTTGGTGCTGCCTAAGCAGTCTCCTTGGCTATTGGACACAATCCTGGACGGGTCGCCACTCCGACCCAGGATACCAGCATGCTGGCACTCATTTTGCTGACCTCAGAAGGATGACAGGCTGAGTCAACCCCCTGGTGTTAATTCAGTGGAAAACGGTACTTGAACTCAGGACCCTAGGATCCCAAGCCACTACCCTACCACTAAGCCAACACCAGGTTTTAATTGTGATATGTGTATATGTTTTACCATTATAGAACAATAGCACTTTTATGTTCAGTCCCCCCATTTTAGTTAAGCAATAGTATTGGAACAAATGACTGACAGGTGTTTCTTGTTGCTCAGGTGTTTCTTGTTGCACTGTTTTTTCACGCATAAAAAAGCTTTGAATGTCTCATCTTGGTGTCAGCCTTTGTTTTTGTCTTTGGAGTCACAATGTAAAAACCAACATGAAGACCAGATAACTGTCGATGAAAGAAAAGCAAGTAATTTGGAAGCTGAAAGAACAGAATAATTAAATTAGAACGACAACACAAAAATTGGACAAATACAACAATTTCGAATATCTTGAAAAAGAAAGAAACCACTAGGAATGTACTTATCAATAGACAATGATCAGGTTGGCCAAGGAAAACAACTGCGGTTGTTGACAGAAAAATCATCAATACAACAATTTCGAATATCTTGAAAAAGAAAGAAACCACTAGTGTACTTATCAATAGACAATGATCAGGTTGGCCAAGGAAAACAACTGCGGTTGTTGACAGAAAAAATCATCAATACACAATTTCGAATATCTTGAAAAAGAAAGAACACTAGTGTACTATATCAATAGACAATGATCAGGTTGGCCAAGGAAAACAACTGCGGTTGTTGACAGAAAAATCATCAGAGCTGTGAAGAAAAACCCTGAAACAACTGTCAGTGACATCACAAACAACCTCCATAGTGCAGGGGTGAAAGTATCACAATCTATTCCATTCTCAGAAGACTTCGACAGCAGAATTACAAAGGCTACATCGCAAGATGCAAACCTCTCATCAACACCAAAAACAGAAAGGCCAGATTAGAATTTGCTGAGAAATACAGAGGTGAGTCAGTAGAGTTCTGGAACAAAGTTTTATGGACAGATGAGACCTTTACCAAAAAAGATAAACCTTTACAAAAGCAATGGAAAGGCGAAAGTGTGGAGAAAGGAAGGAACCACATATGATCCAAAGCATACTACCTCGTCTGTGAAGCATGGTAGAGGTAGTATCATGGCTTGGGCTTGTGTGGCTGCCTCTGGAACTGGCTCACTCATCTTTATTGACGATGTAACTAATGATGGCAGCAGCAGAATGAATTTGGAAGTGTACAGAAACATTTTGTCTGCCTATGCACAAGGGAATGTGTCCGAACTCATTTGGCGGCACTTCACCATGCAGCAAGACAATGACCCGAAACACCCTACCAACACAAACAAGGACTTCAGGGGGAAAAAGTGGATGGTTTCAGACTGGCCAAGTCAATCAATCTCCTGATTTAAATCTAATGGAACATGCCTTTCACTTGCTGAAGAGGAGACTGAAGTCAGAAACCCCCAAAACAAAGAACAACTGAAAATGGCTGAAGTAAAGGCTTGGCAAAGCATCTCAAAGGAAGATGCCAAGAGTGTGGTGATGTCAATGGGTCACAGGCTCGATGCGTTTATTGCATGCAAATAATATGCAACCAAATAAAACCTATAACACGACAGTACTTTAATTTACTTTTAGGTAATCTGTTCCAATACTTATGCTGACCGAAAAATAGGGACTGAACATAAGAAGTTCTATTCTTCTACAACGGTCCATTGTCACTTCCTCTTCACTCTGCAGATCTGGATAACATCACAAACTGCGGTCAACACTTGGAACATATCTTTCAATCCTGACAAATCTCACACTCTCACTATGTCTCACTGAAAGGACTGTCTGGAGCCCCCCCCCCCCTCCCATCTACTTTCTCAACAATCCTCTTGAAGAGGTCCTTTCATTCAAGCTTCTTGGTCTCACTATCTGCCATGATCTTTCCTGGGAAACACATTTCAACCTGGCCTCCAAAGACAATCACCGACTGGCATCCTCCATCGTGCAAAGTCCTTTCTCGCCCACCTTAGCTCCTGACCACATACAAAGCTTTCATCTGCAGCCTGAAGGAGTACTAGCTCTCCCCTCTGGGCTGGAGCTCCCGCCTCACACTTTCTCGTCTTCATGCGTGTGAAACCAAGGCATTTAGGATCATTGCTATCTCCCATATGAGAGGATGAGTCTTTGGGTCTCTCACTCTCTCACCGCAGACAGGTCGGTGGTCGGTCTTCACCATCTCCTCTCCGGTCTTGCCCCCCACCTTGGTCTGTCTGCTATCTGTCCCCCCCCCCCCTTAATGTCCACAGAGTGCTCAAGGTCCACCAGAAGCCCCCTTATGGTAAAACTACCAAAAATCAAGAATCACTGCTCACCTTCATTCTTTCATTCCTCTTTTTCCCCACCTTTGGAACAAACTCCCACACTCTCTTCAATCCCAGTCTTCCCTCCAGGTTTTCAAAACAGCTGTTCACCACCACCTCTTATCTTCCCCCATCCAAAACCATGATCTTTTCTACCCCCGTTAATCCACCCCAAGCCCACCTCCTTCAAATTCCCTGCTTTCCTTCCTGAAAGTCCCTGGAGTATCCATCTTGTTTACCCCGTGTACTCTGCCCCATCCCTCTCCCTTCAATAGATCTCTTGATGTCTTGTTCCATACTGTTTTGTGCTTTCCTCCCCCGTCCCCTCTTGTCTCCTGCTCCCCTTTTTATACATTCTGTGTGTTCGCTGTTATATGGGCCTCGACATTGTATATATTATTTTTTTTTAAATGGAAAAACATATGCATCGAAATCCAAGAAATAAAAGCTGACCTTTTGTACTCTTGCCTCATATTCATCTTTTGATCTGATATCCAAATTTCTTGAATATATAGCAATAATAACAAATTTGACTTCACTGTTTCAGTGCTATAACACCACTGCATATATATATATATATATAATATATATATTTATATGTTTATATATATAATAATATATATATTATATATATATATAATTTATATATATACAGCTCTGGAAAAAATAAGAGACCACTCCAAAAAAATTTAAATCAGCATCTCTACATATATGGCAGCCATTCCATTTCAGTGTGTCTGTTGAATTCCACACAGGCACACCTCATTCTACTTAGTGAGGTACTGATTAGGTGATCACCTGAACCGAATCTTATTTAACAAGGAAAAGTATAAAAACCACTGCTGTGGTCATCACTATCCTCTTGCAATAGGACCAGCTGGATGGCAAAAACAGTGCAGTGTACCTCAAAAGTAATGGAATAAAAAAATAACTAATGGCCATGCCAAAAGAGTTGAAAAGAAAAGTTTTGAGTGAGGAAAAGAAGGTTCAATTCTGGCTTTACTGGCAGAGGATACAGTGAGCTCACGTTGCTTCCATCCTTAAAATTTCAAAGACGGCGGTTCATAAGAACAAGTCAAGCAGCTGACATTGGGGACAACAAAGCTACAGACTGGTAGAGGGGAAAACGACTTTCCACTGACCGGGATGACCGCCAACTCATTCGAATGTCACTCAACAACCGTAGGATGACATCAAGAGACCTACAAAAGAAATGGCAAAAGTAGCTGGGGAGTGCACGGCGAGGACGTGCGAAACAGGCTCCTAGGGGCAGGCTGAAGTCGTGCCAAGCTAGAAAAAAGCCCTTCATCAATGCAAAGCAAGAAGAGTCAGGCTGAGGTTTGCAAAAGACCATAAGGATTGGACCGTAGAGGACTGGAGTAAGGTCATCTTCTCTGATGAGTCGAATTTTCAGCTTTGCCCAACACCTGGTCGTAATGGTTAGACGGAGACCTGGAGAGGCCTCCAAGCCAGTGTCTCGCACCCACTGTGAAATTTGGTGGAGGATCGGTGATGATCTGGGGTGCTTCAGCAAGGCTGGAATCGGGCAGATTTGTCTTTGTGAAGGACTCTGAATCAAGCCACGTACAAGGTTGTCCTGGAAGAACACTTGCTTCCTTCTGCTCTGACAATGTTCCCCAACTCTGAGGATTGGTTTTCCAGCAGGACAATGCTCCATGCCACACAGCCAGGTCAATCAAGGTTGGGATGGAAGACCATCAGATCAAGACCCTGTCATGGCTAGCCAATCTCCAGACCTGAACCCCATTGAAAACCTCTGGAATGTGATCAAGAGGAAGATGGATGGTCACAACCATCAAACAAAGCCGAGCTGCTTGAATTTGCGCCAGGAGTGGCATAAAGTCACCCAACAGCGATGTGAAAGACTGGTGGAGAGCATGCCAAGACGCATGAAAGCTGTGATTGAAATCAGGGTTATTCACAAAATATTGATTCTGAACTCCTCCTAAGTTAAAACATTGGTATTGTGTTGTTTAAAAATGAATATGAACTTGTTTTGTTTGTATTTTTTGAGGTCTGAAAACACTGAATCTTTGTTGTTATTTTGAACAGTTGTCATTTTCTGCAAATAAATGCTCTAAATGACAATATTTTTATTCGGAATTTGGGAGAAATGTTGTCAGTAGTTTATAAATAAAAAAAAAAGTTCATTTTACTCAAACACATACCTGTAATAGTAAAACCAGAAAAACATAATTTTGCAGTGGTCTCTTAATTTTTTCCAGAGCTGTCAATATATACTATATATATATATATATATATATATATATATATATATATATATATATATACACAATCAAGGGTATCTGTTTTATTCTGGTGTGGGCACTGTACTGTACATGTATATTGTTCAAATTTAGCCAAAAACTAGTAATAGGGTGTATATTTCATTTATCACAGCCAAAAGTAAATTGCTACTTTTTCGCTCACCTTTATTTTAAGTGCCAAGTGGATGTTCAAAAGATGGATGAGAGCTTTTTCGAAAGGGCAGGAGGTTTGTGAATTGTTTTTGACATTTCTGTTTCATTTAATGACTTCTTTCATGTTAGCAAGTCAATAATATAGACAAACACGATCAAATCTCTGAGTAATCATTTTTGTGTCATCATTGGCAACCATTGTCAAAAATGCAGATTTACCTTGTCTGACCACTTTCTATTCGAACCAATGCCTCCAATCAGGTCAGGCTAGCCAAATTGCATCTATGGTATGCAATGGCAGTCTTCCCCAGTGCTCGAAGTTGTTTTGAGAAATTTTAATTAATTTGTGAAGGAATAGTCCCATTCTTTCCTCCAGGGCTTCAAGACAGCTGTTCACCATAACCTCACTAATGCCATTCATATTCATTATCTCTTCAACCCAAAATGACCCCATTCCCAAGCACTCCCTTTTTCGAGGTTATTGGGATTTCCCCCCCACTCTCTCTCACTATTTTCATTTGTCAGTTGTCGGTGGGTTTTGTCCTTTTCTGTTTCATCCCCGCTTTTCCCCCTTACTCATTTTGCTGTGTCTCATTCAGCTTTTGTGCAGCTTGTTCACTCCCATGTGCCCTGCCTCCCCTTGATCTCATTATCACTTCTACTCTGCTGCTTCTTCCTTTACATTTTGTTCCCTGCCATTCTGCTCTCGCTCTTCCTCGATCCTCCACCATGTACTGTATACAAAAAAAAAATTGTATTCCATAATGTAACAGTTGTGCCAAGGAAAAACAAGCTCAATTTGAAAACCTACTTTCTACGCATTGGTGTATTAATCACCTGGTATTTTGTTTCTGCTTCCATTTGATTGCCTTTGCTGGAGAGTTCAATGGCACACAGAAGTGACTCGAGCTTTTGAGGCACGTTGCTCCGATTTTATGTCAAAATGCTGATCATAATTTTTTTTTGCTGATGACTACCATCGTAGCCACAAAAAATATGAAGACTCATCCAAATATAAGCTGGAGAGGTGAGCCACACATATGGTGAGATTACTATTTTCTGGTGCCACAAATTGCAATTTACAGCTTTTCCATATTGACTTTACTTGTTGCAGATTCTATGTTCTATGGCTTCCCTGTTTTTTGATAATTATATCATTATAGATTGATTCCATTGTTTCGGCCCATTTGCCCGTGTGTCAATCATGGAGCAAATTTTGTGGATGTATAATGTCAATGTCAGCTTCTCCTCGACAAAGTTATGCTGAGATATTGTTTATTCTGCAAACTTTGCCAACTTCTTCCGTCATTTGGCTTGTGAATCTATAATAATAAATGTCAGTGTGTGTGTGTCCGTCAGTCCGTCCACCCGTCTCCTCCATAACTCCAGAACCATGAAACCTAGCGGCCCTACACTTTGCATGCATACCAAGGGAACGCTAAGGTGGTGCATGAATGAAAATTGGGTGTTTGGGTTAATTAAAACACCTCTTTTGAAGATAATTTAGGGGGTGCTCATCACGAAAAACCAAAATAAGCCTTACAAGATGGTGGCATGCCATCATGGTCAGCTCGCAGGAATCTTAAGCCACCATTTTTGGCCTGCTCAACAATGCCTTGGCTTGTAAGAGGCTGCAACAATTTCTGAACGATAAATTTTTTTTTTCCACTTTCCTCACATATCATTGAATGCCTGGTCATCATACTTACGAATCGCTGGATACGTTGCAATGCTTATGAACGGATGGAGACGGCAACTTTCGTGGCTTTATTTAATGTCCGCACATGCAATAACCTCGAGAATCTCTCAAACTAAGCCGAATTACAAAATTGAAGCTCCAGAATTGAACTTAGCAGCAGTTCCGACTGCTGAATAAAGTGCTCATTTGTCCAATTCTGATATCGTTTCACATTTCAGGCGTCTCCAGGAGGTGTTTAACATGACAGATCAGTGATCGCTAATTGCTTGCCAAGCCAGCCATTCCTTATCAACCGTTTCATTAGAGTGCTTCCTTGAGTGCTTAAGCCACTTGGTGAGTGCTCTACAATATTCGCACTGTCACTGAATACTGTATATCGATCGACGTGAACAAAAATTCAGGGGCTACTCGCCAGCATTTACCCCGCATTGTTCTGCGGTGCGTTTTGTGGTAGCTGGCTCGCTGGAAATGTGCAATTTGATTTTACATCAAGTTTCCCCTTTTTGTACGATTTTCTTTCGTTATACAACCCATCACTTAAGCATAGATAAATACACAAAAATGAAACGTTTCGTTTTTTTAAAGTTTCTTTAACCATGTCATTAGAGTGCTTGCTTGAAGCGCTCTTCAAGTTTCAATCTCCACACGCTTCCATGGCGATACCATGGTGCGGTTGTCCGTGTGGACATTTACGGCATTAAAAAGGCAAAATAAATTCGGAGTTGTCTGTGTGGACATCTCTGGCATTAAGAAGGCAAAATAAATGAAATTATTACAATGAGTAAAAAATGTTTTCAGTGGCAAAACAATGAATTGCCACATCACGGCAAGATAGCCAAGAGGTACGCATGCTCACGCTGACTTCCCTTCCCCTCACACTGCCTTCCCTTCTCCTCATGCTGCCTTCCCTTCCCTTCCCCTCAGAGGCATTCTCTTCCCCTCACACTGCCTTTCCTTCCCTTGCCATCACGCTGCCTTCCCTTCCCATCACACCGACTTCCCACCACCTCCATTCATACTTACCTCCTCCCAAACTCCCTCCCCTCTCCATTCCTATGGACATCTCCTGGCGGTCTCCGCATGCTGTATTAACGCTGCTGTTTTTAACGTACCCCATTTCGTTCCATCCTGTGCTACTTCCCCCCCCCCCCCCCCACTTCTCCCATCCACAAGTCCCATACCAAACGCAAGTTGAGAACCCCTCCCCTCACGCTTATCTCGTCCCAAACCCCCTCCCCACTTTCCCCCATCCTCTTCGCTCCCACACCCTCTTCCCTGAGTGTATAGCCATGTTGGTGACGTGTTCGCTCTTCCCACCCCCCCTCACCCTTCCTACCCCCTCACCTTCTCACCCTTCTATCTCCCCTATCCCTCCTTGCTCACCCCTTTCAGCCTC
>CM068952.1:51252056-51259552 GCA_035128595.1 Eptatretus atami
CTTGTTGTGTGTGTGGCTGTTGTGTGCGCGCGTGTGTGGGGTGTGTGTGGTGTCGTGTGTGCGCGCGCTGTGTGTGGTGTGTGTGTGTGTGTTGTGTGTGTGTGTGTGTGTGTGTGTTGGTGTGTGTGTGTGTGTGGGTGTGTGCTGTGTGTGTGTGTGTGGTGCGTGTGTGTTGTGTGTGTGTGTGTGTGTGTGTTGTGTTGTGTGGGTGTGTGCTGTGTGTGTGTGTGTGCGCGCGCGTGTGTGTGTGTGTGTGTGTGTTGTGTTGTGTGTGTGTGTTGTGTGCCGCGCCATCCCTCGCATGGACGTTGAACTTGGCGTCCCATCTGCGGACATTAAATTAGTTTGCAGACATTAAAGATCCTACGGTCTCCTTCTCGAAGGGGAGGCAAGCTATCGCCGGCACCATGAACAAATTACAAACCAACGTTGTGCATTCTATGGAGCAGGTTCATGATCTGACGTGTTATTCTGAAGGCTTTGCTCAATTTTTGTTGTTTTATACAAAGTCGAGGGTCGTGACTCGTGGATGAGCTGTAACAGAGGGGAGGGAGATAATAAACAGAACAGTTAGAACACACTGACAGCGAAGTAGCGACACAACGGAGGGACACTCGGAGGAAGAATGGCCGTGGAGAAGAATGAGAGGAAGTGGAGGTGGAGGATGACGGAGCAGGTGAACAATAAATAGCACTCCCGGTGTTCAAAAAAAATGGGTCACCAAAACCAACACCCTGGCGAGGCTCTGCATTGTGACGTGCTCTCTCTCTCTTGTTATTGACCTGTTTATACATTCCTTTCTCCAGCACGTACCTGTTATGTTTTTTTCAGTTTCTTACGCCAGTCACATAAATTCAGTCTTCCCAGTCACACATGCTGTCCATTTACTTTTTACCTCCATCACCGAAGGTGGTAAGAGGTTATGTTTTCACCCCTGTCTGTCTGTGTGTTTGTTTGTTTGTTACTTGCGAAAATCGAAGATTTTTCAAGTACGTGTACTCGTTGGTCTTGTGCGTTATTCTGTTTGTCTGTCAATCGCTTACAGCTTACAACTTTTAACTGATCTTCACGAAACTTCACCACATTGGTAGAGTTCGTCAAAAGCAAGAAACCTATCGTTTTTGAGGTCAAAAGGTCAAAAGGTCAACATAGAACAAAAGTCAACAACCGAGTCAAATTTGTAAAATCCTCAATTTTCATCCAATTGACTTGAAATTTGAAGAGGATTTGCATACCAAGTCGCTGAATCCAATGGACAAGTATTTTTTGAGGTCAACATAGGCCATATTTATAAAATTGTCAATTTTAATCGGATTGACCTGAAATTTGAAGAGGATTTGCGAATTTGGTCATTGAATTCAACCACCAATAATTATTTTTAAGGTCAAATTTGTTTTATGCATTTTGCAAGTGTCGTGCTCTGCACGACGTCTTTCTTGTTACTTGCAAAATCAAAGATTTTTCAATTATATAGGTCAGTCGATTTTGTTATTCTGTCTGTTTATCAATTCCCTACATATCACAATTCTAAACCGATCGTCAGGAAACTTTATGGAGTTGAAGAGGTAGTCTCAACTGAGAAGCCCATTGATTTTTAGGTCAAAAGGTCATCTTGAGGTAGAATTTCTACAATTGTCATTTTTCATTCGATTGACTTGAAATTTGAACAAGATTTGCATATTGCATCACTGAATTGGGAAACTAACTATTTTTGAGATCAAAAGGTCAAAGGTCAAAATTCTAAAATCATCAATTTTCAACTGAAAAATTGTCAATTTACATCCTGTTAACTTGAAAGTTGAACAGGATTTGCATCGTCCTTCACTGAATTGGGAAAGCAACTATTTTTGAGGTCAAAAGGTCAAAGATCAACTCAAGATCAAACTTCTAAAATCATCAAATTTCATCTTAAAAATAATCAATTTTCATCCAATTGACCTGAGCTTTGATTAAGATTGTTAATTTTCATCTTTATGACATGGACAATTTGATTAATCCACGGCAACCTTTGGAGAGGGGGGTGGATTTTGCAGGTATCATACTCTGCACGACGTCTTTTTCTTGTTAGTTTGTGTGCAGGATATCTCAAAAAGTTGTGGATGGATCCGGATTAAATTTGGTGGGCTGGTTTGGTGTGTGACAAGGATGAACTGATTAGATTTTGGTGAAGATCCGAAACCAGATACTAGAATATTTTAAGTGGTTCTTCACGTTTGAGAGATAGGGCCAAAAATGATATACATATCGCATGATATCTCAAAGAAGTTGTGGACAAATTCGGACGAAACTTGGTGGACACGTTGGGTGTGTGATGAGGAAGAATTGATTCAATTATGGTGAAGATCTGAATCCGGATATGATAATTATTTAATTTTTAAGTGATTCTTCACAATTGAGAGATGGGGCCAAAAACGATATGATATGATATTGAAAAAATTATTGGGCCCCACATGTTCTCCTGGATCAGGCATTGCATGGTGGAGGTATGCGGTCGAGCGACTGCCCTTCTAGTTTTGTATTGCATCGCTCATCTAGTATTTATGAGATGAATTTGAAGCCAAATTTGGCGTGCTGTTTCTTTGTGGGTCAGCTTTTTTGAAATAAAAAGGGCAAGTTATTTTGTGCCTGCAGTAAGTAAGCTGTGCTGAAATTCCTGTTGGCACATGAAACGAGATGCCGCAAAAATAGTTCCAAGGCAAGGATTACGCTTTTGGGAAACAGCAAAGCACTCAGCGTTGTTGTTGTTGGTCTTTCGGCTGCTCCCGTTAGGGGTCGCCACAGCGGATCCATCTGTTATTATCCGCATCCTGATTTGGCATAGGTTTTATGCCGGATGCCCTTCCTGACGCAACCCTGGTCGCCTCTTACGACACAGAGATATGGATTGGGTTTCGCCATGATTCCTGGCTGTCCTACACCCTCTCATAGCGCTGCCCAGCGCAGAGCTCCCGTCCTCAAGCGATCCTCCAACCCAAGCCTCCGAGTAGCCGGATTACAGGCGCACGCCACTACGCCCGGTCAAAGCACTCAGCGTATTTCTTGAATATAAAATAACTGGAAAGGTCTTCTCACATATAAACGGGATAGTAGGAGTAGGAGTAATGATAGTAGTAGTGCTCCTCGTATTGTTTGTTTCTTTATCGGTAATAAATTATGATTGTATGCTGATTTTAATAAATGCAAATGGTATTGAAGGTCACTGCTTTGGTAATGTTGTTTGTGCAATAATTTTTTGTGCAATAATAAATACATACCAAGTTTGGTCAAAATCCCATCACTGGCTCACAAGTTAGCGCAGAAACAGAATTTATACCTCACGGGACCTCTGACCCTTGACCTCTTGATCCCATAATCTAATCAGTTTATCTTTACATCATTATACATACTTGTACCAAGTTTGACTTGGATCCCTTCAGCCGTTCTTAAGTTATCGCAGAAATGAAAACCGATAAAGGACGAACAGACGGACAACCCAAAAACAATGACTTTGTCAGCGGAAGCATAATCATTTCATAAGTTTGTCATCTCACTCTCATCATCCACTAATTCTCCTGTGTTATTCCCCAATTGGCCCATACTACTGTTAACCCTTCGTTTACCTTTCATATACTAGAATGTCTTACTATCAGTTTGATATTCTTGGCAATGTCCTTTTCATATGCTCTTTTGACCTGCTGAGTTATTTTCTTGACTTCTCTCTGCTTCCTCAATATAAATATATATATATATATATATATATATATATATACATATATATATTAAAGACCCACCCACGTATCTCACCTGTGAATGCAGGGAATAACCAATCAGCTCTCACCTAATCAATTAAACCCAGGTGGCTAGGATAATATAAATATATCGACTCCTCCCGTGCCCTTCCAGCCGAAGAAGTTGCATAAAGCAACCAAGAAAGGCTACCAAAGTAAGCCCTTTGCGATTTCAAACCCTTCCCAGAGTTCCTCCACAGCTGTAAAGACATTCACAAATAGTACACACATGAGAATCCAATGTCAACACCCTTCACGGCGACCGTTTTTATCGCTTATTGGCGAATCATCAGCACAGCATTGACAGCAATGCATACCAATGAGACGCCAAGCATGTACCACGTGTAAATGTCAAAGCAGTCAATATAATAAATAAAAACCCACCCACAACTCTCCCATGTGAATGGAGGGAATAACCAATCAGCTTTCACGTACACTGGGGAACAAATTTTTTTCTTATTATCTGTTCCATGAGATTTTTCAACTTATTCTATGTATTTTTTTCAACGCTGATTTCAAATCTGAAATCGGTTTTCCTCTAACATGCTCGAGTTTTCATGCAATTTGAAACTTGCGATTTTCGCAAAAAAGGACACCCATTGCTATTTGCACTCGGGATAACTTGAGAACTAGGGGTGCGATTTCGGACTTTAGTGGAAATATACGATGCCTAAACTGCTAATTAAGACCGTTATTCGTTTTGCTGCTAATGATTTGCTCACGATTTTTTTTGATCTAATTTTTTATCTTTTTGATATTTATTTATTTTATTGATATTTATTTATCTTATTGATATATATTCTTTATTTTATTGATATTTATTTATTATTATTATTATATTCTTTATTCTTTATTTGATATATATTCTTATCTTTATTGATATATATTCTTTATCTTTATTGTATATATTTTTATCTTTTATTGATTTTTTTTTTTATTGATATTTATTTATCTTTATTGATATATTTCTTTATCTTTATTGATATTTATTTATCTTTTATATATATTTTTTATTTTTTGATATATTTTTTATTTATTGATATTTTTATCTTTATTGATATATATTCTTTAACTTATGTTTTTCTTTGTTTCAGATCTGATCATGGCTTTCAATAAGACATAAATGTGTAAATAATCCTGATGCATTCTGTTATGTATGTGGCTGCTACACACTTATGTCAAAAGCGCAATACACATCGTTTGTAAGGCGTGCCTATAAAGCCTATTTTGATGTTCCCTTGGCGACCAAGACAAGAAATGGGCTCCTCATATTGTTATGTCATAATTGTGAGGAAATGCTTCGTGACTGGACAAAAGGAAAACGAAAGGGTCTGCCTTTTGGAGTTCCATGGTTTGGCGAGAACCCAAGGACCACGTAACTGACTGCTGTTTTTGCTGGTCAACACAAAGGTGTCGGCAAGAAAAACCGGCAAAAGATCTCCTATCCCTGTATTCTCCAGCAATTCGACTACTCGACTCCCTGGAAGATCCCCGTTCCAGTCTTTAATGGTTTTGTCTTATCTGAAGATGAAGGCAGTGAAAATTATCAGCAAGAGCCCGAGGGTCGTGAGGGGCTGCAGAAATGGTTTAGAATCCGAAGCTCCTCATGTGATACCAAACAGTCATCAGCCCCTCAGCAGTTTAGCCAACCGGAATTGAATGACTTAGTGCGTGATTTGGGGCTCTCCAAGAAAGCAGCTGAGGTATTAGCCTCCAGGCTGTAAGAAAAAATCTACTTGACCACTCTGAAAATGTTTCATATTTCCGAAAGCGGGACCAGATCTTTGTCGCCTTTTTCTCAGAAGACAAGCAGTTTGTTTACTGCCACAATATCCCAGGTCTTCTCAGGCAATTAGGTGTTACTTCGTATAATCCAACAGAATGGGGATTATTTCTGGATACCTCTAAGCGCAGCCTCAAGTGTATTCTCTTGCACAATGGAATGTTTATGGAGCGGTTCCAGTTGGTCACTCAGTGCATAATGACAGTGCAGTGCGAGAAGAACATGACATAAAAATGGTCATTGACTTACTCAAATATCACGAGCACAACTGGATCATTTGTGTGGACCTGAAAATGGTCAACGTTTCCTTGGTCAACAGGGAGCTTCACAAAGTTTCCACACTCATCTCTGCATGTGGGACAGCCGAGCTCGAGAGAAACGCTGGATCCAGAAGGAGTGGCCCATCCGTGAAACTCTGGAAGCAGGCATGCCAAACATTGTGAATGACCCAATCGTCAGCCGAGAGAAGATCATTTTTCCCCCACTCCATATCAAGCTCGGCTTGATGAAACAGTTCGTGAAGGCATTGAGTACTGATGGTAAATGTTTTCAACATATAGTTTCTGCTTTTCCTGCTTTGTCTTTCGAGAAGATCAAAAGCAGGTGTGTTTGATGGACCCTCAAATTCGTGCCCTTGTATGTGATGAGGAATTTGTAAGGAAGATGAATGACAAGGAGAAGACAGTGTGGCTGTCTTTCATCGCAGTTATACAAAACTTTCTTGGTAACAAAAAGGCAGATAACTATGATTTCTGGTTACTAGAATGCTGTGGCTTTTCGCGATCTTGGTGCAACATGAGTGTCAAGCTCCATTTCCTGAATAGTCACCTTGATCAATTCCCTGAGAACCTTGGGGCTGTAAGTGAGAAACAGGGAGAGCGCTTCCATCTGGACCTCATGACGATGGAAGAGCGCTACCAAGGGCGATGGGACAAAAATTTGATGGCAGACTACTGCTGGAGCATCAAACGAGATTGCCTGTGGAAGTCCACAAACGCAGAAGCTACAAGTGCAATTTCTTGCCTGAATAGGACCTATTTTAACTTTGCATTCCAACCTTATCGATTGTTCTGAATCACCTATCGTCTTTATGTCGAAATATATGTTAATCTAAATTTGCTTTTAATTCAAATTGTAACTTACCAATGTTGAAAATGTTGAATTGCAAATATATGTTTAATATAAATTTGCTTTTAATACAAATTGTAACTTACCAAATAAATGGTTGATAATGGTGGATTGCAAAAAATCTAGAGCTTACAGAGAGAAACTAAACTTCAGATTTGATTTCAGCACACTCAAATTAGGTAAGATAAGTGGCTGGTATCAATGCAACAAAAAACTTTGTTCCCAGTGTGATCAATTAACACCGGGTGGCTAGTTGTACACCGCTCCTTCCCAATTCCATATTTCGGTGATGCATCAACATATCATACTCTGTTGGGTACCGAAGGAAGGGAGTACTCAGTTTTTTACTCCGTTGTTATACACTGCTCTTCCAATTCCATATCCAGGAGATGCATGACGCCATCACCAGGCACTGTAGGAAGGGAGTACTCAGTTTTCACTCCGTTTAATTGTTTGTTTGTTTTTCCAAGCGATATCTCAGCCATCCTTTGAAGCTAGGAAGCTGAAATTTGGGGACAAAAGTGAAGATGTACTTTGGCAAAAACGTTTTTTTAATTTTTTGATAAATCAATGAATTGATTAATTACTTAATTATTATCGATTTATTCATTACTTATTTATTTTATTTCTCATCCTGGCAAAATGAGACATTTTTTGAGCTCGGAAGCTGATATTTGCACATGACAGTGATCAAGTGATTTGGCTATAAACACTATTTTTGATTTATTAATCAATTGATTGATTAATTATTTTATTTGTTGCTTTCCAGGTGATATCTCAGCCATCCTTTCAACTAGGAAACTAAATTTTTGGGGACG
>CM068952.1:51292960-51303108 GCA_035128595.1 Eptatretus atami
GCAAAACAAATGAGACATTCTATACACCATGGATCAGCGTATTAATATAGCATGTTATGACAGAAACTGGCACATTACCCATAGGGTGATTGTGTCACCCCTACAGTCACACACACAAAAACCAATTACATTTTTACTGTGAGTAAACTCACACATACAATTCTGACAACTCAACAAAAAAGCCTCAGCCTCCCCCTCCCAACTCTGTCCCATCTTTGCTCTCCCCACCCACCCCCAACCCCAAAGCCTCAACCTCTCCCATCTTTACTCTCACCTCCTCATGCTCATAAAAAGCAATCGGGCATTCCAACGTCAAAACAGTCGAATATGTAACACTTTATGCTCCCTTATCATGCTATCACTGACTTCACAGGAACCCGTCACAACTTAAAGAGAAAACAGTCAGAAATATTAGCAAACCGGACAGACAGGCAGCAGCCTCTTCCCTCTCCTCAGACCTTGCCAAAATCACAAACTGGTCAAACACTTGGAATGTCTTTTAACCCTGAGAAATCTCTCTCTCCCAAATGACCGCACCGCAAACCCTCCCATCTAAAACAACTCTCGAAGAAGAAGTTCAATCACTCAAACTCTTGGGTCTCACTCTCAGCCATGATCTCTCTTGGGCAAGCAACATTTCAAAGTCAGCCTCCAAAGCCAGATGCTGACTGGGCATCCTCAGTCGTGCAAACTCCTTGCCACACCTGAGCTCCTATCCACCTACAAGGCTTTCATCTGCAGCTTGATGAAGTACTGCTCTCCCCTTTGGGCTGGCACCCCTGTCTCACACCTTGCTCAGCTTGATGCCGTGGAAACTAAGGCATTCAAGATCATTGGAATCTCTTGTGATGGGGCTGAGACCATGGGCCTATCACTTTGCCATCGCCAACATGCTAGTGGTCTCTCTGTCTTCCTCCACCTCCTTTTTTTCCCCGCGCACCCCCACATCATCTGCAGGCCAATGCGGTCCACCAACAACCCCTTCTAGTGAACTGCCAAAATCCAGAACTACTTGCTCACCTCAACTCGTTTGTTCCTATTTTTCTGCCTGTGGAACAACTTCCAGACTCTCTTCAATCTCATTCTTCCCTCCAGGTCTCCAAAACAGTTGTTCACCACCATCTCAAATCATCCCCCATCCAAAACCATGATCTTTTATACACCCATTAAGCACACCCCACCCATCCCAAAATTTTGCTTCTGTATCCATTTTGTCTACCCCTTACGTTCTCCCGTACCCCTCATCATTACCTGCATCCCTTGTTTGTCTGTCTCCGTCTATTTTTTTCCCTCGCCCTGCTGTTGACGTTTCCCCCTTCTCCTGCTGTTCCTTTTGTTATGTTGTGTCCTGAATCGTTCCGTGTTCTCGCTCTTCCACGAGCCTTGACTATGTGTACAAAATAAAAACTGCGTCACCTCTGCAGTAAAAGCACTACTTGAGACAAAGGGTTCTAAAGGGTAATTCAAAAGTGCAAGTCGAACGAGTTCTAAAGGGTAATTATAAAGGATTCTTGAGGGTAAATTCCAAAGTTATAAATGGTTATAAAGGTTAAAATATAAAAATTGTGGGCAGAGTCAGGCGAACTGTCCAACAAATGGATTGAACTCGCACGCATGGCTCCTTTTATATATAGATTACTCCGTTAGCTTACCAATACAAGTTCCGTCTAGTTTGGCAAAATAAATAATATTTTATTTATTTTACAAGATATCATGGCACTTAGTAAGAGGAGTTGGACTGTACCTGCCAACAGGAGCAAAACACCTTTGAAAGTCGCTAATTTTGGCTTTTTACAACTTCAAATGAACAACTTACAAAAATGAACAACTTCATTATTTCTCAGGATATGTACTGTAAGTAAAATATATAGAGTACATACAATACCACACACGGGGGCTGAAAAATCTACCAATCGTATGATTGTGGTTAATGTGGTTTACTATAACTTTTAAAATGATAGCGTGAGAAAAACATTGAGAAGTTCATGGGAGGTTATTTTTTATATATTTCCTGTTATACATTTGAGAATTGCTTCTTGTTTTATTGTGTTGATTTCCAGTTGTCGTTTTGTCACAATGGTGATTAAAGCAGTTTATGGAAATATAATGTTATCTTAGCTGAGTTATTCTACAGGAATTCAGATAACTTTATTACTGGCTTATGAAGCAGTGGACAATAAAACACTGGGTTTGGTCAGGCACTAATTTTACTGGCATGGTCAGGTGCCACGTACATAAATATTGACATACAGTGCCTATAGAAAGTGTACAGCCCCTTTAAAATTTTTCACCATTTGTTGCCTCATAGTCTGGAATTAAATTGCATCAAATCAGACTTTTTCCACCTTTATTTACACATCGTAACCCACAACTTCCATGTGAAAAATTCTCCAAAATAAAAAAATTAATTAAAATACAAAACTAGAATATCTTGATTGGATAAGGGTCCACCACCCCCCTTATGATATCAATTGTAAATGATCTCAGGTGTAACCAATCACCTTCAAAATCACAGACCAAGTTAATTGGCCTCCACCTGTGTTAAATTGTAGTGATTCTGATTATTTTAGAATAAAATCAGCTGTTCATGGAGGTTTCCTCTGCTGGGTAGTGCATTTCACAGCAAAGACTTGATCATGAGCACCAAGGAGCTTTCAAAAGATCTCCGGGATAAAGTTGTGGAAAGGCACAGATCAGAGAATGGGAATCAAAATATTTCAATATCCCTTGGAGCACAATCAAGACAATCATTAAGAAGTGGAAGGGGTATGGTACCACCATGACGCCACCTAGATGCGGCCGCCCCTCCAAACTGGATGACCAAGCAAGGAGGAGACTGATCAGAGAGGCCACCAAAATGTCAACTTTGAAAGAGCTACATGCCTTTACAGTAAAGACTGGTCAGTGTGCACGTGACAACAACATCCTAAACACTCCACAAGTCTGGCCTAGCTGTATGGTAGGGTGGCAAGAAGGAAACCATTTTTCAAAAAAGCCCTCCTTGATTCCCATTTGTGGTCTGCAAAAGCCATTCCGGAGATTCTGAAGTCATGTGGAAAAAAGTTTTGTGGTCTGATGAAACCAAGATGGAACTTTTTGACCGAAATGCAAAACGCTACATTTGGTGTAAACCCAACACAGCACATCACCCAATGAACACCATCCCTACTGTGAAACATGGTGGTGGCAGCATCATGTTCTGGAGATGTTTCTCATCAGCAGGGCTGGGGCATTTGTCAGGATAGATGGGAAAATGGATGGAGCAAAATTCAGAAAAATCCGAGAGGGAAACCTGCTGCCCTCTGCGAGAAAGGTGATGGAAGTTCACCTTTCAGCGTGACAACGACCCAAAGCGCACAGCCAAAGCTACACTGGAGTGGCTAAGGAACAAAAAGATAAACGTCCTTGAGTGGCCCCGTCAGAGGCCCGACCTAAATCCAATCCAAAATCTATGGCATGACTTGAAGATTGCTGTCCATCTATGCTCCCCCTGCAACTTGACTGCACTTGAACAGTTTTGAACAGAACAATGGGGAAATACTGCCCAATCAAAGTGGAACTGTGAACCAGAACAGCACTATGTTCCTTGACTTTGCAAGGTCATGGACTTAGGGTGGTTGGTTCATGGTTTCAGTGCCCACAGGCTCATCACTGGGCTTGGTATTCCAACGTTGGTGGTGTGGCAAAGGAGATTGACATTGTGCTCATTGATGGTCGCTGGAGGATGATCCAGAACTGCAGGGTCGACCGGAGTGCTCAGTTCGTCAATACCGCCCACAGGCTTGTTGTAGCACCTCTGAAGTTGCAGCTTAAATCTGGGAGAATGGTACCATCCAAGCCTTGGCTGGATGTTGGCAAGCTCAAGGATGAGAAGGGACTAGAGGAGTTTGCGAACAGGCTGAGTGGGGATTTGGGGGGTCTGGGTGCTTTGGGAAATCCTGAAGAGTTGTGGAGTGCCTTTAAGACCACCATCCTTGATGTTGCCGGTGGATGTCTTGGAACTCAACGTCGGGCGAAGAAGAATTTTGTCTCTCAAGGGACACTGGACACCAGTGACCAGAGTCGCAGGACCAGGTTTAATGGCAGAGCTGAGCTATTCAGGGAGTTGAGGTGTAAAACTGGACGTTTGCTGAGGGCAGACAAGGAGGCCTATGTGCGAGGAATCTGTGAGGGGGTAGAGCATCACCTGTGGTCAAGTGATGCTCGTCCTGCTTTTAGGGGAAATTGTGCATTGCGTTCCTCCAAGACCGTCCCTTGGTGTACTGCAGTTAGAGCGAAGGGTGGTGGGCTCTTGACAGAGTAGTGAAGACCCACTGGGCCAGTTACTTTGAGTGGATGTTCCAGGCTGACCTACCAGCTGTTGAGTTGGATGCCATGGGTGTTACTATCCCTATTGCCAACCCTCCAATCAACTGTGATCCACATTCGTTTGTGGAAACACAAGCTGCGGTGAACCGATTGAAATGGGTAAAGCTCCTGGATCTGTGTCATCCATGCTGAACTTCTCAAGGCTGGTGAAAATGCTGTACTTCTATTGGTGCATGCAGTTGTGTTCTGCCGAAAACACAGGCATCATCCCAACTGACTGGACGAGGGGCCTTGTTGTCCCTCTGTGGAAAGGTAAGGGTGATCACTAGGACTGCAACAATTACCGAGGGGTGACGCTGCTCTCAAGGTCTTTGCTCCAATAATTATTGATGAGGTTCACCACTATCTGATTGAGCACCAGTGCCAGAGCAGTCAAGCTTTACACCAAAGAGGTCAATGATTGACTGTATCCTTGCTCTTCGGGTCCTCACCGAACACAGACGAGAGTTTTTGCAGGGACTGCTTGCAGCCTCTGTTGATTTATGGAAAGCATTCGATTCAGTGAATCGGGATGCCCTCTGGAGGATTCTTGGTCTTCGTGGAGTTCCACCAAAACTGTTAAAAAACTATACTCTGGTACTGAGAGTGCTGTGAGATGTAGTGATACCAGCTCTCATTTATTACATGCGCGCGACATCGCGCTGTTATATAATTGGCTATCTGTCCTGTGTCTTCTGTTCACAACTTATTGTTGGGTGTGATGTGGGCAGAGATTGCCGGGTGGATTGTGGCGGAGATTGCCGGGTGTATTGTGGGCGGAGATTGCCGGGTGATTGTGGGCCGCGGTTAATGCTGCGGAAGAGCGACGTTTTTGTGCTGAATAGTTTTCTGTGTGACGCCGAAGTTGATTTCTGAGCAGGAAGTGATAATCTTCTGCTCCGTTAGTTGTTGATGGCGCAGCGTTGTAACTCTCGTTCTTCATTGTTTTCACCAGAAGTGTTTTAAAAACGTCTTGTGGAGTGTGATTTCTTTCATCTCTTTTTTTGGTGACAGAAGTGGTTATTACAGCGCAGGGACATCGCGCTGTTATATAATTGGCTATTCTGTCCTGTGTCTTCTGTCACGTCTTCTGTCACACTTATGGCCGCGTACGTCCCTTTGATCTGAGGGCTATAAATAGAAATTTGTCCAAGTCACAACTCTTTCCATCATGCATGCTAATTCACCGTGTCTACAATTTAAATTTTATAACTGCAATACTTGTTTCATCATTCTTAACCTTTTATCTGCCCCCAGCCGTGCGATATCCGAGTATTCGCTTCTTGTTTCCAGTTGTTTACTGCAGTTCGTCAGGGGTGTGTAACTGGCCCCCACACTTTTAAGACTTTTCTGGACTGGATTCTGGGAAGGATGTCGGAGAGATCAAGCTGCGGTGCATCGTTTGGGATGTCAAGATGTCTTGTGGACCTTATTTAGCAGACGATGCAGTCATCCTGGGGGTGACTATGGATATCCTTTTGTGGGCCCTCGAGGTGCTGAATGAGGTGTCGGAGCCGCTGGCTTTACGGGATTCCTTGGCCAAAACTAAAATCCATGCTTTCAATGACATCTTGGATGCTGCCATCTTGTCTGTGCCTGTTTGTGGTGAGGATGTTGAGGTCATGGAGAGATTCACTTCCCTTAGCAGTGATATTCATGTCTCCGCTGGCCAGAGGTCATTATACGTCTGGGTCGGGCCTGGAGAGTCATGGATTCACTGGATCATGGGGTGTGGTGCTGTCGGTACTTGTACAGGACAAAATCTGAGTCTTCTGGTCCTTGGTGCTTCCATTCTTGCTCTGCAGATGTGAGACTTGGACTCTGACCAGGATATGAGATGGAGTCTTGATTCCTTTGGTACCAGGTCTCTTTGGAGAATCCTTGGCTATTGCTGTTCGATTTGTGTCCAATGAGTGGGTTGCTGAGAGAGACTCAAATGAGTTTGTTACCTGCATAATCCATGAGCATCAGCTGTGGCTGTATGGACATTGGCTCGTTTTCCTGTCGCTGATCCTGCTCACCAAATTCTCTCAGCGAGGGAGTCTCGTGAGTGGAGGAGCCAATGGGCTGACCACGTGCCTCAATGGTTGTAGCAGTTGGTTAGTATCTCAAGGAGATGGGGATGGGCCAGGCATCTGCCTGGGGATGGCCAGACGGAGGCCCCTGGAGTACCGGTGGAAAGTGGACGCAGTGATGCGCTGCTTGGCGCATGCTGCCATACCTGACTGAAGGTGTGCAAAGTTGGTCGAGACTTGTCCACAGAACTCACAGCTGTAATTGCTGTTTAAGGTGCGTCTCCCAAGTATTAACTCGGGGGGGGGGGGGGGGGGGTGGACACTCATCAATCCATATATTATATTTTTGTATATTTAATTATTTATTATGCAGTTTGGTGAATTTGTTTTTCACTTGGAAGTTGTGGGTTATGATGTTTAAATAAAGATGGAAAAAGTCTGATTTAATGTAATTTAATTCCAGGCTAGAAGGCAACAAAAGGTGAAAATTTTGAAAGGGGGTGTAGACTTTCTATCGGCACCATGTAGCAATTTCTTAAAACTCTGAATGAAATATGCCACGATGCAACACAATTATATTATTTGATACAAATTTATAGTCATTGAAATAAACATAGTTTATTCTGAAATGAAAAAAATATTTTGCACGAGTTAGTAAGTTTTGTTAAATCACTGAATACACCGACTGCACTTTTTTTCTGAAAGGCAGCACTGCATACACATAACACGCCGGCTTCCAGAAAAAGGTCGTACATGTTTGTGCAAGATGAAGAGGTTTAAATGGATGCAAAGTAGGTCTATTTTAAGTTTCTTTATTAGAACACAGTCTCCCTGGACACAAACCAGAGGAACGAACAGTAATTTTGACCGTGTTGAGTCGATCGACTCTGATCTCAAGGACCCATCGGATTTGAGTGAAGAAGAAATCCAAATAACTCAACCTGGACCAAGCTCCACTAAACAGCAAGTTGAGCAACGAAAGCAAGAATGAGTACTGTATTTAGCAAAGCTTGGCTAAGTTTTACTCTTGGTTGCGTTTGAGTGGTGATCCAATGTTCTGCAAGTGGTGCAATGAGGAAACCAGCAAATCTACTGTTGTTTATTCCAGTTTTCTCTAATAATTTCATCTGTTAAGTTAGACATTGATATTTGTTTTCAAAGTCAAATTGAACCGACAGGTGCAATAATGGAAAGTGAAGCCTAAAGTATAGATGACGGATCAGGATGCAACAGAACACAGAAACCTAAAGTATAGATGACTGAATTATATAGATCGACCTCCTTGATCATGGAAGCAAAATACGTCAATAACACACATTATATAACAGATATAATAAAAACCAAGCAGGTATAGAAATGTACTATTAAATAATTTACTATCATTGTGTTATGAACAAGTCTTTAATATTTATGCTCTGTCCATTCCTTGGGTCAGTATTCATAATTTTCAAGGCCAAGATGACCAAGAAAATGTTGAAAACTAGTGTACAGCCTGAGTTACCTATGCCACCGAAGGTGAACAGAGGTTATGTTTTCACCCATGTCCGTCTATCTGTTTGCCTGTGAGCATGATATCTCAAAAGGTTATGGACGGATTTGAATGAAACTTGGTGGACAGGTTGGGGGTGTGGCAAGGACGAATTTATTACATTTTGGTGAAGATTCGAATCTGGAAATTTTAAAAGTGATTCTTCACCATTGAGCAATGGGGCCACAAACAATATATAGCACGAAATCTCAAAAAGTTATGTATGGATTATGACAAATTTTGGTGTATAAGTTGAGTATGTGACAAGAACAAGCCAATTAGATTTTGGAGGTCTGGATGCAGATCCGGCCTGTCAGTAGGATACAAAACGTAAACTGTTCAGTCTGGTGGAGGTAGGCACACTAGTGAGTGCCGTTCTCATTGTGAAATACAATTGACTGATTAATATTGTTACCCAGCGCACGTAAACCCCCGCCCGCCCACTCTATCAGGGAAAATGGCCTTAAAAATGTCCGTTGTGTTTTGTTGTACCCAGCGCACGTGAAGCAAAAAGTGGGGTTAAGCAAACGGCTCACTTTGTCTGTCTGTCTGTCTATCTGTCTGTCTACAAATGTCAGTTTATGATCGAGGAATGACTTGATTTAAATTGAATGTTATATTTTGAACACAAATCAGAACATGAATCGGAAAACGAACCTACAGTTTAACACTACTTTGGCTCTGAATTTATCCCGATCACACTTGCGCAAAGAGGAGCGAGATAATTTTAACAGTCTGTCTGCCTGCCCAGCAGTCAAACAAAATTGAAAATCATTCCAAACAGGAAAATTCGTGTTTTTAAGGACATCTTAAAGCAAACAAACAACAGGCACGATGAACTAATGTAACGTTAAATAAGGTGGTCGAAAAGATGCTGCATCAACAGTGGTAATTTTTTGAATTTTATTTCAATTGAATTGTATACAGAACTTGAACATTGCAGAACAAAAACTGCTTTTTGTCACTTTCAAAACCCTTCCGCTTAGCAATACTTGAACAAAATATTGTTGCGGTTCTTGGAACCACATGCATCCAACAGATAGTGGTCCCAAGACAGTTATTATTCCATTATTATACGTGTAGATAGTCCCTTTCCTTTTGTTGAGCGGGACAACAAGGGAGTGCGTTGCGATGATCTCATAGTTAGGTTTGCTTACATCATTTATTTCTTCATTTCGTCCCTACTCCTCTTTTTGGCTGATTATTCCTGAGGTAAATCTGAGCCACGTGCACCTTCGCTGTGAGGTGGGCCCTCATGGAGGCCAGCGCGTGCGGCGCCGCTGCGGCAGGGAACGATGATGCGCGGGCATTGGCAGCGCAGAGCCCTCGTTCCCAAGCGAGCCCAAAACCCAAGGTGTGCAGCGAGTCATACAATGCGCTTAGCAGTGCGGGATTATCTACTCGAGCTTCCGATGATCTGGGGAAGATTGCCGGTTGCATTAAAAAGGCATACGAATGAATACCTCTTTAGAGGTTGCACGAATGGTGTTTTTCACAACACAGGAAACACAGCCAACACGTTGCCCACGCTGCACGAAATGCGTACGGAGGCCAATAAAGGCGACTCCACGCCACGTTGGGCGGGATGCGAGTGTGCGAGGTAAAAGCGGTGCGTTCCTTTTCAACCAAATATTTGACCCATATTGGTGTTCGCCCCGCACACACGCTAGCTGAGTCGTGCGAACGCGAGCGCTGGCCACGTGCGTAATGGCCGAACCGCGCGCACTGTATGGAATGTGCTCGAAGGCAGACACGTACGCAGCTAGCGAAACATGCATGGATTTATCCATAATGATGTACCTTCGGCCCTAGCTGGCAGTAGCGGATTCACCATGGATGCTGAACGTCTTCTCGTCTCTATGGCCAGCGAAGCTGCGATCGAGCCAGGGAATGTATAGTGCGGGCCACGTTGGCACGCACGGAGCGGGCGCGTTGATCGGCACTGGTCGAATGCCCGAGCGGGCATGCAGGACCCTCGGCCAGTCGCCAGGGCACGGCCCGGGGGTTTTTGCAGGCCGATTCGCATGCCAATTTCGGTGTGGGCAATTTGTGTCATGTCGTGGGGTCGGTGCAGAATATTGCCGCTGTCTGAGATGGCCTTGCCGAAAACGAAGTGAGGCGGTTTCCGGCCAAAGTTAGCGGGCCACGTGAGGGGTCGGGGCCAATCGGAGCGCCCGATTCAGGTGATGACATTTCGCTTCAGGGTGGCCCCTCCCCCCACGTTGCAAGTCCTATAAAGGTCGGAGCGGTCCCTCCGC
>CM068952.1:51303118-51336436 GCA_035128595.1 Eptatretus atami
CTTCTTTCGCTCTCTCGCTCTGGCCTCGCCCTCGTCGACATCGCCACGACTCGCCTCCTGCTGCCTGGACCCCGCCTCACTCTTGCTCTGGCCTTGCCCTCGCCTTGCTCGTCGACATCGCCACGACCCGCCTCCAGCTGCCTGGACTCCGCCTCCTCGTCTCCGCCCACACGACGTCGACCCCACCCGCCAACCTGGTCCCACCTACCACTCCATCCACCGCACTCGGACTCTGTCCTTCTCCACTCAAGCCCCTCCCACACGAACACGGTCTCCACACGCTCTGCTGAAGCCAGAGACGATGCGCCATCTGTCGGGTGCCGCACCACGGAGCACCCCCCCCCCTGAAACGTATTGGTGGCGTGTCGTGCAACCAGAACAAAGGTACCGAGATCGCAGCCTCAACTCCTCTCCCTTCTTGTTCCAATACTCCCTCTTCATCGGGTTTTCTGTGTCTGTGTATGTGTGTGTCCTGGCACCTGTCTGCTTAAGTCAGACTGCAGAAGATCGTTATCATTATTATTGTTATTATTTTCACGTTAAGTCTGCTCTGTGACCGCTTTTGTAAGTTGCTTGTTTATTTTCTGCACCACACCTCTGTCCCCTATCTCTGCACAACACACCCCAATAAATCCTGATCGTGCCACATACCATTCCTCGCCCATTGTTAATAAATTATTATTTGGAATGTTTCCTGCTCGTTTTTGTCTTTTCTTCCATTGATCCAGCATGGTCCGAATCCTAGTTTGGCCGGGACTTTATTCCCAACGATCCGTTCCTTTTAGCCGGTACGTCCTTGGCAGTGTCGCTCGGCTGCATCCGATCCGGAAAAGTGATCCGATACGGTAGTGATCCGGTTCGGACAAGGCGTACCGAGGGCGTGTTCCCCGGTAATTAAATCACGTGATTAATTAGGTAACTCGATTAACCCATAGACGGAGGACCCTAGGTCACGCGGTTGAGTTATTGGCGTCCACGGTCGGTTAAGCGACCCGCCGCGTCACGGAATTATCCGTGTGCGACGGCCTTCAATTCCGCGGAGTCTGGTGGGAACCGAGATAGCTTCCCCCACCTAGAGGTCTTCTCACCTGACCCCCGGCCCGCAACCATATTGCGGAATTTTACGTCATCACCACCAATCAAATTTGCCGTTCGCATATCCCACCCATGTCTTTGTGTTCTGTGTTATCGGACTGTTCAAACTGATGTACATGTCTTTCGTTATATTAGTTGGGAATGTTGGGAATAAAATGTTTTCCGCTGTCAAAATAGAGTGAAGACTACAACACAAAAAGAAACACACATCCTGCTCAACAATTAACAGCTGGACAAACTGATCGGGCTGAATTACGCTCACATTGCTTTTTGAGATTTTGATTTTGAAGAAGCCTGGGATTATTTTCTTTGGCAGTCGAGGCACATGTAATTGCCAATTGTCTTTGGGTCCATTTGAGCCACTTTGGGGCTTTCCAGAAACCAAATAAAGATTGTTTCATGGTTCATTCTTATTATGTTAGTTTTGTTTTACCAGCACTTTATTGGAACTCCCAGGTTGTGTTGTACTCACAGAGCCTGGCTAATAATGCAGCCCTGTAGAAATGCCACTCACCATGTAGTTGTCACAACTTAAGCCACTAATATAGTAATGAAAATGCTTAAGGGTTATAAAAGCTGGTGAAATTGGAGAAGCACGATTATATATGGAGATAGCACCAATATATGACATGTAAGTAGTTCTCAGCTTACTTTAAAGCAATGAAAAATGTACAGAAAGTTGAAGTTGTAGGCTGGTTGCTGCTGCCTGAGGTGGTACCACCACCACCTCCCCTTTAGGAGACTTTAGCCGAACATTGCTTCTGTTGCAAGCTCTTGGGCAGGATGCCAGATGGGGTTTTTTGGGAGGTTTTAAGGGGTTCTTTCTGTCTTATGGGTTGCATTCATGGTTCTGCAGTGCCTGCTAGAGGGTACCATTGGAGTCGGTGTTTCAACAGGCTGTCCGCCAACCTGGTCCCGCCTAGACACGAACTAGACAGCTAGAGACACGAACCCAGGTATAGTGAGCTGGGAAGCTGCCTTATCACCTGGCATATAATCTCGGGCCCCCTTCTCTGTCAGTTTGCAACTGGAGCCGCACCGAGCATGGGAATTTGGGAAGCCGTTCCCTTGGCACTGTTGATGCCATCTGGAATGCTTTTTGTTTGTCTACAAAGTTCCCTGAAGTCCTTCACCACTTCTTTTATGTGTGTGGGCCAATCATCTGTGGCACCCCATCCTATATTTTTCCGTCTTTCTTTGCTTTTTTTCTTGGGGGGCCTTTCTTGATTTTTCAGCTCGACCCTTCCCCTGTTCATAAACTATAAAAATTAGAGAGTTCATCGAACGTTTTACCCCATGCAGTCTTGAGAAAAAGGACATGGGAAGGATCTTTTCAACTCTTGCTTTGCATTTCCGAGTCCGATCTATATTTCCTACAAGCTGTGATTTTATCCAAATCTCTATATTCCCCAACGCTGTGAGTGCGAGCAGCAAATTTCATTGGTCAAGATGGTGTAAAATAGTGTAATATTTTGTCCAAGTACTGCTAACCTGGAGGTTTTTGTAAGTGCCAATAAGGTGATTTGTATTCTACACTATAGTGTTCAAGTATATAACTCAATTGAAATTAAATATAAGTTTTAAAGGATATAGGAAAAATTCTCTATCTGTGATGCTTCCCAAAGTAAACACCAAGGAATAACCCACCCTCTCGGTCTTGATGAGTTAATCGCACTCCTTTACCATTAAAACCAGCAAAAATTAACTTTCTGATAAAGAATTGCTCTTTTGGCAATCATCAAAGTTTGTCTGCGACAAAAATTTTTTATTTCCATCGTTATTTTTTTGATGTAAAAACGTCTTTTAACCACAAATATTTGTACCATACGCACCATGAAAGTGTTCTGGCCTTGGGGCGTTCTAGTCTTTTGTTATTGAGAGTTTTCAGTTGCTTTCTTTATTTTCTCCTCAGATCGGCGAGCGAATCAGAGTCATCCTGGACATGGAAGACAGGACCCTTGCATTTGAGCGTGGACATGAGTTTCTTGGTGTGGCATTCCGTGGATTACCACGAGTCCGCCTCTATCCTGCAGTTTCAGCTGTTTATGGAAACACTGAAGTTACTATGGTTTACCTTGGCTGCCCCCTTGATGGGTAATTTGATTTTGCATCACATCCTTCTTGTACTTCAGCTATTCTACAAGGATTTTTTTTTTCTTGGTCAACCAAAGTAGCTTGATTTTTCATGGAAATCAAACGGTGAACTCCAATTGTTGGCTCAAAGAACTGAAGTCTGGCTTTGACCACTTGAACAATCCAGCTTTATGAGCATTCATGGATGTACATCTGAAGGTTGTTGAGATTGTCTTTATCTCTTCATTCCATTGTTCGTCATCTTCCTTATCCCACAATGTTATATGCACCGTTGTACATTATTTGGGCCATGGTGTGTGCATGTGTATGTCCCTTAGGGGTAGAAATTATCTTCTTAGTAAAGCCATATGTTTGTGTATTTAAAATGTATTTATTTGAAGCGATGGTCTACAAAACAAGTGAGAAATATTTTTTAAAATAATTGCATTTTGTCAAACAGGGTGTTGTTGAGGAAGTCCCTTTTTCCTTCAATTCACCAGTACTAAACTTGGAACCCCCTTCATTTATAGCTTTGGTGTTTGATGTATTTCACATAATTGTTGCTGTGCTACTCAAATGAAGAATTATCTCCTGTGAAATGTTGTGCATGGTTTCCCACAAACCTTGCCCAACATTAAAGTAATAAAGTCATTAACGGTGAAGCCATTAACGTTTTTTTATAAACAGCGTCTAGGCTCGTCGAGAAGCTAGAACACATAACGGATCAGGATGCAGCAGAACAAAATGTGTGGAAACACACAACAGCAGAGTTAAAGGACAAAATGGAGAGAGTGACTTCAAAGATAAGGAATGTGAGGATAATGAGGACTTGGAAAGAACACAAGGGTTGAACAAGATTGATACAGAAGCTAACTCTCAGGAAGAAAAACAGGAAAATTGGGAAAAGGTGGATTTGAGGGGAGTTAATGGGAGTAGAAAAAAAATTATGGTTTTGGATGGGGGAATCTGAGATGGTGGTGAACAGCTATCTTGAAAACCTGGAGGGAAGAATGATATTGAAAAGAATGTGTAAGTTGGTTCCACAGGTGGGAAAGAAGAGGAATAAATGAGTGGAGGTGAGCAGTGGTTCTGGATTTTGAAAGTTTCACCAGAAGGGGTTTGATGGTGGATCGCTTCCAACATGCAGAACTCTAAGAGGGACAAAGCACAGAAAGAGCTGAGGGTGCAAGATCAGAAAGGAGGTGGTTGAAGACAGAGACCACCCACCTGTCTGCAATGTGAAAGTGATGGACATATAAACTCAGCTTTGTCATGGTTGATTCCAATGACCTTGAAGGCTTTGGTTTCCATGGCTTCAAGCTGAGCAACATGAGGCAAGGGAGCCAGTATCATGGTGAAGAAGAGGCCACCAACAAGGCTACATATGATGCTGTTTCATGTTGCGATCTGTGGTGATCAATAAAGCTTCCATCTCCTGAACTGTGACTCAATGTCATCTTATTACAGTGTATAAGGGTGATGTATAAGACTGCTTCGGTAGTGCTAAACTTTGGGATTCTAGCTTATCTGGAATTGGAATTCCAGATAAGGTGTTGTCATCATGCAACATCTGTCTGTCTGTCCTTCTGTCTGCTATTTTGACTTATCCGGCCAAACTGCTGGGCCGATCCGGCTGAAATTTCGCAGCAAGCTTCCGCTCCTGACTGGTCATGGGGATTGCAAAGCTCGTTCTGGTCACGTGATGTTTTGGTCTGGTCAAAGTGGCGGACTTATTAAATTCCTTCAAAAATCTTCTCCAGACCCACCAGTCAGAATGCTACCAAATTTGGGTTACAACATTAGACCAGGGTAGGGATGTTAAATTGTGGAGGTCATGCCGATCACATAACCAGAAGTGTCAAAATGGCCGACTCCATCAATTTTTCGTAAAATTGCGTAAATTCCTTCAAAAATCTTCTTCTCCAGACCCACCAGTCAGATTGCAACCAAATTTGGGTTACAACATCAGGTCAGTGTCCAGAGAAGCTTCAGGTCCAGTGGTCCTTTTAAAATAATCTTTAAAATCTTCTTTTTTTTAATTGAAGTAAATACTTCAACACTGTGCGTGATATCATGTTCTATGAACTCTCGTCTTTATTGAAGTTGTATTTAGTCTGCATTGTTAAGTTATTGCATTATTGAAGCTAGTCTGCATTGTATATTTTAGAGACGGTGAGTTGCTTGCAGTTTTGTTTTGTTTTTCATTACCTGCAACTTGCGTTGGCCAATTTCTGTGATTTTTTGTTCTTTGAGTGATTGCAACAAACATCAAGTATTTGTGCTTGTATTGATGAAAAAAAAATTCATTTTGAAAAGTTTGTCAAAGGGCCCTGTCGCTCACCTGAAATTGGCCACCCAAATCAGGGCACATCAGGTGATGCTTTTTGAGTTGGCCTTGGATGCCATAGGCAGAGAATTTAGAGAGCATGGCAGGATGCCAGACTGTTTCAAAATCATGAGATATGTCCAGAGAGACTGCCCTGATCTCATGTCTGGCATTGAGGGCTTCCATCTCTTGCTGGGTTAGTAGAAGCAGCATGTTCAAGGAAGAGTGACCTGGTCTGAATTAAATTTGTGATCTGAGATGAGGTTGTTGGAGATAAGGAAGAATTTCATATCAAATACGATGATGGATTCCATGACCTTGCTGATGATTGGAAGTAAGCTGATCGGTCTGAAGTTATGGTTATCAGTTTTTTCATATTTTTATGTAATGCAGTGATGTTGCCTGATTTCCAAGCAGTTGGAAGATGACCTTTTGTAAATGACAGGATTAATAGGGCAGAGAGACGAAGTGCAAGAGCAGCAAAGCAGGTTTTTCGGACACGTGAACTGATGCCGTCCGGTGCAGTTGCTTAGTCAGAGTCGCGGGTTGAAAGAACCTTCTCCACATTCTGAGGAGCAAAAGACACAGAATACAGGATCATTTAGATACGACAGGGAAGGATGGGTCCCAAGAGTGAGGGGTTGGGGACACAAGATTTGGAAGCAAACACAGAATTGAGACATTCAGCCTTCTCATGAGTGGAGTCGACTGTGGTGCCATTTGAGGAGAAGGAAGGGATGGAAGGGGAGCATACACTAGAGACAGACTTAACAATGTGCCACCAGGTTTTAGAGGAGGGAGACTAGTTTGAAAGTTCAATTTGAGGTTAGACATGTTTTTTTCTGGTTCTCCTGGGAGTGGACACAAACTTGTGGACTTTTTGGAATGCACTGAGATTGCTGTCAGTCGGATTTGCCTTCAAGGAAAAGAAGGCAAGTTGCTTAGAGCAATTGTCTCACCACAGGATTCAGTATAACATGTGGGGGACAAAGGGTAGGATAATTGAAGACTAGATGGGATGAATTTGTTCATGAGGGAGAGCAGGTTTCTGTGGAAGACTTCCCAGGCTGAGTTAACATCAGGGGCAGTAGATATGGGAGACCAGTCCTGAAGAGAGATGGTTGCTTGCAGTCCCTGCCAATCTGCTTGAGTCAACTGCCAGACTCAACAGCGTTGAGGCAGTTCTTTGGGAATAGCCAAATAGATGTTGACTTTCACGAGCACATGACCAGGTGAACCAAATGTAGCAGAGGAAGAGCAGGTGACATTTGTGGAGAAGTTAGTTATCAGCAAGTCCAGAAGGGAGGATTTGTGGTTAAGGCAGGATTTTTTTTTTTATTGAAGTCGAAGCTTAATATTTCAGCAATTGCCAAATTAGCTGTTTTTCACCTCTCTGACCTACTTAAAATATAGTTAGGGGCTGCTTTGCACAAATGTGAAAATGAACACCTCAAAGAAGGTTTCTGACACTTTTGTGAAAATTGCACTTGGTTTTAGAAAGGTGTATTCAGCATTACAATATTAGCATAAGCTGTGTCAGACATTGGTCCAGGTTTGCTAAAATATGAGGAATGTACAGGATGTCTGCATTGAAATGAAAATCTATAACACACATTTCGTCTTTTCTTGTGGAGTCATCATAATTCAATCTGAAACAAAATTTTTAGCTCAGAAACTTCGATACATGGTGTGGTAACTGTCCAACTTATAGCATTCTCAAATTTATACATAAAAAATGTTGTAAGACTTCAAAGTTGTTTCATTTCAATGTGGACACTGTATATCAGATCAGATCAGCTATAAAGTCAGAAATCTTGAACAATAAACTATTTGGAGGTCATGCGACAAAAGAAAACTACTTCCATATCGTATTGTTGTTGATTAAAAATTTTTAAAAAAAATCTTGATGGTATCTAAATTCACCTTCCTGTGCGAAACAATATTTAATGTATTAACAGCTTTGAGTAATTAACATTTAATATATTAACTTAATAGTCAAATCATACACAATGTTTCTTTCAGAACACGATGTGTTTACACACCTGGTCTTATTCTTACTATAAAGGAAAAATGCATTATTTCAAATTCCATATGTTATGTTTCTCATTGTTTATTATGGTGTGGAGGCTATCACTTATTAAGTTGAATAGACAAACTTTTACTTACCCAACAAATTTGACCTCAAAACCTGAAAACGCCTTCAAGTGCTCTTTTACGATTGGTAAAACGTCCACATAGAAATTGGCAACAAGATTTGGCCGTGGCACAGTTCCTAGGTATTTAAATATTGTCGCGGATCCGGGGTTTGATGCCTGGTCCTGAGGCCGCCGGGCACGGATAACTCCGCGCACCGGCAGGTTGCTAAGCAACCACAAATGCTGATTGGCATGGCAAATCCGGGCAGGGTTACACTACTTCACGTGACACCTTACCTGTGGACTGCTGGCCAATTGGGGTCAGTACCCTCAGCGCACACTCGGATTACTGCCGAGCATTACAGTGAGTGTGCACTGGCTGACAAAGCAAATTATTGGGGTAGAACGTCCTGTCTAACCTTACTTGTGCACTGTGTTGGACCAATAAAGTAAAAGACAACCAAGACAGATTGGAAATAACAACAAACAATTATTTATTATGAACACACAAGCAATCAATCATTTAAAAGCAAGTATTTATAAGCAAGAAAGCAAAAAGGCACATAAGAGCAGATTTATCCATAACACGTATTCTTCTTCAATCTTACTTAAACAAAAGACTTGGCCATCAATCACTCAGAGACAAATAAATAATAAAACAAAAAGGACTTGAAAATAAAAGAAAAGTAACGTATGGAGAAAAGAAAAGCAGTCTTTCCTTCTCTCCCTCACCTCACCCAAATATACAGGAGAATGTGGAGGAAAATGGATGGGGAAGATGGCCCGTGGCGATGTGAAGAGATGGGGACACGAAGCCGCGTCCCTGAGGTGCCCGGACCCAGTAGGCAAGTCCTCTCTGGCATCCCAGAGATGTGAGCTCGATGTGCGACTTGCCCTCCTCTGCCTCAGATTATTTCTCCTCAAGCCCCCCGTCGATGAGGTGCCGCCGTTCACCCTCCTTGTCCTTCGTGGCTGACAGGATCGAGAGGGCAGGATGATGCTCGTGGAAGGAGTGTTCTTTTTCCACAGAAGCTCGACACCAGCTGCTCGTGAAACCTTCCTTTCTTTTCCCTCACACGTTTTTGTTCCTTCCCTCATGAGCCTTCTCAGTCTTTCAGTCTTCTGCTCAGGCGAGCTTGTCCCGTTCGTTTCTCCTTCTTGCTTCCCTCAGCCTTCTGTGTCTGCCTTCTGTCCTCTCTTCTGCTTTCTGCCTTTTGCTTCTCCCCTTTCTGCTTTGTGAGCCGTCTGCTCAGGAGCGCTCTTCGCCCCTGCTTGCGCGAGCCTGTCACGAGTCCTTCTCTTCACCTCTCTGGTTCTTCTTCACAGCAGCTTTCTTTAACTCCTCCCACAAGCCTTCTCCGCCTCCCATTGGTCTGCAGACGACGGGGGCGGGTGCATGACGTCACGTTGGAAATTGTCACACCATTCTGAGGGAACTTTCAACTAAGCCTCCGCCCCGCCCTTTATGCGCCCAAAACCATAACGAGAGCCCCCAGCTCCCTCCGTGCGGAAAACGCCTAGTCGCACTGTTTTGCACTGTACCACGCTCGAGAGAAGCACCGCACCCCGCGGGCCACACCGAGCACCAAGCGCCACGAACATGAATGCTAAACATAACGCGAGCATGCATGTGAAAGCACCCGATGGGTGACCAAGCAATGCGCAGATGGAGGAAACACGGAAAGGAACCCCACATGACTGATACGGCTGCGGGATTGAAGGTAAGACTGATGGGTGAAGAAGTAAAGATTGAACGTAACAGAAGGGGAGGGAGGAAGACATGACACAGGCCAAATACAGCTGAGCCAATTCATGCCCCCCCCCCAAACAGCCCTTTGACAAGGGACCAAGAACTATGGATACAAGAATTAATGAAATAACTGATCCTCGGGTCACCTACGTGTCCATGTATGCTCTCCCTGGGGTAAGTTTTCCAAAACCATAACAATTTATATCATTCTGTACTGTGTATATAACAGAGAGTAGTTGGTGTCAAAGCACCCAATGCTCACCTGTTTATACATTTATCGTTTTAAAAGACTAGTCTAATAATATTTTTTATAAAGCATTGCAGTGAAGTCTGATCCAAATAATTTTAAAGCAATATATGTATTTGTATATTGTAATCAGTAAAAAATAGTGTGGTAGATAAAACATTAGAAAGGAAATAACTTGCACCAAAAACTTTAACATTTCACGTCACGCTCACGCTGACGCTGACGCTCACGCGGGGTATCGCTATAGCTCTCTGTTCTTCGAACAGGCGAGCTAAAAAAATGAAAAGTACGGTCGGTGAGGCGGTGAAACCGTCCATCAGTCCGTGAAGACTATTTGCCTTTTAATCACGTCGATTTGAACATGAATTCCCCAAGACCTTAAGACCTAAAGACCAACAGACCTCAAGGACCCAAAAGACCCAGATAATGCAAAAGACGTCCCAGGACCCAGAAGTCCCCAAGGACCCCGAAGACCCAAAATACCATGAAGACCCAAAAGTCACCGAAGACCCAAAAGACCCAAAGACTCCTAAGTCCATTTAGTCCCCTTCGACCCTCACACCATTTAGACCCCTTACACCCTTCAGACAGATTAGACAGCTTAGACCCTTGACCATTTAGACCAAATGGACCTTCTTATCTCACAATAAATAAATTTCAAATAAATATAATATCACCAATCTTACAAATAAATTTGTGGAGAAGAAATGTTTGTATTATGATTGGTGTAAATCATGCCAACACAGCAAATCTGTGACATCAATCTCTGCAACGACGTGTGGAGAGGAGAGCGTAGCGAACCGAACCACGCTAGTACTATATATTAAAAATCAAACGCAGTAAACCCTTGCCATTCACGGGGGTTATGACCCTGAAATCACAGCGAATGGTAAAATCGCGAATATTGATACTCAGGGTTTGTGGGAAAAAGGGGGATAGGTTCCCGACGCACAAAAATAACCATATTTCGACAATAATAAATGATATAAAAATGCAGCAAACATGTGATGAATATATTGATGTATGATCTGAAATAAATGTACAGGAAACTAAAAGCCCTTTCGCTGGGTAATTCACGTACGCGTAATTTAATGGCGCGTTAAATGCGCTCTTCCCAATCGACCCTTCACCAGGATATTCAAACCAATTCACCAGAGACGTCAATAAATCACTTTAGCCAAATGTCAAGTCTTTGAGGTTAAGCCTTGAGTCACCGTAGTATTAGTTCCACTTGTGTAAAGTACCACATTGATTTATAAACATTGGAGTACTGTACAAGCTATCAAGGAAATAAGACACAGGGCATCATTTTTTGCATTGTAACTTCTGAAAAGCTGTTTAACTCGAGTTTTTATTTGTAAACTTCATGCAGTGGACATATTTTGCTTTGTTTGCAGGAAAAAATTTTTTATGTAAGATTTACTTCTTCTATCTAGTGTATCTACTTTAACATATGTACATGAGACTAGTGAGTAACCTCAGCTTATGTTGAAACTTGTTTGCACGTGGAACCAAAGCATTCAATGTGGAATGGGAAGGGGGATTTAAAGAAATTACTGATATATTTATTATGTACGTTAAAATGAAATGTAGGACTTATTAACTTAATTTACAATTATTGACAAAGTTGAAATACTCCAAGTTTCCCCCGGGCACAAATGAATAAAGTTTTCACCTTTGTGGCGAATGATGTGCGACCCGGTCGGTGGCCACGAGCTCTTGCGTGTGCTGCACACGTAGACGTACAATATAATCAATGGCGGGTTAGAAATTAATAATGCTTTCGGTAATTTGCTTTCACTCGGTAATTAATAATCGTCCATTATTATAATTAATGATCTGATGATCCGCAATGGCGAGTTTAGGTTTAGTGCTCGGGGACATTTCGCCGTATTCTGTGCTTGTCCGTTCTATATCTTCATTGATTTGTTTTGGAAACATTTTGAGTATTTACATTGTTGTTGTAATGATCCATCGCAAAAGATTCCAAAATCTTTAGCTTTTCTTTAGAATCAGTTCGTGACAGGCCTGAGGCCTTAGGCCTAGCTCGATATTCCCAAATTTTCTTGTGGGGAAAGTAAATTTATGGTCGGACCCTGCAAGCTCTGGATATATTAACCGGTTTTTCCTCGACCATTACATTGTCTTGAATAAGGCTTGGTGGAATATTTCACAATATGAGAACATATTAATCTTAAGTGAACCCCCCCACTAAAAAAATTTGGATCCACCCCTGTACATGGTATATGTTGTCATTGACCAAACCGCACATGGCCACGACTGAACATCATTTCCCATTTATTCTAAACTCCATTTTAATTCAACGTTTATTCAACTATTATTTTCCGAACATTGTCAACAACTCATTATAAACTGAAGTCACAAGTAAGTTGCAATCCCCAGACCCCAAGTCCCAAATCCGAGTTTCAAGTCAATTTTGTGAAGTCAGAGTTTGCGACTTGAGTTCGAGTTGCCAACTCTGCAATTCAGTCGTGTTTAATGGAAGTCCCGTAGCCCAAATGACCATGTATAGGTTTTAATTAACAAAAGGTTTATTACAACAGAGCATGTGGGACACACACACACACACACACACACACACACACACACACACACACCAAAACTAAGGTACCAGATATAAAGCGGGATCACGGATAATCTTATCTATCTTATTCATCCATACAGGACACAGCAGGAGGTTAACAAGACAGACTGGAGCATGTAACCTGACCCACAGGTAATTATTTTTCCCACCTGCCACGGCTGAATAGCCGAAAGCCAATGGCGAAACCTAGAATGGCGAGGGTTTACTGCATACACAAGCAGATGGAAGAATTTCACATCTTCCATGAACTAAATGATGAAAATGGTTTTGTTTCACTGAAACAAAGGAATTTAAACCTCATGGTAAAGATTGCCTTTGTGGATGTGTGCTGGAACAAAACTGTATCTTTGCCTTCGTTTGTTCACAATACAAACCCATCTTAACGACGCAACGAATTCATTTTGCAAGGCTCCCAACAAAGGTGTGCCATTCCACAGGTGAGCCATAAAATATTATCTGGCTAATCTTGTGGCATCTTCTCAAGTCTGTCTCTGATGTGTGCTCCCCCCCTTTCTCTCTGCCCTCACCTCAAATGGCTTCACTGCAGACTCTGCTTGAGTCAAGGCAGAATATCTGAACTCGGTTTTAATTTCCAAAGTTTGTGTCTCAGTTCCTACTTTAATTCTATTCCTCTGTTTTATCTACATAACTGACCTCTCCGATGCTATGGAAAACCCTCTCTTCCTTTTTTGTCGGTGCCTCCACATTATGTCTTACAACAATACTCCATCCCTCTGACAGTAGCTGTGCTACTAACTTTCTGTTGATCTGGAAATGACTGGTCTGACAAATGGAGCATGTCTTTCAATCGTGGCTCCAGAAGGATTGTCAAAGAAACCCACCAATGTAACTTTCCCCTCTGGGCTGCTAGTACTGCTTCACATATGTGTATATTAATTAGTTTCTGTAATATATAAAGCACTCGACATCATCGACATCTCCTGTGTTAAGGTGGAAGCACAAGGCCTGTTTCCCTCACATTGCAGACAGGTTGGTAGCCTTTCTACTTTTCATCACCTCTTTTCTGGTCATGCTCCCTATTCTCTCTCAATCTTCAGATCCTCCCCAGCTCCGCCAGCATGTGCGCATTCTTCGGTTAAACCTGTCCACCCGCATTTCCTGGTTAAACTCCCAAAATCCACGCTTATGGCCCACTGCCATTCCTTTATTCCTCTTTTTATCTTATTTGTGGAACCACATTCATGAGTCTATTCCATCTGGTTCTTCCCTCCAATCTTTCACGTGGACAGTACACCCCATCTCATGTCATCCCCGTGCATCCATATTTCCCAGCCATGATAATTTCTCCCCCTATCACGATCTAATCCAACCCTCTCACTTCCAGGATTCTTCCCCTCCCCTCTCCTTATTATTTTGCTTGCGTAGACCTGCTGCCCTACTGTCTGGAAGCCACACAGTCCTCTGTCTCTTTGCTCTTCCATGAGGTAAGATTTTGTTTTCAAAAGAGGAAACAAGCTATCAGAAAAATGTTTCAATAAACTAATATTTTTCTGTGCAAGCTATGGTATTGGAAATTTTATATATCTATATCTATATCTATATCTATATATATATATATATATATATATGTATATACACGCAGTTGCCAGAACAATAATCAGTACAATTTCATTGTTATTTATTATTATTTTGATTATCAATTGATTTTTGCTTGATGTTATTAATTGATAATTTTTTTGATTGCAGAATCCCCAAAAAGTGGAAGATTTGAGCCATGGAGGATCTTTTTCTGCTTAAATGTGGATTCTGTGACTGCCCTGTTACTTCTGGGCCACCAGGTATGTGACCATAGTTAAGACAGTCTACGGGGTCTTTTTAAGGCTAAGCCAAGCTTTGTGGGAAGACAATGCAAAACCATGTCCCATTGATGTGCACCATTACCTTCCTCCTCCCTATCATAGGACTACTGGATGACTAATGGCCGTATGAAATTCCGTCAAACAAAATACAAACCTAAGTTTTATCAAATCACGTTATATCACTTGTTACAAAATTAAAATGTCTTCTCACTGAAATTACAAGGCAAAGCAAAATGGTGTAATAATGACATCAAGAAAATTAAGTCTTCATTTTAAATTTCCTTATTACCTAACCTAAACATCATGCTCAACTCTACACATCTTAACGGTAAGCTTGCCTAAAGGCGGCAGCTTTGTAATGTCCTTTCTGGTAGTATATGTAGTGTACTGCAACACCAATCTTTGGAGAATGGCACGAAGAATGAGAGAACAGGTTGGATAAAAACCAGTTAATGGCCAAAAAAAAAAACCTATGCACTACTGGAACAGCTACTGGAACGATGGCGGTGATTCCAAGTGATTGATGATTTTCTGGATAATCTATCACGGATGAGAAGCCATTATTTATTTACTTTTCCAGATAACAGGTGTTTACATTGTCTGGATTTTCAGATAAAAGAGGTTCTACTGTATTTACCTTACGTAACCATAACTGGGTTCGGCCACTTTAAGCTTAGGACGAACAGGATAGCTCAGACCTAGTGTACTTGCTTTTTTTTAGCTGTCGACAATGTGTTTTATTCCCAGCCCGACTTTAAGTCATACCTTGATGATTCGCAGGGAGGTTGTTGCATTAATGTATCGGCCGGCCTTCAGAACCACCTATCCCGCTTATTCACTTTCGTTTGTAGACGTTAAAGATCGCACAGTCCCTTTTGAAAAGTATAGTATAGGCCGTTGAGTGCCGGTAACTACACCTGTGCTAAGTGCTGGAACTGTGACCTTTCCAGCTCTGGAAACATTTTTGACGAGATATCGTCACCCTGATTCCCATGGAATGAGTCCCAGGAATAAACAGTCTTAATCTTGCCTCGACCTGCAAGATCTTTGAAATTTGTGTGGCGGAACCTTCTCCATGGGGCGTTGAGAAAGTTTGGAGATAGAGTAATGTAATACAATAAAACAAAAGTATGATGCAAGAAAAAAAAAGCAGAAATAAAACAATTTATAATTTAGATTTTTAAATTTTTTTTGCTAATGTAATTATATTGGGTTAGTTCACAAATGTAACTGATTTTAATTGTTTATTAAATCTTCTATTCTTAATGCAAGACCATACAATTTATATAATACATAAATGAACTCATAAAGATTTGTTTGACCCGAACAAACGTACGAAATGTCCTCCTCCAAGTTCCACACACTTACGGACATTTATGGAATAGTTTTCTGAGTACAGACTGAAGTGTTTCACGTGAGACTGGAAATAACCCTTTACTTGTTGCAGCATCTTTGAGTTCAGGAATATTCATTACGTTCTCCTTGAAAACATTTTCCTCAACGAAACCGCACTGAAAATAAATCGAAAGGTGAGAGGTCAAGAGATCTTGGAGGCCAAGGAAATCTACTGTAGATCAGTGGGAGATTAATCTGGCAGGAAAGTGATTATTGAGCCACTGCGTGGACAAGTGAGCTGTATGTGTAGTTGCTCCATCATTTTGAAACCAAACACCAGGAATGTTTCTCACATGACGACAGAAAGATGTGTTCAACATATGTACGTAACGTTCTGCATTCGCAGCCACCCCTTCCTCGGTATCCCGATCTTCAAAAAAGTTATGCACCGTAAATCTGATGACTTACTGAGACCACACCATATCATTGTTTTTTGTTTTTTTTTGGAGTGGAGAGGTAACTGAACAAAGTGGGCTCGTTTCTCCATTCCCCCAAACCGACAATTCTGCTTGTTTACCTTATCGTTCAAGTAAACATGACATTCGTCGCTGAGAATTATGCCGTCTATATTGATTCTTGCTTGAGCAATAATTCTACGGAATCGCACACGAAATTGATAACGTCGATGCTCATCATCGCATCAGGTGAATCAGGTAAATACTGCTCCATCAGGTGAATTTTGTAAGGGAAAGACTTCAGATCACACTTCAACACCCTAATGACACTGCTTTGAGACACTTCGACTTCATGAGAAATGCGCCTTGTTGATTGTCTAGGGGCTGCATGGCACAATCACTTCGCTAGTTCTGTTTAAGGTCTCTGGAGTTCGAATATTCCTTGGATGTCTAGAGTGACCTGCATTATGGTTCTTGACAGTGCCCATCACTCTCCGCTTTAAAACGACGAGTTTTGGTGCATTACATCTAGCGAATTGTCTCCTGAACGGACGCTGCACTCCGATCGTTGATTTCAGCAATACATTCTTCTCGACAATGAAGATTCGCTCCTCCCTGGTTAGTTGCTCTATGGGTTACCTGCAAAATAAAATCAATGTCAAAATGCATTTGCTATGATCAATTAGAATGCTTACCCTACCGAATTCACCATATTTGACATTTCTCCCAACTGAGATATTTTTTTTCAATAATTTCTTCAAATCAGGTACATTTTTGTGACTCGCCCTGTACGTTGAAAAATGGAAGAACGTTACCTATCTTGGACCACTGTGAGCATCTCATTTGCAGAACTTTTTGAATTAACCATCACAGTTAACAAAAGCTTCATTGTGTATCATTTTTAAGAGAGACAAAGGCAGAGATCGGTTTAAAATGAAGACGTAAAACACATTGATGTTTGTTTCTTTCTTTCTTAAATAAATACAGTCAATGGATAGTTTCACAGGGAATATAACTTTCTCATAACCATTTTGTTCTTTGCAAAAGGAAGATAACATATTTTAATTAAAATGTATGTATCATTGGTTGAAAACTAATTTGTCATTGCAGATGATACTTATGCTTTATTACCTCTGCCACAGAAGGTGGCCGGCGGTTGTTTTCACCCCGATCTGTCTGTCTGTTTGTTTGTTTGTTTGTGACCAGGATATCTCAAAATGTTGTGGATGGATTCGGGCGAAATTTGGTGAATGAGTTTGTTAGGTGACAATAACAAGCCAATTAAATTTTTACGTCAGGTCCGAGTCCAGATCCGGCCTATCAGTGGGATACAAAACATAAACTCATGCGCTCTAACGAGTACCCTTCTCGTATAAACAATGTTTATGTTTGGCTTAAAATTTGTGCACTTGCTTCAACTTTTATTCAAATTCACACTTACAAGATGAAGTGGGTGGAGGGAATGGAGCTGTAAAGGAGGTCAAATACTGAAGAAAGGAGGGTGGGAGAGATAATCGAGGGTGAGGGAATATAAAGGGCTGAGAGAAAAGTTGCAGAGACAGGGAGGGGCAACACAAATGAGGGTATAAAGGGATCAACAGGGGAGAATATAAGGTGCTATATTTAAATAGTGCAAAATACTTGGGTGGCTAAGAGCTATAAAGCGAGGGTAAAATATAGAAAGGTGAGACAGGGAAAACAGTACAGTGCAGGGATGGAAAACATTTTGTTACTCCGGTCCCATTCTGCCTCGAAAATGCTTGGAAACGAAGCAGGAATGAACTCGTTCATTGAAATCCAGGTTAGAGTACTGCATGAATGGGGAAACTATTTGCTCCTTCAGCTTGCACGAATGAAGTGAGGAGTAGTTACCTGGTTTGTATAGTGCCTATATACATTGGTGGCGGTCGATGTAGAGGTGGGAAAGGTAAAAGGTACACAACTACTTGCTCATACAGAATTAGAAGGTAATCAAAGTTATGAATATTGTCGTGTCCAGGGGGGTTAACACCGACCTGGACGGATAGCCGAACGGTTTTCACTTGGGGGTGAACATCCGAGATCCTTGGAGATTATGGCACACGGGGGATGGGGAACAACGAGGCTGTTTACAGGAGGAGTTCACCAGAATGGAAACACATGGGTTTATACTCGAACCCACAACGAATAAACGAACACAAGTAAATTGAACAAATAATGGTTTAATGAACATAAATCAAAGGATTTCTAATGCAAATAAACCAAAGGGTGATGATGAAAAGCGAAGTAAAGCTAAATCCTAATTTGAGACGTCTCCACTCAGTCACAAGCACAGACAAGGGGAAAGACAAAATAAAAGAAATTCCTCCCTTTATGCCGGCAGTCAGCTTTGTGTGCAGAGACGACCTTTTAGAGGCTCACAGTGATCGAGCCTCGAAGCCACTGCATGGGAAACAAAGAAAATGGCACGGAGTTGCTCTCCGCTTGGGAAAGGCACCAGATCGCCCGAGGATGCTCTTCATGGCCACATACACGAGACAATTCGTGTGGGCGGCCCTTAAGGCCAACAGCCCACCATCCGTCATCAAAGCTCCTTCTCACGATAGAAATTGCCGACACCGCTCCTCTCTCAACACCAGACCTGCTCGCAACAAATGGCGCCGCCTTCTTCCTCGAGCATACAACAGGAGACTGCCAGAGACATGCTGAGAGACATGCTCTTCTTCTACTTCTCTTCCTTTCTTCCGAAAGAGCACAAACTTCATGACCCAGCCAAACGAGTCAATGGCTAGCATCTCGCTCCAGCATGCGAGCAAATTCACACAACACGAACCACGAGAATCATGCAGCCTTCTTGACCGTGTCGAGGAGAGCAAGCAAGTGACCCTCTGTGTTCTGACCGCCGTCTCTACCATTCATTTCCCTCTCATAAAGTGTACAAACTGTCGTGACTCAGCCGAACAGACAACGGCCAGCATCCTGTTCCAGCACTCGAGCAAATTCACATCAGTACAAACAATGAGAACCGTGCTATTTCGTCTGTGAGAGGGACCAGAGCTTCACGCTTTTCTTCCAACCGCCCTCTTGTCTCTCGCCCTTTCTTGTCTCTCTTGCCCTTCTTCCCTCTCACGTCACCCTGACCAGTCATCAGCCTCAGGGGCATGACTTGTCGGTTACATATCCTGGGGTGGGGTGGGTGATTGTCTACCGGTTATGTTGTTTTTGTTTTTACAACATGGTCTTTTTATGGCTGGCTTTGTAAATGCAAAAACATAGGAAAAGGTCACAGGGGACAATCACATACTGGGAGAAACTAGCGTTAAACCCTACCGAGTTAACACAGCACCATCACTCCACCCTCCCCCCCCCCATGTGGTGACACGTAACAACTTAAGCTCATTTTTCCCTACTTAATTTTCGTCAAGATGTCTAATACTCGTCCACGGACCATGCTGTACTATACAATCTTTCCTTTACTATTAAATTCCTCCATCTACCCCACAAACATGACAATATTCTCAGGATGACAAGAAAACATGTGACGTCATTGCATCACTCCTCTTCCATGTTTGATTTTTGTTTTTTTTAGATCCTCGTGGAGGATCTCTAAGTCTTACTCACGTTGTTCTTGTGGACTTTTTTGTTTCACAGCCTACAATTTTCATCAAACTTCCTGAAACTTGGCATATATATGTTAAAAATACCCTGCACAGACAGTAACCATCTCCGATTTGAAAATTCCTCCAGAAAAAAAGTGATGACGTCAAAATATCTCCGCTAATGGAAATCGCCTAAAAAATTATCTCGAAACTCGACGAGTTTTTTAAATTTTGTGTGGGAATCAAACAGGGCATTAGCAGAGATGAATTACCGCACATATGATACATCACTATGACGTCATATCAATTTTTATGACGTATTCCTATTTTTTGAAATTTTGTTTTCAACCCAGAGTTTTCATCGGATCTTATGAAACTTGCCAGTATATGCAGAAAGCCCACGCGCAGGCAGTAACCATCTCCGATTTTGAAATTCTTCCTAGAAAAAAAGTTTACGTCATAATATCGCCACTAATGGAAATCGCCTATACCATTATCTCCGAAACTAGGCAAGCTGTTTGAATTTTTTGTGGGAATCAAGCCGGGCATTAGCACAGATAATTTATCGCAAACCTGATACATCACAATGACGTCATATTGTTTTTATGACGTCATCATTAAGAGGACGAGGGATCTAGCTCATTTGAGCTTGTTTTACAAACAATTTCTTCACATTTTCTTGATGTGGCAGGAATCCTATGCGATTTCCAGAGGTCGGTGTGCTACCTCTGATGAATACATACAGAGGTGGCGTACTTACCATTGAACCGTCTGGTCTGGATTTGACTCCCGACCCGATTATAAACTGTTGGATTGGTGTTTCGCAGGCAAGTTGTTGCATCACAAGGAGCGTCGGCCCTCAGATGGACGTTAAGGTGAATTCCCAGATTGAATAAACGACAAAGTAATTCCACCTTCAGATGAACGCCAGGCCTGGCCAGGCAGTTCGTGAAAGACTTGGGCCAAAAACGTTCCCCAGTGAGTGAACCCCACGAGGTGGGAACAATTGAGGCCGTTGAAGTAGTAACAGAGGCAGTAAAAAGGGCATGAAGTATCCCAGTAGAGGAAATCGTAATGAATTTGCGAGATGCTCCTCATTTTGTCCATCTATCTTGTCTTCCCAAAAGACAACTGAAATACTGAATTCCTCGAGTTTTTATTTATTTATTCATAATTAAATAAGAACATTTAAATTATTCTCGATGCGTCTTCCTCCTGCAAATACGGGATGCACGTTCATCAATGAATATTTACACTTTAATGACGAAGTGCAGTTGTTCTCTTGACGCCAAACAATTAGCTTCGCACGCTTTTATAACGATGATCACGCCGGCCAAAATGACGTCGCATGACGTCAGCGCTGTAGCCGCGTGACGTCATACTGACGCGATCGTGATATCACGTCCCGCACTGAATAAATTCCCCCTCCAGGAGTGCTGAATATTCACGGATTGATTATAAATCCGATAAGTTCCCTTCGCAAGCTTTATGACTCATAATGGCAGTCACCAATGACGTCGCACTCGGCGAGTGTGTGTGTGCGTGTGTGTGTTGTGTTTACAAGAATCCAATTCGGACGTGGTTATTATGATACCGTCGACTGTCAACAGAATACGCGTGTCGGACTCTGGGCGCTGAGTATCGTTACACGAGGACACGTCTCCGGGTCCACAAGGCAGCTCGCTGGACGGAACACCAGTTTCGTAAGACCTTTCAACCTTTAAACAGCAAAGAACAAAAACCTCCAAAAATTCGGGGCCCAAAGGGAAGAAGAGGATTCCCGCGCAGTGTCTCGTGAACGGACGAGGGAGGAGAATGAGACGGAGGGAGGAAGACAGAGGGAGAGTGCGTGGTGTGAGAAGTGGGCTCTCGCCATTTTCCGCTATCTTACTCGTCCCTCTCTGCTCTTCAGCCGTGACCGCATTTCCTTCGCCCTTCGTTCCCTGTGCTCCTGACTCGCATTCGGTGAGCTGCGGAGCGCATTTCGCCGGGCCTCCTCCGATTTGGGCGAATCGTCCCGAGGGATAGTGGGTGGGGGAGCGGTGCGGCCTGTTCCGCGTGCCCAGGGAAAAGAACGCCTTTTCGGGTTGAGACGACTAGTCGAGGGCGGGTCCGTCAGACGGCACATCGCGAATAGCGGACTCGTGCGAATTGTGAAGTGGAAGGACGGTTTGGCGCGCTCGTGCTTTTTGTGTGGTGAGTTGAAGGTGATCGCACGGTCCGGTGAACAAGCGTTTACCTTTACTGGGGAGAATGGGGGCGCTGAGTGCGGGGTGTGAGGGAAAGGTAGATTGGAGGGAACGGGGGGGGGGGGGGTTCGGAAAACGTGCGAGGGAGTGACAGGTGTCTGATTTATTTATTTATTATTTGTTTGTTTGTTTGTTTATTTATTATTTTTTGTTTATTTATTTATTTATTATTTGTTGTTTATTTATTTGTTTGTTTGTTTTATTTATTTATTATTTGTTTGTTTATTTATTTATTTATTATTTGTTTATTTATTTATTATTTGTTTATTTATTTATTTATTATTTGTTGTTTGTTTGTTTATTGTATTTATTATTTATTTGTTTGTTTGTTTTATTATTTGTTTATTTATTTATTATTTGTCTGTTTTTATTTATTTATTTATTATTTGTTGTTTATTTATTTGTTTTATTTATTTATTTATTATTTGTTGTTTGTTTATTTATTGGGGAGGATCAGGAGCAGGAAAAGTTTTGACCGAGACCCGTGCGGTGAACGAGATCGTACGGTACGTACGTTAAGTGAAGTTTATGTAAATTTTTTTCGCTGTAAAGTGTTAAGTGTAAGTTCACCGCGAAGTGAATCCAAGTTTCCAAGGTGTGGTTCTTTTGGAATGCGTGGGTAGCTTCGTTGCTGGGATTAGTGTGCGTGTGTTTAAGTGTAACAGTAACAGAGTGCGACGACATTGTAATGATTCCAGACCGAGGTGGCAAAGCCGGTGAAGAATAACTTTGCCATGACAGATGCGTGAGATAAGAGATTTCAAAGTCCGCAACATTCTCATGGTGATACGTCACAATTTGGGTGTGTACTGCACACATCTTCATTTTTGGTATTTTATTTTACTTCCCTCTTATTTATCTCTGGTGGATCTCTCAGTCTTTCCCACCAAACTCATTTCCCTTGTAATATAATATATATATATATGATATAAAAATATATTTTACATATATTATTTCATGTGTGGCCTTGAGCATCATAAAAAGGAAGTGTTCCTGGAACTTCTGCTTTGATCTATGAATTTGTATCTACTGCCACGACAGCTACTACCATCCAACTATTTCCACCTTGTGAGGTCGGCTTGGGGAGTTTTTGGCCCAAGTCTTTCACGAACTGGTAGGCCAGGCCTGACGTTTCGGCTGAAGGTGGTTTGGCCAGGGTGCCGGTGATACCTCACCTATTCATCGCGAAAGACACCGTGAGATCTTTTGACGTCCACCAAGTAATGCTCGCAGATAGGACGCCTGGCTTAACCGGGTGGACGGTGGACTTTGTGATGCTGCGATCCGCCTGCTAAACACCGATCCATGAGTTTGTGTTTGGTTTCTGCAATTGAACCCAGACTAGATGCCTCAAAAGTAAGCGTGCCACCTCTGCACCATCCTGTCATACTGACCCCTGAGTTTGTATGCTTCGTAACTGTTGAACCCACACCACACCCCATGATCGTGCATGGGTGCAAAGTGAACTGAGAAGTCAAAATGTTGTCTGTTGGCTCGATGTGTGAAAATGTATGGGTGCTCGGTGTGGTCTGTGTGTGTGAAAAGGTTCTTTGTTCCGGGTAAATGTGCGGTTCTCGTAATAAGTCGTTTGAGATTCTTTCTTGACAACCCTTCGCCTTGTGTTTGTTTCCTCCTTGATTTAGCTCCCTCCCCATCCTTCCCCTTGCTCTTCCAGCCATCAAAGTAGGTATTGGCTCAGCAGGTTCATTCGATTTCTAGGTAAGGGGAAGAATTGCTCACTTGTGTTCTTTATCACGTGCAGGCAATGTTTTCGTTATACATCACAGAGCCACTCGTATCAACTGATTCCTATGCGGTGAGAATCTGGACTTGCCATAACCTTTGTTGCTTGCCTGTGGAAGGTTTTCCCTAATTTATATACCAATGATAACTTGTCTGCCTAACTCACTGCTTTTTTTTTTTTCTTGTTTTTTTTTTAAGGTTATCAGCACTGTCCATGTATTAGTCATAAGCGGTCTGAAAATATGGCAAATTGTTCATAAAGATGTGCTTTGGCAGAGTAAGTAGTGCAAGCTGTTAGTTTTCTTGTGCACGTATGACTGTCTGTGTGTTCATGATATTTACGTCCAAACTCTTCTTTCGTGCCTCTTCCAGATACCAAGCGGTTGCATTGCTGATGGGTGACAACGGTGAGGTTGAGGACAAGCCCCCAGCTCCTCCAATGCGAATCATGAGTCACGGGGGTACAACTAAAGACGTCGGGACCCTCGGACCGGCTTGCCGACCGTTGCCATCCGCTCCCGATGAAAAGAAAACCATGTCTCGCTTGGTCTCGATATTCGGTATTGACAAACGTGAGTACGGGAAATCTGGATTTTTAAATGTTCCATCTGCTTTTTAAAACTTTCGAACATGAACGACTTGTACTTTGTGCTGATGTGCAACGACCACCATTGTCTTGGTTACTGTAGATTCTGATTGGTTAAAAGGGAAGGTGTTTGGGGTCAGGGGTGGAAAGCGGAAGTCCTTGTTCTTGGTGTGACTAAAGGGCAGTGAGGGTACTGTGTACAGGTTGTCGAAGATGGCAGTAATGGATTGGTTCCTCTTTCACATCTCGACATCGGCCGGTTAGCCTCATCTCCCACTGTGTTGTTCGGTCCTGGTCTCAACTGTTGTTGTTGTTTTAGTATAGTCCCCGGACAGTTCTTTCAAACAAGCACACAGTGCGGAGACAGCCGGTCAATCTCCCAGGAACAACCCAGAGACCCCCCACATCCAGGATGGTGTACCCCCACCTTCACGAAGTCGGGGCCACAACAGAATTAGCGAGGGACAAGAGGGAATGGGCCGGTCCATGGGGACCGTTGACACTCTGACCGTGACCGTGCTGCCCTTACGAATCCAGACAACAGGGAAGATTTGGCTCCCGATTTGCATCGGGGGTACAACCACTGCAAAGAGGCATCACCGATAGTTGTGGTTTCAAGTGTTTTTTAATGACGTGTTGTTGGACCATTGATAAACAAAATGATACGCCTCAAATGACTTGCTCATTCACTTCCTACATTATGGGGCAAATTATTATCATGTTGTGTGGGTTCATGAAAGGAAGGCCTCTGCTCATTCAGCATTACTTTCATCACATGAAACGGTGTGTCGTTTTCTTCACTGGGGAATTCAAATGCCACGGTCATATCAGCTGAACTACATTCTCACTGTTACGGTGTCAATGATTTTTGACGAGTTGGTTAGCTAGTTCAGTGTCTGTGCTTATTGGAGTGCATTTTATCAACACTGATTTAGTTCTACGAGCAGAGTAGCCGCCCTTATGGGCAATTTTGTTCAAAGCATGCAACACATTATTCTGACGCATACCTTTATTTGGGTAGTGTATAGGCAACCGACAGTTTTGTATAGGACAAATAAATAACCAGGGTTACATTCATGAAGCAAAAACATACCACCTACTTACAATTCAAAACACCTGACAGCACTGTGGTCGTATGGCAGCTTAGCTGCCGGGGTAGCTATCATTTCTTGAAGCGCGACTGTGTCGCGTGATGCAGTGCCCCTCTACCAGTACACACGCTGGAACTGGTACTCATTTCGCCGACCTCGGAAGGATGACAGGCTGAGTCAACCCCCTGGTGTATTAATTCAGCGGCCGACGGGGCTTGAACTCAGGACCCTAGGATCCCAAGCCACCACCCTAACCACTGAGCCAACACCAGGCTACCTGACAGCACTGAAAAATGTGCGGAGAGGAAAACTGCACTGTAAATGGTGGACACTTGTAATCCCCTTCCCCACCTAGAGGCGGCGCTACGTGATAAACATTACATTGAAAATTTGCATCCCCCCCCTCCCCCTTCCCCCACCCCCCCCAAGACAACGCAAAGATAAAAACACCGATACATTAATTGGGGTCATGCTGATCCTATGTAGCATGTCTGGATGTAATCTAACCAGAATTGTCGGAGTAACGTGGCAAACACACATGCACAAACAAACACACAAACACCGGTTCCTGAATTATAGTAAGGATAGATGTTAGTTCAAATGCTAAGCAACACCATTCATTTAAAAGGTACAATGCTCTTGTCTTCTGACATAATTCCAAAGGATGTGTTTTGCTGTTCTCGATGTCTTGTATTTTTGAGGTGTGTGTGTGTGTGTGTGTGTGTGTCGTTGATTGTTTTCTCCATAATTTGGGTTTCATAAGGTGGCACGGAGCCCTCCCAGGACTCAAAGTATCCATCTTCGTTTCGGTGTAAGGATCGAGATTCATGGCTTAAGTTGTGAAGTTGTTTTGTTCTCAGAGTTTTGTTCCGAGGGCTCTTTTCAGGATTGTCACTGAGCCCAAAACAGCCTCCAGCTATAGTTTGTTTGTGGTAATGTTCCCAGGAATGGTTTGTCAGAGCTTGTGCGGTTCTTCTTTATCATTCCCGTTGCTCCATTTGTCACCGGTACAATTTCGGCATTTTTCTGCTTCCAGGATCTTTTCATTTCTTTCTTGAGGTCTTGATATTTGGTTATTTTCTTGATTTCAGTGTTATTTATGCCAAAATAACTGGGTACTGAAACCTCGATTAGCAATGCCTTCTTTTCCTTTTTGTATCTGAGTACTGTGTCCGGTCACAGTGCTTTGTTTTCCATGTTCACGCTGGATGGGATCATCAGGTCGTACGGGAGCATTATTATTATTGTTATTATTATTATTATTATTATTATATTTCAGTGATTGCTTTTCGTTCATATTTCCATGAGCTTTCTGGAACTGGGATATTGATATAGCCTGGTGTTGGCTTAATGGTTAGGGTGTTGGGTTTGGGATCCTTGGATCCTGAGTTTAAATCCCACTCGGCTGTTGAATTAATACCAGCTGGAGTTGACTCTGCCTGTCATCCTTCCGAGGTCGGCAAAATGAGTGCCAGCTTGCTGGTATCCTGCTTCAGAGTGGTGACCCGTCCAGGATTGTGTCCAATAGCCAAGGAGACTCATGCTTAGGCAGCACCAACGCTCTGCACAGAGTATGGTCCCAATGGATGGATATTGAAGTTTTAGCACATGTGTCAGTGGGTAACTCAACAAACTTTGTTGTGCCTTTGTGTGTACAGATGTTCTGACATAAGTGTTTACCATCCCGATAGGTGACCCGTGCTTTTCATTTATTCTTGGTGTGTGTGTGTGTTTTGTCTCAACACAATGCAGTATGATATCTGCCAACAACATGTTTTATTAGGAACCAAAGTGAAAAATCGGACACCTGTTTGCAACTGTCACTCAGTCAAGGCCGTTTATTCCTGAAAAGTGAAACACCCTGCAACCCATCCCTGCAGAAAACTGACTTTTTGGAACATCGCCCACATTTTCCATCCAATAATCATGTAACTTTGTTGAGAAATTCTCTATGTGTAGGTGTTCCAATGTTGAAAGTTCTGTGTCAATCGCTCAAGCGGTTGCGGAGAAAACAAACTTAAAAGCAAATAAAGGTGAAAAGGTGAGGGCGGAAGGAAAAACAAACAAACAAGCAAACAAAAAAAACAGTGAGAGCCTCGGTCGACATTCCACCACGTGGTCAAGCATGGTTGTGGACCCAGTACAGGTTATTAATGCCAAAATAAAAATTCTTCCAGATCATTCATCTTCTCGTCGTATTTATGCTCACAACTGCCTTTCACTCCATTTCAATTTGGTATCCTGGCATTCTCAAAAAAGTCTGAATCTTGAAAGGCATAACGATATTAAGTTGACGTGATCCATTTTGGTTCACGTGGATGAAGATAATGGGGATTTTAAATGCCCACAACAATGACACAAGACTACAAAAAGAAAACCAATACAGAAAGCTAGCATTACATTTATTGAGAAAGAAGTCAATTTTAACAGGCTGAACAGCACCACCTTTGTTATTAAATGTTGCCGAAGATGCTTTAAAATGTACAAAAACGTTTATCCTACACCGAAAGAAAAAAATAACGAGTAATTATTCACGACGTGTCACTTGGGAAAGGTCCTCCCACTTCATTCTTGAGCAGGAACAAAACCTTTTCCGCACCTAAACTGGTGCCGATGGCCTAGTAAAACATGAAAAAGAACAAAGACAGATTTATAAAGCGCAGAACATTAAACGAAGGCTGACAGGAATGGTCTTTTTTAGACACATACATTAGGAGGGGTGGACGTTGTCTATCACATACGATGCGTATCTAAAATTACAATTAATTATTTTACGCTTACTGTAAGACGTTCATTAAGGAGCCAATTAAACCAGATTATCCAATGTTAACCCCTTGAAGTCATTTCCACAACTATATATACACATACATATATACACACACACTTTGGAACAAATCATGAACTTGTGGCTGAGCTACGAGTCAAATTGAGAAAGGTGAAAAAAAATTAAACTCCAACCAGATGTGACCTTGAAAATACAGTTATAAACTACAATGGCATGGGGTGGAGCGCATACCTCAACCAAGCTGAAGAGTTTATGTTTTGTATCTCACTGATAGATAGGCCGGATCTGGACCTGAACCAAAATCTAATCGGCTTGTTCTTGTCACCTACTCGGCTCATCCACCTTGTTTCGTCTGAATCCATCCATAACTTTTTGAAATACCATGCTATATATTGTTTTTGACCCCATCCCTCAATAGTGGTGAATCACTTAAATTTTTTTTGAAAACTCTCATATCCAGATCTTCACCGAAATTTAATCAATTCTTCCTTGTCACACACCCAACCTGTCCACCAAGTTTCATCCAAACTCGTCCATAAGTTTTTGAGATATCGTGCTATTTATTGTTTTTGGTCCAATCTCTCAATGAGGAAGAATCAGTTTAAAAATTCAAGTATATGGATCTGGATCTTCACTGAAATCGAATCGATTGATCCTTGTCACACACCAAACCTGCCCACCAAATTTCTTCCAAATCCATTCACAACATTTTGAGATATTCTGCACACATACAAACAGACAGGGGTGAAAACAAATACCTCCATCCACCTTTGGTGGGCAGAGGTAAACAATATGGAATACAGGTTAAAGAAAATTTTTTTTTTTGCAGAGCTGAAATTATTTGACAGAATGCCAGATGAATTGTGGCAAGAGGTGGAAGACTTTGCAAAGAAGACGTCAAAGCAAGAGAGGACATTAAGCGACTAAATGCCGACTTCCAACGACGAGCAAGGAAAGACAAAGATATAGATTTCAAAGGCTTGCAGAGAGATCAAAAGTGACAACAGAGTGGGGAAAACGAGATCTTTTAAATATCAGAGATCACAGGAAAGTTGAGGTCGAGGATTGGAGTCCTCAAGAGTGGAACAGTAAAAGATCTGACAGAAGAAACACGGGTGAAATGAATGTGGAAGCATGATACCGAAACTCTATACAAACGAGATAGCAATATGATGGCAACCTTTGAAGAAAGAGAATATGAGCAAGAATCAATACTGATAGAATGTGAAGAACATAGAGCCTTGAAAACTGACAAATGGAAAAGCACCAGATGCCGATGAAATTCCAATACAACTCTTTAAAGTAGTTTTGGAGGTGGCAATCAACGTTTTAACAGCAATTGGTACACAGATCTGGAGCAGGACTGTACGGCCTAAAAGGTGGAAGCAGTCAGTCTACATTCCATTGCCAAAGAAAGGGGATCAAGAGAATGTTCAAATAACTGAACCTTTGCTTTCATTTGATTTGCTGGCAAGATATTACTAAAGATCATTCAACACAATATAAGACTTCATGAAGTGAGAAATTCCTGTTGAGCAAGCAAGTTTCAGAAGAGGAAGATGGAGGCACTAGAGATCAAATCACAAATCTGAGGTGGATCATGGAAAAAGCAGGGGAATATCAAAGGAAGGTTTTATAGATTGTAGCAAAGGCTTCAATTTTATTGATCATGAATCGATGTGGATTATGTTGATAGAAACAGGGATGTCAGAGTGCCTGATATATCTGATAAGAAGCCTGCACACTGGAGCTACAGTCAGAACAGAGTATGGTGAGAGAGAGAGAATGGTTTAGAATTGGAAAAGGGGTCAGACAGGGATGCATTCTCTCCCCTTACTTCTTCAATCTGTGTAGCAAGTACATCATGAGAAAATCAAACTTCAGGATGAGTCAAGATTGGAGGGACATGTATCAACAACCTAAGGTATGGTGACGATACCACTCTGTTGGCAGAAAGTAAAGAGGACTCGATGAAACTTCTGCAGACAGTGAAGAAGGAAAATGAAAAAAACTGGTCTTTATTTCAACCTAAAAATACTTCATATACCGTGGACTCTTCCAATTTGAAGCCTGTTCACACCCATACCTTGTCAACTGAGAAGATCAACTTGTTCAGACTGGGAGACGATCATGTGGAAAAAGTGGAAAGTTTCATCTTCCTGGGTTCTAAGATTGAAGTGAGTTGAGAATGTGCAGGAGATATTAATAGATGGTTAGTGTTGGGAAGAACCGCAATGTCAGGATTGACAAAGATCTGGAAAGACAAAGATGTGACAATACAGACCAGGTGGAGGCTGGTGAATGCTCAGGTATTTCCAGTTACAATGTATGGATGTGAGTGATGGACAGTGAAGAAAGAAAGAATGGAAGAACATTGACAGTTTTTAAATGCGGTGTAGGAGAAGAATGTTAAAAATTCCATGGACTGCAAGAAGAACTAACAAATCAGTGATTGAAAAAGTTGGACCACCATGTGGAGTACATTAGAAGGGCTGATGCTGAAACAGAAACTGTCATACTATGGACACATCATGCATGCAGAAAATGAGTCTGGAGAAGTCAACCAATTGCTTGACTGTGTATATTCTAGTTATATACCACAATTGAAAATTGCTATGAGTGGAAATCAAGCTCTCAGATAACGATAACCACGAGAACGCTATTGCTGTACGAATGAGGCTTATTCTGAAAACAGAGAATTCAGCAGGCAATGACGTTGCGAGATTCTGACGATGAACCAACGACACTGGAAACTCATGGAATCGAACTGGGAATAGTATTGCGAGATTCTGAGTACAAACCAATGGTAATGCATCATGTTAATGATCCCATTGTTGTATGTAAATGTACTTCAGTTTGTTTCACGTCCCCTGGCATATGGTAAAGGTTCGGCAAAATGAGTGATGCAATTTGTTCCACTATTAAAAGCTGACGAGATTGTTTTCTTTTGGGATTGGGTAAACAACTCTATCAACAAAAAATAATTGGAAGAAAAGAAGAAAATTTGGGCTGAAGGAGTTTCCTTTTGTAAAGTAAAAGCCAGGGGAAGAGAAGTTAGACAGACAGACAGGCAGACAGACAGACAGAGTTGAGACACTCTGGAGAGAGAAGCAACCAGCCCCAATATTATATTATTACTGAGTGAGGGGACAGCAAAGACTTGTACAGAAGGAATTCAGGAAGATCTATTTTCTATCGAAAAGGAAATTTCTATCGAAAAGATATTTTCTATCTTTTCTGTACTCATGAAATGAATGCCCGTCTATCAATACAACCCTTTCCTCTCACAGTGGAGGCTGGACTGGCGGTCACTTGGGCCTAGTCTTGTTCCTCATCAGCATAAATGACCTCTCCGATGTTTTGGAAAACCCGGCAGAATACTTCCCTTTTTTTTTGCAGTTGATCCCACGTTTTCACGTTCACTACCCCCATCACACTGACACACAGCCAACAGCTGTTGTTTTCACTCATTTGGAATTGATTAGATGCTGGTCTGAGAAACGGACGTCTTTCAATCCAAGCAAATTTCCGTCTCACTCTTTCACTCCAGAAGGATCATAAAAACAACCTGCCTCCCAATTACCATGGCTAGTTACTGCAAGAGGTTCAGTCTGATTTATAGTTGTCACCATAACCTCTATTGTGCTGAACAAATAGCAAAACTGACCTCCAAAGTCAAACATGGGTACACTCCCACATTCCAAGTTATTGTTTGAAAAATCAGAACTCCTTGGCCAACAAAGCATTTGTACATAGCTTAACTGCTGCTCTGCTGTCTCAGACCCCACTCCCCACCCCCAACCTTCAGCTCCTGCCAGGATGCACATGCTCTTCCAGTAACCTCCTCCTGGTTCAACTCTCAAAATTCAGGTTTACCACCTGCATCCACTCTTTTGTTCCAATTGAACTCCCGTTTGTGGAAGTGCCTTCCTGAGACAGTTCCATCATACCCCTTCCGTGCTTAAACCAAGTAGTTCACCACCATCTCCTGTCATCCTCCATCCCTATCCATGATGTTTTTATTTCCCCCCATTAACCCTCCCTCACCCAGTCTTCTTGCTTGCACCTTGCTGTGGTATATATCTATCTCTCCCATCTTTTTCCTGTTCATGTAATCCCTTGCTTGAGCCCAACTGTGGCTCCACTGCCAGGATATTACCTTTTCACCCTCTTTCATTTTGTAATCCTCTTCCATGATCCTAGATGTTGTATTTAAAAAATAAAAGTACATCATAATTTTAATTTGCATTTTTCAATGGTTGAATTCACCTTGTCTCAAAATAATGTAAGGCTGAGAGGAAACACTTAATCTTGTTCTGTAAATGATTTAGATGGAGTTAAATACTGCGGTGTTTGTTGGCTCCAGCAATGAAGGTAGACACACGTCCACGTTATGTTTTCTCCGCTGTCTGTCTGTCTCTCTGTAGCATGATATCCCAAAACGTTATGGACCGATTTGGACAAAACTCAGTTGGACCAGTTGGGTTTGTGACAAGGACGAGTTGATTATGTTTTGGTGAAGATCTGGATCTAGCTACTAAAAATTTTTTGAATTTTTTTATTTTATTTTAAAAGTGATTCTTCACCATTCAGAGATAGGGCCAAAAATGATATACAGCATAACATGATATCTCAAAAAGTTGTGGACGGATTCAGAGAAACTTGGTGGATGAGTTGGGTAGGTGACAAGAACAAGCCAATTATATATATATATATATATATATATATATATATATATATATATGGATACAAACAAACACGACATAATAGTGACCGAAGCTTTTCGTGCTGCACTCTTCAGGGTAAAAATCGCAGCAAGTGAAGGAGGAAGTGAAGGCGTGTGCTTTATACGCAGGTCTTAATAAGGTAGACGCTGATTGGTTCAACCGTAATGACGTCACAGTTAATCCGAATGCCCATTGGTCGGCTCATCATCTTCACCTCGAGCTCTCATTGGCTGGAGCAGAGTTCGTCGATGATTGACGTTTGCAACCACATCCTGGAGAGAGGGGGGATGGGTTTCCTCTAAGGTCCATTCACCATTTGTTACCGTACTTCCCTTGATCTTTCCATGCTGAAAGAGACACAGAGATTGTACAAATTCCTTTTGACGACATAATATGTCGACTTTTTTTTTTTTGATGACTTTTGACGACATTGGGACTTCCGGTTCTGGGTTTTGAGCGTTGGCAGGTCTCCTTCGGGGCTCCCTGCTGACGATCTCAAAGTTAAGTTTCCGGTCGTTATCTGCCCCATTTTAACTGTTTATTTTCTCACCTACATGTTACTGTGTGTTCCTAGTTCGGTTTTGTTTCAAAAATCGTGCTATTTTGTGAGATTTCGTCGAACTTGTCTTACTGGGTGTTTGAGGCCTATCCTTGAGGCTTGAGGCCTACCCTTTGTTCCCCTCAGCGTATGATCGTGTTTATTTGTTTTTTCTCCCCA
>CM068952.1:51344750-51354763 GCA_035128595.1 Eptatretus atami
AGGAAGTTGAGGAAGCGATAAGAGCAATGAAGAGTTGAAAAGTGGGAGAGCTGACGGGAGTTGTGGGAGATATGTTGAAGGCAGCGGGAAGTTGGGGGCGTGAAGAGAATGACAGAGATCTGTAATCTGGTGGTGAAAGAAGGCCGCATTCCAGTGGTATGGGATACTTGAGTACCCTCGTCCTCTGTTACAAGGGGAAAGGTGACCCTCTGGACTGTGGCTGGTATAGAGCGATAAAGTTATTGGAGCATGGAATGAAGGTATTTAAAGGGTGTTTGAGAGAGGATTAGGAAAAGGTAAAGATTGACAAAAATGCAGTTGGATTATGCCAGGAAGAGGAACGACAGATGCGATTTTTATTGTAAGGCAGTTGCAGGAGAAGTACATGGGAAGAGGAAGAAGTTGTTTTTTTTGGTTTGTTTCTGGAGAAAGCATTCGAAAGGTTCCACGCGAAGTAATGACATGGCATTGAGGAAGTTAGGAGTGGAGGAATGGTTGACCAGAGTAGTGTTGGCCATGCTCACGCGAACGAGCCCGCACAGCTGTAAGGACGAAGGATGGGAACAGTGGTGAGTTTGAGGTGAAGGTGGGAGTGTACCAGGGGTCGGTATAAAGTCCACTACTATTTGTCGTTGTGATGGAGGTGCTGGCTCGGAGCGCAAAGGAGGGTTTTACTGTGGGAGTAGTTGTATGCAGATGATTTGGTGTTTATTGCAGAGAGTAGGGATGGACTGAAGGAGAAGTTGAATAAGTGGAAGGAATCTGTGGAGGCAAAAGGTTTGAAGGTGATGCTAAGTGGTAAAACATGTGGTGAGGTGGAAAGAACAGGGAAGTGGCCATGTGCTGTGTGCAGGAGGGTGTTGTAGTGAACTCCATTCAATGTACAATGTGCACTGAGTGGGTTCATCGAAAATGTAGTAGTGTGAGAGGGTCATTAACCAGTGTGGTAGCTACATTCAAGTGGAAGCTATGCATAGAGGGAGTTGCAGATGGAGGAAAAGTTGAGTTGGATCTTTGAGACGGCGTGAAGTTGGAAGGTGTGAAAACATTTTGCTATCTCGGGGACATGCTGAATGGAGAAGGTGGATCAGACTTGGCCACGGTTGCTGGAGTGAGAATGTGCATGGAAGAAGTTTCAGGAACTGAGTGGTGTGCTGACAAGGAGGGGAGTGTCGTTGAAGTTGAAGGGAAAGGTGTATGCTACATGTGTGAGAAGTGCTATGATTTATGGGAGCGAGACATGGGTAATGAACGTAGAGCAGCAACGAAGGCTGGAAAGGGTGGAAATGTGAATGGTTCGGTGGATGTGCGGAATATCGTTAAGAGAGAGGGAGACAAATTATGATTAATTGTGGAAGATTATGGGAATAGAGCCTGTGATTTATATTATGAAGAGAAACAGGTTGAGATGGTTGGGTCATGTGTTGAGGAAGGATGGATGTGATTGGGTAAGAAGAATGATGGAAATGAATGTAGAAGGAAGTAGAGGACGGGGAAGACTGAGAAAGACTTGGCTAAAGGTGGTGGAAGAAGAAATGCGTGCCATGGGGGTTAAGGGGTGATACAGAAAATAGGGCAAAGTGGAGAAGATTGTTATGGGGCCCACAAGGCTAACCCCCACTCTTGCAGGGAAAATGGCCTTTAAAATGCCCTTTGTGTGTTGTTGCTTCGTTGAATATGGGAAGGGGGGCATATTCTTCTTCTTTTTAAGTTTTATGGCGTTTTCAGAGCCGTGAGGCATCATTGAAGTGTTGAATGTGTCCCGATTTATCCTGCTTGGGGTTAGTCTGAATAGCGTTCCCGGTGGACAATTTGTCCGAGTTCCCAATGGAAATGGTAGCCCACGGAAGGGGCATGCGGCCTTGTTTGGCTCGGCCAAATTAATAGTCGCAGGCACAATTCCCCGTCTTCAATGCTCAATTCACTGATATGCTAAAGCAACTGGGTGCAAGGATCCAGCCCGAGGAAGGGGTTGCAGTTGGCGTCCGTGGTCTCTCGGGTCACGCCGCTCTCTTGGAGTTATCCAGAGGTGACGTCCGTAACAATATACAGTTCCTATAAAAAGTCTACATCCCCTTTCAAATTTTTCACTTTTTGTTGCCTTAAAGCCTGGAATTAAATTGCATGAAGTCGGACTTTTTCCACCTTCATTTACACGTCGTAACCCACAACTTCCAAATGAAAAACAAATTCTACAAATTTCAGATAATTAATTAAATATACAAAACGAGAATACAGTGGGGAGAACAAGTATTTGATACACTGCCGATTTTGCAGGTTTTCCCACTTACAAAGCAGTAAGGTCTGTAATTTTTATCATAGGTACACTTCAACTGTGAAAGATGGAATCTCAAACAAAAATCCTGAAAATCACATTGTATGATTTTTAAATAATTAATTTGCATTTATTGCATGAAATAAGTATTTGATACATCAGAAAAACAGAACTTAATATTTGGTACAGAAACCTTTGTTTGCAATTACAGAGATCAGACGTTTCCTGTAGTTCTTAACCAGTTTGCACAGACTGCAGCAGGGATTTTGGCCCACTCCTCCATACAGATCTTCTCCAGATCCTTCAGGTTCGGGGCTGTCGCTGGGCAACACAGACTTTCAGCTCCCTCCAAAGATTTTCTATTGGGTTCAGGTCTGGAGACTGGCGAGGCCACTCCAGGACCTTGAGATGCTTCTTACAGAGCCACTCCTTAGTTGCCCTGGCTGTGTGTTTCGGGTCGTTGTCATGCTGGAAAGACCAGCCACGCCCCATCTTCAATGCTCTTGTTGAGCGAAGGAGGTTGTTGGCCAAGATCTCGCGATACATGGCCCCATCCATCCTCCCCTCAATACCGTGCAGTCGTCCTGTCCCTTTGCAGAAAAGCATCCCCAAAGAATGATGTTTCCACCTCCATGCTTCACGGTTGGGATGGTGTTCTTGGGTTGTACTCATCCTTCTTCTTCCTCCAAACACGGCGAGTGGAGTTTAAACCAAAAAGCTCTATTTTGGTCTCATCAGACCATATGACCTTCTCCCATTCCTCCTCTGGATCATCCAGATGGTCATTGGCAAACTTCAGACGGGCCTGGACATGCGCTGGCTTGAGCAGAGGACCTTGCGTGCGCTGCAGGATTTAATCCATGACTGCGTAGTGTGTACTTATGGTTTTCTTTGATACTGTGTGCCCAGCTCTCTTCAGGTCATTGACCAGGTCCTGCCATGTACTTCTGGGCTGATCCCTCACCTTTCTCATGATCATTGAGGCTCCACGAGGTGAGATCTTGCATGGAGCCCCAGACCAAGGAGATTGACTTGTATCTTGAACTTCTTCCATTTTCTAATAATTGCGCCAACAGTTGTTGCCTTCTCACCAAGCTGCTTGCCTACTGTCCTGTAACCCGTCCCAGCCTTGTGCAAGTCTATAATTTTGTCCCTGATGTCCTTAGACAGCTCTCTGGTCTTTCATTGTGGAGAGGTTGGAGTCTGATTGATTGAGTGTGGACAGCTGTCTTTTATGCAGATAACGAGTTCAAACAGGTGCAGTTAATACAGGTAATGAGTGGAGAATGGGAGGGCTTCTTAAAGACAAAACTAACAGGTCTGTGAGAGCCGGAATTCTTACTGGTTGGAAGGTGATCAAATACTTATTTCATGCAATAAAATGCAAATTAATTATTTAAAATCATACAATGTGATTTTCAGGATTTTTGTTTTAGATTCCTCTTTCACAGTTGAAGTGTACCTATGATAAAAATTACAGACCTCTACGGTTTGTAAGTGGGAAAACCTGCAAAATCGGCAGTGTATCAAATACTTGTTCTCCCCACTGTATCTTGGTTGGATATGTGTCCAACTCCTTGTAAAGCAATTGTAAATGAGCTCAGGTCTAAGCAATCACCTTCAAAATCACACGCCAAGTTAATTGGCCTCCAATGGTGTTAAATTGTAGTGATTCCGATTATTTCAGAATAAATTTAGCTGTTCCTATAAGTTTCCTCTGCTGGATATTGCAGATCACAGCAAAGACTCAACCATGAGAACCAAGGAGCTTTGAAAAGACCTTCAGGATAAAGTTGTTTAAAGGCACAGATCAGGGGATGGGTATAAAAATATTTCAAAGGCCTTGAATATCCCTTGAAGCACAGTCAAGATGATCATTAAGAAGTGGAAGACGTATGGTACTACCAAGACCCTGCCTAGATCAGGCCGTCCCTCCAAACTGGATGACCAAGCAAGGAGGAGACTGATCAAAAGGCCACCAAGAGGGCAATGGTAACTTGAAAGAGCTACAGGCCTTTATGGCAAAAACTGGTCACTGTGTGCATGTGACAACAATATCCCAAGCATTTCACAAGTCTGGCCTGCACTGAAGGTAGCAAAAAGGAAGCCATTACTCAAAAAAGCCCACCTTTTGTCCCATTTGAGGTATAAAAAAAACCACTTCGGAGATTCTGAAGCCATGTGGCAAAACTTTTTGTTGTCCGACTGAACCAAGATGGAACTTTTTGTCCGAAATGCAAAATGTTATATTTGGCGCAAACACAACACAGCACATCACCCAAAGAACACGATCCCTACTGTGAAGCATGTGGGTAGCAGCGTCATGTTTTGGGGATGTTTCTCATCAGCATGGACTGGGGCACTTTCCAGAATAGAATGAAAAATGGATGGAGCAAAATACAGAAAAAATCCTGGAGGAAAACCTGCTGCCCTCTGCAGGAAAGCTGAAATTGGAACGGAAGTTCACCTTTCAGCATGACGACGGACCCTAAGCACACACTGGAGTGGCTAAGGAACAAAAATATAAATGTCATTGAGTGGCCCAGTCAGAGCCCCGACCTAAATCCAATTGAAAATCTGAGGCATGACTTGAACATTGTTGTCCATCTACGCTCCCCACGCAACTTGACTGAGATTGAACAGTTTTGTGCAGAAGAATGGACATATATGGCCCAATCAAGGTGTGCAAAGTTGGTGGAGACCTATCCCAACAGACTCACAGCTGTAAATGCTGTCAGAGGTGCTTCCACCAAGTATTAACTCAGGGGGTGTACACTTATCCAACGAAGATATTCTAGTTTTATATTTTTAATTAATTTTCTGAAATTTGTAGAATTTGTTTTTGACTTGGAAGCTGTGGGTTACGATGTGTAAATAAAGGTGGAAAAAGTCTGATTTATTATAATTTAATTCCAGGCTATAAGGCAACAAAAGGTGAAAAAATGTAAAGGGGGTGTAGACTTTCTATTGACACTGTATATAATTTTTTTTTAATGTTGGAGGTGGGGTACAAATTAGGTGGAATGTTAAGTTCTCACATTCATAGCAGTAACAACTGTGTGCCACATGAATGAATTGCAGAGCCAGGCTCGGAGCAAGGGATGTGTGGGTGTGGCCGTGTGGGAAGGTAATGAAAGGGTCCGCGCACAGGGGCAGCGAGTCAGTCAGTCAGTTAAGTCTGGAGGAGTTTGGTGCTTGCTCTTTGCAGTGGGATGACACGCAGCAGGATGCTGACAGGATAACTGAGCGGAGCTTGTCGGCGTTCCATTTTGAGGCTCTTGAGCGCAGACCCAATATGTTCATCTGACGGCCTTGCACAGGAGACATCAAATGTGATGTAGTATTTGGTTTCTCAAATGACCAAAAATATTATCGAAAAACAGGGGAAAGGTTGCAAATAGATCACTGATACAATATAATAATTGGGCTCCTTCCAATTTGGATCTAGCAATTCAAACGAGGTTGTTCAAAACGTTGCAAGAACCAGATACAACAGTTTGACAGGCCAACTTTTTACTTATTAATTTAGTGTTCCTGATTTCTTTTCTCAATTTGTCCTTCAAACTGTCTTTGCCAGTAAAATATGTTTTTATCTTGCTCCTGCAGCTGCATCTCAGCTGTTTCAGTCAGTTCCTCCTTGTTGGAGAATTGGCAGCCATAATTGAGGCTTCAAATGTCAGAACAGATATTAGTCACTGGGGACCATGTATAGCCAGTAAAGAGGTTGCTGGTGTAAGCCAGCTATAAAACTCAGTTTTGAAAGGTGGTCTGTGAAACATAGGCCTTGTGCACAGGTGCATTGTCATTAAGAAAGAGTGCATTATCATGAAAATCAGTCGTAGGTCAACATCCCTCGCAGTTCGTCCTTGCTTGCCCACCACAATTATTCCACGAGACTGGCATAATGTTCCCATGATTGCAGTTTTGTGATGTGTCGTCGACAAGCAGGAAAATATCTTCCTTGGTCCTATTGTTCGTAATATGCTGATAACAGCTTTGTTTGATATGATCCATTGTCCTGAATAAAAGCCTTATTTTGTTCCAAAAAGTTGCAAAAGCCGGAGAGGTAGTCCGTTCCGATGCTGAAATAACCGATGTACTGATAAATGCTCACTTCTAATATGGGATGCAAAAAACAAAAAAAAACCTGATACCGGCAAGGGGAAAATTACTGTTAAGACTTGCAAGCAACACTGTTTTGTTCGAACACCTCTGACCAATCCTACCATGAAACTCCTGCTCACATTTCGCCACAAAATGCACGCTAACTGACATGCAACGTCACACACACGCATGGATGAACTGAACTTTCTCTCTTGAAAATGACACAACCAGCTTGCCAGCACATCTTGCCCATGTACTCAGTGTGTGAGCTGGAATGAAAAAAAAATGAAAAAAATCTCTTAGCAATTTAAAAACTTATTTTGGAATATGCCCAAACGACTAAAATCATACAAATTAACTATCCATCCTTGATTTTTGAAATTATTTTATTTAATGCATTGCTTGCTTGCCATGTTGTCTTGGAACACCATTTGCAAAAAACAAACGTGCTGTCCATTTACGATATACTTGACGCAAAGCCTCACTCGTCATTTTCCTATCAGTTCCCTGCTGATGCTTCTATTTTGTTTGTAATTAAGTGTCCACTTCAAGTTTTCTCCTTTCTCTTCTTCGGTCGGTCTTTACAATTTTACGAACTCCCTATCGATCTCTTCGATTATCGAAAAACAGGGTTATCTCCATGTCGGATTTAAAATAAAAAAAAGCAGCTAGCGCTATTCCATGAGATTTCTCTGTGTTGTGATAAAATAACATAAAATGGACAGCACGTTTATGCTCCTGGTTTAAAATTTTGGTTCAATAGTAAGATCGCTCCCACTGGGAGCGAAATGTGTCGATTACCCCCCCCCCCACCCTTCCCTGCTTGAGTCATACGCTTCTTCACGTGACGGACGGACGGACGTGTCTCCTTTTAGTAATAGTAAGACCCACTCCCTCCAAGAGTGAAAAAAGGTGTCAATACCTGCTCCCTCCGGCAGGGGTCAGTGATGAAACCACTTGCACAATTCTCCGTGTACAGGGCAAAATTGCAAGTTGTCTCCCTGTTCTCATGGGGGTGAGGGTGGAATTAGTTTGGGCCCACGACCTGACCCTGGGTACTCCGACCACGCACGCAAAATTTTGTGGAGTTTGGCATAGGTGTTTTTGATTTCTATAATGATCAGACTACATACACATACAGATAATTGCCTTATTTTAGTACGACGTGCATGACTGATTTTGCCCCATAGATTTTGCCTCGCTATAAATTAACTTTTCGGTGAACTTACAATGAGATATTCAACTTTTCTTGTTATTTGGTGACCAACAACTTAAACACTAAGGGCTGAATTTATGAATGGGATAACATACTGCACCTAAACCTTAAACAGTGACAAAAACATCATTGTACAGCACAGTTAATCGCTCCTCTAGATAGCAATTTACAAAGGGAGATAAACAGCGATTAGCCTGTGAAACGCTGCACATAACTCCAACATCCAGTTGAAATGATGCACTTGTATAAAATTGCAGCACCATGGATAATTAATTGTTGGAGGGGATTCAGTGCATTGCTCCTCATCGTGGGTTGATCCAGGTCATCTTGCTCGAAATTCAGCAACCAACGAAGTTATTCCTTCGACAGTCTGTAACTCTACACAAATTTGATATTGTCATACTTCTCCAGAGGATTGCTTCCATCCTCAAAGATTCTCAATGCATGTCGGCGATTTTCTGCCTCCCTTTGAGCTAATTCAAGCTCTCCTAATTCATCCATATTCAACGTCACATGTAAACTACAAATTGTAGTTCTTGCTTCAATGCCTCAAACACACTCTTAAACCTGCCCTCACCGATGTGCAGACGTTCCTTTGTTATTTAAACACTTGCGATTAGGTTTTGATCCACATTAGATAAACACTCTTGAGAGATTGGTGACTAACTTTGAATGGGTGATCATTGCACGTCTAACTCTTCAACGCCTTTCTTAAATTCGGCCCTAGTTGTCTGGGGAAGGGGGGAGGGGGAGAAGAGGAGGCATATCAAAATTTCAGCTCTTGAAGTACATGAGTGTAATCATTGTTGTGTAACTGCTTGTTCACATCCATATAACACCAGCTCTCACTGATTGCAAGCCTGTGATGATCACATGTGGATGGTTTTTGCTCATTTTCACAATTTTGTGTGTTGCATGACTGGAAGATCATTGGAAGATAAAGGAAATACAATCAAACCATGTGCCAAACCTGGGACATAGGCCTGACTAATTTCCAAGGTTACGGAAGCCAACTAACAATAGGTCTGCTCCATTTTATTTGAAATATATTTTTCTTCTCTTACTGGGAATGATCAGTTTAAGTTAGGGTTACCTTCCTGGAAAACACAATTTAAAAACTGATGCAACATTAAGTGATCAGCTATTTACCATAATTAACTAAAATACAGGAGATATGTTCCAGCATGCCAATACTCCAAATGTAGTCTTAATAAATCACAAATTATACAATTTAATGAGGAAGAATAACACTAATGAATACAGGAAAGTAAGTACAAGATATATTTATACACAAAGAAAAATTATATGTTACATAAAACAAGATACATAATAGGTACATGAATATTTACATAGGGTATATCTGCTCACATTTATATGTGGGGGTGGATGTGGCTTGGGTGAATCGAGGTAGGTGGAGGGGCGAGTGGTGGAGTTATGGAGATGAAGAGGTAGAAGTGATCGCCTCGTCGTCTGATAATGAGTGATCAACTTAAGTACATATTAGTTAGTCATAGAGACGAAAATATCCCGATCATAGTTGAGGTTTCCTCATTATTCCGTTGGTCAGTGGCTGGGTGGTAACTAATCTGTCGCCGAGAAACCGTGATTCGAGAAAGTTTCTGATCATGTGGTTTACTTTTGCTGGAATACCTCAGGCCTTACTGGATGCACAAAAACACAACTAAGTGATAGAGCAACTTACAAGTGATAAACAATTTTGTCAAAGATGTAAAGTTGATTGATGACTTAAACTGATCATTAATTGCATTGGAATTTGCAAAGGGTGCTCTCCACCCTCCCTCAGTACTCGGTAGGATATATTGTTGTGTTGCCGAGTTTCGGTGGCGAGCACGACCGCTAGGTGGAGCAGTAGAGTCGGCTCCACCGAACACCCGGAATTCTTAGATCTGCTTCTCGGAGAACTCCGAAAGGCACGGGTCCTTACAGGACCGTGAATCGCCAATAATTTGGACGCGTGGAATAGGGTTAATTGCCAACTTCAATATACCTAAGTATCCACGCGGAAAAACTACCGGGGAATTCACACCCTCGGCAGGCCTCGAGCGGAACGAGCCGTTATCGTGCTCGAACCGTGCGTAACCCGAGCGACGGATTGATTACAAGACCCGTCGGTCCAAATGCACAATTTACCCTCGCTATTTCTCAACACGCACCGTGCTAAGCCAATGAAAGAAATGACAGGGAACGAGCTGGGCCATTCAACAATAGGGTATTTATTTTACAATAATCGGGGAGGGGAAGCACACAAAGAGCAGAGCTATCACGACTAAGAAATGTATCAAATGTACAAGCAAAAGCACTTAATAATTCTACTTGGACAAGACAGGCCCGGCCCGCACACAGACACGTACACCCAAAAAAAGAAAATGGACCCGCCGGGTCTTTATTCGGCTCTCC
>CM068952.1:51354773-51373582 GCA_035128595.1 Eptatretus atami
GATAGTTCGGCTGGGAGTCAGGACGGCTGGCTACCTGGCCGTGAGCGCACGGCTGGTCGTCCACCACTTCCTGGAGCTCTGGTCGCCAAAGGACGGACCAGGGCAGCCGAATCCAGAGGAGGCGAGACGAGGTGATCTCCCTTGATGAAAAATGGTCGCTCGCTGTAACGCGCCAGAAGAGACACCTCCGAAGCGCGGAATGCAGTCCGCCGCAAACCCGGGCAGAGACGCGCACTCGAGCAGACTCTGGACGCAAAACTCTCCTCACGCTCGTCCCAACAACCACTCTTTCTCTTCAGGAGGGAGGGGCCTCTTCTCCTGGCCACTCACCTCCTCATTGGTCGGACCCATCGCGTGATTCCCTGGCCGTCCTCCATTGGACAGGCCCGAGCGAAGTAGGCGGCAGGAGAAACTCCCACCCTTCTTGGGGTGCAGTCCCGAATCAGCAGGCGTATTGAGGTTAGCTCCGCCTACCTCCTCACCTCCGGCCACGTGCGTAATGGGGACCCCTGCTTGCCGAATTCAAACAACACTCGCCGCCATTTTAACCGTCCACGAGGCCTTGTTGAATCCCACGCGGAGCGTTTCCACGCCGGATTGCAGCCACGAAGACACGCGTGCGAGGGCCGTTCGCTAAATGTGAAACGGGCCCCGTACGCGACGTCCCGTGAAACCGGCGCGGTTCCCGAAATACTTACTAGCAGCTCATTTGGCTCGCTATACCCGTCTCCCGTCTGGGTCGGTCCGGGTACCAATTCCTCACATGCACTCACGCACGCCATGTCACTCGCATTCTGCACACACTCCAACACACACTCCGGGACAATCGCATCGGGGATTTGCGTTACCAAAATAAATCCCGGGGTTTCCATACCCCCCCAAGCTCCGCGTGCACTCATTCGCACCATGCACCTTCTCGACCTCGTTCGGCCCAACCGGACTCACCTCGTCGCGATCTGCTTCGAGAGCGTATTTTCTCCCTCTGTTCCTTAAGGAGGCTATCCTGCTGCTCGCACCGGGTCACGAAACATTCCCATGCTCAACCTCATTGTCCCCTCCTAACTCTGTGTGTGTGTGTTCTTTGTCTTTGTTCCCCGTATTTCATTCACCTTTTCCTGTTCTACCTCCCGCGTCTCTGGTGTTCCCTCCTTTGTCTCCTGCGTCTCCCTTTGTGTTCTCCGTTAATTTTTCCGTCATTCCCTCGCGTTCAATTAGTTTTTCCTTTGTCTCTTTTATTATCTGCGTCTCCTCACCTCTTCAAATTCTTCCGTCGTCCCCTTAATTGTGCGCTGCTCATCCCCTCGACCTCACCCGTCTCTATCACGGTCCGGACAGCCGTTACACTCCCCCATGGCTCGCTCGTTCGCCACGTGGTGCCGCCATTTTCTCGCCCACGGTCCGCATTTCACCACGAACCTCCTTCAAGTTTGCCTGCAGGCTTAACCCCATGCTCTGCATTTCCCCTCGCTGCGTTCGCATATCACCCTCAGTGCCTGCATGTTTGCCTCCATTTTGGCATCCATCCGTTGCACATTTGCGTCCATTTTGTTTTGCATTTGTTGCACATTCGTTTTCATTTCGTTTTTCATTCCTTGCACATCGCGCGCGTTCGCATCCATTTTTTTCCTTCATTTCCATCAACATTTCCTCCAACCGGTTCATGTCAAACAACCCTGACGAAGCCGATTCGCCAGGGGTCGAGGGGGAATTTGACGGGGGGGGGTGGGGTGGGGGTGGGGGTGTCATATTGCCGCCCCTGCCGCACTCATTATTTCGGGGTCCGGTCGCGGGGAAAGTTCCTGCATGGGGTTGGTGTCCTGGACCTTGGGTTCCTCTATCACTACTCCACTACCCACCTGCCCCAGCTCATCTTGGCTTGTCAAGACAAGGACAAGGACAAGGACAAGGACGTGACAAGGATGTGTGTGACAAGGATGAACTGATTAGATTTTGGTGAAGATCTGGATCCGGATCCGATTACTAGAATTTTTTCAAAGCGATTCTTCACCATTGAGAGATGGGGCCAAAAACGATATAGAGCACAATATCTCAAAAAGTTGTGGATGGATTCGGATGAAACTTGGTGGACATGTTGGGTGTGTCGCAAGGACGAATTGATTCGATTTTGGTGGAGATCTGAATCCGGATCTGGATACGAGAATTATTTAATTTTAAAAGTGATTCTTCACCATTGAGAGATTGGGCCAAAAACGAGATTGTACTGCATAGCATGATATTTCAAAAATGCATTGGGCCCAATATGTTTTCGTGGATCAGGTATTGCATGGCGGAGGTATGCGTTATACCGAGTGCCCTTCTAGTTTATTGCTGTACCATGTTTGTGCTTATTTGTTTTTATTGTTCGATCTCCGCTTGTGAAGGCCTCTCCTGTTTGGACATTTACACAATGCATTTGCCTCTGTTAATAGTGCACATACAATTTTTAGCTCACCTGGACTTTAGTGCGATCGAGCAGTGTTCGTGAGTGAGTGAGTGAGTCAGTCAGTCCGTAAATACTTCAGTCATCGCTTGAATAAACACACGATTTTGATGAAACTTGGCCACAAACTTCATATCTGATGCTTAACATAGGTGTATCACCCATGATGTACCAAAGTTTGTTTACTGCATTAAAAAAATAATCAGGGTGTAAGGGGGTCTGTGGTGAGTTGAGTGACTTGCTCCTGATCTCGGTGAGCTTCACGATGTGATGTCCTATTTTTCATTGGTTAAGTTCAGTTCATCCCATTGAAGATGTTTAATTTTTAAGTACAGTATTAATATTTTGGGCCATTATTTGTGTGCTTTAAACTTTGTGAATTGCATCTGAATGTCATCCAGCTTTCATTTTCATTGCCTAAGCCAAGCTTACACTGGTGTATTTCACTTTAATGATATTCATCATTTATAGCTTCAGCACCTAATTTTTGTACTTTTTTTTTTTTGTGTGTGTCCTCAACCACCCCCTAGCACCCAAGAAAAAAGATAAGGACAGACCAGACATATCACTTCCCTCGGATTTTGAACACACTGTTCATGTTGGCTTTGATGCAGTCACTGGGGAATTTACGGTGAGTTTCGGGTAACTATTTTTCTTTTTCTGTTTTGAGGTGTCCTCGATGTATAGTTCTGGTTTTTGGGGTTTTTTGTACACATTGGCGAAGCTCGTACGAGAGTTAACACACAGAACGCACAACAAGAGGGGTTGGAGAGGGAAGGACAAAACAGTGTGGAACAGAATATGAGCAGATCTGTGAAGGGAGAGGGATGGGGTGGAGTACACGGGGTATACAAGATGGACACTACAGGGACTTTCAGGACCTTACACGACAGGAACTTTCAGGAGAAAAGCAGGGAATTTGAAGGAGGTGGGGTTGGGGTGGATTAACGGTGGTAGAAAAGATCGCAGTTTTGGATGGGGGAAGATAGAGATGGTGGTGACAGCTGTTTTGAAGACCTGGAGGGAAGAAAGGGATTGAAGAGAGTGGGTGTTTGTTCCAAAGGTGGGGAAAAAGAAGAATGAAAGTGTGAAGGTGAGCAGTGATTTGTGATTTTGGTAGTTTTACCAGAAGGGGTTGCTGGCGGACCCTGAGCGCCCTGCGGAAATATGGGGTACATATTGCGACAGAGCAAAAAGGGGGGAGGGGGGCGAGACTGGAGAGGAGACGGTAGAAGACAGAAAGAACACCGACCTGCCTGCGTTGAGAGAGTGAGAGGCCCAAAGACTCATCCTCATCACGGGAGACACCAATGATCCTAAATGCCTTGGTTTCCACAGCATGAAGCCGAGAAAGGTGAGAGGCAGGAGCACAAGCCCAGAGGGGAGTGCAGTACTTCATTAGGGTGCAGATGAAAGCTTTGTACGTGGTCAGGATCTCAGGTGGGCCAAGAAAGGACTTTGCATGATGGAGAACTGTCTTTGGAGACCAGTTTGGAAATGTGGCTTTGCCAGGAAAGATCATGGTAGATAGTGAGACCCAGAAGCTTGAATGAAAGGACTTCTTCAAGAGGATTGTTGAAAAAGTAGATGGGGGGGGGAGGGCTCCAGAAGGTCCTTTTGGAGAGACATAGTGAAAGGTGTGTCTGTCCCTTAATCAGTCTGTCTCTTTTCCTCCACATACCTCTCCAAATAGCAGTCATTATTTGTTAGATTTGGTCACGCCAAACTTCCCTGCTCTCCTGTCCAGATCTATCTCCATTCATCTTGCCTCATCTTATCACGTCCTTACGAAAGTGTTTGTTTTCTCGACAGTCTTCAGAGAGTCACGAAGGTGCCAAAATGGTATTAATTTGGTGAAATAATCCTGAGAAAGCAACTTGCATTGTATTCATCTGAAAGGATCCTCAAGGCCCTCTGCATTGCCCAAAATCGGTGTGTATCAATCCTTCAACAAGCTGGGACACACTCCATAGATTGTGATACCATGTAGTTAAGCTGGTCTAATATCTTGCCATTCTCCAAAGCTTGGTCACAGCTAATCAAGTCGGTCTTCAGTATACTACAGATAGTGGACAAAAAAAATGGAAACACCTGGGTAAATGAGGGACGCCAAGTATATTGAAAGTAATGGCTTCCACACAGGTGTGGCCCATGTGTTAATTAAGCAAATAACATCCCAGTATGCCCGGTCATGTATAAAAATGCTGCACAGGCCTGGTTGCGTATAATTATGGCTAGCATAGCTGCAAGAGGAGACCGCAGTGACTTTTAAAGAGGGGTGATTGTTGGGGTGTATTTGGTAAGAGTTTCAGTGACAGACAGCTCAACTTGCTGATGTTTCATGAGCAATTTTTTTTTAATGGAAATTGCCCCAAACAAGGCATAAAGCCACTCTAGGTAAGGGGCTAAGGGAAGGTTAGATATAGATAAGGATAAAGCAAAACAAAATAAAATAGAGAAAAATAAAAAAAACATCTAAGATACAGGAAGTAGCAGAAGTCAGTTGAAATGTGATGTAACCTCAAATATGTAAACGTAGGAATTGACATTCCTCTTAAAGCTGGGTAGATTATAAGATAATGGGAAGCACGTTACAGGTCGTGAATTCCAAAGCGAGAGTTTTATCCCTCGTGCTATTTGCATAGCCTTTCATTCTGTACTTTGGATCAGCTATAGTGCATGGGTGTGCAGAGATTGCAAACTGAGTCTTGCGTCCAAACACTCCTATAAGAGGAACCAAGTTAGAAAGTCCAGCAGAACATTTGCCAGGAAAATATCTGCAGAACAAACTAAGAGTGGCAACTTCTTCCTCTTGCGTATGGCAGCTTGGCTACCGGTTAGCTATAATTTTGTTGGGGTGCGACTATGCCTTTGATACTATGCCCCTATACCAGTACACTGGTACTCATTTCGCCGACCTCGGAAGGATGACACGCTGAGTCGACCCCACCTGGTGTTAATTCAGTGGCCAACGGGGCTCGAACGCAGCACCCTAAGAGAGTGGCAACTGACCTACGGTGAGAGAGTGGTTGAAGAGTTGAACCCATCTCTGCACCAATAAGGTTCACTATACATTTCTGGAGCCTATCAAGTAAAGATAAGTGGCATGCTGGTGCTCCAGCCCAAATGTGGCAGCAGTACTCAATGAGGGGACATATAGTTGTCTTGTACAGGTACAAAACAGCATCAGGAGGTGGTAAATACCTCTGCATTCAAACAGTTCATGAGGAGAAATGGTGTTTAAGGTGATGTTGGCATGGAACTCTGAGGGAAAGACATCATCAGCAAAGGGAAACAGTGGAAAAGATGTGCGGAAGCGCATACTCCAGGATCAGGATATCCGTGCATTAATTTGAAGTGCAAGGCAAAGCAGGCAAGCAACTGCAGATCAATTGACTGTAAATTTCAACCTGCGGCGGCGCTAGCAGGCAGTTTCATCCAAAATAGTCGACCGAGAACTCCATAGAGTGTGATACCATAGTCGGGTTGCAGTGCACAAACCGCTCATCACACCTGGCAATACATGTTTGCGAATCCAGTGGTACAAAGTGCACAGGCAATGGACTACCGAGCAGTGGAGAAATGTGGTGTGCTCAGATAGATCATGCTTCACCATGTTCTCGACAAACAGAAGAGTGCACGAGGGGAACCAACCTAAATAACTCTACAACCCTGAGTGCTTGGTTCCAACATTGAAGGGTTCTGGTGGTTCTATAATATTGTGGGGCAAATTCTCCTGACATAGTCTGGGTGCAGTCATTCCCTTAGAAGTGACAACAGTGACATTCCCTTAGAGATCTTGTGTCAATGCCAATCGCTACTTAAAGGTAGTGAGTAATCATCTTCACCCCATGTTGCAGCATTTCTTTCCTGCTGGGAGGGGTGTCTGCAAGGCCATAGCTCTGAGTATCTTTCAATACTATGTGGTACCCAGCCTTACTTCCCCTTCTTTTGCTCTGTTTAAGTGTATCAGTGCTTTGTGATATTTTATGGTGGATAACTTCAACCATTTAAATATTTTTTTGTGGTTTTACTCTCCAATCTGTCTGTTCATGGTACTTAGGAGCTCCTCTTTGACTGCTCAGATTTTCTGTGTAAGTAGATGCAACTTGATGGCTTTCTGTCTTGAGATCTCCCTCTCGGTGTCCTACAAGGGAGTGTTTTTGTCCTACCATATTCTTGGCATCTGTCATTGACCTCTCCACTTCCCAAGATAATCCTTCATATAATGTTATAGATGACTCCACCCTGTGGAGAACAGTACACCACTTCTGAGACAGGCTGCTGCAACATACAAATCTGGAAGAACACCTTTTGTTTGACACCTTTTGTTGTTGCAGAAATAAGAAAATTCAATGCTCTTACTTCATCCCTCCACACGTATTGGCTTTAAAACCTATTTTACCTCTCTGGCCAACCCTTGAAAGAGGTGTAGTTCTTCGTGCTCTTACACTTAACAATATGTCATCAGGTGTCTTTGATGAATCGCCAAACTGGTTTCTAAGACAGATTGAAGTCTCAGTATTCTCCAAAGAGCTAAATCCATTCTATGCTGTTCATTGCTCATTACAGCAAGCAAATCCTTTACCAGAAGTATATTTTTTGACATATCTCAACAGGAGGCCAACCCTAAGGTCCTTTTCTCATCTACCTCAGGGAGTTGGTTAGAGTCTTTAATATTGCTTCTATTAGGGCCTTTCTCCTTCCTCCCTCTCACTCCCACCCATCCCACCCTGTTTAGGTCGCAAACGTTCTTCCAAATCCCTTACCTAGTTACCCTCTCCAATTTTAAGCTGAATGCTCCTCTCCATTATTTTACCCCTCAACTCCATCTTTTACTAGTGTCCCTCCCAACAGTCTTTTAAGAGTCCTGCCCATCGTCGCCTCTTGATTTCTTCCATACCCACCCCTGGTCTCCTCTACGCTCACTCACTCTCTTCCCCCCCAACCATACCTCCTTTCTGCTACTCATCCACACTAGTATGTGATGCATTTGTTTCCCTTTGAAAATCCTGTTCGTCTGTCATTTAACTCTATAAAAAAAATAACTTGCATTGTGCTTTTTTGGCCTTTGGGCCCTGATTGCTAGAAAATGGAAGCACTTGGGGAGATTTGCTTTTGAGAGAGTTTCTGGCTGCGAATCCATAAAATGCTAATACTAGGTGGGTGTCAGACTTTGTGTTTTATTTCACTGTTATGTTAATTGGTTTGTTTTGTTTCATCAGGGTATGCCAGAGCAGTGGTATAGGCTGCTGCAGTCGGCTAATATCTCCAAGTCAGAGCAGAAGAAGAACCCACAGGCAGTCTTGGATGTTCTCAAATTCTTTGACTCTAAGGACACGGTCAACCAGAAATACATGAGCTTCACACCGCAATTGGGTACCTGTTATAAATACTACACCGAACAACGGCCAAGTTTTAAATGAGTCATTTAATATGAGGGCAATGAGTATAACAGTTAACCCAGATGGTCAGAATTTTTGATAGATTTGTTTTTGTGAACTTGACATGTTTTATTTCTGTATCTGTGTAATGCAGAAAAGAATGATGGTTACACAGGGATAACCCAGGTGGGTTTTATACCTCTCTAATTTGTACAAACCGAATGCTCTGCTGCATCTACTTTGGATTCAAACTCCCAGAAATCCAAGGCAGTGGGAAGGAATGTGATTCGGTTTTTTGTCGTATTTACTATGTTGCTAGGTTACAAAGGTGGAGGTGTCAAGTGGTGACGGTGAGAGCAACGAGGAAGATGATGATGGAGATAATGTCGCACCACCTGTCGTTGCTCCTCGGCCAGAGCACACCAAATCGGTGGGTGCGAATACTTTTCAGAGATCAGTTGATGAGAATGTCTTCAAGTTAGATAAAAATGAAGTGTTGTGAAAATGTGATCGTGTACTTCCAGATCTCTCAATCATCCATCCTTTTCCAACTCTTCTTATATCATATATATCATACATGTATATATGTATCTCCACCACCGGATTCCTTATTTGTCTCATTAAATATGTACTATATGCTCCCCTCAACTCCTTTGTTTCCTGTTTCTCTGATCTGTGGAACTGCCTTCCCACTTCTGTACAGTCCTCCTCTCTCTGGTCATTTAAGGTGTCATCAGGCCCTCACCTGAAAATCAAATTCATGTCGTCGTTCATTTCTGATCTTTGCTGTTGTTTCTAGCTCTCTCTATCTGTTTGCCAGTCACATATTCACTTCTGCTTTTCTTTTCACCCCCTTCAGCCCTTAGTTGCTCAGGTTTTTCCTGAGCCTCAATGTCTTTATTCAAAAATGTATGAATGTGTGAAATGGATATGTGAAAGAGAGCACAATATAGGATCGGATTAAATGGAATTCTTTGGAAGCATTGAATGAGAACATTGCATTAGTTTTGCAGAATAAAAGGCACTGTTGCTCACTTTTAATCTCTAATGCTTATATCGATTCAAATAATCCCTTTCTTTAACCCATTCCGCATTCTTTCCCCACCCCTCCAAATCATGACTTTGGATTTACTTTAAACTTTTGTTCCATTATTCTTTCCAAAGCCAACTTTGAATTTGTATTCCCCCATGCCCCACCTCCCTTTTTTCACACCCAATATCCCAGCCTTTTATTGCACTGTACCTTTCTCATTTCTCAGGGTTCACTCCCAAACACTTTTTTCCCCCATTTACTACTCTTTGACAACTGTTACTCAACTGTTTTCTCTGCATCTTATGGCTAAAGACATGACAGCAAACCATTGGAGCCTTTTATTTATTTTTCTTTATTTTAAACATTATCTTTAGCTCATGAGGAGCTTGGACTTCAATCACAAGTGGGAAAATACATAAGGCCATTAGACAATAAATATCATATATTTACAAAATATATGGATATTAGGTTCTGTCGGTATCAATTTTTTTTTGCGATATCGATGTAACAGGGGGATTGTACCGGTTTTTACCGTAGAATAGGTATTATTAAAAAAAAAAACTAGAAGGGCACTCGGTAGAGTGCATACTCTGCTACATAACGCCTGATCCATGAGAACATATCGGGCCCAATAAATTTTTGAAAATATCATGCTATACAGTACTATATCGTTTTTGGCCTATCTCTCAATGTGAAGAATCACTTTAAAAATTAATAATTCTCGTATCCAGATCCGGATCCGGATATTCCCCATAAATCAAATCATTCTTCCTTGTTACACACCCAAAGTGTCCACAATGTTTCATCCGAATCCGTTCACAACTTTTTGAGATATTGTGCTGTATATAGTTTTTGGCCCCAATCTCTCAATGGTGAAGAGTCATTTCAAAAATTCTAGTAGTCGGATCCGGATCCGGATCTTCACCAAAATCTAATCAGTTCGCCCTTGTCACACACTTACAAGTTGAAGTTGGAGTAATAACCATTCCCATCATGGGGGATTGGGGGGGGGAAGCCTCATGGGGGAGGGAAGCCTCATGGGGGGGGGGTGCAGGGGGAAGCCTCAAGTGGGATACTTTGACAAATTACCGTGTGTCAATGATATGTCCGTCATATATGAATACATAATGGGCCATTGGACCATTGCATATTTTTGGAGCCTGAATAAAAAAATTAATTTTCATCACCACCAGAGGTGAAGGACGTTATGTTTTCACCCCTTTCTGTATGTTTTTTTGTTTATTTGTGTACAGGATATCTCAAAAGTTGTGGACGGATCCGGATGAAATTGGTGGACAGCTTTGGTGTGTGACAAGGGCGAACTGATTAGATTTTGGTGAAGATCCGGATCCGGATCCGACTACTAGAATTTTGAAATGACTCTTCACCATTGAGAGATTGGGCAAAACTATATACAGCACAATATCAAAAAGTTGTGAACGGTTCGGATGAACATTGTGGACACTTTGGGTGTGTAACAAGGAAGAATGTTTGATTTTGGTGAATATCCGGATCCGGATCTGGATACGAGAATTATTTAATTTTTAAAGTGATTCTTCACCATTGAGAGATAGGCCAAAAACGATATAGTACTTGTATAGCATGATATTTCAAAAATTTATTGGGCCCGATATGTTCTCATGGATCAGGCGTTATGTAGCAGAGGTATGCACTCTACCGAGTGCCCTTCTAGTTTTTTTTTTTAAATAATACCTATTCTACCGGTAAAAAACCGGTACAATCCCCCTGTTACATCGATATCGCAAAAAAAAATTGATACCGACAGAACTAATATCCTATACTTTGTAGATATATGATATTTATTGTCTAATGGCCTTATGTATTGGCCACTTGTGATTGAAGTCCAAGCTCCTCCATGAGCTAATCAATGTTTAAAATAAAGAAAAATAAATAAAAGGCTCCAATGGTTTGCTGTCATGTCTTTAGCCATAAGATGCAGAGAAAACAGTTGAGTAACAGTTGTCAAAGAGTTAGTAATGGGGGAAAAAAGTGTTTGGGAGTGAACCCTGAGAAATGAGAAAGGTACAGTGCAATAAAAGGCTGGGATATTGGGTGTGAAAAAAGGGAGGTGGGGCATGGGGAATACAAATTCAAAGTTGGCTTTGGAAAGAATAATTGGAACAAAAGTTTAAAGTAAATCCAAAGTCATGATTGGAGGGTTGGGAGGGGGGGGGGAAAGAATGCGGAATGGTTAAAGAAAGGGATTATTTGAATCGATATAACAGTTAGAGATTAAAAGTGAGCAACAGTGCCTTTTATTCTGCAAAACTAATGCAATGTTCTCATTCAATGCTTCCAAAGAATTCCATTTAATCCGATCCTATATTGTGCTCTCTTTCACATATCCATTTCACACATTCATACATTTTTGAATAAAGACATTGAGGCTCAGGAAAAACCTGAGCAACTAAGGGCTGAAGGGGGTGAAAAAGAAAGCAGAAGTGAATATGTGACTGGCAAACAGATAGAGAGAGCTAGAAAAAAACGGCAAAGATCAGAAATGAACGACGACATGAATTTGATTTCAGGTGAGGGCCTGATGACACCTTAAATGACCAGAGAGAGGGAGGACTGTACAGAAGTGGGAAGGCAGTTCCACAGATCAGAGAAACGGGAAACAAAGGAGTTGAGGGGAGCATATAGTACATATTTATGAGACAAATAATGAATCCGGTGGTGGAGATACATATATAATTATATAATTATATATATATATAATATATATATGTATGATATAAGAAGAGTTGGAAAAGGATGGATGATTGAGAGATCTGGAAGTAAACGATCACATTTTCACAACACTTCATTTTTATCTAACTTGAAGACATTCTCATCAACTGATCTCTGAAAAGTATTCGCACCCACCGATTTGGTGTGCTTGGCGAGGAGCAACGACAGGTGGTGCGACATTATCTCCATCATCATCTTCCTCGTTGCTCTCTACCGTCACCACTTGACACCTCCACCTTTGTAACCTAGCAACATAGTAAATACGACAAAAAACCGAATCACATTCCTCCCACTGCCTGGGATTTCTGGGAGTTTGAATCCAAAGTAGATGCCAGCAGAGCATTCGGTTTGTACAAATTAGAGAGTATAAAACCCACCTGGGTTATCCCTGTGTAACCATCATTCTTTTCTGCATTACACAGCATACAGAAATAAACATGTCAAGTTCACAAAAACAATCTATCAAAAATTCTGAATCTGGGTTAAGTGTTATACTCGTTGCCCTCATATTAAATGACTCATTTAAAACTTGGCCGTTGTTCGGTGTAGTATTTATAACAGGTACCCAATTGCGGTGTAGGCTCATGTATTTCTGGTTGACCGTGTCCTTAGAGTCAAAGAATTTGAGAACATCCAAGACTTCCTGTGGGTTTTCTTCTGCTCTGACTTGGAGATATTAGCCGACTGCAGCAGCCTATACCACTGCTCTGGCATACCTGATGAAACAAACAAACCAATTAACATAACAGTGAAATAAAACACAAAGTCTGACACCCACTATATTAGCATTTTATGGATTCGCAGCCAGAAACTCTCTCAAAAGCAAATCTCCCCAAGTGCTTCCATTTTCTAGCAATCAGGGCCCAAAGGCCAAAAAAGCACAATGCAAGTTATTTTTTTTATAGAGTTAAATGACAGACGAACAGGATTTTCAAAGGGAAACAAATGCACACATACTAGTGTGGATGAGTAGCAGAAAGGAGGTATGGTTGGGGGGGAAGAGAGTGAGTGAGCGTAGAGGAGACCAGGGTGGGTATGGAAAAATCAGAGCGACGATGGGCAGGACTCTTAAAAGACTGTTGGGAGGACAACTAGTAAAAGATGAGTTGAGGGAATAAAATAATGGAGAGGAGCATTCAGCTTAAAATTGGAGAGGGTAACTAGGTAAGGGATTTGGAAGAACGTTTTGCGACCTAAACAGGGTGGGATGGGTGGGAGTGAGAGGAGGAAGGAGAAAGGCCTAATAGAAGCAATATTAAAGACTCTAACCAACTCCCTGAGGTAGATGAGAAAAGACCTTAGGGTTGGCCTCCTGTTGAGATATGTCAAAAAAATACTTCTGGTAAAGGATTTGCTTGCTGTAATGAGCAATGAACAGCATAGAATGGTTTAGCTCTTTGGAGAATACTGAGACTTCAATCTGTCTTAGAAACCAGTTTGGCGATTCATCAAAGACACCTGAAGACTATTGTAAGTGTAAGAGCACGAAGAACTAACACCTTTTCAAGGGTTGGCCAGAGAGGTAAAATAGGTTTTAAAGCCAATACGTGTGGAGGGATGAAGTAAGAGCATGGAATTTTCTTATTTCTGCAAACAACAAAGGTGTTCTTCCAGATTTGTATGTGTGCAGCAGCCTGTCTCAGAAGTGGTGCACTGTTCTCCACAGGGTGGAGTCATCTATAACATTATGTGAAGGATTATCTTGGAAGTGGAGAGGTCAATGACAGATGCCAAGAATATGTAGGACAAAAACACTCCTTGTAGGACACCGAGAGGGAATCTCAAGACAGAAAGCCATCAAGTTGCATTACTTACACAGAAAATCTGAGCAGTCAAAGAGAGCTTCCTAAGTACCATGAACAGACAGATTGGAGAGTAAAACCACAAAAAAATATTAAATGGTTTAAGTTATCCACCATAAAATATCACAAAGCACTGATACACTTAAACAGAGCAAAAGAAGGGGAAGTAAGGCTGGGTACCACATAGTATTGAAAGATACTCAGAGCTATGGCCTTGAAGACACCCCTCCAGCAGGAAAGAAATGCTGCAACATGGGGTGAAGATGATTATTCACTCCCTTTAAGTAGCGATTGCATTGACTCAAGATCTCAAAAGGAATGTCACTGTTGTCACTTCTAAGGGAATGAATGCACCCAGACTATGTCAGGAGAATTGCCCACAATATTATAGAACCACCAGAACCCTTCAATGTTGGAACCACACTCAGGGTTGTAGAGTTATTTAGGTTGGTTCCCTCGTGCACTCTTCTGTTTGTCGAAACATGGTGAAGCATGATCTATCTGAGCACACCACATTTCTCCACTGCTCGGTAGTCCATTGCCTGTGCTCTTTGTACCACTGATTCGCAAACATGTATTGCCAGGTGTGATGAGCGGTTGTGCACTGCAACCCGACTATGGTATCACACTCTATGGAGTTCTCGGTCGACTATTTTGGATGAAACTGCCTGCTAGCGCCGCGCAGGTTGAAATTTACAGTCAATTGATCTGCAGTTGCTTGCCTGCTTGCTTGCACTTCAAATTAATGCACGGATATCCTGATCCGGAGTATGCGCTTCCGCACATCTTTTCCACTGTTCCCTTTGCTGATGATGTCTTTCCCTCAGAGTTCCATGCAACATCACCTTAAACACCATTTCTCCTCATGAACTGTTTGAATGCAGAGGTATTTACACCTCCTGATGCTGTTTTGTACCTGTACAAGACAACTATATGTCCCCTCATTGAGTACTGCTGCACATTTGGCTGGAGCACCAGCATGCCACTTATCTTTACTTGATAGGCTCCAGAAATGTATATTGAACCTTATTGGTGCAGAGATGGGTTCAACTCTTCAACCAACTCTCTCACCGTAGGTCAGTTGCACTCTCTTAGGGTTTGCGTCGAGCCCCGTTGGCCACTGAATTAACACCAGGTGGGGTCGACTCAGCGTGTCATCCTTCGAGGTCGGCGAAATGAGTACCAGTGTACTGGTATAGGCATAGTATCAAAGGCATAGTCGCACCCCAACAAATTATAGCTAACCGGTAGCCAAGCTGCCATACGCAAGAGGAGAAGTTGCCACTCTTAGTTTGTTCTGCAGATATTTTCCTGGCAAATGTTCTGCTGGACTTTCTAACTTGGTTCCTCTTATAGGAGTGTTTGGACGCAAACTCAGTTTGCAATCTCTGCACACCCATGCCTATAGCTGATCCAAAGTACAGAATGAAAGGCTATGCAAATAGCACGAGGAAAAACTCTCCTTTTGGAATTCACGACTGTAACGTGCTTCCCATTATCTTATAATCTACCAGCTTTAAGAGGAATGTCAATTCCTACGTTTACATATTTGAGGTTACATCACATTTCAACTGACTTCTGCCACTCCTGTATCTTAGATGTTTTTTTTATTTTTCTCTATTTTTATTTTGTTTTGCTTTATCCTTATCTATATCTAACTTCCCTTAGCCCCTTACCTAGAGTGGCTTTATGCCTTGTTTGGGGCAATTTCCATTAAAAAAAAATTTGTCATGAAACATCAGCAAGTTGAGCTGTCTGTCACTGAAACTCTTACCAAATACACCCAACAATCACCCCTCTTTAAAAGTCACTGCGGTCTCCTCTTGCAGAATGCTAGCCATAATTATACGCAACCAGCCTGTGCAGCATTTTTATACATGACCGGGCATACTGGGATGTTATTTGCTTAATTAACCATGGGCCACACCTGTGTGGAAGCCATTACTTTCAATTACTTGGCATCCCTCATTACCCAGGTGTTTCCATTTTTTTTGTCCACTATCTGTAGTATACTGAAGACCGACTTGATTAGCTGTGACCAAGCTGGAGAATGGCAAGATATTAGACCAGCTTAACTAATGGTATCACAATCTATGGAGTGTGTCCAGCTGATTGATATCAAGTCCAGCTTGTTGAAGGATTGATACACACTGATTTTGGCAATGCAGAGGGCCTTGAGGATCCTTTCAGATGAATACAATGCAAGTTGCTTTCTCAGGATTATTTCACCAAATTAATACCATTTTGGCACCTTCGTGACTCTCTGAAGACTGTCGAGAAAACAAACACTTTCGTAAGGACGTGATAAATGAGGCAAATGAATGGAGATAGATCTGGACAGGAGAGCAGGGAAGTTTGGCGTGACCAAATCTAACAAATAATGACTGCTATTTGGAGAGGTATGTGGAGGAAAAAGAGACAGACTGATTAAGGGACAGACACACCTTTCACTATGTCTCTCAAAAGGACCTTCTGAGCCCTCCCCCCCCCCATCTACTTTTTCAACAATCCTCTTGAAGAAGTCCTTTCATTCAAGCTTCTGGGTCTCACTATCTACCATGATCTTTCCTGGCAAAGCCACATTTCCAACTGGTCCTCCAAAGACAGTTCTCCATCATGCAAAGTCTTTCTTGGCCCACCTGAGATTGACCACGACAAAGCTTTCATCTGCACCTAATGAGTACTGCACTCCCCTCTGCTTGTGCTCCTGCCTCTCACCTTTCTCGGCTTCATGCTGTGGAAACCAAGGCATTTAGGATCATTGGTGTCTCCCGTGATGAGGTGAGTCTTTGGGCCTCTCACTCTCTCAACGCAGGCAGGTCGGTGTTCTTTCTGTCTTCTACCGTCTCCTCTCCAGTCTCGCCCCCTCCCCCTTTTTGCTCTTCTGCAATATGTACCCCCATATTTCCGCAGGGCGCTCAGGGTCCGCCAGCAACCCTCTGGTAAAACTACCAAAATCACAAATCACTGCTCACCTTCACACTTTCATTCTTCTTTTTCCCACCTTTGGAACAAACCCCACTCTCTTCAATCCCTTATCTTCCCTCCAGTCTTCAAAACAGCTGTTCACCACCACCTCTTATCTTCCCCATCCAAAACTCGCGATCTTTCTACCACCGTTAATCCACCCCAAACCCACCTCCTTCAAATTCCTGCTTTTCTTCTGAAAGTTTCCTGTCGTTAAGGTCCTGAAAGTCCCTGTAGTGTCCATCTTGTATACCCCGTGTACTCCACCCCATCCTCTTCCCTTCACAGATCTGCTCATATCTCTGTTCACACTGTTTTGTCCTTCCCTCTCCAACCCCTCTTGTTGTGCGTTCTGTGTGTTAACTCTCGTACGAGCTTCGCCAATGTGTAACAAAAAACCGCAAAACCCAGACTATAACATCGAGGACACCTCAAAACAGAAAAAGAAAAATAGTTACCCGAAACTCACCGTAAATTCCCCAGTGACGCATCAAAGCCAACATGAAGTGTGTTCAAAATCCGAGGGAAGTGATATGTCTGGTCTGTCCTTATTTTTTTCTTGGGTGCTAGGGGGTGGTTGAGGACACACACAAAAAAAAAAAGTACAAAAATTAGGTGCTGAAGCTATAAATGATGAATATCATTAAAGTGAAATAACCAGTGTAAGCTTGGCTTAGGCAATGAAAATGAAAGCTGGATGACATTCAGATCAATTCACAAAGTTTAAGCACACAAATAATGGCCCAAAATATTAATACTGTACTTAAAAATTAAACATCTTCAATGGGCATGAACTGAACTTAACCAATGAAAAATAGGACCTCACATCGTGAGCTCACCGAGATCAGGAGCAAGTCACTCAACTCACCACCCCCCTTACACCCTGATTATTTTTTTAATGCAGTAAACAAACTTTGGTACATCATGGGTGATACACCTATGTTAAGCATCAGATATGAAGTTTGTGGCCAGATTTCATCAAAATCGTGTGTTATTCAAGCGATGACTGAGTATTTACGGACTGACTGACTCACTCACTCACTCACGAAACACTGCTCGATCGCACTAAAGTCCAGGTGAGCTAAAAATTGTTATGTGCACTATTAACAGAGGCAAATGCATTGTGTAAATGTCAAACAGGAGAGGCCTTCACAAGCGGAGATCGAACAATAAAACAAATAAGCACAAACATGGTACAGCAATAAACTAGAAGGGCACTCGGTAAACGCATACCTCCGCCATGCAATACTGATCCACGAAAACATATGGGCCCAATGCATTTTTGAAATATCATGCTATGCAGTACAATCTCGTTTTTGGCCAATCTCTCAATGGTGAGAATCACTTTTAAAATTAAATAATTCTCGTATCCAGATCCGGATTCAGATCTCCACCAAAATCGAATCAATTCGTCCTTGCGACACACCCAACATGTCCACCAAGTTTCATCCGAATCCATCCACAACTTTTTGAGATATTATGCTCTATATCGTTTTGGCCCCATCTCTCAATGGTGAAGAACGCTTTGAAAAAATTCTAGTAATCGGATCCGGATCCAGATCTTCACCAAAATCTAATCAGTTCACTTTGTCACACACATCCTTGTCACGTCTTGTCCTTGTCCTGTCTTGACAAGCCAAGATGAGCTGGGGCAGGTGGGTAGTGGAGTAGTGATAGAGGAACCCAAGGTCCAGGACACAACCCCATGCAGGAACTTTCCCCGCGACCGGACCCCGAAATATATGAGTGCGGCAGGGGCGGCATATGGACACCCCACCCCACCCACCCCCCCCCCCGTCAAATTCCCCCTCGACCCCTGGCGAATCGCTTCGTCAGGGTTGTTTGACATGAACCGGTTGGAGGAAATGTTGATGGAAATGAAGGAAAAAAAATGGATGCGAAGCGGCGCGCATGTGCAAGAATGAAAAACGAAATGAAAACGATGTGCAACAAATGCAAAACAAAATGGACGCAAATGGCAACGGATGGATGCCAAAATGGAGGCAAACCATGCAGGCACTGAGGGTGATATGCGAACGCAGCGAGGGAAATGCAGAGCATGGGGTTAGCCTGCAGGCAAACTTGAAGGAGGTTCGTGGTGAAATGAACGGACCGTGGCGAGAAATGGCGGCACCACGTGGCGAAGAGCGAGCCATGGGGGAGTGGTAACGGCTGTCCGGACCGTGATAGAGACGGGTGAGGTCGAGGGGATGAGCAGCGCCACAATTAAGGGACGACGGAAGAATTTGAAGAGGTGACGGAGACGCAGATAATAAAAGAGAAAAGGAAAAACTAATGAACGCGAGGGAATGACGAAAGAAAAATTAACGAGACACAAAGGGAGACGCAGGAACAAGGAGGGAACACCAGAGACGCGGGAGGTAGACAAGGAAAAGGTGAATGAAATACGGGGAACAAAGACAAGAGAAACC